>JAHLJS010000002.1:44279676-44964614 GCA_038502445.1 Eremochloa ophiuroides
CTGAGTGGTAGGGTGGCATCGACCTAGGCAAGCAAGCACCCGGAATTCTGCCTAGGTGTTTGCGCAACACCTATGATGGCTAATCTTGTGGGTAGTGAAACCTCTGCAGAGTGTACGGTTGATCGATCGATACATATGCCAACCTGTTGGCTATGGACCTTTCCTATGAAGCTTCTACTAGTGTAGTGAGTGTTCTCTTCTCCCCCTGGATGACATTTTTCCGGCAGTGTACCCGTTGTGGTAGTGTGCCGCTGAGATAGGCCCGAGAGGGAGTTGGGCCTGTCGAATGAGAGTGAGGTGTGGGTATGTGAGGTGTGGTGATGGGAAAAGGGATGATGGTGTTAACTGGTGATAAAACTTGACTAATTAAACATTGATTACAGCTGCATAGGAAAACCTCAGCCTATAGGTCTGCTTGTATAGCCTTGCATCCACTTTCCACAAAGCAAATGCTGCATAGGTGGGCTCCGTGGCCAGTACAAATCGTATTGATAAATTTGCTGTCAGGTGATGAGAATGAGTACGACTTCGAGGGAGATGATGACGAGGAATAGGGTCACGTGCTACACTCAAGTTGGCCGTGAAGGATGAATCGCTTCCGCATCTTCTAAAGCTTCTCTGATTGTTGATTCCGCCAGTGTGGCGATGTAATAAATATTTATGTAAGACTTATTTACCGTTGTATGGATCCTGGTGTCAACTGAGATATGGGTAATTTCATGGATTGACCCAAGCAATCTGTTGAATTACAATTCGAGCCTGTGGATTTTCCTTCGTGGAAATCGAGGTCGTTTCAGGATGCTAAGGACCTCATTGAAAAGATAGTTATCAACCAAGGATGGAATGAGGAGCGTCTCCAGCCAAAGAAGAGGGGTATGCACACCGTTCATGAGGTGGACATGCTGTCGGCTAAAATGGACCTCTTTATAAAGAAGATTGAAGAAGGTTCCAAAAAGGAACAAGAGGTCATTCGATCCACTGCCACCGCACGAGCCATTGAAGCTGATCCATGGTGCGAGGTATGTGGTGGAGAAGATCATTCGGGCAACAACTGCCCCGAAACGAAGGAGGAGGTGAGCTTCATCATCATCAACAACAACAACAACAATGGGTATTTTTCCCAGCAACAAGGAGGATGGAACTCGCGCCCCTTCTATCAAGGTAAGATAATAGTTACAATAATAATTTTAATAATGCTTATGGTAACCAACCTTCTCTGAAATATCTTGTCTTATGCCAATCTAAAATCAATGATAGCATAAACAAGAAAATGATGGCTAATGATAAGATTCTTGAAAATCTTAGTGATAAAATGGATAGATTTGACACTGCTATGAAAAACCAATTGAGCTTTAATAAAATGCTAGAAACACAATTAGGCTATGCAGCAGGCAAGGAAGAACCTGTGGAAGAACAAGCCTCATCATGCACCCCGCCGGAAGAATCAACCGCCAAAGGCCAAAAAGGATGAACTGGTAAGTAAAGCTAAGGCGGTAAAGAAGGAGGACCCCGCCGAGTCACAAGCATCAACCAAGAAGGAATGGCGTAAGAAAGAGGTGCAGCCATCACGGTCTCCGTCTCCAGGAACGACTCATGCACCCGAAGAATGAACCCGAAAGGAGAGGTCCTGCTCAATGGACCTAAAACACGGAGCCCTCGCTGATAAGGTGAATCAGTAGTTATCCCATATTTAATTTTTGCATTTTTCAATTTTTACATTTCTGCATTGCATTTGCATATTTAAATTTTTACATATTTTATTTCGATAAAACAATTCACCATAATAAATAAAAACTTGAGAACAACTTGCAACAAAAGTTTGAGCTGGTGGATCACCTAAGGTGGGGTCGGCCGACCCCACCATTGGGGCCACTTCCACTCCATCCACTTTGGCTAGATGCTCTATGTACTGACCAACACTTGGATGCTCAGGGGGATCCAAAGTGGGGGTCCGCCGACCCCCACATTGGCCCCTGTTGCATCCTGATGTCTCCCATTTACCCCACACAGGAATCCTATGCATGCCACTCTAGCCAAAGTTTGAAAAGAAATGGTCCCATGGTTCATCACTTTAGGCATAAGATGCTCTTTTCATCTTGAATGCTCTTGGGACCAATAACCAGCTCAAAATCTGCAAAGTGGTCACCAAGACATGCATTAGTGCTCCCATAGTCCATGGGAATCACTTTAAAACATGTCTCCACTTTTGCCATACACCTTTCACTTTCACCAAACATTAGGCAATGGAATCTCTAAAAACTTTCACCACTTTTGGTCCACATCTAGCCTTGCATTTACTAGACACTTCATGATACAATGTTTAAAGTGCTGGGAGACATAGGGAGGGGGTCGCCCAACCCCCACTTTAGACTATTTCTACAAAAAATTTCATGCATTCAGTAAGATTCCCTGTCCAGAGCTCAGTGCAATGTTTAAAGTAGTTTGGAAGGGGTCGGCCGACCCATGTTTTGGTGCCCCCCAAGAAAGCTGTGTATGAATTTAAATTGATTCACTGTCTAGAGTGAAGAGCAGTGCTGGACCAACCAAAGGGGGCTCGGCTGACCCACCTTTGGAGGCTCCAGCACCAGCCCTTCTCCTCCTATAAATATCCTTGCATTCTGTGCTCATTACCACACCCAAACCAGCTGAATCATTTCGAGCACACAATATCTCTTCTTCTCTCTAGTTGAGCAAGTCTCTTCTCAAGTTTAGTAGTTAGCCACTTAAACCAAAACCCCCCAAAAAAATATTGCACAGTAGTAGTAGAAGAGCTTGTCTAGTCCTTGCTCTCAAGAACAAGTTTGTGGAGGTGACCATACCCCGTAAGGACCACTAACCTTGGGACGACTAACGCTAACACTAACGCTAATGCTAATCTTTGTTGTCCTAGTGTGTTCTTGCATTGTCTCACTGCTGCAGGAAGATGAAGAAGTTCTCCTCCGCACTCCAGAAGGCCAAAGGTGCCATGGGGAGCGCGCCAATCCGATGAAGGGAGACAAGTTCCGCCAAGAGGAAACCAGGAGGTGGTAGAAGTGCCTCCCGAAAGGGCATTTGATCCCGAAGCGGTCTCTTGTTCAACCGACAAGTGTACCAGAAGTACGTCGCCATCCAACACCGTGGGTTCGAGCATACCATAATAATTGATCCTGTCCTTTTGGACAGTGCAGGTATGACTGCAGATTTTAACACTATCTTTAATACTATTGGTTGGGGAAGCTTTTCGGAAGTGCCTGGACATGGAATCAAATCCCTCACCATAGAGTTCCTATGCTCCTTGCAAGTCACACATGATGGGGTTTATTTCCGCATGTTTAAACAAGAATATAATTTAACTTGGGGAGTTTTTAGTGTATCTCTTGATTTCGATAGCATCTGTCAGCTAGATCTAGCTAATGCCACTAGAAGATTTAGAAAAGCTGATTTCTGGAAAGCCATTTCTGCATCTGAGGATTGCTCTGATCTAAATCCTGATGAAATCCATAATCCCACCTCGCGTTTCTTTGGCTATTGGATGGCCATAACTCTCTTTCCTGGCTCAAACGTGAACACTCTAAGTAATGATGAGCTTAGACTGCTTTATGCCATGACTAACAAAATACAAGTTTCACCTGCTAAGTAGTTAGTCAACTTTTGGCTTGGTGTGTTCCGTAGAAGAGAAGAACCCATTTACTTCACTTCTTTTATCACCCGTATTGCTGAAACAATGGACTTGCTAAATGGAACACACTATTTTGAGTACATTGCCTCTCCTAGAGATATAATAATTGAAGATTATTTCGTAAGCACTCAAGTCCTAAAATGAGGTCCAAGAGGTGGCCTTAAAATGATTTATCATGGCCATACAGCCGAGGTTCCTCTCCCATGCGAGAGACGTCGGTTTTATGCGCTCCGCACACTAACCATTAAATTGGACCGAGAGGCAAGAGGCCAAAATGTTGCAGGAACAAGCAGGACGACAAGAGGCACGCCACAGGCCGCTCAATTTGAGCAAGGCGACACATCACAAGCTGCAGGGGAAGATGAGGAAGAAGGCGATGAGGCAAGCTCCATGGACATTTCAGGGTCCATGGAAAGGCCTCCACATCCACAGCGCACTACAAGAGTACGCACCCCTCGCCCGTCCACGCGAGCGAGGGGGCATCACAGCCAAAGGACGGAGATGGACCAACTCATCAACGACATGGGCACAGTGCAAGTTAAGCAAGACGCAACTTTGAATGTGGTACAACAAAATGCCCAACTTATGCAAGCCATACGAGATGAAGAAGCGCAGCGTTGGGCGGGATGGTTCCAATACTATCCACCACCACAGTGAGCAAAAGCCAAGCTTGGAGGAGATCCTCTCCCAGCCAAGCTTGGGGGAGATCCTCTTCCCCACCAAGGTAAGTATTCTATCCTAGCATGTTGCATTGTTCTTACTTTAATGCATATAAAAAATATAATAATAATAATAATTATTATAATATATAATAATAAAAGTACAAAAAATATTTCCCTTATTCCAATATGTTTCATGAATGTTATCTTCCTCATGGAAATGATGAATAGTGGCTCTATTAATATTTCTCTACTGCCTAGTTTACAACTTAGTATTTCTTTGAGTATGGATTACTTGGTTCACATAAAACCACCACGAACTAGAATAGTTTGTGGGTTGCAAGTGCTAGAACTAAGTCTAAGTTGTTGTGAGATATGATATAGTGCGATAAGAGCTACTATAATATTGTTCTAAGCATGCATGATTACTGGAGCTTTATTTCTTAAAAACAATTAAAACCTTATTGTTCCTCAATGGTGATAAATTCCTACCACAAGCCATGGATGCTACACATGTTTCAACCCCTTCCACATAAGCTATTTACCTTGCAATGAGTTTTGTCAAGTCTTGTTGACCCTTATTGAGAGACTTATCATGCTCCCAAGATCAAGATCACGTACATACTACTCATATTTGCTACTTCTACACTCGAAGTACGCAATAAACATGCCATTCATCTCTACACCATAAATGCTCCATGCCTTAAAATCATAGAATATCTCTCTTAGTTGTGATAGTAGAAGAGACAAAAAGGCTATGCAAAATAAAAGAAAGAAAGATGGACATGTGAAAGTCCATAGAAAAGAAAAAGAAAATATGAGCAAGTCTAGGCATATGAATAAAAGAAAAAGAAAAATGATAGCCATGTCTCAAAAAATTTAGAAAGATACAATTCCAAATAAAGGAGCATTATGGTTCACCACATTCCATGCACTTGCACATTTTGATGTAAGGGCATGACATTTCTCTCTTTGGATCCAAGCTTTGACTCTACAACACATGCAAAGTAAGTATGCTATACTCTCTCATTCCTACCTTGAACTCTAGATAAGCTTTTTAGAAGTAGGATAAAATGAGAAGGCAACATTCACCATGTGCCTTGGTAAGGAATCATACACCATTTGAGCGGCATGAGAGAACCATATGAGGAACATTAAGTTTTCATTTGAAAAAACATTGCTAAAACCTCCAGTATGAAATTTGCAAAGAATAAGAAAGTTAGTGCTCTAGTCAAACTGTTCTGTCTCTCAACCACCTAAGTCAAAAGAAAGGCCATAAGCCCCATAGAGGATTAAGGTAAAATGGGTGAGTTTTTACAAGCTAATTTTTCCATTCAAAAGAGAAGTATTCTGTTGTACATATGGTATTGTTGAAATATGAATATAGTACCAACTCCTGATCCACCGAGGCTAAGTTTAATTATTTGCTCAGGACGAGCAAAGGTTAAGCTTTGGGGGATCTTGTTGACGGTGGATAAGCCCTGAAATTCCACGCTCTAATACCGTCAACAGCCTCGATTTTGATGAAAGAATAACATAACGTGAATATATTTTATCCAATAACTAGTTCCACTTGTACTCTTAGCTTGTGAATGCGGGGAAGATCAAAACAGGACAAAAGTGAGCAGCTAGAGGCCACATGTGTGGGTCGGTCGACCCACACATGGTGACCCCAGGCCACCATATTTCAACACAAGGTGTATAACATCACTTGGAAGAGAGGGGAGCACAAGGTGGGGCCATACATGGGTCGGCCGACCCATGTATGGGGCCCACTGAGCCTTGGTGATGTGGCACGATCCACGTGACACTACCCCCAGCTCAATTCCACCTTGGGATCAAAGATGTGTTTCCAATCAACGGTAGGACATCAAAGCACAGGGATCAAGGCGTGAACCGACAAGATTCAAGCAAACCAAGTACCTAGCCATACTCTATAGCAGGTGGGGACCCTGGTAGTGGGCCCACCTTGCCATAGGGGGTCGGCCGACCCCCCTTGGTGGGTCCTGGCCACCATCTCGGTCCACCGACCTCCTGCATGTTTCCCACGTGATGGTTCACCACTGCCATCCATCTTAGGGCGGCTTTGAGGCGGTTCATCCAAGGGAGGAGAATGGATGAGCACACGGATCACTGACGTGGCACCTCTATACTTCCCCCTATAAATAGAGGCTGCCTCCACCCTCTTCACACACACCAAGAAGGCAACAAGCAAGCTAGAGTCCTTTTTCATTCTTTAGTAGTAGTATTAGTCTAGTGTGGGAGTTAGAGTTGAGTCGAGCTACGCTCAGCATCTCTAGAGTCATCTGCTGGAGAGTCTGGTATAGCTCTTGTACCTTTTCTTCTGTAAGACTTTATCTTTATCAATATATTATCTTTACTTTACTTTACTGAGTCTTTACTTAGTACTTTACTATTCATTATAGTATTGTTGTGTCTTCTCTTAGCTTATAGTTGTCTTATACTAGATTGTGATCCTGTAAATAGCTGTTGTGTGCTGTTCATCACCTGTTATAGGGTGCTTTAGTTGCTTTGTACACAACTAGATTAGTGAGATTTACTGTAAGCGTGGTGCTTATACTAGGTCTTGCCTTTGATTGCCGCTTATCGCACGAATTGTTAGTGGGTGCTAGCAGGTGGTGATAGCCCTGTCTAGTTTTAGTATCCCTCCACGTGTCTTAGGCAAGTTCTTAAAAGGTAGGCTCCCATAAGAGTATAGCCGCTTCGGGTAGAGCTTTTATCCTCTATTGTCTCAGACTATCCCTGGCACTCAAGAAGTAAGGTATCAATCTAGTTAAGTCATCTATCTATTAAGGTTAAGTTCACAGGAGTAAATTAAGTATCATAGGAGTCCTAAACTCACTCGTTGTCCTCCCACCTAGCCATACTCTACTAGTTATCCTAAGTCTTGCCCTGCCTTTGTGTCATTACCCTTTCCTCTATTTCGATTACACCCTATCACTAGTTGGTGCTAAGTTGTGTAGATTTAAGGATCTCTTTCTTTTATTAATCATTCCTATCAATGCTTTCCCTTGGGATAAAATAAATAACGGTATCTTGAAATACTCCTGGGTGAAGTGCTATAGCGGTATGTTCTGTGCGCTTGCGGAATTATCCAATAGTCATAAGAAGTACCCCAAGCACTTCTGGCATCGTTATAAGAGATTGCCTAACACCCTATCTCTGGTGATTGCGCTACGAAGTGTCAACATTCCCCGTTACGCCAAACACTGCCTAGGTGAACGGCGGGGTCACACTACAAGGCCGTTACAAAGTCATCTAAGTCTGTTTACACGTACCTCTAAGGTTAATAGGGGTAACGACCCACTGTAGAAGGCCCCCTCTTTAGCCACACAAACAAACCCCGTGTAAAGCCGGGTCCTAGAGGAACTAATTAATTAGCCAGATCCAGCCCCACTCCATACCTCATGGTTACGCTGTAAAGCCGGGTTACTCGCTCGACAACCGGGTCCTAGGGATCCAGGCAAGATAACTAGCACAAACCCAATCCACCATCATCAACTAATGATCTAACTACTCTAACTCAAAAGTAAATAAAAGTAGGTGCAATATGAGCAAGGACACTTGCCTTCGAACTGGGTAGGGTCGGGGGTATCGAACACCGAACCTTAGAAATTTTTGCACTCAACACCATCTGGCGGCAATCAACAAACATAGCCCACAAAATAAAATACCACCAAATAGTATAAAAATAGTATGAAAATATTATATAAGTATTATACTAGTTTCTACAATCGCATCGATAAAAAGTTCAAGAAAAACGGAGTTAAAATGCGAAGGTTATGATTTTCCAAAGATTTACTATAGGAGAATAATTACTATAATATTAACTTGAGATTTAGATGTGCCAAACCTACTATTCAGTAGTAAAAACACATAAGATACGAAACTAACGCAAGTTGTTTGGGTCACTTCGGAATTAAAATGGAGAAATTATGCATTTAATAGGTTTTGCTATCCTAAAATAACATATTAAATAAATTACAAGATTTTAGTTGTGGAAAACATACTGTACAGTTGTATACACATGTAGTTTATCAAATTATGAGTCTAACGCAATTTAAATGGTTCAAAATGGATCAAAAATAACAAAGTTATGGCCTAAACAAGATTAGTGGCAATTCTATAAAAATGAAAACGTATTTTGATTTGAACCGACAGAAATATGCTTTCTTAAAGTGAATACGCACCAAGTGAAATGCGCAAAGGAGTGTGGGTTCTAAATTAGAAAAGGTCAGCGGCTCTTTACTAAAATCGCCCCTCGAAGGGGTTTCGGCTATCCAGAGCCGTAGGATCCGTGATGGGTGGCTCAGATTAGAAGTCTGGGGGGCAAAGATAGGGGCGGCCGACCGAACAGCGCCGTGGCGGCGGCGGCTCGCCGGAAACCTCGCCGGTGAACGAGGATATGGCCCTAGAGGTCATGGCTTCGCTCGGGAAAACACGGGGAGGTGTACGAGATGATGGCGAACTCATTTCTGTCCACGGTTGGGGCCGCGGCGATCCGTGGCATAGGCAGCACACGCGGCAGTGGCTTGCTGCCGACTACGAGCTTGCGGGTGACCAAGGGAAGGAGGAAACGGCACAAGGGTGGGGGTCTAGGGTTCCTTACCACAATGCGAAGCTCCGAGACGCGTCAATTGAAGCGGTGGCGCCTCGGGGAAAGAGTTCGATGACGAGAGGTGATGGAGTGGCTTCAGGAGGGTCTTGTGGATCTTCTGGTGCCTTCAATTTGGATGGAGATGCCTCGGTGATGGCTAATCGGCGAAGGTGGGCGGCTCTGTGCCGCGGTGGCAATGGCGCTCACGGCGGCTGTCGCGTGACTCTGGAGAGGGAGCGCATGGGTTTAGGGGAGAAGTGGGCACGGATAGGCGGTGGCGGCGTAGCTCGGTTCCCTAGGTCATATACTCGCGTGAGAACGGATCGGGGCGCTCTGCTTCAAGCCGGGAAGGGCAGGTGGAGGTTGGGGATGGAGCTGACGGATGGGTCCCGCCCATCAATGTGTGGCCAGAGAGAGTGAGATGGGTGAGGGCACACTGCAGGCCGGTGTTGGGCTGGGGCGGTCGCTGGGCCGGTGCAGAGGGTAAGGAGGGGCAGAAGAAAAGTGAAGGGGAGGGAAAATAGGCTAGACCCGAGAGAGAGAGAGGGGTGAGATGAGAGAGTTAAGGGTTTTTTCCTTTTCTTTGTGTTTTGTTTCTTTCATTTTATTTCATTTTCTGTTTTCCTTATTTTACAATCAAAATAAATTCTAGTTTATAAATTCTTTTGTGATTTCAAAAATGTATGTTAAAATAATCGGGGCCTATTCGAAAATTAAAATAATTAATTTTCAGTCAATAAAAATATGCAGGCAGCATGGATGCAACAATTCAATAATAGAAATTTCCAAAATCTTTCTTTTACCCTATTATTAATTTTTCATAATATAAATGAAATTAGTAATTTCTAAAATATAAAAGTAGGGTGTTACAGCCTTCCTTCATAGTGGGCTAAGAGGCTGATCACCTCGTGCAAAAGGGTAAATCACGACTCACAGTGAAAATGTATGCCTCTGCGCAGAGTTTATTAAACTGGTATACTAGTCTTGCTCAAGCACATGAGCGTCCTTGAAATCCTTATATTTAAGATGGTGACTTTTGATTGCACAACACTACACCGCATGGTTATTGTACCAACTTGGATAGTTTACTTGCAATCTTATCCCTTCAGACTATATAAAGAGGGGCAGGAATCTAACATATCAACCGAACACAAAGCAATACAATACATCAGAACACAGAACGTAGGGTATTACGTCACATTGATGGCCCGAACTTGTCTAAATCTTGTGTCTCGACGCTCTTTGTATTACGCTAGCTTGTCTCAAGTGCACTGTTGGTATTAATTAAGTGTCACTTGGTAAATTTCTTAGCCACCTCTTTTAAACCTATATTTCTTACAATAACTAGGTTGTCATCCCCATCATGAATATAAAAGATATATATGCAAATTACCCAGATTAATACTAAACAGTTATTATGAATGCAAGTGACTAAAAAGGGTACAAATAAACAATCAAGTTTAAAGTATCTGCAACCGCACAGATTAATTATACCATTGTAGCATTTTACCCGAGTATTTTAGGGTTGTCGATTTATATTTTTACCACAGGGAGAAGGTATGGAGCCAGGCATGAGTGGATAGATTCAAGATACATTACTTATGAATAGAATCAATCACATAGCACATACTTAAACAGGGTAAGCCAATAATAAGGATATAGATATAATAATAAAGGTTTAGATAACTTTCCAGAGAGGTGTCGACTACTCAAGTTAAAGTCAACCAAAACATAGGATCACTTAAGAGGTCTGATTCTTATGTCATTTTTAATTAATTATGTTATTCATCTACTCTAGCAAATATATAATCATGTATAGCACAATTGACTCTTTATCTATGCATCAGGAACATTATTCGGGAAGAACAAGAACAGAGCAAGTCTACCTTCATAATTTAGTTCTACTCTCTCTACATACGGGGAGTGGACTACAAAGGACTCAACGGGAGTGTCACATCCGCGATCTACCACATGACCTGGCATATAGAGCACATTCGCAAGAAAATAATATCTACCACTTAACCCACTTGAGTACTGGATTAAGCGCTTTGCGAACTCATGCATAAACTCATTACCAATCATAACCACATCAAATAACCAATCATAACAACATATGAACTATTAATAACAATGTTTCCCTAATCATAATGAAGAACAAAATAATAGAGAAAGAACTAGAACTATACCGAACTCCGTGCTCCAGACAGACGCCGGGGGTTTCAGATCCCGCTGAAGAACTAGAACTCCTCTACTTATAATCTAACTAGACTAGAACTATGAACTAGAAGGCTCTTGATGAACTAGAAGGCTCTTGATGGCTTGGCCGAAGACTTGTTGTCTTGGATGAATAAATGGATTCTGCCTCAGGAAGGGGGGTCTGCCCCTTTATTTATAGCCCGGTGGGATGAACGTGTGCTGCAGGATCAAACCGACTTAACCAAGGCCCAAGATGCATCGTATGAGGCGGTGAGGAACATTCCAGAAGGCGGGGCTAAACCCTAGCAGGGGGTGCCTCTCGGCCCCTCCCTAGCGTTGGCCAGCCCCCCTGGCAGGGTCCAGGGCCCCGGTTGCTTCGGGTGTCTTCTAGATGCTTCCCACGTCCTGATAACGATCGTTGCCTTCACTGATAAGTTTCGTGATGTTTAAGCACTATAATCCCTCTTTTACGCTTTTCTAGAATAATCCCTGGAAAATACAGAATATGCAAAACTCATGGAAATTATCAGTTAAAACCCTAGACTAGTGTGTATTCGTGTATCCCTTTATGTCTAAAGTTCTAATAAAAGTTGACGTTATCCACCGTCAACAAGCACGTAAGTCCCGCACCTGTTCGGGTAGTCTAACTCCGTCGGCGTGTAAGTCCCGCACCTGTTCAGGTAGCCTATCTTCGTCGGTGTGTAAGTCCTGCATCTATTCAGGCTGCCAAATATCTCCACTCCATCACCAGCCCCGATTACTTCGGGTTGCCTATGCCATCGATAAAGGTAAGACCTGACAAAGTGCGGGAAGTTTTGCCACCACGTAAGCCCTAGGGAAGCCTGGGCCGTTAATCTTTGCTACTACGTAAGCCCCGGGGACGCTTGGGAAGTTTTAGCAGCTTCTCCAATAGCCCTGTCCAAAGAGCGGGCACTGGTCATCGATTTCTCCAAAATCCCCGACCACGCTCGGGCACCATTCGCCATACAAAATCAAACTTAAGGAACATCTAAAATGCTCAAAAGCGAAGAGAATTATACTAAGATCGAAAATAAATCTATACGAACTAAGTTTAGAACAAAGTCATATACAAGATATTCCGACCACACTTAATTGTTTTTACAGTGCATACAGGTAGTTGACAATTTTCTGCAGATCTTCCTAAATACCCTCCATCGGAAAGAGTTGCATGTCTGCTGCCATGAGCTCCGCCGCCGACTTCGCCTCCTCCTCCAGTTGATCTTCTTGCTCCACGGTGGTCCCATGGGCGTACCCATCCTTTACCCTGTCGTTCTTCACGCCAGGATAGTGGGAGCGCACAATGCCGAGCACATGAGTAGCTACATTTTGTGCCACGTTGGTGCAGAAGGCCTTGAAGTGCCGCAATGCATGACAGCTACGGTGGACAATCTCGAACGGCCCAGTCGCTCTATCTCCAAAGGCTCCAATGGGCGGTTTGGCAGGCGCATACTCGATGATATCAAGGACGGGTTTTATACCCTCCGCCATGGCGTCATACCATCCTTGGGTTGCTTCAAGCTGCTGCGACAAGTCTTCAAGCTACGCCTGTGTCCTCGCCTCAGAATCTGCATACACAAAAAAATAAGTCAAGACCAACCAGCAAGAGACACTCTCACAAGTCCAAGATGAAAGAAGCTCACCATGGCGTATTTCTTCATTCCTCCGAGCTGTCTCCCGCAACATTGACGTTTGATTCTCCAGCTCCTTAACTTCACCAAGAAGAAGATGAGCCAACATTTTTTAGCAGGAGAACATAGCTGGAAAGGCAACTTGAAGGAACACGAACCTCAGTTCAACGCGCTCTCCAAAGAAATTTGAAGTTCTACAAATGAAAGCTCTGAATTTCAGAAGGGAGAGCAAGCCAAGGCGAAATAACAAGAACTCTGATCAGCTCCGTACCTTTCTTCTCCTGCAGTAGTTTTCGCTCAGACTCCTCCAAGTCGGGAAGATGCTCTCGCAGCGTGTCACGCTGCTCGCAAAGGTCACCCATCGCCTCACCACGTCGTTTTATCTCCACCTGCAGCTCCTCATTCTTCATGGCAGCATCGGCCAGGCGATGGAGGGTCTTCCGGGGGTCCTCTGCTGTATCATGGACCACCTAGTCCACCACAATGAAATAACTAACGGCGAGCAGAGACATAACAAGCAACTCTAGAAATAAGAATTGTTACCTACACACGTGAGGACAGATGACCCAGACGGTGGAGCACCTTCCTAAGGTCGGTGCGGGTCTCGTTGATATCGGTCTTCAACGCATCCAGCTCATCGTCCGCCATCTCCTCCTCCACCGAGACGGCGTAGGTATTGCCGAGCCATCTAAAGGTGCGAAGCACCACTGGTGGGACCTCTCCTGGAGCCTCCCGGGTGATCTCCTCAACGTCTTGTTCGGTAGGAGCTGCACTTGAAGACGGCTGATCTCGGTGCCCTTAGCTCGATCCGGGCATATCTCCCTGCGGAAGAACGCCAGCCTGCGTGTCCGCTCCTTGATCGGTGCTCGCTGGTGGCACTGACTCATCCTCCGGCTGCTGCTCTACGCCCCGAGCTGATGGTGAAGCTGGTGGTGTCGAAGTAGGCCGCGTCGTTTGCTCCGGTGGTGGTGGCTGATGCTCGGCTGCAGAATCCTCCGGCGGATCCTCCTGCGTGCTGCGGTTTGTCTGTGGTTCTGCCCGGTGTTTCGGCGACTCGTGGTCAGAAGTCCACAAGGCAGAGATGCCACCGCCATCCCCACTCTTCGTCGGCTCGTCTCCAACTACTCTGCCACTCGCCGCTCCTTCGATGTCTTCGGTTGACGGCCCCCAGGATAATGACATGGAAGTTTTGGTCACCAAAAGACGGACAAGAATACTTGACAGAAAAGACATGGATCACCCACATCTCCGAACGATGGTGCTTGCGCACGAACTGCTTCTTCCGACCAGTGGTCCCCTCATCGGGGCTTGGCTTCCTGTTCGGTGGTATCTCCCCTTTCTGACACTTTGGCGACAGTTCTTCATCATCGCTTGAGGAAGGAAACACCGCTTGACGACGATGCTAACCTTCAGAGATTTTCACCGGTTTCCCGGATCTCCGACCACCATCTTTCGACGAACCTGTCTTCTCGCTCACATGCTCCTTACCACGAGCTGCTCGGCGAGCAAGGGTTTCTTGGCCTTCTTCATCCTCTTCGTCTTCTTCATCATCTCCGGGCTCTTCAAAGTCTTCATCTTCATCACTAGGCTGGTAGTTATGGCATGGGATCATGCCTTCAGGCCACTCATCGGTCGGCACATCCGAAAAGTAGAACTTTCGGTCCTGACCATTTATCTTTAACCAATCAAATAAGATACAATGGATCAACATCTGGCAGAAAACGAAGAAAGAAATTTACAAACAACATACCTTGGGCGGTGGATTCCCAATATGCAAGGCTTTCTGTTGACCGCGGTTGTTGATGAATGTCCCTTTCTCGAACAGTTCTTTCTGCCTTGTTGTCACTTCGGAAGCTGATATATGTTCCACCACTTCCCTAGTCGGGTCAGTCACTCCTCGCCACTCAAAAGCAGGATGAATTCTATCCTTGCAGGGTTGTACTCGGTGCCGTATAAAATTGGCAGCAACGCCAACTCCATCAAGTGTGATGCTCCTCAAGATCTCCAACAATTCATGCATTTGATCCATCTCATCTGGCCCGAGTTTGTCCGACCAGGTCGGTCCCCTCTCCGGAACTTGGTCAACAGCACACCGGACGGGTGGTTCCTGGTTTGGGAGGTAGAACTGTCTCTTGTTCTAGTTCCATCTCTTGTTCCAGTCATGAATGCTTGTATTGAGAGGGATAGCAAGGTACTGTGCAGACATTCTGTCCCGAAGCTTCAGATACACTCCTCCAGCTATCCAGGAACCCCCACCACTTGACTTCACAAGAATGAAAAGATAGTGGAATAGGTTGAAGTGGGGAAGAATGCCAAGGAAGGCTTCGCAGAGGTGAATGAAAATAGAGATGTGGAAGATGGAGTTGGGATGTAGACGGCACAAGGAAATCTCATAATAATCCAAGAGCTTGCGAAGAAAGGGGTGACAGGGAATACCGAATCGGCGAAGAAAGTAGTCTGTGAAGACAACAATCTTGTTGGTATTTGGCATAGGATACTGCTCACCACTAGGTGGACGCCATCTGATGGTGGCACGATTCGGCAGTATTCCCTTGGTCACCAGCGACAGGATCATCTTCTTCGTCACCGACGACGGCTGCCATTCCTGATCCAGGCGGAGCTCTCCAGGCCGCGGTTCCTTTTGCTTCTTCGGGACAACGCGCACGCTCTTCCTGGGGGCCATCTCCACAAATTATGCACAGATTCGCGGTGGCGGAAGATTGAATTGAAGGAACCCAAGAGGAATCGGATTTTGATTTGGGGATTGCGAAAACCATAGGCGACGGCGGCTGGGGCAAACAGTGGCATTTTTTTCTTCAAGTGGATACTAAGTGTTGCGCAAGCGTGGGGGTTACCCGTTCCCCTTTACTCTCAAGTCAATTATAAGGGAAGCGCGACGGTTCAAATACTCGTATCAGTATTACTGGACCCATATAGATCTACAAGATTGAGGCACTTGCTGTGCTCGGGGGCTTCGTCATCGCTTCAAATTCTGAGCATTTGCTATGCTCGGGGACTTCGTCATCGTCTCTCCTGTTCGAAAGAGTTTCCGAGCACTTGCTATGCTCGGGGCCTTCGTCATCGCTTCAGATTCTGAGCACTTCCTGTGCTCGGGGACTTCGTCGTCACTTTAGATTCCGAGCACTTGTTGTGCTCGGGGACTTCGTCATCGCCTCGCCTTTTCGGAAGCATTTCCGAGCACTTGCAGTGCTTGGGGACTTCATCATCGCTTCAGATTCTGAGCACTTGCTGTGCTCAGGGACTTCGTCATTGCCTCGCCTGTTCGGAAGCGTTTCTGAGCACTTGTTGTGCTCGGGGACTTCGTCGTCGCTTTAGATTCTAAGCACTTGCTGTGCTCGGGGACTTCGTCGTTGCTTCAGATTCCAAGCACTTGTTGTGCTCGGGGACTTCGTCATCGCCTCGCCTGTTCAGAAGTGTTTCCAAGCACTTGCTGTGCTCGGAGACTTCATCATCGCTTCAGATTCCGAGCACTTGCTGTGCTCGGGGACTTCATCATCGCCTCGCCTGTATGGAAGCATTTTCGAGCACTTGCTGTGCTCGGGGGCTTTGTCATCACCTTTAGTTTCCGAGCACTTGCTGTGCTCGGGGACTTCATCGTTGTCTCACCTGTTCGGAAGCATTTTCCGAGGACTTGCTGTGCTCGGGGACTTCGTCATCGCCTCAGTTTCTGAGCACTTACTGTGCTCGGGGACTTCATCGTCGCTTCAGATTTTGAGGACTTGCTATGCTTGGTGTTTTCGTTGGCGCTCCATCTGTTCAGAAGCATTTTCCGAGCACTTACTGTGCCTGGGATTTCAGTTGACAAATTTGAAGATTTTGACCCTGACACCGCGTGACTGCATCACCTACTATCAAGCTCGGGGACTAAGTGGATACACTTCACCTAACGGTGAAGGTATTGGCTCTGTCGTGCCAAAAGTGGATACACTTCACCAAAGAGAAGCTCTTTTTCAAATTTATTCTGAGCTCCTTACATCCGTATGATTAAGAAACTTCAAAGATCTACATCTCCCGACGAATGCAAGGCACTCGGGGACTAGCTGTGGGGTATAAACCCATATACCCGCACGGTGCTACATGGGCCAAGTCACTCGATCAGGCCCAGACTGCCAAGGATGTGTCATCTAGACACTTTCCAGAAGATCACGTATATCTACCGACTTAGAAGTCTTGGCAACCAAGGAAATAGCTTTCCTAGTATCTAGCCGATTAGTTTTCTTGTTCGGCTAGGATTGTAATCTGATATACATGGTAAAACCGACTTGTAACTCTGCCCCCAGACTATATAACGCGGGCAGGGGATCCCCTCAAAATCATCTACTCATAGCAATACAATCCAACAGAACACAGGACGTAGGGTATTACGCCTCGCGCCGGCCTAAACCTGTATAAATCTTGTGTCTCACGCTTTCTGCGTTACGCTTGTTCGTCTCATGCGCACATTCACCGATCAATTTACTACCTCGGGCATACCCCTCAGTAGAATATCAATGATATTCCGTCGACATCTAGCGAGCCACATCGAGCCATCTCGCGAGCCATCACACGAGCCACGTCGAGCGACTCCTCAACACGCCAACCAATCCACTCGATGTGAATCAAGTTAAGTCATATTTTTAATATTTTTTCTACATATTCTTAACCTTCCATATATCAATGGATATCATCGCCAAGATTATCTCCATGATTTCTCTGTCGCCTACATAAGCCCCGACCAGACTCGGGCACCTTACATAAGCCCCGATCACACATGTGCAGTAATCGTTGCCTCAACATAAGCCCCAACCATGTTCAGGCAGTTATCGTCGGCTCTACATAAACCCCGACCAGACACGGGCACCTTACATAAGCCCCGACCACGCTCGGGCATTCACTGATTTTCCGTCGATGACATGCTTACTGTCTCTCCGCTTTCTTCGCTAAAAATCAATATTATGTACTGCCCATTGTACATATTTATTTTGCAAGAACTCGCCGCCGAGCTCTCGTCGCTGCTCGCCGTCCTCTCGCTGCTCGGACATCGTCTCCAACCACGCTAGGGACTCATCGTCGCTCCTCGCCATCTCCGGCCACACTGAGGACTCGTCACCGAGTTCTCGTCGCTGCTCACCATCTTCTCGCTGCTCGAACATCGTCTCTGATCATGCTAGGAACTCGTCATCGCTTCTCGCCATCTCCGACCATGTTGGGGACTCGTCGTCGCTCCTCGCCATCTCCGACCACGCTGGAGACTCGTCGTTGCTTCTCGTTGTCTCTGACCACGCTAGAGAATCATCGTCGCTCCTTGCCATCTCTGACAACGGTGGGGACTCGTCATCGCTCCTCGCCGTCTCCAACCACGCTAGGGACTCGTCGTCGCTCCTTGCAGTCTCCGACCAGGCTAGGGACTCGTCGTCGCTCCTCACCGTCTCTGACCACACTGGGGACTCCTCATCGCTTCTTGCCATCCTCTCGCTACTCAGACTCTATCTCCGACCATGCTGGGGCCCATCACCGCTCGTTGTCATCCTCGCGCTGCTCCGACTCCGTCTCCGACCACACTGGGGCTCGTCGCCGCTCGTCGCTGTCCTCGTGCTACTCGGACTTCGTCTCCAACCACGCTGGGGACTCACCACCTAGCTCTTGTCGCCCACACCATCCTCTCGTTGCTCGGACTCTGCCTCCGACCATGCTGGGGACTCGCTGCTGAGCTTTTGTCGCTCGTCAGCATTCTCTTGCTGCTCGGACTCCGCCTTTGACCATATTGGGGAGTCATCACCGAGCTATCAAGTCACTCTACACTGTTTGGATTAGGGTGCTGATCTTGGGCATCACATCGGGGGTCTTGATATGTGCCTCGCCGTGCTCCGGGATTTCGTCAGCACCTCTCCGTGCTTGGGGACTTTCGAGATTTTCTTTTTGATCCCGTTATAAGATACTACGTCATATTCAAGCTGGCTCGGGGACTAAGTGGCTACACTTCACCTGACAGTGAATGTAGTGCTTTCTACATGATTACACTCCTTGTTGACTAAATCATCAAATGGAGTCTAAGTGGCTACACTTCATCAAAGAGAAACTCTTTTTCAAATTTTTCTGAGCTCCTTACATCCGTCTGGTCAAGCAACTCTGAAGACGATGCGTCATCTCAGACCTACACCTCCCGACGAATGTAATGGTGCTCGGGGACTAGCTGTGGGGGTATAGAGCCGTATACCCGCATGGCACTACATGGGCCGCACCATCAAAGGTGGCCCAGCCCAGAAGATGAAGGCGTGTGGTGCATGATACTGCACCGCACGGTTATTGTACCAACTTAGATAGTTTACTTGTACCCTTGTCCCTTCAGACTATATAAGGAGGGGTAGGGATCCAACATATCAACCGAACACAAAGCAATACAATACATCAGAACACAGGATGTAGGGTATTACGTCACACTGACGGCCCAAACCTATCTAAATCTTGTGTCTCGAATGCTCATTGTATTACGCTAGCTCGTCTCCAGCACACCTCCACCGATTCATCTACTACTGTGGGTATACCCCTCGGTAAACTATCGGCGATATCTCGTCAACAATGTCTGAGAGGTAGGCGACAGGTGGTGACAGACCTGTCCGTCCCCTCGTAATCCCCTAACGTTCGGATATTCATGTAGGAGTTCGTAAAATCTCTATGGCCTGGACAGACAAGGCCCGGTGACCTCCCCATCCATCCTAGCCAAGTCTTAGTCTTACTCTTGTAACTTGTATGATTAACTATTCATTGCATGGCTATATCAGAACAACATATTGCTCGTTAGGATTATTCTTTTATTCTTTCTTTTACTTTATTCGTGTGTGTCCACTATCTACGAATCACTAGTTAAGCCCTGCAATAGACTTTATTTATTATGTATTGACGCATAATTAGGCTAGTTTCTTATTACCATTGTCTTCTCTTGGGCAAAATATAAATAACGATAGCCTAATAATACTTTCGTGTGAAATGCTACACCGATATAGATCCATGCGCTCGCAGGATAACATCTGTAATCCTTAAGACCTATCGGCTGGTATTCCTTAGTATCATTGCTAGGATATCCCAATTCTAGTAGCGGTTCTAAGGAATGCCAACAAGCATTCCTTGGTGGCATCACCGGGACTAGACCAAAAGTCTATTTCATGCTATGATGCTAAAAAATGCCAACAGATTCCTCGAGAAAACATTGATATTTCCTCTCCTGTGTTCACATTCAACATTTACAATTGAAGGACTCATTTCATGGATTTTACATTTCTAGAATTGCTGTGCTAGAGTAGGATTGGAACCTACGGTGCAAACTTTTATGCTGTAGGACAATAGAAATCACTTTAGGCACTAGGGGTGAGATGAGATAAGCAATAGGATTTAGTTGTGTTATGAAAAAATAATTAGCCCAGTTCACCATCTTTATCCTTTCAGAAGTCCACTGCCATACTGATTTTTTTATGTCCTACAATCATCCATGCTTTAGCCTTTGCATAATTCAGTCTCATAGTCTGTCGTGTCGAGTTTGTGTCCTAGGTCGAGGTCTTGTTGCTAGTTTGTTTGTG
Organism: Eremochloa ophiuroides; assembly: GCA_038502445.1. Classification (NCBI taxonomy): domain Eukaryota; kingdom Viridiplantae; phylum Streptophyta; class Magnoliopsida; order Poales; family Poaceae; genus Eremochloa; species Eremochloa ophiuroides. Next base: position 44,300,031 of record JAHLJS010000002.1, read on the forward strand.
TTTTAATCCAATTCGTGTGTTTTCCATCGTTTTCCACACGTTCTTTCCATTTTGTCCCCTAATTCAGATCGAGTTCTTTTATAAAATAGGCATAACTTCACATACAAACTTTGTTGTTAGTGATTCATATATGTTTCGAAGTCAAAAAATTTGTAAATATTTGTCCCCGCCTTTGGCGGATCAACGAATTTAATGTTTCATAAATCAACTTGGAAGATCTTCTTTTCTAGCCCGGATGCTTTTTCTCAATTATGGTCGCACATTCTAAAAATTCCACAAGCCTTGTCTTTCATTTGTTTGATCTCAAAATTTCTATGTTTATTTCTTTTGTGCTCCTAAGTCAAGAAAATATCAAAAATGAAATTTAAAGAAAAATTTTTCTAAAAAATAACGACATCATATTAAAAAATAGAAAAAAGAAGGGCAAAAGAGGAACAATATTTTGAGAAGCACATAGACGACACCAAACTGAGCTATGTTGGCATGTGATGTCTTCCATCACACTTGTTTTCCACCACCTTCTTGGTCGCATGCCTGGTACTTGGAAGTTGGAACACCTTTGGGGCCAACAATGAGAACTAGTATGCAGGACTATAATTCAGTATTGCTATTTATTACTAACTTGTGTGCCACGTATACATATTTTTCATTATGTGTCTTCTATGCACAACATAGTATTACGATGAGTACAGAAAAGATCCATTCAATCTCGGGGCCACTTTACGAATCAGCCGTCGGTTCGGCCTTTTATGACAATTTTTAAGATTATGACGCATTTTCTATATATTAGCACAACATAAAGTCACACAAAGGGGGTAACTAGCAAGAAAAGGCCTATAATTATCACAATCAGTTAGTCATAACCCGTGGAGCTCTTGTTTTGAGGAAATGACTAGCAATGACTAATCGGTGTGTCAATTACAGGCTTTTTCATGTATGAGGTGCTGATTCCAAATAGCCATATAATATTTAATAGGGCTTTTTTTTATAAGTAACCATGCCAAGAACCAGCCTGCTTTGTAACTTGCGGGAATTTAAGGAGCAGATGCTAGCAGCGGTGGCCAAGCCAACGAAGGTAAAAATCGCCATGCAGGACGTCGTCCATTCCCTTTAGCAGCTCCTTCACGCCCAAGACGACACAACAAAAGCACCAACCAAGCCATTCTAATTCCATTCACCTAGTGCTCGTACTTGAGTTTAGCTGATCCTAATTTGTTATGCGAGTAAAATACTATTTGAAAAATGTTGATTTTGACTGATAAACTCTTGCGATGATTTTAAATCAATTATCACGTGACCGAGGGAGTAACCGAGATTTTTGGATCTTTGGTTCTTCGGTACCTATTGCAAATTCGGTTCCTCGGCGGTCTGTCCCTAAAAGATTCGGTACTGAAAAAATTCGGTATCGATAAATTCGGTTCGGTTTCGGTATTTACCGAACAGTACCAAACTGATCACGGATAAGATGTAATAGCATGTTCAAAAACTAATTTAGGACTTGATTTCATAGATAATAATAGTGTAAAATACATATACATATAATAGTCCACAAAACTATACGTGTGAGTGCCAAAAATGCATAATATAATAGTCTACAACGGTACAATCAATAACATAATAACACTCAAACTTATCACATTTTAGGTAAGTTCGGTAAATTCAATTTGGTTTCGGTATTTACCTCGGTAATTCAGTTCCTGGAAACTTAGAACCAAACAAAGAACCGAATATTTCAGTTTCGGTATTTTCGGTCTGGTTTTCGATATTTTCGGTTCAGTTCTCGGTATTTTGTGCCCGGGGTGAGTCGTAGGTGTGGAGTTAGCTGCCTCCTGCTGAGAGAGGAGTGGAGCTATGGAAGGAGCTGTTCTGGGTGAGGGAGCAGGAGAGAGAGAAGCGGAAGGAGCCGCCACCAATTGCGCTCTGTGTGTGCGTGACTGCACGTGAGGGAGAAAGGAAAGGATGAAGCTAGGGTTTGGTTAGGAGATTTGCTTATATGTTCGATTCAACGGTTAAAATCTATACTAAAACGATCCAACGGCTAAACACTAGTACAGAAACCGTTTTTAACAACGCCCCCATTTTTCATCAGAGGCGGGTGACTTAGCAACCCACCTCTAACAGCGCCCGGGAGCACTGTAGCTTTGTAACCGCCTCTGATGAACCATTTTCAGGGGCGGTTAAATTAAGAAAACCACCCCTGACACTAGATTCATCATCAGAGGTGGTTCTCTTAGGTTAACCGCCTCGGATGGTCCTATTGTTAGGGGCGGTTCCATTAAGAGAACCGCCTCTAATAATAGATACGCTCAGAGGCGGTTCTCCTCTAAAGATCCATTTTCAGGGGCGGTTGACATAAGAGAACCGTCTCTAAAAATAGATGCAATCAGATGCGATTCTCCTAAGAGAACCGCCTCTAAAGATTAATTTTCCAGGGCGGTTGACATAAAACAACCGCCCCTAAAAATGCTCCTAAATTTTGAGTCTTTCTTCCTTCTCGGGACGACAGCGCTCGCCAAAGCTGCTCAGTTCACTTGGATGGCACGAAATCGCAAAAATAGAGGCGGGAGAGTTCTGCCGTTGAACACATGAGGGAGTTGGATTTGAGAGGTAAGTTTGTGGCATCCTTTTTACACTTTCTAGTGCTTCACTATGAGTTGGGTAGAGACATAGAGATGGGGACATGCATGCATGGTGTTTGATTTATTAACCGCAAGTATTTTGTGTTTGTAGGAGTATACATATGGACCAGTCATGGATGTACAGAGAAAAAAGATATGAAGTCTCCTACATACAAGCTGTGAATGCTTTCATTGAAGTTGCTAAAAGACATGTCTTGATTAAGTAGACCAAGGACATCTATTGTCCTTGTTGTGACTGTCGGAACCGTATAATATGCAAGGATCCAGATATGATAAGATCGCACTTGGTAAGAAGGGGTTTCACGGAGAATTATGAGATTTGGGATCATCATGGTGAGAGAAGAAGAGAAGACTCAGCAGTCAACACCGGAGCATTAGATGACGATGGCGGCCATGGCCGCAGCATGCATGATGGGACACCAGATGATGACCTTGCAAGAGAATGCGGTGGTGCTGGTGGGGATGGGGAGGACGATGATGGTGAACACAACGACGAAGATGAAGAAGAAACCGATGACTAATTGGAAGATATGCTGCGCAACATAGGACAAGAATTGCTATTGAAACAACAAGGCCTAGACAACTTGGAGACGGTGCGGCAGGCAAGGAAAGAACGTCTGTTCCTGGAGGAAATGGGTTGTGATAGAAGATGGTCGAAGCTGCGTTTTGTGCTGGACATGTTGATAATGAAGGCTACGCATGGCTGGTCCGATAAGAGCTTCAATGACCTATTGACTAAAATAGCAAATGTGCTTCCCAAACCAAACTTTATGCCCGCCAACACATATCAAGCAAAGAAGCTTATCAGTCCACTAACAATGGGTGTGAAAAGAATACATGCGTGCCCAAACCATTGTATCCTATATCGTGGGGTGTTCAAAGACCTTACCAACTGCCCAACCTGCGGTGCTAGTCGATACAAAAGGAACGACAACTATACTGAGGACAAAGACAGAAGTAAAGGCGGTAGGAAGAAGAGAAATAAGGACGGAAACAAAAACTACGCTTCTCACAACGTTGAGGAAGAAAACAGCACCTTAGCAGGAGATGATAACCAAAGATGAATCCCTGCATTAGTTTTGTTGTACCTATCACCGGTTGATCGCTTGAGACGTTTATTCTCAAACCCAAGAGACTCAGAGCTAATGCAATGGTGGGCTTCGGATGCTTGCAAGAAAGACGATGGAGTGCTACGTCACCCATCTGATGCACAATAGTGGAAGGACTTCGATAACAAGTACACAGACTTTGGAGAAGATCTGAGGAACGTAAGGTTCGTTTTGAGCACTGATGGAATGAATCCTTTTGGTGACAGGACCAGCACACACAGCACATGGCCAGTTATCATGTCGATATACAACCTCCCTCCATGGTTGTGTCACAAGAGAAAGTATTTGATGCTGACCATTATGACATCAGGGCCTAAAGCACCGGGCATCGACATAGATGTTTTTCTCGAGCCGTTGATGCAAGAAATGGAGACACTATGGAAGCATGGAGTGGACATGCGGGATGAGCTTTCGAAGAGTACATTCACTTTGTTTGCCATAATATTTGTTACCGTCACTGACTACCCAGGACCGTTTTCCCTTTCTGGGCAGATCAAAGGAGTCATGGTACACTGCAGCTCAGTTCATGGAGGGATCCAGGAAGATAGTGTACATGCGTCACCGATGCTTCTTAGTGGAAGGGCACAGGTACCAAATAAAGAAGATGAAATACTTCGGTGCTATTGAAACAAGGCATGCGCCAGAGAGGCGGGATGGGCAGTATGTGTATAACTTGGTGAAGAACATCAGAGTCGCTTATGGAAAGAAGAAAAAAGATGGAAAGCTCAATAAGAGAGATAAGCCTCCGATTGACGGTGTCACGTTCAAGAAGATGTCAATCTTATTCAAGCACCTGCCTTACTGGCCAGATTTGTCCATGCCACATTCCATCGATGGCATGCACGTCAAAAAGAATGTGTTTGAGAGCGTCATTGGGATACTACTGGAAATTAAGACGACGACAAAGGAGGACTGAAGTCACGGCAGGACCTTGTAAGTTTGTTGTGTAGGCAGGAGATTCACCCACAAGACGTGGGTAACGGAAGATACAAACTACCTGCAGCCAGCTACAACTTAGCACCTGATGAGAAAAGAGGAATTTTGTTAGGATTCTCCTCCAACATCAGGAGACTGGTCTCCATAAAGGACCTGACATTAATCGGTTCCAATGCTCATGATTGCCATATGATGTTAACAGTGTTCCTTCCTATTGCTATAAGAGCCATAAAGCCCATGTACGTGAGGATGGTCATCACCAGGATGTGCTACTTCTTTAACCAAATTAGTTGGAAGGAGATTCGTGAGGACGAATTAGGTGACTTGAAGGGATTCCTGGCAGAGACCATGGCCCAACTCGAACAGTGCTTTCCACCATCGTTTTTTATATAATGCCCCACCTCGTGATGCATATGGTTGACCAGGTTAGGTGGCTCGGGCCTATGTACTTGCATGAGATGTGGCCGTACGAGCGATTTATGTCTATTCTAAACCACTATGTACACAACCGTGCTCAACCCGAGGGATCCATGATAGAGAGATATTGTGCTCAAGAAGTCATCGAGGCTTGTCAAGATTACTTGCACGAAGAGGAGCACTTGGTTTGCCTATAAGTCATCATAAGGATAGGTTGACGGGGAAAGGCAGCAAGGGTAGGAAAACATTCATCGATAGGGGAAACACACAAGTGGAAGAAGCACACTCCTGTGTGCTGCAATATCTAACAGTGATGGAGCCATTCATTGAGAAACACATTGTGGTCATAAGAGCGGAAAATCCGGGGCGCTCTGAGCAGTGGATTGTTCGACAGCAAAAGAATCTCTTTAGCAAATGGCTTCGGGAACAAGACTTACCAGAAGAAGAGACCTTACGGATGTTGGCAAATGGGCCATCGTTCCAGGTCACATCTTGGGAGGCATATGATGTAAACGGATACACGTTTTACACCAAAGCTAAGGATCAGAAATCCGTGCGTCAAAACAGTGCGGTTCATGTTGAAAATGTCGATGCATTTGGGGAGGTTCAGACGCATTACGGTTATATAGAGGACATATGGGAATTGGACTATGGATCAGATATACATATAACCATGTTCCGCTGCAAATGGGTCAAATAGCCGGGTGGCATTGAGGTCAAGAAATTTGGACTCACACGTGTCAACCTCGACAATGTAGGTTACAAGGATCACACTTGGGTTCCTACTGATCATGTGGCACAGGTTTTGTATTACGCTGATCCCGACAATCCAAAGAGGCATGTGGTTATATCTGGGAAACAGAGGATCCTAGGAATAGACGGCATAGACGATTTGGAGGAGCACAATCAGTACGGAGAAATGCAATTGTTCACCGACCTACCAGACAAGATGAAGCAACTAGAAGACCACTTGGAAAAATCAAGAATCGTTCCATACCTACGTACTGATTTAGAGGGCAGAGTTGTAACAGATTAATTATTATTACTTTGTGTCTAGAACTGTTTGTAATAATATTTGGTGTAATCCTTCACTCCCCTAAAAATAGACTTGAAACGATTCTGCGGGACTGTCCATCGACGAAACACAAAGTCCGGCTACAGCACATTTATTTCTGCCGGACAGTCCTCGGTATTTATCTTTAAGAGCCGCAAAAGGAAACGAAGCAGGATGGTCCGGCGACATGACAAAAAGTCCGGCTAGTGCAGTCATGAGTCCGGCAGACAAAACTGTGAATTTAATCCTTGATTCCCGAGAAAAGGAACATAAATGATCGTGCTGGACGGTCTGGCGACACGACTAAAAGTCCGGTTAGTGCATATCTTGGTCAGCCGGACAATCTTGTGGCTACAAGATTGTGTGCGTGCACACATCTTAATGCAGATCTGCATTGAGATGCGCGTGTGCACAATCTCAACGCAGGGCCAATGGCTGTGTTCATTCCAGCTCTTCTACAGTACTTCCTCCCGCTCCAAATCAGCATAAGTCTAATTCAGCTCTTCTTTTCAGCTGCATCGAACAGAGCTCACAATAAAGACAGGGCCCCAAGCTTGTACCGTGCCACCGCGCCCGCGCAACGGTTGCTCCCCATCGCCATCCCCGCGGTTTCGTCACTCGAGATCGTTTCGTCGCAGTCGGTTCCTCCCCGCAGCAGCTTCCGTGCGGCCGCCACCGCGCCGACTACTTGCAAAGGCTGCTGTGCAAAGGTGAGGCCCTCGCTCCCCGTGACCATGTGCATGCACGCTACATGTTCAATTAAATGCCGGTATGCTACGTATGTTTGCTTTAACCGATTATTATGGCTCCTCTCCACCGAAATCTTGTAGATGAGGCGAAAAGGAAAGGAACTGATGACTGATGAGCCAAAAAAGAAGAGAACTAAAATAGAAAAATGCCAAGAAAGAGAGGAAGATGCCACCAAGTCAAGAAGGCATGGTCGAGGTCGTGGCAGTGGATTGAGGATTCCTGAAAGAGAGACTAGGACATCTGCCTGCATAAGGTGTAGGGGCGAGGAGACCCATCAGGTTATCCCCGACGGATTACAGATGGAACTTTATACTCAGGAGGAGATTGCACGGATGGAGAAGTACCACTCGGAACACCAGACTACTCCGTTCGCACCGGACTTGTGTGCGCCTAATGCATCCTTACGTAGGGGCCCTAAAACTCGAGGAGGTTCGACTGCTGCTGTTCGTTCCAAACAAAGAAGTGAGCCTAGATTCCGTGACTTTACGAGATTGAGCTCAAAGAAGATACTGAACATCAGGTTCTGCCCTGTTGAGTACTGGTTTCCACATGTCAGAGAGCGTCATGCCAGCCAGGCTTTCTGGACTATTACTCAGGAGAGCTTCCACAAGTGCTACCGGGCCTGAAATATTGCACTAGTAGAACAAAGGCGACTTGGCTGGGATGAGCTTGAGAGAGCAGCAGACATACTGATCCGCCCCTTGTTTGAGCGGTTTCAGGGCTTTGTTCACCAGTTCAGTGAGGTAGATCGAATAGTGATTCGTTGGGTACGTCAGTTTTATGCAACAGTGTGGATCGACCCTAATCGGGACTTTATTCAGTTTATGATTAATGAGCGCATGACATGCCTTGACCTGTTGGAGCTGAGAACATGTCTCGGACTTGCCGAGTCAGATAGGAGGCTGCACAGGATAGTTTATGGAAACGTGGATCCCCCGCGACGTGGGAGAGCTGGAGGTAGCTTTCCTACAGACAAGCAGATACGTCCACTCTTCAGGCAGCACTTCGCTGATGGCTCCCTACGCACACCAGAACGACTGCTACCGGCAGTTCAAGTTCTACACATGGCTCTAAGGAAGTCAGTCCTCCCTCATGGGAGCAATCGAGAGTCATTGACCAGCTTGCAACAGTGGCTTCTGCTCTCCATTTGGAATGGAGACCAATTCAACTTCTTGGACTTCATGTTGTGTGAGATTGAGGATGTCATTGCTGATGCTATTAGTGTGGGACGACAGCAGGTGTACCCTCATATCATTTGCTATTTTCTTAAAGAGATTTACGAAGACATTTACAGGGCGGAGTACGAGGATATAGATAACGTGATTCTGACTTACCATCCAGCGTTGAGTGCCGATCGGCGTCGTGGACAACGCGCCCTGCGAGCCGCTCAAGAGCATTTTTCCACGGAAGAATTAGGGAGACATGCACAAGAGGATGAAGCCTTGGAGGAGGCAGAGCATGTGGCTGGCCTAGGAGGGTTGTTGGATATAGCAAGTGTGATTGATGCAGATAGGGAGACAGAATCAGAGTCCGAAGATAGTGACTACATCCCTACGCCACCACGCCGTGCACATGACCACAAGGCCTCAGGGTCTAGGTTTGGCATTGACGATACCGACAACGTTGAAAGACATTCAGAGGCTGAACCTCGAGTTACTAAAACGGTTGTTCAGCAGCCAACAGAGCTTGCACAGATACTGAAAGTGTTGACTGAGGCAAATCAAAGACATGCCACCGATTCACGTACTACACGAGAAACGATTGTCATGATGCAAGAGCAAATGAGGCAGCAGTCAGAGGTTATGTGCCAATCCCTGGCAAGTTAGCAGGCGTAGATGGCACAGATGTACACAGTGTTTAGCAGTTGCTTTAGTTAGGTCTACAGTGCCATTGGAATTGCACCCCCTAATTTACAACTCGTTTCCCCACATCAAAGACAACCACAAAATACATTGCCAGCAAGCCAGGGAGTCGGTGGTTTCCTGCCTACACCACTCCAAACCTTCCCTTCGACTACTTATATTCAGACAGGCCTGCTGTCACAGCCAATTGCTCAAGCTCATCCTCCACCCCCGCCTGTCTACGCTCTTCAAGCTCCTGATGAGAACATGGTGGTGGGTTCCAGTACCAACACGGTTCCGGAGACTACAGGTGAGCCAACCCACAAGGATCATGGTGCCAAAGACGATAACAACATGGCATCTTCAGATCATGAGAAGATCCACGAGGATGACGATGCTGAAGACGATAACATTATCAAGCCTTCTTCTGCTGAAGGTGATTGTATAGGTGAGACGACGCAAGAGGATAAAAATGCTTGAGACCAGAACACTAACAGCCCTCCTATGGCCTCTTCTGTTGCATGTGAAACAACAGGTGTGACCGACGCTGTTCATGATGCCGTCCACGCCAATGTCTTACACAACGACAGCGAGCCTCCTAAGCCTTCATCAGATACGGTTGGTTCGGATGGTGCCTCTGGTTCAGATGGGATGACCGACCCGGTTCTTGGTGCCGTTGATGCCAATGTTTTACACAACGACAGCGAGCCTCCTAAGCCTTCGAATGGTGCCTCGGATCCGTAGTTAATTGTTATTTGGATTTTACCAATAAGACTTTATTTGATATGTTGCATGTACTTTTATGAACATTTTTGACGCGATTTCATTGAACCAACATTTTTGTAGTACTATTTGTGAATCTACGGTTACCTTCTTGTTATTGCAACTTATTCTTGTCGTGATTTCATGAACCAAACATGTTTTTGTGCAAACGTTATAAAGCCACGACAAGATGGTCCGACGATTCCCAGATTGACTCTACCGGACTTTCTTTGTTTTGTCAGATCATGCCCATACTTTGGGCACAATTGTCAATAACAACGGATGGTCCGATGGTGCTAATATTGACCAGGGCGGACTTTACCTCATTTGTCCGACCGTGCCTATACTTTGGGGCCACATTTGTCAAAACCTAAGGGACGGTCCGGCGTTGCTACTATTGACTAACGCGGACTTTGTTTGTTTTGTCCGACCGTGTCACGCCTGGTAGTACGTTGCCGAAAGGACAGTCCGGCGTAACTATTATTGACTTCGCCGGACTTTGTTTGTTTTGTCCAACCGTGTCTATACTTCGGGAAACAATTGTCAATACCCAAGGGGCTTTGGCTAACAAAACCCTATTTCTTTGTGCTTACTGTGTACGTAAAGAAGGGCTACTATTTAGATTAGTGTAAGTGCTCATCGGTTTAATCCCCGCACTGGTTACTAAGGGAGTGTTGGATCAAATGGACTTTGAACTAGTTGCCCTAAGAACTAGTTTAAGCCCCAGCTAGTTTGTCTGTTTACTGTTAGCATAAGTTAGTCCAGCTATTCACATGCCTAGCTAATCACCAATCCTAGTTCATCCGAACATGCCCTATCTACTACTTCTAGTAGTAGTACATCATAGTTGCTTTGGTTTACTGCTACTTATGGACTGTTGGATCCAATGTACTTTGAACTAGTTAGCTCGTCTAGCCCTTGAGAATCTATACAGTTGAACTAGTGAGTGCGCTAAGAACTAGTTTAAGCCCCAGCTGGTTTGTTAGTTCACTTGTAGCACATGTTAGTCCAGCTACTCACCAGCAGTTTATAGCTAATCACTAATCCAGCAGTCTATAGCTAATCACTAATCCTAGTTCATCCAAACATGCCCTATCAATTACTTCTAGTAGTACTGGTACATCATAACTTCCATGGTTTACTACTACTAAGGGACAGTTGGATCCAATGGACTTTGAATAAGTTGGCTCAACTCTAGCCCTTGAGGATCCAAATAGTCGGACTAGTGAGTGCACTAAGACTAGTTTAAGCCGAATCTAGTTTTTAATTCACTAGTCCATACAAACCAGAAATATGTAGACTAAGTTTGTGCCTAATAGTACCAAATTACATGTGGCTAATACTTTGGTGAACAAAAGGACAGTCCGGCCAAGCTGCCTTTGTGCTCGCCGGACTTAACTGGCATTGGCTTGCCAAACTGCATTGAAAAAGAACCCTAACTAACCTAAAGGACAGTCCGATGATTCAAATATTGACTCAGCCGGACTTTGTCATGTTTGTACGCCGTCCCTATACTTCTTTAAATTTGTTGCATCAGGACGGTCTACTCAGTTTGCCGGACTTTGTATATTTGTCCGTCCCTATACCTCATTTTTTGACATGGAGTCGTTTTTTGTTTTTTCGCTCACAATAAATCGAAGAGATTTTGAAAACAAACAATTAAATTTAAACTAACATTATATTTATATTAAGATTTTGAAACTTGGGGTGATATAGTGCTGCCACTTTACAAAAACTAGTACTGCTACTAACTAGTACTTCTACTGACTACTACTTCTACAGTTCTACTAACTATACTACTAGTAGTACTCGACGCCGCTGCTGTCGCCGCCGCCGTCATCGTCGTCGTCCTCGTCCTCGTCGTCCTCGTCCTCCTCCTCCTCCTCCTCCTCCTCGTCCTCGTCCTCGTCCTCCTCCTCCTCGGAGGAGGAGGAAGGCTGCACGCAGCAGCGGCGCTTATTTGGGGGAAGCATGTCGTCCACCTCCCTGCCGCTGTCGCTGCCGTCATCCTCCTCCTCCTCTGTGTCCGCCGCGCCCATCTCATCGGAGGAAGGGTCCTCGGCAATGACGACCGCCTCCTCCTCCTCCTCCCCGTCCACCTCCATCGGCACCGCCTCCTCTGGCGGTGCCACCTCCTCATCCTCCACCTGGTCCTCCTCCTCCTCCTCCTCCACCTCCTTCTCGTCGTCGTCCTCCTCCTCCTCCTTCTCGTCCTCCTCATCGTCCCCGTCGTCCCCATCGTCGTGGTCGTCCTCGTCGGCGGGGGGTGACGGCGGCGGCATCTCGTCCCCGTCCTCGTCGATCGACGGAGACCGGGGAGGGGAGGGCTCCCCATCGGGGCCGTAACCCCACGGCTCGCTCTCCTCGCCGGAGTCGCAGTCCGTGGAGTACTTGCCCTCGGACCAATACCCCATTGCTGGCGTGGTTTCTCTCTCACGGATCGCCGACATTGGTGGAGGAGGAAAGAGGAGGCGGGAATAGATTGCAATAGAGATTGGCTTGCATCCCTTTCCAATCCCGCGCTACTTCACGACAAGAGGGGGCGCGACGCTTGGGGTTTCCCAGCAGCGACGCTTGAGTTGAGGCGTGCGGTTCCACGTGCAATTGATCACATTTAGTACGCCGGTCAGTCCGCTGTCCCCCGTTTTATTCCCGTCGGACCAACTTCCACGATGGGTATGTCAAGTCATGTCACCACTAGTATGTACTGTATTTTGCCCAACCAAATGGTAAAACGATATGGCATCAGTACTAATAGACCCAATTCTTTTTGTTGGACTCGTGCCTAACTACTGTTACAGGCGGTCTCTCTCTCTTTTTTGACCAAAACCATTAGTTTTCAATAATAATTTAGTTTAAATATGAACTACTTTTGACGGCACGCGGTAGTTGCATTGTTTCTCGGACGGAGGGATGTGATTGCAAAAGGAAATCACTCTGCCATAATCCCATAGATAGCTCTGACAGTAAGCATTACGGTCCAAATTATTCTAGTTACCAAGTCTAGTACCAAGAGCTATGCTGAACCAAATAATCTATGAAGCTATCGTTACATTAACTTCTAAATTATCCAAACTAAAGAAGAAATGGCTACAGCTTGGGCTACGACAATGACATCTTTAACTCGACTCTGCCTCATCTTTTGATCATTTGCCGGACGCTCAAGGCGTGGGGGTAGTTCTGGCCTCAGAACATCCTCCTTGTGACCATAGAAAGCTGCGTAAGCTTCTTCTTCTGAGTTGTATTTTTTGTAAAAGGCTCCCTTGAAGCGATCCACTGCAGCATGCGCCTTCTGCTAGTCGGTGTAGATTCCAGGGTTCCAACCGGAATGAACAACATACCACACCATATCTTACTAGTCATCACAAATATTAGAAACAAAAAATCCAAGTTATTTAATGTTAGCTGAAGATAATAAAAAAAGTATCGCATTGTTAATTGAACATAGTACGTACTGTGTTCTAGTAATGAAATAAGTGTACAATTATAAAAATATGACAATTCATCTACTACTTTTTTCGGCACTAGTTTATATCAAGAAAAATATATCCATTTGCTATAGGACATAACTTAATATTAATTCGAGAAACAAATACATGCAAACATTGAATCCAAGACCAGATCTGGCTTACCAAGTGCGGGGACAAGCACGTGTACGGGGTTGACAGTTCTCAGCAGCAAATAGGAGTAGGGAGCATGTGACGGCCAGGGGCAGGTTGAGCCGGGGGGTGCTGCTTGCGCCGCTGGTGGTGATGAACGGCGGAGGCAGGGGGCGGAGCGGCGGTGGTTGCAAGAATGGCCAGAATGGAGGTGGACTATCATGGAGATGGGGGCATGCCCCCCTTTTTTCCGGCCGCTAGGGGCAAACCCGTCCGAAAGCTAGATAATAATTTAAAAGAGCACAGGATTGTCCGGCAGGATAAAATTTAAACGGGCCAGACATAGGTCGTCTCGGCCACCCTTGGCCTTTTTTATCAGGGGCGGTTGCTTACTGTAACCGCCCCTGAAAAATGTTTTTTCAGGTGTGGATGCTTAAGTCAGCCGCCTCAAAAAATCGTTTTCAGGGGCGGTTAACCAAAGGAGACCGCTACTAATTGAAAACAGCTGTTTTGTATATAGCAAACTTTTCAAGAACTTGGCGCTGCATTTCGAAATAGCAGCCAAATTTTCATTTGCCGCCTCTCTACAGTCTCATTTCCTCTGCGACGAAGACCCAGTGCTCCCCGGCCGGGCACACGTACGCTTCGTTGACGAAGAGCCCCGGCCCACACTGGCGGTGCCTCCACTCAGGCCTCTTCTCTTCCACTCCGGCGTCTTCTTGAAGGCCAGTTTCTTGCCTCGGCTTCTTCTTCCACTCCGGCGTCTTCCTGAAGGCCTCCTTCTTGCCCCGGCCTCTTCTTCCACTCTGGCATCTTTTTGGCGGCCAGCTTCTTGCCCCAGCTTCTGCTTCCAATCCGGGGTCTAGCTTCTTGAAGTCCTGCTTCGGACTTTGCTGGACCAGCGTCTTCTAGTCCACCACGCGCCGGACTTTGCTGGACCACGCCCGCGAGCGGATCTCTTCATCTCGCTGCCGTGAGCCCCCTCTGCCATTCCGAAAAGGTTTGGTTTTTAATTGCTGATGTAGCATACACAAATGTATTTAATTGAACATGCCTACGCGCAGGAGTTAGTTCATACTCACAATTAATCTTAGTTCTCTTCTAATTTTCGTAGCTGTGTAGGCTTGTTTATAAATTTTTTACTAAAACTGTTCAATAATGCTGAAAGGATTTATATCAATTCCTCATTCCTTCCATGGCAAGGTCAAGAATTCATCCACATAACGTTGCGATGGATAATGATACGGAAATGACCGAAAAATATAAGTCCATGTTTCCGTCGGAGGACGAGTCATCATCCTCCTCCAGTTCGTGGGAGGAATGATCGGATCCTGCTCCTAGTCCTGACCGCAAAGCGCTCGGGGCTAGACGGTTGGACCCCGATTACAATCCTACCGGCGACGATGTAATTAAGCCTATACTGCTAGCATTTGATCGACGACATTTATTTCGCATATAAGTGTGTTCAACATTCTTTTGTTTTGTAACTAAGTATTCAGGAGCAAGCACTGTAACAGACAGAGATTATTGTTTTGTCATCTGCTCCACAGAGGCAGAAACGAAAGCGAGGGGAAAGAAGCAGGAACAAGTTCCCTCCTAAAGGACAGACACTTGTTGTAGATGAGGTTAACATGATTGGCGAGCCGGTACAACCTCAGAAGGTGCGTGCCTGGTTTGCCAACGCGATAGGAGCAGCCGTGAAGGACATTATGGATTGCTCAATACAGAGTTGGGGCGATGTGCCCCAGAGTGACAAGGCAAAATTATGGAAGAAGATGCTAGAGGCATTTAGCCTCCCTCCTGACTCTAGAGACCTTGTCCAGCAGTTCGCAATGAAACAAGCGTCGAAAAGTTTCCGCCGTTGGAAGCACGAACTGAATACCAAGTTTCGTGCGCTGAGTCTGACATCGTTCAAGAAGTATGGTAAGATCAGAGCTGATCAATGGCAAAGGTTTTGTGAAATGAAGAGCACACCTCAGGCCGAAGCCTTGAGTTCCTTGAACAGCCAGCTAGCGAAGAAGAACATACACCCTCACCGTCTTGGTTCAGCTGGTTATGGCCCAAAAATTAAGAAGCGGAGAGCAGAGTCTGCTGCTGCTAAGGAAGCTGGTATCCCGTACAAGTACGAGGGATTAGATGATTGGTCACATTTTTGGGCTAGAGCAAGGGAAGTCCGGGACAAAGAAAGTGGACAACAGGTTATCCCCGATGCACATACTCTAGCAGCCACGGAGGCCATAATAGAACTGTCTAAGAAGAAAATTGAAGGGAAATTTAAACCCAGACGAGAGGTGGATGAGCTTACTGTTGCCCTAGGCAACAAGGAACACCCAGGCCATGTGCGTGGTTTCTCCTCCAAGTTTGGAATAAAGCATGGTTTCCCAGAGGTTTTGGCTAGTTATAGAACAAGGAAACGCTACAAGGAGGATCATTTCGAGTTGCTTTCCAAGAGAGCCGACGCAATAATTGAAGGCAAGCTTATTGAGTGGCAGCAGTCACATGGTTTGGCGATTTCTATGGAGCCAACAACAACAGGTGCAGTACCAAGCAGTGCTGGGTCAGCAGCCACACCTGAGACTTTTCCTGTGGACACCATTGTTGATCCTACCCCTTGTGCTCTGCACACACCCATTAGCAGGGATGGGAGGACGAAGCAAATTAGCAGTGGAACTGCTTTTGCTAGAAGTATTTTGCACAACGAGGAACTGCCAGCGGATTACGCCAAGGTGGAAGTACTCTCAGTTTCTCCTTAGCACCTCAGTTATGAAGTTGACGTCCCTGCTGCAGATGGTGAAAAGTGCCTGGGTAAGCTAGGTTCACTATTTCATTGCTTGGCAACGATGAGACATTGTGTTGTTGTCAGGCGGCCCCTCGTCGGGGGCACCTGCTTGTTCCCGCACTATAGAAGCATGTGTGCAGCAGCAGCCGTCAAAAGTTTCAAAATGCTTTTTAGAGGTGGTTCGTTTAGCTGCCTCTAAAAATACATCTTCAGGGACGGTTTCATTGCAAAAGCCGTCGTTGACAAACCTATTATCACGGCCGGTTTCATTATATTAACCGTCCCTGAAGATGTATTTTTAGAAGCGGGTAGTTTAAGTCAACCGCTCCTAAAAATACATATTTAAAAGCGGGTCTTTTATGTTAACCGCCCATGAAAATACATATCTAGAGGCGGTTTTCTTAATTCAACCGCCCATGAAAATGCATTTGTAGGGGCGGTTCTTTTAAGTCAACCGCCCCTAAAAATGAATTTGTGGAGGTAGATTTCGTAACAGAACCGCCCCTAAAAATTATCTTCAGGGGCGGTTAAAAGACCGTTGCTAGAAATGCAGTACTTTATTGTCGCTCGAGCAGGGGGCCGTTGGGCAATCCGCCTCTGAAAACCCATTTTAACCATCTCTAAACACTAGTAGAAAAATGGTTTCCACTAACGCTAGCAAATTATTTTTACTGGCGGTTTCTGTTATCGTGCGCATGTGAAAAGAAACACGTGAGGCCAGAATTAGAACCGCCTGTGTAAATGACTTTACACAGGCGTTTGGGTTAAGAACACTGTTTGTGTAAATGCACCATTTACACAGGCGGTTCACATAAGAAACCACCACTAAATATGGTTTACACAGGCGGTTTATTTCTACAGGCGGTTTCTTAAGCGAACCATCTGTAGAAATCAGTGCTAATTTAAAAAATTCGATTTTTCAAATGACTTCAAATGAAAAAACTGTCTACATGAAAGTTGTATATCTCGAAAAGTTATGAAACTTTGTAGTTGAAAATTTTTTCATTTGAAATAATTTAGTTGATGTAAATTACAGTCAAAGTTTAAAATTTAAAATTTGACTGTTTGATAAAAGCCTCGGATAGCGAAACACTGTACATGAAAATTGTACATCTCGAAAAGTTACTCAACTTTGTAGTTGACAACTTTTTCATTTGAATTCGTTTAGTGCCTCAAACAATCAATTTACTTTCGCTTTGTTATAATATGTGGGGGAGCCGAAGTGGGATATAGTCACAAGTGAGAGTGTGGTGTAGTGGTAGGGAGGGGTACGCGCGAGAGAAAGGTCGCGGGTTCGAATTCCACCGGCCGCGTGGCGCGCAAATTTTGCTATTTTTATAAAGAGGGGTACGCGTAGCGGTCGGTGGGTCCCTTCCCAGATTTAATTTTTTTTCTATTTTTAAAACGTGATTTTCGGAAAATGATTTGTACCGGCGGTTCTCTTAAGTAACCGCCTGTGAAAACAAACTTTTCACATGCAGTTCTCTTTACTGAACCGCCTGTAAAAACATATTTCCACAGGCGATTTTGTAGCAACCATCTGTGAAGAGGATTTGTTTTTACAGGCTTTTAGCACTGGGGACGCTGAAAAACGCCAGTGCAGGGTCTGAAATCGCCTGTATAAACTTTTTTACTCAGTGAAAGGAACTTTTTTTTAGTAGTGAAAACTTATCGAGCCGTATCATGCCGCCTAGGCTGACTCTACGGGCTGATATGGCGGTCAGACATGACACTACTATGACCGGACCATGGCAGGCTGGGTCGTGCTTCTTATTGCCGTGCCTGCGCCTACGACGTACGTAGCGCTAGCTACTGTACCTGACGTTGGCGTGGAGCGAGTAGGGTGCTGGGTACAGCAGCGACTCGGCTCGTACCAGTGGTAAGGTACTCCCGCCGGCGGGCGGCGCGCACAGACAGGACGTTGACGTTGCCGTGCGCTTGGCCCTTGCTTCAAGGCTCACGTAACGACGAGTACGTGGCCGTGCGTGCGTACAAGCCACTCGTGGGCCGTGGCCGTCTAAAGCGTGCACGTGTCACGTAGGAGTAGTACACACCAAAGGTGGTGCGGGTGTAGTGCGTAGTATGTGCATGCGCATGGCATGACCCATGCATGCACAACATGCTCAAACAACAGCAGTACAAGCCTCTGTTGGAGCGCTACTTGCACCCGTGCATGCATGCGCTGTCCGGGGCCGGGGCCGGGGCCGGGGCCGAGCCACGACGTGACGAGGGGACTGACTGCCCTGGGCATGCCCATACTGCCATACGGCCAGTACCTCCATACCTCTGCATGCAATATACTCCGTACACGCACGCACACACCCCCTCTCGCTCGTTTGCAGCTTGAGCCGGGATCGGAAGGACTACCGCATCTAGTCATCTACTGTACCGTGCTAGCTAGCGTGTGCCTGTAGTGTAGTAGTAGGATTTACTCGTAGGGGCCAGGGTTTGTACTGGGAATGTAGCCGGGTAGGGCTAGGGCAGCGCATGCATTGCTCCAGGCCGGTTTTCTTTGAGAAAATCCCTTATATGCCATTGAAACTTATACTTATCTCTTATGTGCCATTGAAAAATACAAGTTCCCTTCTATGTCATTGCTTTATATTTTCTCTCCCTTATATGCCATTGCCATTATATTCTCCGTCAAAAATCTTACGTGCTAGGCTGGGAACGGACGGGAATCCAGGGTTAACACGTATACGTAAGTCTAAATTATAACACGTGTACGTCAAATAGTAGACTAGGAAAATACTAGGATAAACGTATTTACATAAGTCTAAATTATAACACGTGTACGTCAAATGGTTAGACAAATTATGATACGTATGTCAAATGGCTAGGCTAGATCAGTCTTCTTGCAGCGATGTAGACATACGCGGAGTAAAAATGGTGCCACACATAGCGCTAACAGAGATTCTTGACGGAGAATATAACAGCAATGGCATATAAGGGAGAGAAAATATAAAGCAATGGCATAGAAGGGAACTTATATTTTTCAATGGCACATAAGGGATAAGTATAAGTTTCAATGGCATATAAGGGATTGGCCCGTTTTCTTTCGGTGCACTCCCTTCGTTGCAAAACATTTTAAAATTGACATTTGATTATTCATCGTATTTAAAAAATTTATGAAAATATAAAATTAAACAAATTAAGATTAAAGTAATTCTAATAATAAATCATTTTATAATAAAATAATTAATTTTTTAAAAAAATTCAGTAAAACGAATGATAAAAAGAGATAACCAAAATTCTAAGACGACATCGTCCGCCCATCGCCCACATAAAGCAGCCCCTATAGTTTAGCGAAGAGGATCGGTGGAGTTGGTCGGGGCGTGACCCCCCACCCCACCCCTGCACGGCTGCACGCCGCGGACTTGCTAATGCATGCATGGTCGATATGATGGGCACCGGCTACGCTAGCTACCGAGACGAAGAACAGCCTTCCCAATGTACTACTCTATATATAGAGTAGTAGTTCGATCGGTAGTTGTCAACAGAACGAAACATCTATTTCGAGGGAAAAAAGAAAAGAAGCTTCCATTCATCACTGTATGTAACATTATTGTTGCCTTTACCTACACTAGTATAAAACGCCCCTGATTTTCATTGGCCCCTTTCACGGGCGGTTACCAAAAACGCCAACAGCCACCACTACAAATAGTCTATGTACTAGTGCTGGTATTATATGCAGTTTCTTCCATTTCAAATTATAAGTGACTGTTTACTTCAAATTTACTATGTATTAACTATATACTATATAGAACACGTAACAAAAACTACATATTTTATTAAAAAAAGACAGAACAACTTAAACCAGCCTTAGTGATGAGTTTTATGGTATTATTTTCAAAATTGACATGTCATATACAATCAAATGAAGCACCCACCCTCAATATAAAATTTCATTTTATAGTTTTATAGATACACTGCTACAGAAATTTTAATGGGTGACAGGGCAAAATAGGTTTTCGGAAGCGGGCATTGCAACCGCTTCCAATGAAACGCCTGTATTAATCATCGATTAACCGTGACGGTTAAATTGCCCGCCTTGGTTAATCCATTAACCGAGACGGGCATATTAAGTTGTTCCGCCTCCATTAATCTGATTAACCGAGGCGGGCATCTCAAATTTGCAACTCTAGAGACTCGAACCCACGACCTAACACTTAACAGCCAACGTCTCTACCACTGCACCACACACTTGTTCGTGTCCATATATAATATGCTATCTTTTTATACTAATAATGTCGTAATCTTATATTGGATATTTGGAGTACTAAACGTTTTCAAATGAAAAAATTTTCAACTACAAAGTTGTAGAATCTATCGAGAGCTATAACTTTCATATAGACCGTGTCAACATACGAGATGGTTTGGTAATTTTAAATTTTAAATTTCAAAATCCATGCACTTATAACATATTTTGGGGCCCTAAACAGTTTCAATTCAAAAACTTTTCAACTACAAAATTGTAGATCTCGCCGAGTGATATAATTTTGGTATAAAGTTTGTCTTCATCCGAGTTCATATAAAAAAGTTATGAACTTTTAATGGTTGCAGTCATTAATGGCTCCGTAAATAATTGATTAACTGAGGTGGGTGCTTACAATGACCGCCTCCGAAAATAGTTGATTAACCGAGGCGGTTGACTTAAGGTGCCCGTCTCGGTTAATCCATGCAACCGCCTCGGTTAATCATGAATTAACCGAGGCGGACGTGTTATGATGTCCGTCTCCATTAATCGATTTACAGAGGTGGTTATTTTCTGATCGCCTCCGTAAATATTTTTGGAGACAGTTATTTTTGTGTCTGTTTCAGATAATGTTTTGGCACCGCTACCTAAAATCATTTCTATAGTAGTGATATTAAATTCCATATTACATAAATAGTTAGTAATCATGTCAAGAGAAAGCATAGTCAACGTCATTAAAAGTGCTTATACGTAAGCTTACCAAATGCAAATGAAACTTCCATAAAAGTCACACCGAGACTGATGGCCTTACGATTTAAGACCGATAGAATACCTTATTAAATGCTACCTTGTGTACGTACGGACAACGACAACTCCAGGCCAGTCTCAATCGGACTTTTGTAACTCCGTTTCCATGACTCCCTAGCAGTGTAAACAAGTTTCATCCACATGAAAACTCATTTTATCCCATAAAACTATTTTATCTCTCTGTACATTTCAATTAATGCCACATCAGCTATTTAGTGCCCATGGAACTCCTATAAAATTTTTATTGAGACTGATCTAGCACATCGACTTGTTTAGTATGGTCATGAAATGGTGATAAAACTATGCATACATGCATATATAGTGCCAGCTGGGCGAAGCTTAGGTTCTTGTGGTGAGTACCGGTGATGCATTATTCATATACCATGGGGGTGTCTAGATCCCCTTCTAAATTCCAAAACTTCCGTCACATCAATTTTACGGCACATGCATGGAGCACTAAATGTAGACTGAAATTTTTACATGTTTGTATAGTTTACCTGTAAATCGCGTGACGAATCTTTTGAGTCTACTTAGGCCTTGATTGGACACTTGTTAGAAAAAGATTCCTCACTGCTACAGTGTTAAAATTCTAGAACTTTATGATCTAAACACCCCCATATAACCTCCAAGAACCAAGGTTATGTAAGACCCACAATAAGGCAGTTATTATACACTTCTCTAATAATTTACTCTAGCTTCATCACATCATAATACACACACTATACTAGATCTAGCTAGCTACCTGCATATTAGATTATAGGGAAAATATATATCTAAAAATATTGAAATAACTTATGATTTTAAATGGAGGGAGCCGTATATGTATCTCAATGCCCGTGGAAGAATGGAATACAATGCTGGCAAGAAATAAACAACTACTTTAGGGTGGGTTGAAGGATACGGTCGGGCAAGCCAACAAGGTACGGAGTGCATGGACAGAGTCGGCAGGTGCATGTGCATGTACGTACATGCATTACTGTAGCTATAGGCAGCGGCCGCTCCAGTAGATTCTAAGCTAGCTGCCTAGGTAGCTAGTTGCGCCGTTTCAATGCACCAATCTGATGGAAGCTACGTGCGCCGCCCATAGAGATGCATGCCAGCCGTTCTTTGCATTGTTCCGTTCCCAGACATGGAAGAACCGTATTCTACACCACCTGCGTTGTACGTACGCCGGCCCATACCGATCCAGGAACCCTGCATGTGATGAGTGGACACGCATGCACATAAGGGGTTGGCCCTTGTTTAGTTTGCAAAAAAAATTTCAGATTCTCTGTCACATCGATTATCCTTTACATATGTATAAAACATTAAATAAAGTAGCAACTTTTACATGTTATGGTCTACACATGCCTTTTCATGTGATGTGCTTGTTCGTATCGTTTCGTAATATATATGTTTGACAAGACAAGAAATGTACGAAATCTAAAACATCAATTAAAACACCGACTAAAGGAACACAATGGTACGAATAGGTTACAATAGACAAGTTCAATTCATGACATCGAAATATAAGGTCCACATACGAAAACACAAAGTTCAATTCAAATCCGACAAACTACTGAGTGCAACGAGGCCACTTTCCCTTAGCGAAAGCATCCGGATTCTCCTCCATGGCTGCTTTTGCATGCCATGCACGCTCAAGCTTCTTCTCCTTCTCCTCCCTAAAAGCTTACGAGATGCCTCAGCCGCGCCTCTTCTTCCCGCTCCTTCGCGGCAAGTTCTTTGCGTCTCCTCTCCACCCTCTCCTTCTCCTCAGCCTCCAGCCTCAAAAGGCGCTGCATCCGCTCCTTATCCTGTTGGGAGATCATCGGTATCGATCCACTGCTCAAAATCACAGAGCGGTAGAGGAGTCTACAAAGAAGAGAACCTAAACTCAGCGCAACAAAAATAATGTGTCAATTAGTTTCAAACATAATATTACAATATCACTATTCTCACCAGCATGTTAATACGGCGCATCTGTATGGTAGGCTCGTACACATAGTTGGCGCACATCCAATAACACCGCCTGTAACATATCCTCCTCAGCAGACCTAGCAACCTTGCATGGATCGCCGCAAAAACACAGAGGCACAGGAACCCCAATAGGCAGTGGCAAGACATCGAAGGCATTCGCGGACCACAAGGGGTCGCTGCAAGCGGGCCGCTTTGGTTTCCAAGCCCTACCACGCTTAGGCATCTTATGATTACATGATAAAGAAATAATTATTAGAACAATCAAAACGCCTATTTAACAATTACATTATAAAATGTAATAACATTTTACGAAACCAATTCAAGAAATACCGATGAAGATAAATAACACCACCAAACCTAACCCTAAATCTAACCCCAACCATAAACACTAACCATAAATCTAACCCTAACCGTAAACACTAACCCTAAATCTAACCATAAACCTAACTGAAGCATCTAGGCCCTAGTGGTTTCGGTGATTAATGACAACGGACGGTTATTATGACTAACATGTGTTTTGCAGGATAACCTAGAGGTTAGGTCATAATAACATGCAGGTTCAAAGCCCCTAGCGACTGAATTCGTTTCGGTTTTCAAAGAACGGAAGGCAAGACAGTGATATTCTAGTTCCAAGTGTCGATTGGAGTTGAGAGACACTTGGAGTTTATGTCTTGTTTTCTCTTTGACCGTACTATTAAGGGGGGTTTGGATGGGTAGCTTGACTTAGGGCAATGTTAGAGAGTGTAGATGTGATGCACACTTGTCCAGCTTAGCTCTAGATGGCCCAGGGAGACTCTTTAGAGAGAGCGGATCAATCTTCGTTTTGGAAAATTTTTTATTCGGCGAAGTTTTGATCATTTTAGGGGCGTCGGACCCTGAGTAGACTGGTCGTTGGACCATTGCTCAGAGTCCGATGGCCGCGTGGCAGCCCCTGGGTGCTTCTCAATGCACCAGGGAGCGTCGGACAGGTGCTGGTGTGGTCGTCGGACCATAGCCAACGTCCGACGGTGCCAGGGCTCTTTGGGTGAGCATCGGACTATTGCTTTGCAGAGTCCGACGCTTCCAGAGAGGTTCTAGAGAGGCTTTCAGGCATCAGGACTGAGTACGACGGCCTGCGTCGGACTATTGCCTCATGCTTTATCCGTTGTGTAGTTCTGTGCAGAGAGCACCCGCGAGCGCAGAGGGCGTCTGACCCTGGTTCGACGGTGAGCGTTGGACCATTGGTGAGGGTCCGATGCCCCTCTATCACAGTACCACCTGCAGGGTGGCTAGTGAGAGTCGGACTGTGGAGTTTTGGTCCGACGGTGGCACTGTTCATAGGGTCCGACGATTCGCAGGCTCCTAAGTCCCGGCGCTACCCTCACACCCGTTGAGGGGGAACATGAGAAGTGGAATGCTTAAGGCTCGAAACATCATCTTTAGAGGCCTTAGCAAAGAGGTGTTCAACCATGTGCGGAACCACAAAAACGCCCATGCACTATGGTCCGATATTTGTGCGCTCCATGAGGGAACTAAGAGTGAGAGTGAGGAACGCTACTACCTTGTCTTGGACAAGCTCAACTCTTTCAGAATGCTTCCTAATGAAAATGCTAATGACATGTATTCTCGATTGAATATTATTGTAGAGGAAGTTAATCGACTTGGGCTCACACAAATCTCTCCTGCTGAAGTTGTAAGAAGGATCCTCAACGCTCTTCCCATTGACAAGTATGGTCACATTGTGACCGTGCTCTATCAAGGGGATCTTTTCGATGCAACTCTCACTCAAATCTTAGGAAAGATCAATGCTCATGAGATGTATATGAAGATCACTCCCCAAAATGGCTCATCATCCAAAAAAGAAGAGAAGAAGGACTTAGCTCTCAAGGCCGACAAGAAAGGCAAATCTCAAGTCAAGCACTCTTCTCATGATTCCACAAGTGATAGTGATGATGATGATGAGGAGATTGCTCTCATGGTAAGGAAGACCACCAAGATGCTCAAAAAGCCTCAACTAACAAGGGAATCAAATTTGATTCCAACAAGAAGAAGTTCTTCACTAGTAGCAAGAGAAGGCCTATCTCCGAGATGGATTGCTACAATTATGGTGAAGCTTGGCCATCTTGCTCATCAATGTCCCAAGACAAAGAAAGACTAAGTTCAAGAAGAAGAACAAGGGCAAGAAAGAAGAGTCAAGTGATTCAAGTGATGATGACAAGAAGAAGGCCAAGCCATTCAAGAAGAAAGATGGCAAGAAGAAGCAATTCTACAAGAAGAAGAATGGCAAAGCCTACATTGTTGGTGATTGGCTCACCGACATTGAATCTTCAAGTGGATCCTCCGGAGATGAAAGTGATGATGAAAAAGAGAAGGTGTCCGCTCTTGTTATTGGGACTTCACTTCCTCCACTGCCTTCACTACCCTCATCTCCAACACACTTTTGCCTCCTAGGCTAAGGACAAGAAGGTACAAAATGATGATGAGAGTAGTGATAGTGACAATGAATATGATTCACCCACCTATTGTGAACTTACTAGCTTGCTTAATGACTACACCAAAGTAATAAGAAAGCTAACAAGTAAAAATGAAAAGCTAAAACTTGAGAATAGTAACCTCTTAGCTAAGAATGAACAATTTACTAAGATTAGTGATGAGCTTAGAGAGGAAAACCTAAATGCGTCATCTAAGCTCAAGGAGCTCAAATCCAACATAAAGGAGCTTCAAAGAAAAATATGATAAACTTGAGAAGATGCACATTGAGGTCACCACTAGCTACAACAAGGCTAAAAGAGGACTACACTCAAGGTAAAAGTGAATCATGAAAACCTTGCTTTGGCTTATGACTTGCTCTCCAATGAAACACGTGATGCTACTAGGCCATGTTGTTAAGTGTGATATAGCTACATCATGTGATGACTTGATTGATGAGATCATTGAGCAAGAGGCAAGTTGCAAAGGCAAGGAAGTGGTGGTGGCCGATTGCCATGATGATTATTTGAAGCTCAAGATTGAGAATGAGAACTTAAAGAAAGAGCTTGAAAAGCAATCAACCACCAATACCATTGTCATTGAGTCGGTGCAAGAGGATGATGAAGTGGGACTTGCTTAGAGAAGAGAACAAAATACTCAAGAGTGAGAAGTGTCAACTTGCAAGTCTATTGGAAGAGAACAAGAAGTTGAAGCAAGAAAAGGGTCATCCCACCATTAGGTTGTAAAAGTTCACAAGAGGCCAATATCTTCAAAGTGATCTCCTCATGAACACCGTGATGAAGTTTGATAGAAGTAGGATTGGCTACATGGGAGAGAAGGTGCAAAATATAAGAGCTCAAAATAGATTGAACAAGGCAAAGAATAAGCCCAAGCCGAAGAGATGCTTTGAGTGTGGACAAGAAGGACACTTTGCTCATGAGTGCAAGACACCACCACCACAACCTTTGCCCAAGCATGCTAGACTCTTTGCTTTTGATGCTCACTACATGCTTAGAAAAGATTCAAAGGGCAAAGTGAAAGTCATGTTCCTAGGTCCCCCAACAAGAATAGGCCTAGGCAATTGTGAGTGGCTAAAGCTTTGATTGAGAAAGTCCGAAGCCCTTCTCAAGTATGGGTTCCTAAACATCAAGCTTGATTTGTTGTGTGTAGGTGAACTACAAGACCGGTGGCTCCCATTGGGTAATTGATAGTGGATGCACTCAACATATGACCGGTGATGCTCATATGTTCACCTCACTAGAAGAGAATGTAGAAGACCAAAGAAAGATAACATTTGGTGACAATTCAAAGAGCAAAGTGCAAGGGCTTGGCAAAGTGGCTATCTCTAATGACCATTCTATTTCCAATGTGCTTCTAGTTGCTTCATTGAGCTTCAACTTGCTATCCGTTGGGCAATTGTATGATCTTGGCTTCTAATGGCTATTTACAAGTGAAGAAGTGGTTGTTTCCAAGAAAGATGATAATCAAGTGACATTCAAAAGTTTTTGGTACAATCACGTCTATCTGGTGGACTTCAATTCTGAAGATGCAAACTTGAAGACTTGTCTATTCACCAAACAATCTCTTGGGTGGCTTTGTCATAGAAGGCTTGCACATGTTAGGATGAGCACACTCAAGAAGCTATTGAAGAAGGAAATAGTGAGAGGATTGAAAGATGTGGTATTTGAGAAGGACAAACTATGTAGTGCTTGTCAAGCGGGCAAACAAGTGGCAAATACACATCCATCAAAGTCATTTGTATCAACCTCAAGACCATTAGAGCTACTTCACATGGATTTATTTGGGCCAACAACTTATGCAAGTATTGGTGGCAAGCTCTATTGCTTAGTGATTATTGATGATTTCTCAAGATACACTTGGGTGTTCTTTCTTCATGACAAGACCGAAATTGGCGCATCATTCAAGAAGTTTGCCAAGAGAGCACAAAATGAATTTGAAATGAAGATCAAGAAAATTAGAAGTGACAATGGAAAATAATTTGACAACACAAACATTGAAGTTTATTGTGATGAAGTTGAGATCAAGCATGAAGTGTCATCCACCTATAAACCTCAACAAAATAGAGTTGCTTGAAAGGAAGAACCGGACATTGATCACCCTTGTAAGGACTATGCTTGATGAGTACAACACACTGGAGAGGTTTTGGACGGAGGCAATCAACAACTGCATGCTATGCTATCCCACCGCCTATTCCCTCATCGGTTGCTAAAGAAGACCCCATATGAGCTACTAATTGGCAAGAAGCCGGATGTCTCCTACTTCTGGGTGTTTGGATGCAAATGTTACATCTACAAGAAGCGGCAACACCTAGGGAAGTTTCAAAGAAGTTGTGATATCGGTTTTCTTGTTGGTTACACATTGAAGTCCAAAGCATATAGAGTATTCAACAATGCCACCAGTCCTTGTTGAAGAGAACATATGGTGTAGGAGTTCGATGAATCTAACGGTTCTCAAGGAGAGCATGAGAATCTTGATGATGTAGGTGATGAATCCTTGAGGGAGGCTATGAAGAACATGCCTACCGGAGACATCAAGCCTAAAGATGATGAAGATGATGGTGATGATGCTCAAGTGAATAATCAACCATATTCATCACATGTACCTCAAGATGAAGACAAAGATGGGGTGAATCCAAATGAAGATACCCACATCACCCAAGAAGAAGTTGAGGCACAGGCACAAGATGTTGATGCTCCACAACCTACTCCTCAAGTGGTCGATAGAAGATCTACTCCAATCCTACAAGCTCATCCACAAGATCTCATAATAGGGATTCCTTCAACGGGGGTTAATGACTCGCTCACAAAGGTATGCTCATTTTATTGAACATCACTCCTTTGTCTCTTGCATTGAGCCTACTAGCATAGAAGAAGCTCTTCAAGATCCAGATTGGGTGAATGCATGAAGAACTCAACAACTTCATCCCGTAATCAACTTTAGACCAAGAGTCATTGGCACCAAGTGGGTGTTCCGCAACTGTTGGCATTTCTTAACGTCGTTACAAAAAGATAGACTAAAAGTCCATCCCCGGCAATGGTGCCAGAAATGCTTGTTGGCGTTTCTTAGTATTACTACTAAGGATAGACTATAACTCCGTCCTTAATAATAATACTAGAAACGAAAGTTGACATTCTCAACCACCATTTCTTCAGAAAGGTAACCCTTGGCCCTTAAAGGCGCCGGCCTAGGTGATGTAGTCTGATAATAGCAGTTAGAAGTGCCGGATTGGCCTTCCTAACCGTCATTACTTATGATATGCAAAACTGTGACACGACGCTATGGGGTGCACAAGAATTATAATCCTTAAGTAATGGTACTTAGGTACGCCAATCGATAGCTCAGTAAGAAATAAGATTACTCTGCAAGCGCACAGAACTATCATTGTAGCATTTCAACCCGTGAGTATTCAAGGGTGTCGTATTTATAATTTCCCGTAGGAGGGCATGATGAATTTCATCTAGCTTTGGTATAAACATGATTACTTATTTGGATGCATAGGTAGGCATAGCATAAGCAGGGGTTAAATCAAGTTTATAAGATAGTGGACACACGCATCGGAGCAACCTCAAGGATAAAAAGGGAAAATAAGGAATAAAAGAATACAACTAACTGAGCAGGCTTTGGTCATATACAGCTATGCAAAGAATAGCATTTACATCTAACTAGCAAGACTAGAATTAGAACTATGTCTGGGATGATAAGGAGATCCCCACAACTGGTCTGCCAGCCGATAGAGACTTTCCGAACTCCTACTCAATACCCGAACGTGGGGGAGTGCTAGGGATGGACAGGGCTATCACCACCTGCCCACCTACCCCTCTGCCCGTGGGGTACCGACATATTCGCTGATCTCCGCATACCCGAACACCATGCTCGCGTAATTGGAAACAACTCCTAACCTCCCGGGACCCCAACCCTTCAGATTGACAGGCTCGGCTAGGAGCAACCATGACAGCACAACGAACTATTATCCCATCCATAGTTCTTCAGTCCATTCCTACTAATTTGATGAACTGATGAAGAACTTTGATGAACATATCAAGAACATAACACATAGACTATGAACTAGTTCATATGCCATGATCATAATGAACAAGATTATATTCTAATTCAGATGCATTGCTATAAACATAAGATGAGAACTTGATCATAGAGGAGAACTGAATTATATTCATACCAAGATGTTCTTGATTTCCTCCAAGGAGACAAGCTCTCCTTGATAGCTTTTGCCTTGCTCTACTACTACTAAACTAGAGAGACAAGTATGAAATGTGAGGTGTAATGCTCCAAATGTTGGTGTCTGTGAATGATGAAGGAGCACCATCTATTTATTGCTAGAGTAGGGTGGTTTGGGCGTCTCCAGGATTGGAAGGAGGTGAAACCGCCCTTGGGAAACCGCCTAGAGCACCGCCTCCGAAGACTGAGCCCGGGAAGCTCCACTTGGGGGGCGACCGCATCTGGGGGCAGTCAGTCCCCTGGCTGGGCCCGCTGGCCACCGCCTTCGGGTGGTCGGTTGCTCCCTGGGCCTAGGCCTCTCCTGTGATTACGGATGGATCTGGTTCATTGTTTGAGATGGGCTTTCTTCTATTCTTGGTTTGCGCCTTCTCAGAATACGTTTCTTGGAAGTGCGCTTTCTTGTGGATTTTACGCATTTCCACGTGTCAAACCTGCATGTTATATACACAACAAAACTCGTGGAAGTATTAGGTAAAAGCCCTACCTTCTATTTGTTTTAGTATTAAAATGATGTTGTATTTTAGTTGCTAAGGACCACCAACTGCAACAAGCAAGATGACAAAGGCAACATTGTGAGAAACAAGGCAAGACTCGTGGCAAAAGGGTTCTCCCAAGTTGAAGGCTTGGATTTTGGGGAGTCTTTTGCCCTGGTTGCAAGATTGGAAGCCATCCGTATTTATTGACGTTTCCTAACGCAAACAGATTAATCCGCAAGTGCACGAATACCGCTGTAGCTTTCACCCATGGGCATTCTAGGGTATCGATTTCCACGGGGAACGCGAAGTGTACTAATTAGGTCTCATGATCGCCCGAGGATAAATATATATATGTTTTTTTAGGGAGAGAGAGGAAGATTTCCTAAGTTCTCTGGAAGATCTAGGAATCAAAGTTACTATAAGTGTATTTATATTGGGACGTCAAAACACTAGCCTCAGACTGAGATGAGAATGGGACTAGAAAATTCTGACTACGGTCCTACAAACTCTAACCCGAACGTGGATACGTCGGCGTCAGGGCTGTCACCACCTAGGGCTGCCACAACTATACGAAGGGCTAGGTGCAATTCTAGGTAATCGCAAGACTAAACACCACGTCTAATCTATTAATTACTACTCTAGAGTTGCAAGGACTAGAACACATGATGCAAGCTGAGAATCTAATAAATAACTTAAAGTAAATAATGCAATTAAGTAAAAGATAACGTAAGATTAGTAATTGAAGAACCTAGGAGATTAGCTTGAAAATGAACCAGATCTGTAGTAGTACAATATCGAGGAAGATCCGTCAGATCTGGCTCCCTCGTAGCTATCTCCTCTTCTCTCTCCCTATTTTCTAATTACAACTAGATGATGATCATCTAGAGGGACACTACTACAATGGAGATGAATTATGAAGGTCTAAAACCCTAGAATATGTAGAGGTGCCTTCAGGGAGGGGGTCTGCCCCTTTATTTATAGCCTGGTGGGGTGAACGTGCGCCGTTGGATCAAACCGACTTAACATAGGGCTAAGATGACTCCTCGGAGGCGGTTGCGGAAGACTCCTAGAAGACTGGCGGCCAGAAACCCTAGGGGGGTGCCGCCCGGCCCCCTTGGTGCCGGCCGGCCACACCACCTGACAGGTGGGGCCCCAGGTTGCTTCGGGTGCCTTCTAGACGCTTCTACCTTGCCGATGACGTTTGTTGTCGCGATTAAGTTTCGTGATAATTATATGCACTTTAATCCTTCTTTTAAGCTTTTTTGGATAATTCCCTGGAAAATAGACAACTCACCAAAACTCGTGGAATTTGTCAGTAATAACCCCTATGTTTCTATTATTGTCCCTTTCTAAGTATTAGTTGACGGTATAAAATTGGCACTTAACGACCAGTCAACAATACCCCCACACTTGCTCTTTGCTTGTCCCGAGTAAAGGTTAAGATAAGTATGAACATAGCTACTCAAGAATGAAACCAGTATATAGATTATTCCATAACATTTCTTGTACCTTGCGGGGTATGTGAAGTGGCTAACATATCTCCTTGAGTGGTTGAAAAGGGGAACAGCTCTTGAGGCGAAGTCATCTTCCCGAATTCCTATCTCAGCAACTTGGAGTTTTTAAAATTTTCACTAAAAGAAGACATAGATCACTCTATACTCCTCGAATGTTACTCTCAATCACTCAATGGTGTATGATTCCTCACCAAGGCATAATTATGTATTCCCTTCTTTTCCTCCCTACTTCTAAAAAGCTTATGTGGAGTTTTTAGGTAGGAAAAAAATATATAGCATACTTACCTTGCATATGTTGTAAAGTCAAACCCTAGATCCAAGGAGGAAAATGTCATACTCTTAGATCAAGATGTGCATGTGTGTGGAATATTTGGTGGCTAACCTAATTCTACTTTTGCTCCTTGTAAACAAATATCTCTTTATGAAACTTGAGACTTATGTTGCAGGACAACATGGGCTAGATCTTTCTTTTTCCTTCTTTTTTCAGGCGGGCATCTGAGTACCCATTATTTTATTCATTCAGATACTTGTCCATTTTTACCTCTCAGATGGGCATCTTTGTACCCATTGTTTTGTCTCACATCTCACACTTTTGCCTAGCCTCATGTCCTCTTCTCTGCAACTTGATTCTTTTGGGAGATAATAAGAAGAACTTGGAGCATTTATTTGGATAAACCTATTATGAATATTTTTGGTGTTCACTCCCAGTGTAGGAGTAGAACATTTTGAGGTGGATGAAAAGCATGTTTTTGCATACTTCCAGTGTAGAAGCAGCATATGTATGTGGGTTTACGTGATCTTGATCTTGGGAGTATGATAAATCTCTCAACAAGGGTCAAGAAGACTTGACAAAACTCAACACAAAGCAAGCAGCATGTGGAAGGTTTCTATCCTATAAGTATGTATATGGCTCTGGTAGGAATTTATCACCACTTGAGGAGTATATGACACTATGAGTATGATTTTTATCAATTTTATTGAAAGAAAATTCTCCAAGTACCTTGACTAGAATCGGTAAGGTTTCTAAGCTAGAACTATATCACACTCCACAACAACTTAGTCAGTATGATTTTCCTATGTGATATTTTTCCCACAAGTAACAAGTATATGTAAGGAGTAATCATTATGCAATGCCAATCTTTAAAAGCTACACTCATATTCACTTTCAAATTTTAATTCTAAGTGTGGCACTTGGTTCTTTTTAATTTGCATGTTTAAACAAGTGCAAGAAATGTAAGCAGAAAGTAAACATATGAACAAGTGAGAGAGAATCAAACTAATTTCCAGAAGTTATGTGCAGTCCCCTTTATTGTTCATGATGTACTTCAGCGCCTTGTTCACCATGGGAGTGTTGCACTCCCCCACACTTCTCCAAAACTACACCTGTCTTTTATTCATAGACAGAAAACAGTGAAAGCAAGGAAACTCTTCTCGTGAGAAACACCAGAGAGTCAACATTTATTCAACTAACTAATGAAGACAAAATCTAAATTCTAAAACTGTAAACTAAAGAAGGGTTCCAATTTGATAAGAAAGGATGAATGAGTTTTACTGTGAGAAGTCTATGAACTCAATCACATCTAGCTCCTCACCCATCTTGATTTGTGGCTTCCAAATAGACCTTCAACCGTTGGCCATTTACCTTAAAAATGTTACCTGTATCATCTGTTGACATTTCTTAGCGCAATCACCAAAGATAGACAGAAAGTCTATCCCCGGCAACGGCGCCAGAAATGCTTGTTGGCGTTTCTTAGCGTCATTACTAAAGATAGACTAAAAGCCCATTCCTAGCAACGATACTAGAAACGTAAGTTGACATTCCGACCACCATTACTTCAGAAAGGTAACCCTTGGCCCTTAATGGCGCTGGCCTAGGTAAAGCAGTCTGGTAATAGCAGTTAGAAGTGCCGGATTGGCCTTCCTAACCGTCATTACTTACGATATGCAAAACTGTGGCACGACGCCTTGGGGTGCAACAAGAATTACAATCCTTAGGTAATGGTACTTAGGTATGCCAATCATGATAGCTCAGTATAGATAAATCCGCAAGCGCACGGAACTATCATTGTAGCATTTCAACCCGTGGGGTGTCGTCTGTCGTATTTATAATTTCCCGTATTGGAGGGCAGGACGAATGCATCTAGCTTTGGCGTGAACATGATCACTTATTGAATGCATAGGTAGACATAGCATAGGCTGGGGTAAATCATAGTTCAAAGATAGTGGACACACATCTGAGCCGACCTCAAGGATAAAAGAGAAATAAAGAATAAAAGAATATATCTAATTGAGCAGGCATTGGTCATATATAACTATCCAAAGAACTGTTAGAAAACATCTAACTAGCATGTCTAGTATCAGGACTAACTCTGGGATGACAGGGAGATCCCCGCAGCTGGTCTGCCAGCCGATAGAGACTATACGAACTCCTACCCAATATCCGAACGTGGGGGAGTGCTAGGGATGGACAGGGCTGTCACCACCTGCCCACCTACCCCTCTGCCCGTGGGATACCGGCATAATCGCCGATCTCCGCATACCCGAGCACCATGCTCGCTACTTGGAGACAACTCCTAACCCCTAGGACCCCACCCCTTTGGAGTGATAGGCTAGGCTAAGAGCAACCATGACAGCACGATGAACCGTCACCTCATCCCTAGTTCTTCCTCTATCCATACTAAGTCGATGACCGATGAAGAACAACGATGAACATGTCAAGAACATAACACATAAACTATATGCTAGTTCATATATCATGTTCATAACATGACCAAGACTATACGCTAGTTCATATGCATAATCATATAAGTATGATAAGAACTTGCTCATGGAAGAAGACCGAATTGTATTCATACCAAGATGATCCTTTTCTTCCAAAGATACAAACTCTCCTTGCTAGCTCTTGCCTTGCTCTAATACTAAAACTAATCTAAAGAATACAAGTGAGAGGTGAGGTAAATGGCTCCAAATGATGGTGTGTGTTGGAGGGGAGCTCTCCCTCTCTTTTATAGTCTAACAAGGACGGTTCGGGCGCCAACAAATATGGAAGCAGGTGGAACCGCCTTGAGGGAACCTGACCTACGCACTGCCTGAGAAGGATGGGCCTGGGAGGCCCTACCAGGGGGGCGGCCGCCCTTGGGGCGGTCGGTCCCTGGGGAGCGCCATCTGGCCACCGTCTTCGGGTGGTCAGTTTCTCCCTGGGCCTGGGCCTCCCCCGCGGTTACGGATGGATCCAGTTTAGCGTTTGAGGTAGGCTTTCTTATTTTCTTGGATAGCGCCTTCTCTGAATACGTTTCCTGGATGTGTGCTTTCTTTATGATTTTTGTGCATTTCCACATGTCATACTTGTAAGTCAAGTACACACCAAAACTTGGGGAAATGTTAGTTTAAAGCCCTACCTACTATTTATTTTAGTAACATATTGGTGGTAAGAAATAGGCTTTAAGGACCGCCAACAACTCCCCCACATTTAGTCCTTTGCTCGTCCTCGAGTAAAGGTTTGAAGGACTAAGCGGGTTTATCTCCTTGATTTGAAATCTGTGTATAAGTTATTCCAAGCTTCACCTAAACCTATGAACTTCCAAGTGTCTACCAAATCATCTTGGGTAATTGAAAAATGGAATAGCCTGGATTCAAATCTTCTTACTCGTATCCCTGCTCAGAAACTTGGGTTTTTGTGAAGTTTTAAAACTAAAAAGATAGCACTTGTTCCTTGAATGATTCTCTCAAGTCACTTATTTGTATGTGGTTCCTTACCAAGGCATATATAGGGATTGCCTTCACTTGATCACCCTACCTCTAAAAAGTTTATCTGGAGCTTTAGGTAGGGAGGAAAATATTAAGGTACACTTACCTTATATGTATTGTCAAGTCAAATCCTGGACCGCACTAGAGGGAAGCGTCGTACTCTTAGATCAGAATGTGCATGTGTGTGGAAAGAATATGGTGGGTATTATTGGTGTCTAACCTAATTCCACTATGCTCTTTGAAACACATCTCCCTCCTTATTAGGACTTAGAAAAATCTTTTATGAGGGCATGAGCTATCCTTATTCTCTCTCTTCTTTATGTATATATATTTCTCTTCTTCTTTTTCTTTTCTTCTCCACTTTTTTTTCTTTTTTTCTCATTTTTTTTCTTCTCCACCCTTTTTTTCACCTTTTGGAAGATAGCCTCATGCTTTTATTTGCAACAAAAACTTTAAGGGAGATGTGAACAAAGATTCAGAGCATTTATTTGGATGGGACCTAGTAAGTATATTTTTGGTTTACCGCTAGTGTAGGAGTAGAACATTTTGGGTGGATCAAAGTGGAAGGTATATTTTGCGCCTACTCCCAAGGTAGGAGTAGTGCAATTAGTTGGTGGATGGATGAATGTTGTGCGCAACTCTTAGTGTAAGAGTTGGCAACCTTATTTGTGGGTGCGTGAAATCTGATCTTGGGAGTATGAAATTTCTCTCAACAGGGGTCACAAAACTTGACCAAACTCAACACAAAGTAAGATGCATATGTGGAAGGTTTTGTCATGAAAGATCATGTATGGCCTTGGTAGGTATTTGCAATCATTCAAGGAAATGCTATATTGATTTTTGTTTTGTAAAAATAAATCCCAAGTTCTTTGCAAGAAATGAGCAGGCATCATGTCATCCTACTATATCTCATTCGTCAATCACTTAGATAAAATGGGGTCCCTATGATAAGTGTTCACAAGTAATAGGAATATTGGCAAGGAATAAAGAGTATGCAAACTTTAATCACAGGATGCCATGGAGATGGAGCATCAAAAGTTTTGTCTTTTCAAAAGTGTTCAAAGTTAAATTTCAAAACTTTGAAAAGAGCGGGGGTAGAGTTGCACAAACCATCGTTGAAGATGAAGGAACTAATGGAAGTTGTTTGTCTTGTCCTTTTGTTTGATGGGTTGCTCGATGTTTGTGCAATGTGTTAGGGAGATCTCGAATTTGTTGTAGTTATGCTTGAGAGATCTCCCCCACATTTATTTTTTTTGTACCTACTTTTATTATAACAAAGAAAACAAAACAAGAGGGACTACAACAGGCAAGAGTCTTATTGGCTAAAAGATCAAGGAAACAAAATTTTATTATTTAGTTATTTTTATTTTATTAGGAACTTGTTCAACCAACTTTTATTAGAGCTCAAACAAGGCTCATATAAAAGATGCAATGAAAACATAGCCAAGACTTATCCCCATATCAGATTACTGCCATTGTTTATGAAAACAACTCAAGGTTCATTAATCAAACTTCAACACCATGTCAAAACATGATTAAAGAAGACTATTTCAACCTAAGCACCATGCTTAATTTGAAAACAGCCTATGGATGTTACTCGCGAGAATACATCCAAACATGAGCATATGCAATAAACAGGGAAGCATGAATTTGAATGATCATAAGGAGACAAGTATGAGCGAAGGGGTTGGTGAACATTTATTACCTTTTGCATACCTAAGTGTTCTTACCGACAGCATATGTGGATTTCTTTGAAGATGCTGCACCGGTGGCGTGGATGTACAGGCTCCAACTCAGCTGAACCATCAGGCCGGATCACACACACAACTATTGTATATGGACCTTGGCCTTATTGGTAGCAAAGGTGTAAAGGAGTAGAGTCCTTTTCTTTTCTCTCTCTCCTTTTTCTTTTTTTCTTTTTTTTGAAAGATAACTACCGATGACCTTCGGCAAGGGCTCAACATTTATAGTCTGTTGGCAAGACTTCCACTTCTTCATTGCTCTGTAGCTGCATGAACAAACTTGGGAGAATTCTCGGGTTGCCCCGAGATTTTTCTCGTATTATTGACAGGAATAGAAGCAGCAATTTGAGCAAACTGTTTTTCTATCATTTTATTGAAACTCAACTGATGTTTAATAAAAGAAGATAGAGTTTCAAGTTTAGCATTTATAGATTCAAACGTTTTATCATTAAAGGAAAGCTTTCTAGCAAGATCTACATTAAACTTAGCTTGCCTTAAAACAAAATCTCTCGAGAAAGGTTGATTGAAATCCAATTTGAAATTTGATTTGAGATTAGAAGATTGGGTGGTTATGGTTGTTCCACCCATTATTACCTGGTTGTTGATGTTGGCGAAACCCGTTGTTGACATAGGACGCTTCTTCCTGGGTTTCGGGACAGCTGTTCCCGGAATGGCCAACATTTACACAGACTTCACATGTCATGTGTGAGTTCGTGGCTTGGACGGTGCCTGTGGTGGGTTCGGTGGCACGGTCGTCCAGCCTCCTTATTAGGAGGTCTATTTTTGCGGCAAGCAAATCCGTCTCCTTCACGGTATGCATGTCTTCTTGTGTTTCTCTTCCTTCTCCCAGCTTTGGTTTGCTATCATATTTTCGATGAGTGCAGTGGCATTCTCGATGGTGAGGGAGAGAAATGCTCCTCCAGCTGCAGCGTTATGGTGCCCTTTTGACATGGCCGTCAGGTCCTCGTAAAAGTTCTGGAGCACCAGCCAATCTTCCATTCCATGGTGGGGACAGGCTCGGACATAGTCCTGCAACCTCTCCCATGCCTGAGGGATGGACTCGAGTGATGTTTGCTGGAAGTTGGATATCTCCTTCCTTAGAGCAATGGTTTTGCTCATGGGGAAGAACTTGGTGAGGAACGCCATAGAATATTTGTCCCATGTATTGACAGCTTCCTTATTTTGGTAGAACTACTGTTTCACCTTCCCCGCAAGGGAAAAAGGAAACAGGCGGAGCTTGATGCTAGTTGGTGCGACGTCTTTGATGATGATGGTGTCGCACAATTCAAGGAAGTGTTGAAGATGAGCATTTGCATCCTCGGTTGGCAAGCCACAGAACTGGCTTGCCTGCGCCATCTTGATTAGGCCAGTACGGAGCTTGAAGTTTCCATTCCCGATATTGACAACGGGCCCAACGGGCACGTTGGCAATAGTAGGAGTGGAGTAGTCGCGGTGTGTCTTGGCCATGATGATAGTAGCGGATGGTACGGGAGTGAATGGTTCGTCTGTCGATGGAGTAGCACAAGAAGAAGTGGTACGGGTCCTGTTCTTCCTTAGGAGTGCCTCCGGATTGTCGGTGAAGTTGTTCGACAAGTCGAAACAACTCATACGCTATCATGTTTTCTTTCCAATAAAAAGAGCAAGAAAACAAGAGAAGTTAACCTGCCTAAACTATGCCCACCTTTTGCTTATTATATAATCAATGCCCATGCCAAGCTAGATATTTTTATTTCCTTTTGCCCTCCCCGGCAATGGCGCCAGAAATGCTTGTTGACATTTCTTAGCTGCAATCACCAAAGATAGACAGATAGTCTATCCCCGGCAACGGCGCCCATTCCTAGCAACGATACTAGAAACGTAAGTTGACATTCCCGAACCACCATTACTTCAGAAAGGTAACCCTTGGCCCTTAATGGCGCCGGCCTAGGTAAAGCAGTCTGATAATAGCAGTTAGAAGTGCCGGATTGGCCTTCCTAACCGTCATTACTTACTGATATGCAAAACTGTGGCACGGCGCCTTGGGGTGCAACAAGAATTACAATCCTTAGGTAATGGTACTTAGGTATGCCAATCATGATAGCTCAGTATAGATAAATCCGCAAGCGCATGGAACTATCATTATAGCATTTCAACCCATGGGGATGTCGTATTTATAATTTCCCGTAGGAGGGCAGGACGAATGCATCTAGCTTTGGCATGAACATGATCACTTATTGAATGCATAGGTAGACATCGCATAGGCAGGGGTAAATCATAGTTCAAAGATAGTGGACACACATCTGAGCCGACCTCAAGGATAAAAGAGAAATAAAGAATAAAAGAATATATCTAATTGAGCAGGCATTGGTCATATATAACTATGCAAAGAACTGTTAGAAAAACAACTAACTAGCATGTCTAGTATCAGGACTAAGTCTGGGATGACAGGGAGATCCCCGCAGCTGGTCTGCCAGCCGATAGAGACTTTACGAACTCCTACCCAATATCCGAACGTGGGGGAGTGCTAGGGATGGACAGGGCTGTCACCACCTGCCCACCTACCCCTCTGCCCGTGGGATACCGGCATAATCGCCGATCTCCGCATACCCGAGCACCATGCTCGCGTACTTGGAGACAACTCCTAACCCCTAGGACCCCACCCCTTCGGAGTGACAGGCTAGGCTAAGAGCAACCATGATAGCACGATGAACCGTCACCTCATCCCTAGTTCTTCCTCTATTCATACTAAGTCGATGAACGATGAATAACAACGATGAACATGTCAAGAACATAACACATAAACTATATGCTAGTTCATATATCATGATCATAACATGACCAAGACTATACCCTAGTTCATATGCATAATCATATAAGTATGATAAGAACTTGCTCATGGAAGAAGACCGAATTGTATTCATACCAGGATGACCCTTTTCTTCCAAAGATACAAACTCTCCTTGCTAGCTCATGCCTTGCTCTAATACTAAAACTAATCTAAAGAATACAAGTGAGAGGTGAGGTAAATGGCTCCAAATGATGGTGTGTGTTGGAGGAGAGCTCTCCCTCTCTTTTATAGTCTAACCAGGACGGTTCGGGCGCCAACAAATATGGAAGCAGGTGGAACCGCCTTGAGGGAACCGACCTACGCACCGCCTGAGAAGGATGGGCCCGGGAGGCCCCACTAGGGGGGCGGCCGCCCCCGGGGGCGGTCGGTCCCTGGGGAGCACCATCTGGCCACTGCCTTCAGGTGGTCGGTTGCTCGCTGGGCCTGAGCCTCCCCCGCGGTTACGGATGGATCCAGTTTAGCGTTTGAGGTAGGCTTTCTTATTTTCTTGGATAGCAGCCTTCTCTGAATACGTTTCCTGGATGTGTGCTTTCTTTATAGTTTTTGTGTATTTCCACATGTCACACCTGTAAGTCAAGTACACACCAAAACATGTGGAAATGTTAGTTTAAAGCCCTACCTACTATTTATTTTAGTAACATATTGGCGGTAATAAATAGGCTTTAAGGACCACCAACATCATCTCAGATGGTGATGGCTCCATGGGTTGAAGTGTCTATGACCTCGTAAGGTCCATCCCACTTACTTCGCAGTCCTACCATGTTCCAAAGAGGCTTTACTCTTGAATTGAATAGTAGAACTTTGTCTCCAGGCTTGAACTCCTTGTGCTTGATCCTCTTATCATGCCATCATTTTGTTCTTTCCTTGTAAATCTTGGAGTTGTGATAAGCCTTTTCTCTCCATTCTTCAAGCTTAGATAGTTGCATTTGATGATTCTTGCCAGCTAGATGAAGATCTATGTTCCACTTCTAGATTGCCCAATGAGCCCTGAACTCTAACTCAACATGGCAAATGGCATGTTTTCCATATACAAGTTGGTAAGGTGACATGCCAATCGGTGTCTTGTATGCAGTTCGGTATGCCCAAAGTGCATCAGGGAGTTTATCCTTCCATCCCCTGCCCATCTCATCTACTGGTCTTTTGCATAATATTTTTTGATTTGTTTGTTGGATGTTTCTGCTTGACCACTCGTCTGAGGATGGTATGGTGTTGCGATGTTGTGACGAACTCCGTGTTCCACTAGGTACCTCCGGAAGACCTTATCTATGAAGTGAGACCCTCCATCGCTTATGACCATTTGGGTGCACCGAAGTGAGGAAATATGACTTCATGGAACATCCTCTTGTCATGTTTGGAATCAGCAGCTCAATATGGTAGTGCTTCTACCCATTTGGATACGTAGTCAACGGCTACCAAGATATACTCACAATTTCCGGACTTAGGGAACGGCCCCATGAAATCAATCCCCAAACATCAAAGAGTTCTACTTGGAGATTATTCATGAGAGGCATCGATCTCGTGAATTTATATTCCCTTGTTTTTGACATCGGTGGCATCTTCTAACAAACTCCTTTGTATCTGTATACATCGTTGGCTAGAAAAAACCACTTTGCCAGATCTTGGCATGTTAATGTCCTCCATATGGTGAGGCATGGCATCTCTCCATAATCTTAACAGCCTCAACGATTGGGACACATCTTCTCAACAATCGATCAGAGCAAACTCGATATAGGTATGGCTCATCCCACAGGTGAAAACGACTCTCATGGATCAACTTTCTTTTGTTCTCACCAAGTGGGACATAGCCTGTTACAATAAAGTTCACAATGTTTGCATACCATGGATCAGAGTGTGTTACCTTGAGAAGGGTTTCGTCCCTTAGATAGTCATTGATAGGTAACTCATGTGCTTCTTTGTACTGAAGCCTAGACGGGTGGTCGGCAACCGAGTTCTCTACTCCTTTCTTATCTCTTATTTCTATGTCAAACTCTTGGAGAAGAAGAATCCATCTTATTAGCCGAGGCTTAGCATCTCTCTTAGTGAGGAGGTATTTAAGAGTAGCATGATCTATGTAAATGATTACCTTTGCCCCCTACTAAGTAAGATCTAAACTTGCCTATTGCAAAGACAACAACCAATAGCTCTTTTTTAGTGGTAGCATAGTTGAGCTGAGGTCCAGATAAGGTTTTGCTAGCATAGGATATAGCATAATGCTTCTTATCCTTGGTTTGGCCTAAAATGGCTCCAACTGCAAAGTCACTAGCATCACACATGATCTCAAATGGAAGGTTCCAATCAGGTGGTTGAATAATCAGAGCTGAGATAAGTGCCTTTTTGAGGGTTTGAAAAGCTGCATGGCACTCATCATTGAAGATGAAAGGAACATCCTTAGCTAGGAGACTAGTCAGGGGTCTAGCAATTTGAGAAAAGTCTTTAATAAAATGCCTATAGAACCCCGCATGTCCCAGAAAGCTTCGGATTCCTTTCACATTCCTGGGAGGTGGAAATTGTTCAATAACTTCAATCTTTGCTCTATCCACCTCTATCCCATGTTCGGACACCTTGTGTCCTAGCACAATTCCTTCCTGAAACCATAAAATGCCATTTCTCCCAGTTCAGGACTAAGTGCTTCTCTTCACACCACTGTAAAACTCTATCTAAATTCTCCAAACAATCAACGAAGGTTTTTCCATAGACGGTAAAGTCATCCATGAATACCTCCACGTGATTTTCTCGATCATGTCGGAGAAAATAGACATCATGCACCATTGGAATGTAGCTGGAGCATTGCATAACCCGAACGACATTCGTCGCTATGCGTAAGTTCCATACGGGTATGTGAAAGTAGTCTTACTTTGGTCATCGGGGTGGATCGGGATTTGATGATACCCGGAATACCCATCAAGGAAACAAAAGAAGGAATGGTTCGTGAGCCGTTCTAACATCTCGTCTATGAACGGTAGTGGAAAGTGATCCTTCTTAGTTGCCATGTTTAGCTTCCGATAATCAATACACATCTGCCACCCTAGGGACAGTCCGTTGAGGGATGAGTTCATTTTTCTCATTCCTAATGACTGTCATGCCTCCCTTCTTTGGCACTACTTGGACCGGGCTGATCCACTTCGCTATATGGCACGGGATAAATAATCCCAGCATGCAAGAGTTTGAGGACCTCCTCCTTAACAACCTCTTCGCATAGCGTTGTTAAGTCTCTATTGTGGCTCCCTTGAAGGTGTACA
Source organism: Eremochloa ophiuroides (assembly GCA_038502445.1). Classification (NCBI taxonomy): domain Eukaryota; kingdom Viridiplantae; phylum Streptophyta; class Magnoliopsida; order Poales; family Poaceae; genus Eremochloa; species Eremochloa ophiuroides. The sequence goes on from JAHLJS010000002.1 coordinate 44,343,125, forward strand.
ATCATGCTTGATAGTGATGCGATGTGTACAGAGAACAAGGCTAATTCCCTTGAGGTCTTCAAGTGAGTAGCCGATGGTAGGACCTATGTTTCTCTAGGACTGGTGATAAGTTGTTGGGTTTCAACATTGGAGAGCTTGTCACTAATGATCACCAAGGTATCCCGATTGTTACTGGAGAAAAACATATTTTAGGCCAAGTGGGAGAGGTTTGAGCTCGATTGAAGGAGGTGGTGACTCCTCCTTTTTGTCGAGCTCAAAGGGCTCTGCTAAGACTTCCTCTTGTTGAACAAAGTGTTCATCATCGAAGGTAGGTTGAGCCAACACTTCTAGTGTCGCCATCATAACTTCCTGCCATAGGGTCTTGTTTAGGTTTGTGTTCCACAAATGTGTTAATGGATCAGGGCAAGAGGAACTGTCAATAGTGGAATTCCCAACCTTGAAGTCTAAATGACCTTGTAGGGGTTTCCCTGTAGCAGTCTCACAATTGGAACACCTGTTGACGGTGGATAAGCCTTGAAAATCCACATTCAAACACCGTCAACAGACTCGGTTTTGATGGAAGAATAACACAACATGAACATATTTTATTCAATAATTAGTTCCACCTTGTACTCTTAGCTTAGTGAATGTAGGGAAGATCAAAACAGGAGAAAAGTGGGCAGCTGGAGACCACATGTGTGGGTCGGCCGACCCACACATGGAGGCTCCAGGCCACCACACTTCAACACAAGGTGTACAACATCACTTGGAAGAGAGGAGAGCTCAAGGTGGGCCCATGGATGGGTCGGCCAACCCGTGTATGGGGCCCACTGAGTCCTGGTGACATGGCACTGATCCACGTGACACTCCCCTCAGCTCATTTCCACCTTCAGATCAAAGGTGTCTTTCCAATCAACGGTGGAAGATCAAGGCACATGGAATCAAGGCGTGAACCGACAAGATTCAAGCGAACCAAGTGCACAGTCATACTCTATGACAGGTGGGGACCCAGGAGGTGGGCCCACCGTATCATAGGGGGTCGGTCCGACCCCCCCTTGGTGGGTCCTGGCCATCGCCTTACTCCACCGACTTCCTGGCATGGCTTCCCACGTGATGGAATCACCACGGCCGTCCATCTTGAGGTGGTTTTCAGGCGGTTTATCCAAGGGAGGAGAATGGAGGAGCACTGCGGATTGCTGACGTAGCACCTCCTCACTTCCCCCTATATATAGAGGCTGCCTCCACCATCTTCACACACACCAAGAAGGCAACAAGCAAGCTAGAGTCCTTTTCCACTCCTTAGTAGTAGTATTAGTCTAGTGTGGGAGTTAGAGTCGAGTCGAGCTACGCTCGGGATCTCCGGAGTCATCTACTGGAGAGTCCTGGTATAGCTCTTGTACCTTTCCTTCTGTAAGACTTTACTTTTATCAATATATTATCTTTGCTTTACTTTACTGAGTCTTTACTTAGTACTTTACTCTTCATTATAGTATTGTTGTGTCTAATCTTAGCTTATAGTAGTCTTATACTAGATTGTGATCCTGTAAACAGTTGTTGTGTGCTGTTCATCGCCTGTCATAGGGTGCTTTAGTTACTTTGTACACAACTAGAGTAGTGAGAGTTAGTGTAAGCGTGATGCTTATACTAAGTCTTGCCTTTGATTGCCGCTTGTCGCACGGATTGTTAGTGGATGCTAGCAGGATGGTGACAGCCCTGTCTAGTCTTAGTATCCCTCCACGTGTTTTAGGCAAGTTTCTCAAAAGGTAGGCTCCCATAAGAGTACAGCCGCTTCGGGTAGAGGTTTTATCCTCTATTGTCTCGGACTATCCCTGGCACATCAAGAAGTAAGGTATCAATCTAGTTAAGTCATCTATCTGTTAAGGTTAAGTTCACAGGAGTAAAGTAAGAGTCATAGGAGTCCTAACTCACTCGTTGTCCTCCCACCTAGCTATACTCTACTAGTTATCCTTAGTTATCCTAGTCTTGCCTTGTCCTTGTGTCATTACCCTTTCCTCTACTATGATTACCCCCTATCACTAGTTGGTGCTAAGTTTTGTAGACTTAAGGATCTCTCTCTTTTATTAATCATTCCTAGCAAAGCTCTCCCTTGGGATAAAATAAATAAGGATGCCTTGGAATACTCCTGGGTGAAGTGCTACAGCGGTATATTCTGTGTGCTTGCGGAATTATCCAATAGACAAAAAAAGTACCCCAAGCACTTCTGGCACCTTTATCAGAGATAGCCTAACACCTTGTCTCTGGTGATTGCGCTACGAAGTGTCAACAAGCATTTCTGGTGCCATTGCCGGGGAAAAGCATTAGCCTTGGAATATTAATAAAAATTGAATCCGGAGTCTATCAACAATTTAGCTATCAATTAGTGTTAGGGGCTTACCCCTGTCTGTGTTTCTCGTTATCATGAAGACAGATAGTGCATGAGCGGTTTCCAATTGCCGCCAAATTTCATTGAAGATCCTGAGCAATTGTTGAAGAGAACTAGACACTATCAAGTCCCCTCCTCAAAGGTTCATCTCAGACCTGAATCCGTTCGAGGAAAGAAGCTCTGCACTATCAATCAAGGAAGCCATGGCCCAAAAGACCATCTCTGAGTACTCCTGCTCCGTCGGCTGACAATGTCGCCACCTGGTCCGCAGCTCAACTTTAGGAGATGCTACCTTTGAGGTCAAGCCAGCACTTATTAACATGGTGCAAGCCAACCCATTCTGTGTGAAGCCGCATGAGGACGCTAATGCCCATCTCAGCACTTCCTGGAAGTGTGTGGTACCTTCACCATCAAGAATGTCTCGGCAGACGCCATCCATCTTCGCCTTTTCCCATTCTCACTGCTTGGGAAGGCACAATGGTTCTATTCCAACAAGAGTGAAGCTACCACCTGGAAGAAGTGTGACCAACGCATTCTTCAAAAAGTTGTTCCCGAATGGGCAAGACCAGTGCCCTTCGTGGGAAGATTTCAAGCTTCCAACAGCAAGCTGATGAGACGATTCCTGAAGCATGGGAATGTCTCCAGGAAGCACATTCGTGCCTGTCCTAATCATGGGATTGAAGAATGGCTCCTAATCCAAGGATTTCTACCAAGGGCTGACTGGATTAGCCCGTAGTCAGCTTGATGCTACCGCTGGAGGAGTATTCTTGCAACACAATGTCAAGAATGCTAAGGACCTCATTGAGAAGATGGTTATCAACCAAGGATGGAATGAGGAACGCCTCTAGCCCAAGAAGAGGGGTATGCACACCGTTCATGAGGTGGACATGCTCTCGGCTAAAATGGACCGCTTGATGAAGAAGATTGAGGAAGGTTCCAAAAAGGAACAAGAGGCCATTCGATCCACTGCCACTGCACGAGCCATTGAAGCTGATCCATGGTGCTGAGGTATGTGGTGGAGAAGATCATTCGGGCAAGCAACTGTCCCGAAACGAAGGAGGAGGTGAGCTTCATCAACAACAACAACAACATTGGGTATCGATCCCAGCAACAAGGAGGATGAAACTCGTGCCCCTTCTATCAAGGTAATGGTTACAACAATAATTTCAATAATTCTAATAGTAACCAACCTTCTTTGAAAGATCTTGTCTTAGGCCAATCTAAAATCAATGATAGCATAAACAAGAAAATGATGGCTAATGACAAGATTCTTGAAAATCTTAGTGAGAAAATGGATAGCTTTACCACTGCTTATGAAAAAATCAATTGAGCTTTAATAAAATGCTAGAAATGCAATTAGCTCAAGTAGCAGTAGCTGTCCCATCATTCGAACAAGGTAAGATCCCAGGGAAACCTGAGGAACCCGTTGAGGGTGTCCGGTTAATTTCTACTGAGGTTTGGTATGCCTCCGCTCAGGTCAAACCCAGGTATTCCTCTTGACCCACCATTCATGGCCAAGAAGAGTGACCCCGGCCATCCGACCATCACCTGCGAGATTGGGCCATCACACCTTCAACAACGCCTTCTGCGACCTTGGATCTGGAGTCAACATCATGTACAAGGTAAATTATGAAAATCTGCTAGGGGGACCTTTGTACCCCACATTTGTCAAATTGCAGATGGCCGATCAATCCATCCAGTTCTCCCGAGGGATTGGCAAGGGACATCGTTGTCAAAGTTCAGGACGAGTACATCCCCGCCGACTTCATCATCCTCGACATGGGGGCCGACGATGAAGTCCCCGTCATTCTAGGAAGGCCGTTCCTCCACACCGTTAACGCTATCATCTACGTGAGATCCTGGCTAAGTTCACGTCCAACTCCCAGGTAAGAGGATAGAATGTTCCTTTCAATGGTTATAAGGCTATGCAATAGTCAAGGAAGAACTTGTGGAAGAACAAGCCTCAACATGCACCCTGCCGGAAGAATCAGGCCGCCAAAGGCCAAAAAGGCCGAACTGGTAAGTAAAGCTTAGGCGGTAAAGAAGGAGGACTCCGCTGAGTCACAAGCATCAACCAAGAAGGAATGGCAGAAGAAAGAGGTGCGATCATCACGGTCCCCGTCTCCAGGACCAACCGATGCACCCGAAGAATGAATCCGAAAAGGGAGAGGTTCTACTCAATGGACCTAAAACACAGAGCCCTCGCTGATAAGGTAAATCAGTAGTTATCTCATATTTGATTTCTACATTTTCAATTCTTACAATTTTGCATTGCATTTGGATATTTAAATTTTTGCATAATTTATTTTCACAAAATAATTTATCATAGCAAATAAAACTCGAGTAGAACTTAGCACTCACACCTGAGGTGGTGGGACCACCCAAGGTGGGGTCGGCCGACCCCACCATGGGGCCCACCCACCTTTGGTGGTATTGGCCTGGTGTTTTGATTCATATCCTAAATTTTGAACACCATCTCATTTTGAATTTGGTTGACCACCTTTGGTCATGATCACTTTCACAAGCTCCAAGGAGAATGCAACACCCACTACCATCCAAATTCTAAAAAGTGGTCACTTTGGCATGCATTAGTGCTACCATGGTCCATGGGAAAATGTCTCCACTTTTACCGTACACCTTTCACTTTCACCAAGCACTAGACAAGGGAATCTCTGAAAATAGTCACCACTCTTGGTCCACCACTAGTCTTTACTTTGCTGAACAAAGTGAAACACATTGATTGAAGCTGAAAAGAGGGTTAGACATGGGTCGGCCGACCCATGTTTAAAGCTTCCTCTAAAAAGTTCTATCAACATTCAATTGGATTCCCTGTCCAAAGATGAAAGCAGCTCTGAACCCTTCATGGGGGGTCGGCTGACCTGGCCCTAGTGGCCTCGTCACCAGCCCTTCTTCCCCTATAAGTACCCTTGCATTGTGTGCTCAATTCCACACTCAAACCAGTAGAATCATCTCGAGCACACAATCTCTCATCTTCTCTCTAGTTGAGCAAGGTTCTTCTCAAGTTTAGTAGTTAGCCACTTAAACCAAAAACCCAAAAATATTGCATAGTAGTAGTAGTAGAGAGCTTGTCTAACCCTTGCTCTCAAAATCAAGTTTGTGGAGGTGACCATACCCCGCAAGGACCACTAACCTTAGGACGACTAACGCTAACACTAACGCTAATCTTTGTTGTCCTAGTGTGTTCTTTTGTTGTCTCACTACTGCAGGAAGAAGAAGAAGTTCTCCTCCGCACTCAAGAAGGCCAAGGTGCCACTGGGGAGCTCCTCCCGGCGCCCCCACCAATCCGATGAAGAGATGACAAGCTACGCCAAGAGGAAACCAGGAGGTGGTAGAAGTGCCTCCTGAAAGGGCACTTGATCCCGAAGAGCGGTCTCTTGTTAAACCAACAAGAGTACCTAGAAGTCCCTCGCCTATCCAACACCGTGGGTTCGAGCATACCAGAATAATTGACCTTGTCCTTTTGGACAGTGCAGGTATGACCGCAGAGTTTAACACTATCTTTAATACAATTGATTGGGGAAGCTTTTGGGAAGTGCCTGAACTTAGAATAAAATCCCTCACCATAGAGTTCCTATGATCCTTGCAAGTCACACATGATGGAGTTTACTTCCGCATGTTTAAACAAGAATTTAATTTAACTTGGGGAGTCTTTAGTATATCTCTTGGTTTGGATAATGCCTGTCAACTAGATCTAGCTAGTGCCACTCGCAGTTTCAGAAAAGCTGATTTCTGGAAAGCAATTTCTGCATCTGATGATTGCTCTGATCCCAAAACTGATGAAATCCATTACCCCACTTTACGATTCCTTTGCTATTGGATGGCCATAACTCTCTTTCCTGGCTCAAACGTGAACACTCTAAGTAATGATGAGCTTAGACTGCTTTATGCCGTGACTAAGGAAAATACAAGTTTCACCTGCTAATGATGCTAGTCAACTTTTGGCTTGGTGTTTCATTGGAGAGAAGAACCCATTTACTTCACTTCTTTTATAACTCGCATTGCTGAAACAATGGATTTGTTAAATGGAACACACAACTTTAAATACATTGCCTCCCCTCGAGACATAATAGCTGAGGATTATTTCATAGGTGCTCAAGTCCTAAAAAGAGGTCCAAGAGGTGGCCTTAAAATGATTTATCGCGGCCATACAGCCGAAGTCCCTCTCCGATGTGAGAGACGTCGGTTGTATGCGCTTCACACACTAACCATTAAATTGGACCGAGAGGCAAGAGGCCAAGATGTTGCAGGAACAAGCAGGTCGGGTAGAGGCACACCACAAGCCGCTCAATTTGAGCAAGGCGGCACTTCACGAGCTGTAGGGGGAGACGAGGAAGAAGGCGTTGACGCAAGCTCCATGGACATTTTAGGGTCCATGGAAAGGCCTCCACAGCGCACTCTAAGAGTACGAATTCCTCGCTCGTCCTCAGCGAGCGAGGGGGCGTCACGGCCAAAGGACGGAGATGGACCAACTCATCGACGACATGAGCACAATGCAAGTTGAGCAAGACGCAACTTCGAATGTGGCACAACAAAATGCCCAACTTATGCAAGCTATACAAAATGAAGAAGCACAGCTTGGGGCGGGATGGTTCCAATACTATCCACCACCACAGTAAGCAAAAGCCAAGCTTGGGAGAGATCGTCTCCCCCACCAAGGTAAGTATTCTATCCCAGCATATTGCATTGTTTTTAATTTAGTGCATTTAAATAACAAAAATTCCAAAAAACATTTCCCTTATTCAAATATGTTTCATGAATGTTAATCTCCCTCATGGAAATGATGAATAGTTGCTCTGTTAATATCTCTCTAATGCCTAGTTACAACTTAGTATTTCTTTGAATATGGATTACTTGGCTCACATAAAACCACCATGAATCTGAATACTTTTGTGGGTTGCAAGTGCTAGAACTAAGTCTAAGTTGTTGTGAGATATGATATAGTGAGATAAGAGCTACTATAATATTGTTCTAAGCATGCATGATTACTGGGGATTTATTTCTTAAAAACAATTAAAACCTTGTTGTTCCTCAATGGTAATGAATTCCTACCGCAAGCCGTATATGCTACACATGTTTTACCCTTCCACATAAACTATTTACCTTGCAATGAGTTTTCTCAAGTCTTGTTGACCCTTATTGAGAGACTTATCATGCTCCCAAGATCAAGATCACGTACACACCACTCAGATTTGCTACTTCTACACTAGAAGTACGGAATCACATGCCATCCATTTCCACCAAATAATGCTCCATGCTTTAAAATCGTAGAATACCTCTCTTAGTTGTGATAGTAGAAGAGACAAAAAGGCTATGCAAAACAAAAGAAAAAGAAAAAGATGGACAAGTGAAAGTCCATAGAAAATAAAAATAAAACATGAGCAAGTCTAGGCTGATGAATAATAGAAAAGAAAAATGATAGCTATGGCTCAAATTAAAATCTAGAGAGATACAATTCCAAATAAAGGAGCATTGTGGTCCACCATATTCCATACACTTGCACATCTTGATCTAAAGGCATGACACTTCTCTCTTTGGATCTAAGCTTTGGCTCTACAACACATGCAAAGTAAGTATGTTATACTCTTTCATTCCTGCCCTGAACTCTAGATAAGCTCTTTAGAAGTAGGATGAAAAGAGAAGGCAACATTTACTATATGCCTGGGTAAGGAATCTTACACCATTTGAGTGACCTGAGAGAACCATATGAGGAACATTAAACTTTCTTTTGAAAAACATTGCTAAAACCTCCAGTATGAAACTTGCAAAGAATAAGAAAGTAAGTGCTCTAGTATAACTGTTATGTCTCTCAACCACGTAAGGCAAGGGAAAGGCCATAAGCCCCATAGAGGATTCAGGTAAAATGGGTGAGTTTTACAAGCCAATTTTTCCATTCAAAAGAGAAATATTTTGTTATACACATGGTATTATTGAAATATGAACATGGTAACAACTCCTGATCCACCGAGGCTAAGTTTAATTATTTGCTCAGGACGAGCAAAGGTTAAGCTTGGGGGATCTTGTTGACGGTGGATAAGCCCTGAAAATCCACATTCAAACACCGTCAATAGACTCGGTTTTGATGGAAGAATAAAACAACATGAACATATTTTATCCAATAATTAGTTCCACTTGTGCTCTTAGCTTGTTAATGTAGGGAAGATCAAAACAGGACGAAAGTGGGCAGCTGGAGGTCACATGTGCGGGTCGGCCGACCCACACATGGAGGCTCCAGGCCACCACACTTCAACACAAGCTGTACAACATCACTTGGAAGAGAGGTGAGCTCAAGGTGGGCCCGTGCATGGGTCGGCCGACCCATGTATGGGGCCCACTGAGTCCTGCTGACGTGCACGTGACACTCCTCTTAGCTCATTTCCACCTTCAGATCAAAGGTGTGTTTCCAATCAGCGATGGAAGATTAAGGCACATGGATCAAGGCGTGAACCGACAAGATTCAAGCGAACCAAGTGCACAGTCATACTCTATGACAGGTGAGAACCCTAGAGGTGGGCCCACCCTATCATAGGGGGGTCGGCCGACCCCCTTTGTGGGTCCCGGCCACCGCCTTACTCCACCGACTTCCTGCATGCTTCCCACGTGATGGAATCACCACGGCCGTCCATCTTGAGGCGGTTTTGAAGCGGTTTATCCAAGGGAGGAGAATGGAGGAGCACGCGGATCGCTGACGTAGCACCTCCTCACTTCCCCTATATATAGAGGCTGCCTCCACCACCTTCACACACACCAAGAAGGCAACAAGCAAGCTAGAGTCCTTTTCCACTCCTTAGTAGTAGTATTAGTCTAGTGTGGGAGTTAGAGTCGAGTCGAGCTAGACTCGGGATCTCCGAAGTCGTTTGCTGGAGAGTCTGGTATAGCTCTTGTACCTTTCCTTCTGTAAGACTTTACTTTTATCAGTATATTATCTTTAGTTTACTTTACTGAGTCTTTACTTAGTACTTTACTATTCATTATAGTATTGTTGTGTCTTATCTTAGCTTATAGTAGTCTTATACTAGATTGTGATCCTGTAAACAGCTGTTGTGTGCTGTTCATTGCCTGTCATAGGGTGCTTTAGTTGCTTTGTACACAACTAGAGTAGTGAAAGTTAGTGTAAATGTGGTGCTTATACTAAGTCTTGCCTTCGATTGCCGCTTGTCGCACGGATTGTTAGTGGGTGCTAGTAGGTGGTGACAGCCCTGTCTAGTCTTAGTATCCTTCCACGTGTTTTAGGCAAGTTCTTAAAAGGTAGGCTCCCATAAGAGTATAGCCGCTTCGGGTATAGGTTTTATCCTCTATTGTCTCGGACTATCCCTGGCACACAAAAAGTAAGGTATCAATCTAGTTAAGTCATCTATCTGTTAAGGTTAAGTTCACAGGAGTAAAGTAAGAGTCATAGGAGTCCAAAACTCACTCATTGTCCTCCCAGCTAGCTATACTCTACTAGTTATCCTAGTCTTGCCTTTTCCTTGTGTCATTACCCTTTCCTCTATTACGATTACCCCTCTATCACTAGTTGGTGCTAAGTTGTGTAGACTTAAGGATCTTTCTCTTTTATTAATCATTCCTAGCAAAGCTTTCCCTTGGGATAAAATAAATAACGATACCTTGGAATACTCGTGGGTGAAGTGCTACAGCGGTATATTCTATGCGCACGCGAAATTATCCAATAGACATAAGAAGTACCCCAAGCACTTCTGGCGCTGTTATCAGAGATAGCCTAACACCCTGTCTTGGTGATTGCGCTATGAGGTGTCAACAACGCCAATCAAGAGAGAAATCTCTGAGATGTTGAAGATATGAAAATCTAAATTTATCCCAAAGTTCTTGATACCCTTAAGACCCCCAGGCTTTCAAGAATGAATCCTAATGGACTTTGAAGAAGTTTTCTTAATGGTGTTAAGGAAACATCGGGGAAAAGAGTATCGGCTAAAGCCTTTGAAATGAAGTCCCCACAGATGAATTATAATGAATATTCCTAGCGGTCCCTTTAACTAGGCATAGAAGAATGGTTGAAGGGGAGATGATTCGAGCTACCTCATGAGATAACTCTGCTTCCCTTAGCCATTCATAACTGATGACTGATGATAGCCTTTTGATGTGTTCTATGTCGGCCAAATCTTCATCTTGGTCAGGTGGTGTGCTCTGTGCCAGAGGTCTCGCTTGGATAGGAAAATTCCAGGTATTCGCATAATCTTCAAATATATCTTCCTCAAATTCAAAGGAAACTCTAAAGGAGATGGTTCATCATCCTCTTATTTATTTAGTGTTACCTTATTGGGAGGTTTTTCAACAACCAAAATCATGAGATGAATCAATTGGAGTTTCTAATTTGGTGGTAGGTTCCTCCTCTTTTGGTTTGGGGCTTGGCTTGACTTCTTCTTCGGGGAACTCATCATAGATGCCAATGTAAGGGGTGTTTTCAAGGATTTTATCTAGGATAGCTTTTCCTTCACTAACGGTCTTATGAGAGAATGATCCTCAAGAAGAGACATTGAGAAAAAGGGCAGCTTCTTTGCTAAGGCCATAATGGAAGTGTTGTATGGTCAGGCATAGACAAATCTAGGCCAGAAGTGATCAAACTTGAAAATCGTGCCCAGGCTGCTCCTAAAGTTTTCTTCTCTTTTGTTGAAAAGAAAGAATTTCTAAATGAAGAGTGATAATCCTAGAAATAGGAAAGAAAGCAAGACAAAATTTGTCTCGAAGTTCATCCTAGTTTCCATCTACACTCCTAACGGTATGAGCATACCATTGTTTCGCCCTCTCAGAAAGAGAGAACGGAAACAATTTCCATTTTAAGGTCTCATGTGTCATGCCTAGAATGTTCAAGCACGAACACAGCTGCTCAAATTCCCATAGGTCGATGTACGGATTTTCACCATCTTCTTCAGAGAAAGTTTGCTCCTGAACCATGGCTATGAAAGTAGGGCGGAGCTCATAGCCATCTGTGAGTATAGGATGTGATGATGGTGGAGGCTCCAACAACTCGCTCTTTGGAGCAGAAAGTTATCCATGTGTTAAGATCAAAATGGTGGTAAAAAAAGAAAATGGATGAACTTGGTTTTTAACTAGCACAACTACCGTTCCCCGGCAATGGCGCCAGAAAGCTTGTTGACATTTCCTAACGCAAATAGATTAATCTACAAGCGCACGGATACCGCTGTAACTTTCATCCAAGAGTATTCCAGGGTATCGATTTCCACGGGGAACGCGAAGTGTACTAATTAGGTCTCAAGATGGCCCAAGGATAAATATATATATGTTTTTCTAGGGAGAGAGTGAAAGATTTCCTAAGTTCTCTAGATGATCTAGGAATCAAAGTTACTATAAGTGTATTTATATTGGGACATCAAAACACGAACCTCAGACTGAGATGAGAATGGGACTAGGAAGTTTTGACTACGGTACTACAAACTCTAACCCAAACGTGGTGGAATACGTCGGCCGTCAGGGCTGTCACCACCTGAGGCTACCACAACTATACGAAGGGCTAGGTGCAATTCTAGGTAATCACAAGACTAAACACCACGTCTAATCTATTAATTACTACTCTAGCATTGCAAGGGCTAGAGCACAAGATGCAAGCGAGAATCTGATAAATAACTTAAAGTAAATAATGCAATTAAGTAAAAGAGAACGTAAGATTAGTAATTGAAGAACCTGGAGATTAGTTGAAGATGAACCAGATCTGTAGTAGTACAATATCGAGGAAGATCCAATAGATCTGGCTCCCTCGTAGCTATCTCCTCTTCTCTCTCTCTATTTTCTAATTACAACTAGATGGTGATCATCTATAGGGACACTACTACAATGGAGATGAATTATGAAGGTCTAAAACCCTAGAATATGTAGAGGTGCCTTCAGGGAGGGGGTCTGCCCCTTTATTTATAGCCTGGTGGGGTGAACGTGCGCCGTTGGATCAAACCGACTTAACATAGGGCTGAGATGACTCCTCGGAGACGGTTGCGGAAGACTCCAGAAGACGGCGGCCAAAAACCCTAGGGGCGCCGCCTGGCCCCCCTTGGCACCGGCCGGCCCCACCACTTGACAGGTAGGGACCCGGTTGCTTCGGGTGCCTTTTAGACGATTCTACCTTACCGATGACGTTTGTTGCCTTCGCGATTAAGTTTCGTGATAATTATGCACTTTAATCCTTCTTTTAAGCTTTTCTGGATAATTCACTGGAAAATAGACAACTCACCAAAGCTCGTGGAATTTGTCAGTAATAACCCCTATGTTTCTATTATTGTCCCTTTCTAAGCACATTGACATTTGTCATCATTTCGTTAGGGATCATGTTACCAAAGGTGACATATCTTTTGAGGGAGTGAGAACGGATGATAACTTGGTGGACATTTTCACTAAACCATTGGACAAAGCACGGTTTTGCACACTAAGGAATGAACTCAATTGCCTTGATCTAAGCAACTTCACTAAAAGATAAACTTATGTTGTCTTGTGCATTGCATTGTAACATAAAACATGTCTAACTTTGAATTGCACGTAGGGCTTGTCTAATGTTGGTATAAGATAACTAAAACAAATAAACACTAGGATTATCTGCAAGCGGATAGATACCGATGTAGCACTTCACCCGAAAGTGTTCCAGGTATCGTTATTTATATTTTACCACAGGGAAAACGGGATGACTAGAATCTAGACTTAACCCCTGAGCTGCTATCAAGGACGGAGAAAATAGGTGATATAGGAGATTGATAAGGCTTCTAGTTCTAATCCTCACAAGATATGATATGATTGTTCTTCAGGGGAATTACTATAGGAATACACCAACAAAGGGTAAATTCCTTAGTAAAGGAATCCTACGGTCTTACTGACGGGAGGTGGACTGTGTAAGACTCAACAAGGCTAGGTCACCCTCGCGATCTACCACCGATCCGGACAGTATAGGGCATTTACGAGTAAATATAATCTAAGCACCACACTTAAACTATAAAAAACTACTTCAATCAAGGAGCTACCAAGATTAAAGCACTCAAAAGAATCATAAACCTTAAGAACAATAATAGCAACGTTATTCACTTGGATTAGAAGTTGAACTCTAAAGAAATCTTCAGAAACAAGCCCTGAAGAAGGACTTGAATCCGCGGGTACAAGTCGTAGAGCAGTCACTGATAGGCCGGCAACTCCCCCAACTATCTCCAGCTGTACTACCACACTACTTCTAGAATAAGAATAGCCTTAATCTAGAGAGACACAAGCCTAATCTTCTACTTGATGCTTGGCTCTGGATCCTATCTTGGGTTTCTACTCTATTTGAGATATATCGGTGGAACTCTGAAACCCTGGATTGATTTCTCTTCGGATCGATATGAAACCCTGGGGGGTCTGGGGTGCTTATATAGACCGGTGGGATGAATTGTAGCCCTTGGATCAAACCGACTTCGATGGGCGGCTAGGATTGCTTCAAATATCGGGATGTGGGGCCACGTCGAAACGCAGACGAAAAGGACTCTGCAGGGGATCGGCCGACCTGTCAGTGGGATCGACCAATCCCCCCTGACTGGCATGTGGGCCCTCCTTTTGCAGGCGTGTCTCTGGTGTCTTCTAGAATATTCTTGATCTCCTGCCGCGGCGTAATTCGGTATTTTTCTCTACGGAGTGGGTCCTCTTTGGTTCTTTTCCTGTATAGTCCCTGGAAAACACAGATTCACCAAAACTAGTGCAATTCTATCAGTTTAAACCCTATTCTAGGTGTTGGCTCTGATTTATATCCCTTTTCATGATTGGTTGACGGGTAAAATCATACAATAACTACCGTCAACAAGCTCCCCCACACTAGATCTTTGCTCGTCCCGAGTAAAGGATGGAATTAAGCAATCTTAACTTTAGGTCTAGAAATCAACATTTCACCATTCCAAGTCATACTTGTACTGCGGGATTTGTTGTGTCTACCATGAAACTTTGAGCGGTTGAAGAATAGAACAGCTAGAAACTGATAACCTTCCTCTATCAATCAAGTAGTTGGAGGTTTTTTGAATGTTTTTGAAAATAAAGCATAGCTTACCTTCTCCTTCTTTGTAGTACTCTCATGTCACTCATATGTGGTGGTGCTGATCCTTACCAAGGCATAGATGATGTTGCCTTCTCTGTTGTCTACTTTTAAAGCTTATGTGGAGCTGAGGTAGGGGTAAAGTAGAGACATACTTGTATTGCATATATTGTAAAGTCAAAACAAGGATCCAAGGAGAAAGATGTCATACTCTTAGATCAAGATGTGCATGTGTGTGGAATATATGGTGGCTAACCTAATTCTACTATGCTCCTTTTGAGGATTTTCTCTCTCTTTTGCTTCTACAGGACAACATGGGCTATCTTTCTTTTTCTTTCTCTCTTTTTTCAGGCGGGCATCTCAGTACCCATTGTTTTGGCATTTCGGACACTTGTCCATTTTTACCTCTCAGGCGGGCATCTTTGTACCCATTGTTTTCTCTCTTCTCATACTTTTGCATAGCCACATGCCTCTTCTCTGCATACTTTTGAGAGATGATAACAAGAACTTTGGAGCATTTATTCCTAACTTCTTTTTGTGCTTCCTCCAATATTGGAGTGAAACATTTTTTTGGGTGGAAAGGCATGTTGTTGCGTATTCACAGTGTAGGAATAGCAGACCTATGTGGAGTGTACGTGATCTTGATCTTGAGAGCATGATAGATTTCTCAACAAGGGTCACTCAGTTTGATAAAACTCAAAGCAATTGCAAGTAGTAAATGTAGAAGGTTGATTCTATCCTATATTTGGCTCTGGTAGGTAATTGCTTTTACTACAAAGGAGAAGCATAGCTATTGGTTTTAAGTTTTGCAAATAAAATTCTCCAACAACTAGATATCAAGAATCAAGCTTTCAATGTTCTTACTATCTTGTATTCCACAACAACTTAAGCAACATGGGGTCCCTAATTAAATGTTCCCAACAGTAGCAAGACTTCTAGGAAAAGTGTTATGCATGTCTATTCTTAAGTCAAGGCTACTCTGGTTAATCCTTTCATGTTTTAAAGTTGCTTAATCATAAGATTTTCAATTCAGTGCAAAACAACGAGCGGCGTATGAGAAAATATGGAGTTCAGGGTACGTACCTGGCCGTGGACAAAGCTTGCGGTGAGGCGGCACAGGGATGGATCGGCCGACCTAGGGTAGGGATCGGCCGATCCCTCCTGGTGGCCGTTTTTTTGGTGTACTTTCGTCTTCGGTGTCCATCGTTCTTTCATGTGCTCCTCCCCCACACTTGTTTCCTGTTTTCCTTTATGCACAACAAAGTGGAGACAAGCACAAATATATCCAAGCGAGATAATGTTGACACAAATTGACTTTTATTAATAGGGCACTTTTATTACACAAGGTTTTAAAACGAACTAAGCAAACTAATCGAACTAAGCGAATTAAACGAACTAAAGGGTGCCCTATGGATACACAACTCTAATACTTCCTAGCACTTTTCTAGGAGAAAAGCTCAAACTTAATCTCTAGCTTTCTCTGCTTTCCGTCCTTCAGATCAATCCTAAGATTAGTATCAGCTATCGTTCTAGCAAGGAGCCTATCCTAGTTCTTCATGATCTCCATCTCATGCTTCATCTCATCTATCTGCTTCTAAAGCTTTGCCGTGGTGACCTTGGAACGCTTCCGTGGAAGTTGCTCTCCACGTGGTGCTTCCTCGGGTGGCACGAACTTGACCTTAGCTGGGTCAGCACGAACTCCATCGAAGGTGGGATAAGTGGTGTACTTGGCACATGAGACATGGCCGTCCTTGAGCTTCACTCCCATCAGCGTCTCATTCGGCTTCGGTGGTAGGAGCTTGACATCCTTCGGCAGCTTGACGATCTGTTCCTTCCGTGGCGCGTCCTTCAGGTAGAGGGTCTCCGGCGGTCATGGAAGGGCTGATCTAGTACAAGCACGAAAGGATTGCTCATGCTTGCGAGGCTGGTTTGGTGGAGCAATGCCGAGAGGCCAGGAAGTTCAGCAGGGATGATAGCTTGAGAGTCATCGGCGGGAACCTTGCTAGGATCCATCCCATAGGGGATGATCTTGTTGTCGGCCATGGGAGTCCTTGAAGAAGAGCTCGTAGGCACGAAGAAGAGAATGGGTTGGATGAGATGAGAATGGAGGCTAGCAGGGGCTGGTTATATAGGCATCTGGTGGCCGCTAGGGTTCTGAATCTTTCCCTACGAACTTAGGCGGCGGCGTATGGCTTAGCAAAAACGAAAGATGGAAAATATGCGAGAAGATACCCGAAGGATCATGTCACAAAAAAAGGTGGCGGCGTATGGGATCAGGGGGGATCGGCCGATCTGACTAGTGGGGTCGGCCAATCTGCCCTCTTGCCCATTTGGCTCCGGTCCTTTCGTGCGGCTTTCTCACGATATTTAGTTTCCAAAATTCAGACTTTCCCGTGCGGGAAGACAAAAGGAAGGCTTAGGCCCTAATACACTTGGTAAATTAATAAATTCGATAACATCTATTTCCTTTGGGCCATTGATTGGTTCTAGAAAGAGTTTGAGGCGGTGACCATTTACTTTGAATAACATACCTTCGTCGGTTTGAAGTGTGACCGCTCCATGGGACGAAGTGTTGATCACCTTGAATGGTCCTTCCCATTTGCTTCGTAGCTTTCCGTGACCGAATAACTTCATCCTGGAATTAAAAAGTAATATCTGATCTCCGGGTGCAAAGTCCTTCTTCTTCAACCTTTTGTCATGCCATCTCTTCGTTCTCTCTTTGTAGATCTTGGAGTTGTGATATGCTTTCTCACGCCATTCATCTAGTTCAGAGAGTTGCATTTTTCTTTTTATTCCTACAGCATCCAGATCCATATTCCATCTCTTGATTGCCCAGTGAGCTTTGAACTCAAGCTCTACAGGCATGTGACAGGTCTTTCCATAAACAAGCTGGTATGGTGACATTCCAGGTGGTGTCTTGTAGGCTATTCTATAAGCCCACAGTGCTTCTGGTAGCCTGTCCTTCCATGCTGTTCCTATTTCGTTGACCGTCTTCTGTAGAATGTTCTTGATCTGCTTGTTTGATGTCTCTGCTTGCCCACTTGTCTGAGGATAATATGGAGTGGCAATGTTGTGGCGGATCCCTCTTTTTGCTAAATATAGTTGGAATCTTTTATCGATGAAGTGGGATCCTCCGTCACTAATTACCATTCTTGGAGTACCAAATCTGGGAAATATTATTTCTTCAAACATCCTCTTTGAGCTTCTTGAATCTGTAGCTTTGCATGACATAGCTTCTACCCATTTTGAGACGTAGTCTACTGCCACCAAAATGTACTCACACTGCTTTGACTTTGGAAATGGGCCAATGTAGTCGATTCCCCAGACATCGAATAGCTCTACTTGGAGATTGTTGACGAGGGGCATGGCATCTCTTGAATTGATGTTTCCATGTCGTTGGCATGCCCCACATCTCCGGATAAAGCTTTTCGTGTCATCATACATGGTGGGCCAAAAGAATCCACTTTGCCAAATCCTTGCATGTATGCGAAATGCGCCATAGTGTCCTCCATATGGTGATGAGTGGCATCTTTCAATGATCTTGACCGGAAGGCGCTGAAGGTGCAGGGCCTGGACACTACTGGGAGGGGTGCCCGGGCGCTGGATGTGGAAATCTCCACCGAGGAGGTCCATTCTCCCGAGGGTCCAGTGGTGGCATCTGAGGGGTCCCTTGCGGCGGGGGTTGTCCCGTCCGTGGCCATCGTCGCCGCACCTGTCGGTTCGGCTGCTGGCACGGAGACCATCCCGGACCTGGCTCCCGAGGCTCAAGTCACAGCTTCTAGGGATGCCTTGGGAGCACCGGCCGCTGCCTCCTCCGCGGAGCCCATCGACATGGATGCAGTGGCCATGGACGTAGACGCGCAAGCCCCTCCCCTTCACGAAGAGGGCCCTTGGGCGATAGCGCTGCGCCAGCCTCCACCTCGGGAGTTAACAGGATCCCGGATCGAGTGAGTGAGCAGGGCGGATCCTCAGGCGCTGCCCGTAATTTCGCTCCGAGACGACCTCGAGGCCTCCAAGTGGGACGCCATCCAGGAGCTCAGCCCCAACTGGGCGATAAGCCTCCGGATGGTTGCCGATGCCATCGAGACAGAGCTCCCTGCCCAGCTTCTGGTGAGCCTTCTTCATTTGTCGTACTCGTTTTGTGGCTCTAAGTGTGTGTGCGTGCATGTCTTGACCGCTGCTACTTTCTCCTTCTTCTCAGGACCTCATGCATACCTCACGTGACAAGTCCCGCTTCCTTCGCTGCGGGCTCGGGCTCTGGAAGCAGCTCGATCTCAAGGGGAAGGCCCTCACCCATGCCCAGGACGAGCTCGCCTCCGTGACCGCCAAGCTCGCCGAGCTGAGCGTTGACAACACCATTTTGAAGGCAGAAGTTGCGGACGTGGAGGGCCAGGCCGCCACTTCAGCGAAGCGGGTGCAGGTGCTGGAGGGTATCCTGGCTGAGGCGACCAGGGAGCGGGACGCCGCCTAGGGGCACGCCGCCAAGAAGGCCACTGCTACCGAGGTTCTTGCCCATGACCTGAGCGAGACCCAGGCGGCTCTGACCCAGGCGGTCGGCATGGTTGACTCCGTCCGGGAGAAGGTGCGGAAGGCTCATGAGGACGCCGATGGTATGTGCCGTACAACATTCTTTGTTTCGTCTGTCTTGGTTGTTCGTTGCCCGTAATTCTCTCACCTTTTTGCACCGTCGCCATAGCTCTGAAGGTGGCTCTTGGTGCCAAGGTCACCAATCACCAGGAGCTACAGAAGGTGGCGCGCGCATTGTGCGACTCCCTCTGCACTGACGGGGAGCCCTCAGGGAGCTCACTCTGGAGCCGATTAGAGGCCCTCCATGGTCAGGTCGGCGCCCAGCTAAAGGAGGCCCTGCTGACGGGCATTCAAAAGGCACTGGCAGTGGTGAAGTCCCACTATGGGAACTTCGACGCTATCCCCGTTAGCGAGGACTTTCTTGAAGCTGAAGACGACGAGCTCCTGGCGTTGATCGACTCGATCAAGATCCCTGGAGAAGCGCTGGTGGGCCTCTTTGAGGACGACGTTGCCCTCGTCCCCCTGAACCTAAATTGAAAGAGGGCTTGGCCATAATGCCCTTGTAAAAAACTTTTCGTGAGTGATCGTGAGGTACAAACATGTGGCTCTTCGTGGCCTTAATATTTATGTAAATATTTGCACGTTGGCTTTCGGTTTCGTTTTTTGTTTGGTTTTTTCTAAATTAGCTCTTTCGCTTAACCCAGAGCCTAGGCCATCGAGCCTCAGGAGTCCTGGAATTATAGCCTTGCCGTGTAGACCGAATCACAGTCCGAGGGGCGCTACTGAGTTGAAAGCTTTTCCTTGCTTCTTTTCCGAGCCTCCTTGCCTTTGCCGATATCGATCTTATTGATTTCATCCTAGCGCAATTTTCCCCTTAAGCGTGGAGTGGCGAGTGGAGATGCCGTATCCTGGGGGCGTAGGCGGTCTCATGGCTCAACCGGCTCTGCCTTTGTGGTTTCTTTTGCTCTTCTGAATCTTATAAGTTCAAATTCGTTTTGGGCGGAAGCGTACTCGGAAAAATTTCAAAAAATTTTAGAAATTTCGCTTAGACCTCGAAGAAGTCCGGGGTTCCCCCCCGTCCTAGCCTCCGAGGGAGGGTTGGTTCTGCCGTAGCCAGAGCCAAGCCTCGCTTGCTTGTTTTTGCGCGGTAAAACAGAAGTTCATCCTTTTCCCGAGGGTGGGTTCGGATGTTATTCTTGAAATCTTATATGAGAAGAAAGCGAGATTGATCTCAAGATTTTACAGATAGTACAATGCTTGGATGACTTAGGGATAGAAGCGACGTAGCTATTCTATGTTCCAAGCATTGTTGAAGACTTCGCCCTTCTCGTTGGCCAGCTTGTAAGTTCCTGGTCGTAGCTCCTCGGCGATGATGAATGGCCCTTCCCATGGTGGTGTTAGCTTGTAGCGCCCTTTGTTGCTTTGTCTCAACCTCAACACCAAGTCACCGACGCTGAAGGCTCGGCCTCGGATGTGTCAAGCGTGGTACCTACACAGGGACTATTGGTACTTGGCGGAATGCAGCAGGGCGATGTCTCAAGCCTCGTCGACCTGGTCTAGTGCGTCCTCCCACGAAATCTGGTTGCCTTGCTCGTCGTAACCTTTGACCCTCGGGGCGCCGTACTCCAAATCTGTGGGAAGCGCAGTCTCAGTGCCACATACCAGGAAGAAGGGGGTGAACCCTGTGGCTCGGCTCGGGGTGGTCCTTAAGCTCCATATTACGGCGAGAAGTTCGGTTAGCCATCTCTTGCCAAATTTGTTTAACCCGTTGAAGATTCTCAGCATGAGACCCTGAAGAATCATGCCATTGGCATGTTCCACCTGGCCGTTTGCCCTTGGGTGAGCTACGGCTGCCCAATCCAGTCGGATGTGGTGTTCATCACAGAACACCAGGAATTTCTTCCTAGTGAACTGCGTGTCATTGTCAGCGATGATGAAGTTCAGCATGCCGAAGCGATGAACAATGTTGGTGAAGAACAACACCGACTGGGTCGAGCTGATCTGTGTAATCGGCCGAGCCTCAATCCACTTGGAAAACTTATCAATTACGACAAGTAGGTGGGTGAAGCCCCCGAGCGCCTTTTGAAGGGGCCCGACAAGATCCAGTCCCCACATGACGAACGGCCACGTGATGGGGATCGTTCGTCGTGCCGGGAGATGGGTTTGCCGAGTGTAGTACTGGCACCCTTCTCAGGAGCGTACTACCTCTGTTGTGTCGGCCACTACTGCCGGCCAGTAGAAGCCTTGTCGAAAGGCATTTCCGATGAGCGTCGTTGGAGCCGCATGGTGGCCGCAAGCCCCGGCATGAATCTCCTCGAGTAAGCGCCTCCTTGGCTGAAGGGGATACAGCGCTGCAGGACGCCCGAGGGACTACGCCGATAGAGATCACCATCGATCATTGCAAAGGTCTTGGCCCTTCGAGCCAACCGTCTTGCTTTGGTTTGTTCGAGGGTAGGACCCCTTGGACGAGCCAACTGATCAGCGGTTCAAGCCAATCCGGTTCATCGTCGTCTCTTTCTGCTTCGATTTCCATTGCTTCGGCCCCAACTTCAGTTTCCGCCTCAGGATCGGAGAGTTCACTCTCGTCGTTTCCTGAGGGGTCTTCAGCCCCTGATGGGTCTTTAGCCCCCGAGGGGTCTTTGGGACTCGATGCTGCCTTGGGCTTGCCATTGGGCTCGAGAACTCCTTCTCCCTCGCCCCCCGAAGATTTTACATCGACCGAGGGTTTATGCAGGTCGTTAGCAAATACACCCGTTGGGATCAAAGCCCTTTCGGGTGCAATTTTTGCCATCTGCTTCTTCGTTGTACTTGCGCGCAACATGGTTGAGCTCGAGGCCGTTGAACTTCTCCTCAAGTAGCCGCACCAGCTTGCAGTATGCGACCATTTTGGGGTTGTGGCACGTTGACTTTTTCATCACCTGGTCGATGATGAGCTGGGAATCCCCTCAGACCTCAAGGCGTTTGATCCCTAGCTCAATGGCGATGTGAAGGCCGTTGATGAGGGCTTCGTACTCAGCCATGTTGTTGGAGGCGGCGAAGTGTAATCGTAGGAGATACTTGAGGCTAACCCCGAGAGGCGAGATGAAGACTATGCCTGCCCCGGCACCTGTCTTCATCATTGACCCGTCGAAGTACATGATCCATTATTCCTGCTGGGTCAGTACAGGCGGCAATTGAGTCTCAGTCCATTTCGCGACAAAATCTGCCAGCACCTGGGACTTGATCGCCTTGCGAGGGATGTAGGTGACACCGTCACCTATGAGCTCGATTGCCCGTTTGGCAATTCTTCCCGTCGCCTCCCGGCTCTGGATCACCTCCCCGAGGGGGAAGGATGACACCACAGTCATGGGGTGTGAGTCGAAGTAGTGCTGGAGCTTGCGCCGAGCCAGCACAACCGCGTATACCAGCTTTTGGATCTGTGGGTAGCATGTTTTAGTTTCAGACAAGACCTTGCTAATGAAGTATACCGGGTGTTGGACTAGCAGCGCGTGTCCTTCCTCCCTTCGCTCAACGAAGATCACCGCATTGACCACCTGATTAGTGGCGGCTACTTACAACAAGAGGTCCTCCCTTTTGGTGGGGGGAACAAGGACTGGTGCTGTGGCCAGCAAGTTTTTAATCCTGTCGAGGGCTTCCTGGGCCTCGGCTGTCCAGGTAAAGTGCTCGGACTTCCTGAGCAACCGATACAGGGGCAGTCCTTTTTCACCGAGACGCGAAATGAATCGGCTCAAGGCAGCTAGGCACCCCATAAGCTTTTGTACACCCTTGAGATTTCGAATCGGCCCCATTCGGGTGATAGCCAATATTTTTTCTGGGTTGGCTTCAATGCCACGCTCGGAAACCATGGACATGCCTCGGGGGACCCCGAAAACGCATTTCTCAGGGTTAAGTTTTATGTTTCGTTTTTTGAGGCATTCGAATGCCTCCTCTAGGTCAGCTACAAGATCGTCCACCTTCCTAGATTTGATCACAATATCGTCTACGTAAGCCTTAACGGTTCGCCCGATGAGGTCCCCAAAAACCTTGAGCATGCAACATTGGTATGTTGCGCCCGCATTTTTGAGGCCGGACGGCATGGCTACGTAGCAATACGTGCCGAAAGGAGTAATGAAAGAGGTCGCAAGTTCGTCGGACTCTTTCATACGAATTTGATGGTAACCGGAATATGCATCAAGGAAACAAAGTCGCTCACAACCAGCAGTGCAATCACTATTTGATCAATGCGTGGTAATGGAAATGGATGCTTTGGACAAGCTTTGTTGAGACTAGTATAGTCTACACACATTCTCCATTTACCATTCTTCTTTTTGACTAGTACAGGATTAGCTAACCACTCTGGATGAAATACCTCCTTGATGAATCCGGTCACCAAAAGCTTCTGCACCTCCTCCCCGATGGCCCGGCGCTCTTGGATCCAGCCCGGATGTCCAAGGAGTGCTCGGCGACGTCCCTCGGAATGCCTAGCATGTCCGAGGGACTCCAAGCAAACACGTCGATGTACTTGCCGAGAAAGCCGACGAGCACTGCTTCCTATTTGGGGTCGAGGGTGGCGCTGATCTTCGGCATCTTGCCATCGGGCACGTCGGGGTTCAGGGGCACCTCCTTCACCCCTTCGGTGGGTTCAAAGGTACCTGAGTTTTTCTTGGGGTCGGGAGCCTCCTTCGCCAGCTTCTTGAGGTCGGCGATGAGTGCCTCGGATTCCACCAGTGCGTTGGTGTATTCGCAACACTCAATGTTGCACTGGTAGGCGTGTTGGTCGACGGTGATGACCCCTTTGGGCCTCGGCATCTTGAGCTTGAGGTTGGTGTAGTTCGGGACGGCCATGAACTTGGCGTAGCACAGCCTCCCAAGGATGGCGTGGTAGGTGCCGCGGAAGCCCAGCACTTCGAACGTGAGGGTCTCCTTCCTGAAGTTGTCAGGAGCTCTAAAGTAGACGTGCAGGTCGATCTGCCCGAGGGGTTGTACGTTCTTCCCCGGCACTATTCCGTGGAACGGTGCTGTTGTCGTCCAGAGAAGAGATCTGCTAATCCCCATCGAGTCTAGGGTCTCAGCGTATAGGATATTGAGGTCGCTGCCTCCGTCCATGAGGACCTTGGTGAGCCGCGTGTTGCCGATGACGGGGTCTACAACAAGCAGGAAACGCCCCGGCGAGGGGACGTGATCTGGGTGATCATCCCAGCCGAAGGTGATGGCATCGAGGGACCAGTCGAGGTACCACAGTGTTGCTTGTCCCACGGTGTAGACCTCCCGACGGTCGTGCTTTCGCTGGCGTGGCGTGGGAGCCGTCCCGGGTCCGCCGAAGATCATGAGGCACTTGTTGATGGGTGGGAACTCATCGTCCTTCCCGCTCTTGTCCCCCCTTGTCCTCGGTGGGCTTCTTGCCGGCGTCGCCCCTATAGGCCTGTCGCCCATAGTGCTTCTTGAGCATCGCATACTCCCCGAGCGTGTGATTTACCGGACCCTTGTGGTAAGGGCACGGCTTGGAGAGCATCTCATCGAAGTGACCTCGGGGAACTTGGGCTTGGGCCCCCTTGGGCTCGGTTGCAGCCACAAGGTGGTCCGAGTGCAGGGGTTGCTTCCCCTTGCCCTTCTTCTTGTTGCAATTGGGGGCTCAGGAAGATGTGTCCTCGGGGGCTTCCTCCTTCCGCTTGCCCGTGGGGTCAGAGAAGAGGGCTCCAACTGCCTCATCGCCCGAGGCAAAGTTGGTGGCAATCGCCATGAGCTCGGATATACTCGTGGGGGTCTTGCGACCCTAGCTCATGGACCAGCTCTTTGCAGGTCATCCCTGCAGCAAAGGCTCTGACTACCTCGGAGTCGGTGACCTGGGGCAGCTCGTTGCACTGCATGGAGAAACGTCGGATGTAGTGCCGAAGGGACTCTACCGGCTTCTGCTTGCAGCTCCTGAGGTCCCAGGAGTTTCCAGGGCGCACGTACGTGCCCTGGAAGTTCCCCGCGATGATCCTGACTAGGTCGCCCCAATCAAAGATCTGCCGCGGGTGCAGGTGCTCCAGCCAGGCTCTTGTGGAGTCGGCCAGAAAGAGAGGAAGGTTACGGATGATGATGAGACCATCCTGTGTCGCCACCAAGTTGGCATGCAAGACGATAATCCACCAGCCAAAGCTCAGGGTTTGTCTCCCTGAGTATTTGGCCACGCTCAGCGATTGTCGGAACCGGGGCGGGAACCTAGGCCCTCCAGGATGGCCTCACTGAAGACGCGGGGGCCCAGAGGCTCGGGAGAAGGCACACGATCCTCGTCGGATTTGTATCGCCCGCCCCTGTGGATGTGGTAACCTCGGGCAGCTCCGTCAGTCTTCCGGCGGCCACGTGCTTGGAGGTTGGCTCGGACGTCGACGTCCTTGCCTAGCTGCTGGTGGACCGGGGAGGCCCTCGGTGCCTCGGTGCGTACCGAGGCTTCTTGCTCATGGCGTGCTACAGCGCCATGTCGGTGCTTGTCGGGGCCGCGTTGATGCGAGGCAGAACTCTCCGCCAGCAGCACCGCGGCGTCCTCCAGGAGACCTTTGAGTTGGTCCCTGATCTGGCGGGCTTCCGCGGTGTATGGTTCCAGCATGTCGCGGAGGAGCATTGTGGCCTCTGTGAGCTTCTAGCTCGCGGGGGATCACCCCCGGGGTTCCGGCTCTGTCATCGGTGATGATGCACGCCTTGGACGTTGCGGGCTCGCCGTCGCGCGCCTCAGCTGTCTCCGCACTCTACATTCTGCTCCAGCACGGTGTGGAGCTGTGTGAGGCACAGACGGTCTTCGTCGATCCGCATCTGCAGCTCCCGGAGTTGTTCCAGCTCTGGAGTCGGGCGAGGAAGACGAGAAGTTCCAGCCCCCGGGTCCTGAAGCGGTGTGGGCCACGGAGTCCGCGGGGGTGGGGTGTGCCGCGGCTACTGCTGAGGTAGCGGTGGTGGAGCCTGGGCCTCGTTGTCATCGTCTGACTCACCTCCACCAGTCCTCTCCTGGGTGCGTCAAGTGGTAGCACTCCCGGAAGGGGTCGATGTACTCGTCCTCGGTGTCGGTGACGAGGCTGTCGGAGTCGGAGATGCTGAGTGCCGTGTTCCATGAGTCCATGACGCGAAGCAGGGCATGGGGGTCGTGGACACCGCTGAAGTCCACGCTCTCCCAGAATTCGTTGTCGTAGTCGTCCCTGCCAATGTCCCTCTGAGATGAGGGGATGCGGCCGTAGCTGCCTGGCGATAGAGGAGATGCTCCTCCTGCTGTTGCTCGCCCGGGGTGAACTCCCGGAGGAAGATGAGGAAGAGGCGATGAGCTCATCCATGCGCTCGAGGTGATGGAAGGGCATCCTCACCAGGTCGTGCTGCTCAGCACGAACAGTGCGGACGTGGGCCTCCAGGGCGTTGTGAAGCCCGAGAGGAAATGGTGATGGCGTCGTCCTCCTTCCCCATTAGGGTCGAAGTGAAATGGCGGTCGTCACCGAGGGCTCCCCCTCTCCGGCTGGGGGATTGGAAGAAGGGCCGTCGCGATTCTAGCCCGTGGATATGAGCCAGACCGTGGGGCTTTCCGCCCCTGCAGGGGCAAGATGCGGGCTCGCCTGGGGCTGCCATTCACACCTTGCTCGGCGAGGGCGGCGCGTGGCGCTTCCTCCGACACCCATCTGCGGAGAGGAGGTCACGCGTGATCCTTCCCCCACCCTCTGCGGGGCTGAGGTCGGAACAGGGACGGCGCGGGGCTCAGCGGATCGAAGAGTCATCTCGTAGCCGTGGCCAGTGGCCACGAACTCTGGGCTCCCAAACCAGAGCACCGCTTCATGGGGAAGCAAAGGTGAAACATTCAGCCATCCCAAACCGAATCGACACGCAGTCCCCTACCTGGCGCACCAACTGTCGGTGCAAGAATGTCGGCTGATAACACCGGCTAGTAAATTTATGCTATGCGATCGGGGGTCTCGGATCGTGTGCAAGGGGAACACAAGGATGTATACTAGTTTCAGGCGCTGTGCCGCCCTACGTCCAGTTCGAACAGGGGATCGTGTTGCCTTGCACCGGGGTGCTTGTCGTAGGGGTTACAAGCTATCGGCGAGAGAGGGAGTGAGTCCCAAGTCTCTGTGAGCTGTGAGCTAGAGAGGGGTGCTTTGTTCTTGCTATGAGTGTCTATGTGTGAGTGATTGTGGGAGAGTTGCCCCTTATGGGCTCCTCTGCCTCCCCTTTTATAGTCACAAGAGGATGGCAGGGTTACATTTCTGCTATGGTCAGGTAGAGGTGCAGCGTAGCCATGACGATCCATGCTTCCATCGGTTAATGTGCCATTTGGTACTTTAGGAGGTATGGCTATCATACTCCAGGCGATCCTTCACTGTAGACAGTGCAGATTCCAAGGCAAGGCATAGTGCACGGCGTGGCCGGTCATACTCCTGGCGCTAAAGATCGCGCTGGATTGGACTTCGTTGTCCAGTATGGGCTTTCTTTACTATCGTGCCTTCCCCCTCGAGTTCCGACCCTCGGGAGGCTCTATTTCACCCTCTGTGCAGGGGCTCGGAGGTAGTGACGTCATCCCAGATCATCTCAAATTTGGTGAGGCAACTGTCACTGTGGCCCTTTCTCCAGTGACGGAATGAGCGGGTGAAGATGGACGTTTCACTGTGCTCCGTCCTGGAATAGTGTGGAGTTGGTGGGTACTGTCGGTTCAATCGCCAGGCAAGACATGACAGTTGGTACGGCGAACGTGCGCTTGGGCGCTGTGCAGCCGTGGGGGTGGCCCTGCTTGACAGGACTTTGCCTGGAAAGTGGTCAGAGGAGGTCCCTTGGCGGTCAAGGTTGTCCTGCTGATGTCGATGAGGCTAGGGCGGATCAAAGAGCTTGCGCCTGAGGGTGCTAGTATGCAGTTCAGGGTTCGGGCGAATCGGAGAATTGCTCCTGAGGGTGTTTATGTATAGCTGGGGGCTCGGGAGAATCAGGAGAATTGCGCCCAAGGGTGCTTATGTATAGCTGGGGGCTCGGGACGAATTGGATAATCTCGCTCGAGGGTACCGCTTTCCCAAGCCTTGTAGCTGGGGTTCGGGCGAATCGGAGAATTGTTCCCGAGGGCTCCCGTGCGCCCGAGGGGCAGTGCTTTGCTGCAGGTTTTGTCGTGCGCCGTTGTTGGGCTAGCTTGGGCCTGGGCCTTATGCGTTCTTGCATTGGAGTTGGGTGCCCCAAACCTGGGTACCCGACACCTCTTCTCTCTCTCTCCCGTCAACACGCCGCGGCAACCAGCGGCTACACTGGCTGACCTAGCCCCACTAGGCTCTGCCCAGCGAGGCCGACCTACACCAGTGACCCAGGGGCTAACCTAAGCGGCGCTATGGAACTCGCGGAGACGACAGAAAAGGCACGGCCACGGCGCGCTGCCGTTCACGTCGGCGGCGAGCGCGTTCCAGCGAGCATAGACCACCAGAGAGGAAATGGGCTGGCTCCAAAGCACCAGGGACTCACCAAGGCTCTACCAGTGAGGACAGTTTGGAGAGAGGAAGACAGTAGAGGTCTGGCCACGTATGACCCGAGAGCACCACGGTGCTTCGCGGCGGACACGGCAATGCCAGCGGCGGCTAGGGTGCGGCAGAGGGCCAGCGAGCATGTGCAGGTGATAGGGAAGGTCGAGGAAAAGTTGGTGGCACAGACTGTTGGGCACGAACGGCTTTGCCGAGGGAGAACTTTCAGTTCGAATGGCCCCGGCCTCGACATGACCGATGACAAGCAAAGCTCCAAATTGGAGCAGCGCGGCATTTAATTCGTGGCACAGAGGAGTGGAACAGAGAGCTGAAACGATGGCGAAGCTGGAATCACGGCAACAGGGCCCGAGGTGCCCTCGGCCCACCGGAACCAGCAAGGCCGTTCCGCGCGCCGAGCGCATGCACGCGCCATGACTTGCGCTTCGATCGAGATGCACAGCAACGGCAGCAGCCCGGGCAACGTGGCTGTGCAACAGAGACGACGGATGTGCACTGCAACCCGCGACAAAAAGATGGAAAGGACCCTTCACTGCTCAGCTTAGACGACGACGACGCACAGAACGCGCTCAGAGCTCGCACGAGGCGTCCGCGTGGCAGCCAAGGCAACGTGCTTGGGCCAACCTTTGCGGACACGACTGCTACAACGACAACGGAGGTGCGCTGCTCCAAAGCGCCAAGGGGAAAGACAAGAGGATGGCAGTGGCAGCAAGGATTTGCAGAGCGCGCAGAGGCCATGGCCAACCTGACAGAACATGCACTGGCCATGTCAAGTTTCATGCACGGATTTTAAAGCACATGTAACTCGCTGAATCAGGGGACTAAAAACCAAACCGACTTCACAGTCGCAAGGATGGCACAAAGACCTTTACCCGGATGCCAAGCTTGACACTGAAGCTCAGCTCGATCGCTCGAAATAAAATCGTGAACCTCGCACAAACACACTGACATCCAGCTCGAGGAAAACAGCTAAGTCCTGAGGGAAATTGATTTCAAATTCAAATTTTGAGAGATCTGAACCCTCAGCTAACCAATTCAGTTTTCCAAAATAAGTATTTCATCACCAACTATGAAGTTTATGCTCCAACCTTATTTAAAGACCACATATATGTTTTATACCATTTTTGCCAGATAAAAATTAGGTTTCAAGCTCAATTGATAGAACACTGCAATAATAACCAATATCGATTTTTATTGTTTTAAACTACAACCCATACATACAAATATATTTATTTCTTTAGGTTTTTACCAAATGCAATGACATACAAATATGATGCTCATGAAATATTTTAAGTGAATTATTAGCGCGTAACACCGCGGTGTTACAATGTCATGGTGATTGAGGAATATGATATGGAAAGTTTGAGCTGCTATTTATCTTGTTCCTAGTGATACTTGAGTCTTGTAGATTTATTTTTGAAAATCCTTAAAACCACATGATGAGTTCCTATATGACAGAGCTTAAATTCCCACCACAGCCATATATACTAGATTAGCAAAACCCACATATTTATATGCTACTTGCTTTGTATTGAGTGTTGTCAAGATTTGTTGATACCTTAGAAACTTGTTATGTTTTCAAAATCAAGATCGCATACACACCTGCTGCTCCTACACAACGAGTATGCAAAAACATGCCTTCATCTTTATCCACCTAAAAATGTTCTACTCCTATCTGGGAGTAGACACCAAAAATATCCCTATAGGATATCCCCGAATAAATGCTCTAAGTTCTTGTTACTATCTCTCAAAAAGAAAAAGAAAAAAAAAAGAAAAGGGAAGTACTATTGTTGTGGCTATGCAAAAGTGTGAGATGAGAGGAAACAATGGGTACAAAGAAGCCCGCCTGAGAGGTAAAAATGGACAAGTGTCCCGCCTGAAAACAAAAGAGAGGAGAAAGAAAGAAAAAGAAAAAGATAGCCCATGTTGTCCTGCAGCACAATTTCCCCAGTGTTTGAAAAACAAGAGAGAAGTGTTTTCAAGGAGCAAAAGTAAAATTTGGTTAGCCACCATATATCCACCTACCACTACTTATCCACACACATGCACATCTTAATTAGATTGTATGACTTGTTTTCTCTAGATCCATTGTTTCACTTACAATATATGCATTGCAAGTACGTATGAGCTGTCTCCTCACCCATGAGCTTCACATAAGCCATTAGTGCGTTGACATTTCTTAATGAAATGCTAGGATGTATAAATTAACGTGCCACTTGATTAGCCTATAGATCACTTGAACTCTTAACCTCTGTCTCTTATAAATAACTAGGTTGTCATCCCCAGTATGATTCTAAAAGATATCCTCTTCTAGCAAGTGACTGAACTCATATATATTATATCCGCAAGAGCACAGATAAAATATACACTATTGTAGCATTTTACCCAAGAGTATTCTGGGTTGTCGATTTATATTTTATCACTGGGAAGGGTTGGCAATAAATGGGTTGTAGGCAGATAGATTTCATATGCACATGCAAATATGGAGATAACCATACATGATCTACTTACTAAAAACAAGGGGTTATGTTACAGTAATGATAATGAATATATATGATAAGCATAACGATCAGTCAATCAATATATAAAGACTGCAATCACTTAGAGCACTTCCTATCTAGGCACTAGAATGGATTAAGCAGAAGCATAAGAATATCCCTATATTATTCTAACTATCCTACTAAAGACATATTAGATTGGTGCAATTATACTAGCAATCATGGCAAAGACACTTTATACTCATACTCAGGGGAATATTACTAAGGAAGATCAAGATCATAGCCAAGCCATCTATAGTAATAATAACTTCATACTCTCCCTACATTTGAGGTGTGGACTACAAAGGACTCAACGGGAGTGTGAAAGGGTCGAGATGGTGGACTAGAGGGGGTGAATAGTCCGACTAAAAATTAATCACAGCAGAAATAAAACCTAATCGGTTCTACCGACAATTCACCCCTCTAACTAAGACTCTAGGCACCTTACAAAAGATCCTAGCAAGAAGCAAAGGTGCAAGCCTAGCTCAAGCTTCCCTAAACCATTCTAGCGCAAGGTCACACAAACCTAAGCACTAGTACTTCAAGCACGGGGAACTCCGACCAACTAGCAAGCAAAAGAGCACTAAGCACCTAAGCTCACTACTTTCTCAATGACATGGATACACAATCCTAATCAAGGAGCGCAACTCACTTACTTACACAAACTAAGTGAGACACTACTTCTAAGCTACACAAGCTAAGAAGGTGAGTGGCAAGCTACACAAGCTAACCAGGTCTCACAAGAGCAACTACAACTACAACTACACAAGTAAAGTAATGCACGAAGTAAAACACTTGTGTAGAAGGGAGCAAACCACTGCGAAGGATGGGAAGATGTTGATGCGGTGATTTATTTCCCGGAGGTTCACTTGTCACCACAAGCTACGTCCTCCGTTGAGACAAGCTCCAAGGTTGCTGCCGAACCTCTAGCAAGAGGTGAGCTACCACAAGTCACCTACCCCCACAGTGGGGCACCCGCAAGAACTTGCTCTTTGATCTGCCGGACCACTTGTCGCTCTTCACGTCTCGCTCTACTAGCGATGCTCTTCGCGACTCCCTGCGGGATGAGCTCCAACCCCTCACAAAGCTTCTCCGGAGCCAAGCACAATCTTCTTGCTTGCTTCCATGGAGCCTCTCGCCACCAAGCCATTCAGGAGGTGGCGACCTCCAAGAGTAACAAGCACCACCGGCTTGCAACTCGATCACCTAGTGCCACTCGCAGCAATCTCACAATGCAATGCACTAGCAATCGATCACTCACTTCTCGAATGCGAATTCTATGAGCATGAGTGAGTAGGAGAGCACTAGCCCTGCACGAGCAAGGGAAACACATTCCCAAGGTGCAGGACCCCTCTCACAGCTGGCCACACACTCCTATAGATAGCCCTCAAGCCAAAGGAGCCGTTACCAACTCAAACCGGCCGTTGGACCGAGCGTCGGACCCTCGCACCCGCAACCAGTCGGACTATTGTTCATGGTCCGACGCCTTGGATTCGCACCACGTGTCACTAGCCGTATGAATCCGACCGTTACCGCGCTCTAACGGCTCTCTGTGAGCGTCAGACCGTGCATCGGACTAAAGTAGTCGGACCATTGTTTAGGGTCCGACGGTCTACAGAGAAGTTTTCCTGAGAGCAAAATAGCGTCGAACTGGAGCGTCAGGACCGTCCCGGGGTGGGCGTCGGACTATACCTCCAAGATCCAACGCTTTAGCCCCTTCGAACGGCTATTTTTAGAGCGTCGTACTATTGTTTCCCATAGCCCGACGCCTGCCCCCGTTCGCTAAAATGGCAATATCTCTTAGCTCCGAACTCCGTTTTCAGTTGATCTTAGACATTTTGGAATGCTTATTCAAAGGGCTACACAACCCACTGTGATTGCTTGATCCAAAACTCAAAGGATAAAAATAGTTTATCCATCCAAGATCCAACCAAGCTTCCTGTGATCTCGAAACTTCCATCCCTTTTGCAAATGTGCCAACTCCAAAGTGTTCCACAATTTTGTGCATGTGAGTTAGCATTTTCACAATCATTTTTCAAAGGGTTTTTCACTCTTTTCACCATGCCACTCGATCCTATCAATGCATGCAAGTTAGATCACTCCGAGTGGCACTAGATGACCGATATGCAAACAAGTTTGCCCCTCTTGATAGTACGGCCATCTATCCTAATTCCGGTCAAGCACTTCTCTACTCAACCTTAGATCGGTGAAATGGAAAAGCCCTATGGTTATACCTTTGCCTTACGCTTTCCATTCCGATCACCGTCTTCATCTCCGTCTCCGACACCATCGATGCCAGGTGCAACACATGCATCAACACCTCAACAATGATATGATCCACTTCATATCATCACGTGGCTTTTGGTCCATCAATCCTCGACTTGCTTGCTCTGCACCATTGCATTGGTCCATCAGCGCCAAGCCATCACCCGACTTGCCCTTCACACTTGCAACCAGTCCGTCGACGTGATGCCTTGTCTTGATCTTCTCCACCTAGCCACATGACTCCATGTCATGTATCATGCGTTTAGCTCCTTCACCATCACATGTGTGAGCTTAAGCAATCATCCCTAGCCATTTTCACCTCCATGGCATAGATGCTCACACACATGTACCTGTGGACTAATCACCTATGTAATCAACACTTAAACACATATTAGTCCACCTAAGTTGTCAGTCAATTACCAAAACCAAACAAGGACCTTTCAATCTCCCCCTTTTCAGTAATTGATGACAACTCTTCAAAGATATAAAATTAAGCATATTAACCAAGTTAGCTCTTCACACAAGTGTAAATTACTAATTTGGGTTTGGATTTATGTTACTTATCTATCTTTAAGCTCAAATATTTAGACTTGGATAAGCTCCATAAAACCTGACTTGGTAGTGTTAACTCCCCCTACATGTGTGCTCAAATGGGGTGAAAATACAAAGTTCTTCCATGCTCGAGCAACCGAGAGATATAGACACAATGTCATTGCTCAAATCACTTCTGCTAATGGAAGATCAGTAGTGGACCATGCAGAAAAAGCAGCCCTATTTTGGCAAGACTTCAAAAGCAGGATGGGAGTCTCAACCTCGCCAACCATGCTCTTTGATCTTTCACAGTTGTTGGCATAGCAAGACCTTGAGGAGCTGATCACTCCCTTTTGTGTCGATGAGATGGATACAGATGGTTTTAATGGTTATTTCTTCAAAAAAGTTTGGCATCTGATCAAATTTGATATGTACAGGCTTTGCACACAGTTCTTTGACCATAATGCAGACCTTCAATCTATCAACTATTCATATATAACCTTGGTCCCTAAGAATGCTAACCCAGAGGTGGTTTCAGACTTTAGGCCCATATCATTACTGAACTCGTCCATGAAGTTTATTACAAAAATTTTGTCCACAAGGCTGCAAAGAGTAATTCTAAGAGTCCTCCATAGGAATCAATATGGTTTTCTGCAAGGAAGAACAATTCAAGATTGTCTTGGTTGGGCATTTGACTATCTTCATCAATGCCATGCTTCTAAAAGGGAGGTTATTATATTAAAGCTAGATTTTGAAAAAGCTTTTGACACGGTTGAGCACTCTACCATCATCAGCATCTTACAGGCTATGGGCTTCCCTAGAAAATGGTGCACTTGGATCCAGCATATACTAAACTTGGCTACATCTTCCTATTCTGCTCAATGGTGTACCTGGTAAGGATTTCCACTGCAAAAGGGGAGTTAGACAAGGTGACCCTTTATCACCTCTTCTGTTTGTCCTAGCAGCAGACCTTTTGCAGAGCATAGTTAATAAAGCTTACCAAATTGGGCTATTTGGACTGCCTATTCCAAATAGGGATGTTGATCATTTTTCGATAGTACAGTATGCAGATGACACTTTATTGTTCATGCAAGCAGACGCTAAGTAGCTCTTCTGTCTTAAAGCGCTATTAAATAGCTTTGCCACCTCCACTTGCTTGAAAGTCAATTATCACAAATCGTGCTTAGTACCAATAAATGTAGCGAGGGAAAAGATTCCTCTTTTGACAGGTGTTTTCGGTTGCATTGAAGGACAGTTCCCCTTCACTTATTTGGGCATCCCACTAGGAACTACCAAGCTGTTGGTTAAAGATTTTGCTCCACTAATTTGCAGAATTGAAAGGAAATTATCAACTAGCTCTGTATTCCTGTCATATTCAGGAAGACTCATCAACTCAGTTATCTCCTCCATCCCTACATACTATATGTGCACTCTTAAGTTGCCAAAAACAGTGATCCAGGCAATTGACAAGTTTAGAAAGAAGTGTCTTTGGAGGGGCTCTGATATTAGTGCAAAAGGCTACAACCTAGCAGCTTGGCAAAAGGTCACAGTCCCAAAGGACAAAGGAGGTTTAGGAGTTCTAAACTTGTGTATTCAGAATGATGCACTACTCTTAAAGCACCTTCACAAATTCTATAATAAAGTGGATGTACCCTGGGTTGGTCTTGTCTGGGATTCATATTATAGACGAAGGTGCCACATCTTGCTCCTCTTAAAGGCTCCTTCTGCTGGAAAGACATTCTAAAACTGCATGTTCAATTCAGAGGTATTGCACATTGTCTGTCTGGAGTTGGTGACACAGTAAGCATCTGGGAAGATAACCTGCAGCAGGCTCCTTTCTCCATTCAATTCCCTAACCTTTACCTCTATGCATCAAACAAGAAGATCTCTGTTAAGTCTGCCCTTGAGCATAATAGTCTTTTGGACTTGTTTAACCTGCCAATATCTAGAGCAGCCTACAATGAGTCTCTAAGGTTTCAAGAAGAGGTGGAGCTGTTGAGAGGAGACATGAATCAGGACCTTTGGGTCTACAAATGGAATCAAGGGATTTATAGGTCAAGGAAATATTATCTAACCAATTTTGCATCCTTAAACCCACCCAGACCCTATCGTTGGATATGGGCTAGTAAATGCATGCCGAAAATCAAATTCTTCAGTTGGCTCCTATTGTCAAATAGATTGAATACTAGAGACATTCTCAGAAGAAGGAATATGCATCCTGATGAGGGTTACCATTGTGCCCTGTGTTTTGATAATGTGGATGAATCGGTACAGCACCTTTTCTTTGACTGTACCTCTGCAACTAGGAGATGGTTAGCCATTGGTATTCAGTGGGACCCCCAGGGAGATATTATTCAAAAGATTGAACATCAGCATGATAATTTCTCGGGGCCTTACTTTATGGATCTGTTTATGATTGCAGCCTGGTGCATCTGGAAGGAGAGAAATGACTATATCTTCAAAGCAAGTCCCCTCGATTAGGGCCTGGAAGACCTCTTTCATGCTTGAAGTTAAACTTCAGCTTTGTAGACTACCAGTTCTCCCTCAGACATGTAGTTATGAATTGGCTCAACTCTTTGTAGTCTGGTTGTCATTCTCTTTGTAAATAGGAGTTAGGTAAGTTTTTTCCCTTTTCCCTTGGTTAGCTGCCGGCTAACCGAACCCTGTACTCCTTTTGTTTCTCTTTATTATATTTACCAGGGAGCTTTGCTCCATGGTTCTCTTCAAAAAAAAAATGGTTTGGTTTCAAATTTGCACACATGCATAAATATGGAATTTGTGGGAGTGCCAACACTGCTAAGTGATGCTAAGGTGTTTAGAATAAACCATTGAAGCTCGATACCACATTGTAGATCAGCCAATGATCATGCTTGATACCAATTGCTTCATGTCAATTGAAATTGCACCATTAAGTTCATCCTTAACATCATGATTAGCTAGACAAGCAAAAATACTAGAAACCCCTGTGAGATCAACATTATAAGCAAGGTTCTAGTGAAACTTGAAGAACACAAGTCTAGCTAACAACCTATGCATGCTAGTTATCAAATCATCATTCAAATCTATACTACCATACACCAGACAAGTAGGAAACTATAAGTAAGTAAACTAAGTGCAAATGCAAGCAAGCATATGAATATACACAAATCAAATGCAATCAACCATGTCCATGAGCTTGCTCTCGCCTACTTGTGTGCTTCTCTTGTCCAAGAATGTTGATCCCCTTATAATCTTCAATCTTGTGGATCATCCTTCTTGTTGGTCTATTGCTCTTCTATCATCGGTCTCCATGATGGTTCATTGCGTACTTCCATCCATCTTGATTATCTCTCCCCTTGATCATGTAATCCAATATCTTTCCCTTATCACACAATTTCATATCTTTGTCCAAATCTCTCCCCCTTTGTCATCAATTTCGACAAAACGTAAGCCCTCGATTATGACAAGGGTGTGTGGTAGGGATGTTGAGGGTGGATACTTGCACATTTGATGGACACCACCAATCTTGAGTTGGAATGACACTACTTGAAAACCATCCATAGAATGAGATACCACATGTTAGGACCTTGCATCTCTTGATACCAAAAGAATAAAGTATCTCCCCTATGTCATATAATCGGTCATCCACTTGAACTTGAACTCTTTTTGGTATGGGAAGTCTTCATCTTGATGATCACTTAAGGTTGAGGTTCACTTGCACAAATGTTGGATACCACTTGAATACTTGATCTAGACACCACTTGCGAGTACCAATGGGGTTGGACTTATACCGCTTGCATGGATGCCGTCATGAAGATCATAGTACCACTTGAAGTTGAACCACTTGTGCACATCCACCATGTGTAGCAATACCACTTTGAAGAAAAGTGATACCACTTGTTGGAATAAACATGTGTATGCTACTTTTGATTTTGTGAGTCTAGATACCATTTGGAAAGAATAACTTGATATCCTTTTTCATTGTTGTCTTGTGCTACTTGAACTTATCTTGTTGTCATGAGCTTCTATCTCAAATAGTTCAATCTAGCAAACTTGCACAAGTAATCTAACTCAGTTTGAACCAAAGACAACCTTTTTCACACCTCAAACTAAGGGTTATCTTGCCTATGTTGAAATAGGATCTTTTTTGCTTATTTAACTAGATCAAACACTAGATTCACATGCTCATGAACAAGTCATATTTAGCCACTAGATTAATCAAGACATAGAAGCAATAGTGGCATAATATGAACTCAAAATCATTTGATTTTTCATGAATGCACATCTATGTAGGACTATATGCTCTAAACATGTCCTTAGAAAAATATGGATACAAATGCCATACAACGATACCTTTGCTGAGGATAGTCAATTTCGATCAATATCCTTAATAGCCACGGTGAAGTCCATTTGAAGAACTTGGTGAAGGCCAATTATCATCATGAATTCCATTCTTCACCCATATGATCAATGTGCTAGCTTCAATGTTATGGTTGACTCGTAACTTTTGTTGATCAAGCTTGCATGAGAGAATACCACTTGGATTTGCTATGAACACCACTTGTGAATATTTGACTTCTTCTCATTTGGTTTATTGCTTGCTCTCTAGATCAATCTCATGATTTCTTCAACTAAGTATCTCCAATGTTTCCTAGGATTCATTACTTCCATATTAGCCATACAAGCATCACCCACTTGGTTTACCTACAAAAGGCGGCAAGCCCCGACACTCGGGAGAAGTAAATTATCTCCAAAAGAAACATCTTCAATACTCACTTGAATTGCTTTATTTGATTGATCCAAGGACTTAACTAGATGATCAACTTG
The DNA here is from genome assembly GCA_038502445.1 of Eremochloa ophiuroides. Classification (NCBI taxonomy): domain Eukaryota; kingdom Viridiplantae; phylum Streptophyta; class Magnoliopsida; order Poales; family Poaceae; genus Eremochloa; species Eremochloa ophiuroides. Next base: position 44,381,627 of record JAHLJS010000002.1, read on the forward strand.
ATTATTTCTTGAAGTCCTTTTCTTTCTATCCTTTTAATCTCCGATCATCTCTAGGACTTAAGACTCATCTTTTCGTTGCTTGGTCTTGATCTTAATTTTAATACCAATCTCCATGATACAAAACCAAACAAATGACTCTCAACCACTTGTAATTATGTTTCCAACTTGAGAGCATCTCAATGCAAGAGATACCAAAGATTTGCTAATAATTCTCTCTTGTGGACAGATTCTGTACACTTCAAAGAAAAGATCATAACTGCCAATATACTTGTCCAATTACCATGAAATTTTGTGGAGATAACCTTCTGTGAGTCTACTAGCAGCCACAAAAATTTTAGATTCATTTGACCAAGTATGTACTGCCAGCCATCAATTTTCTCCACACTGCTACATGCTGAAAACTGCTGCACTTGTGTTGACAAGAACCACTCCAAAACCAAAGTAATACTTATCTAATTTCCATGAAACTATCACAGAAACTTATACCAAATGTCTATAGCATGCATACCAAATTTAAAGCCAATCCAAATAGTTTTGATCACTCAAACATGGCTTTCTTCTCAGCTAGCTCAGATTTTCAGATTTTGGACAGATTTTACCTAATTAAGCTATTCTTCAATCAAATTGAATCAAACTTAAGATCAACTAGCTGGAATACTTTCACAAGACATATATCCATTCAATTCACTTACTAAATATCATCTCATGATCATATCCAACCAAATCAACTCAAATTTGATTACTAAGTAATTATTCCATTCAATCATCTCATAGCAAGCAACATATGCATATATATCCAATTCAATCAACTCATATGCATCCAAATGAATTTGATCAACAAAAGATATACCTTGAAGGTTCATGATCACTCATTTGCAGGCTTCAACTCAAATGTTTGCTAAGTCATCAAATAATTAACTGATTGATCACCCACAACTTGAACTTTTGCACTTGTATGAATTAAGCACTTGGACTTCACTTCATTTGACTTGGCACTGGTTTGGATGTTGCACTAGGCTTCATGACTTGAATCAACAAATGATTAATATGAAATACCAATTCAATCAAGCCTCCAATGCCACTGGTACCTACACACATTCATCCACTTTTTAATGGTACCCAAACAAATTTGGGTCCTCTCAAGTTAGGAGCAACATACTTTGGCATAGCCTTAGTATGGATAGGAGGATGTTTTGCAATAGCAACCAATGAGGTACCATTGTCATCCTTCCTAAGCATATTATTTGCGTGAATTGAAATGGGCTTAGGAGTGTTACCTTAGGGAACATGAATTTGCCATGTGTCCCCTTTCCCGGCATGAGTAGCACTTTTGCTTTGCTTGAGCCTTCTCTTTTTTGCTCATGTTGTGCTTCTCATTGCCTTGCCTCACATGGGTTGCTTGAGCCTTCTTCTCAAGCTTGTTGGGACACTTTGAGGCAAAGTGACCCATTTCTTCACTACTCGAAGCACTTGATGTGAGCCAAATCTTTATTCACTTGAATCTTGCTCATCATCAACTTGGACATCATGAATATGAGTGGGATGCCTTCATCTTCCACTACCCCTTCTTGTCTTCTTGTTGACTTGAGCTTGGGGCGTCTTCTCTTGTGGCTTTTATTGAGGCTTCACAAATCTCTTGTATAGGCACGTAGAAGAGATATCATTTCTAGTGCTACACTTGAGACATTGTGAATGTGTGAGCCTCTCTTCTTCTTTCTTCTTGGGTTTCTCTTTGGTGGTACATGACAAAGCTAGATGACCCATTTCATGGCATATGAAGCACATGAAATGAGCAAGCCTTTCTCGCTCTTGCTCCTTCTCTTTTCTAGCTCTCTTTCTTTCACCTTTGGTCATATCCCATTTCTTCTTGATGTACCTGTTGACGGTCGCTAACACCCTAGTTTTACTGTCAACTATTTCACCCATAATCAAGGTAAAACCACATGAAAAGCAAAGAACTCACTTTAAAACTCACCTAGTTCCACATGTCCTTGGAGAAATATTGTGCATTCAAGGAAAAATGGTGAAAACAAGTAAAAACGAAGCAAACCAAGACAGCTTGGCACCTCAGCCAGAGGGGGGCGCCTACCCTATCACATAGGGTGCCCGCCCTATGAATGTTACCAAATGGGCATGCCACCTCATGGATCCGTGTGCCATCCTCCCAAATGGCCTATGGAATGTTGATTCAACATCAACGGCTCAGAAACAAGTCACGAGGATCCGGTGGCCCTATCAACAGGGCGCCCGCACTATCCAAACTGGGTACCACGTCCACAATTCCGAGGGAAGGCCCCCAAGAGTCATCCAAGCCATCAAATGAAGTCAATTTTCATCCAATGGTGATCAAGTGATGTGGCACGGATCGAAGGACCCACATGTCATCCTCCCGGGGGTTGCAAACCGCCAAAACACGGCACCAACCAACCTTACAACCGCCATAGAGGGGGAAGGAGGGCCGTTGGATGCAAGATAGTGCATCCAAGGGGGCACCCTGCCCCCTAGGAGGGTGCCCGTCCTACCACTTTGTGCCACCGACCTCCAGGATGCCTACAAGTACCCCTGGAGCTCACCTACACTATAAATAGGACCAGTTTCCACACTTGTAAGGAAAAAACACTAGAGGATCACTAGCAAATCACTAGAGATTCAACTCACAGTCTGTAGTAGCTCCTCTCTCTCTAGCGAAGCTCTGCTCTTAGGAATAGTGCTAGCTAGAGAAGAGTAGAGTAGTGAGAGAGAAGTCGGGAGAAGGAGGAAGTCTATGGAGGAGCCGAGCTTGTCGGTGACCTCTTCTGCAGTGTTCTTCACTCTTATCGGTAATAAAGATCCCCTTCTTCATTTATCTATTGTTATACTTTAAGTAGCTGTATACTTGCTCATTGCTTGCTTAGAGTGCTCTAATTCTTTGGCCAGAGTTAGAGTAGTAAGTTTTATAGATTAAGCGCGGTGCTTAGCCTATAGCTTACTCTTGAGTACCGCTAGGCCCACGAATAGTAGTGGTAGGTTCTAGGTGGTGACAGCCCTAGAATCCTCTGGATTCCACCACGTTCGGTCTAGTTCTCAGTATAAGCGTAGGGCTTTGGATGTACGGGGCCTAATCAATCGAATCCCGGCGAGTTTAGGACTTTGCGTGCCCCGGGTATAGCTGTCACACCCAATTTTAAGGATAAAATGGGATGCATAATCTTATGTGCGCCCAGAGATCAGTCACACACATAAGCCAACAAATTGCATAAATTGTATCATAACCAATGTTTAATACATAGCGAATAATATCAAAGTCATTACACAGCGGAAAATAAAGATAACTCTCGCGGTAGCTCCATAGCACAGGGACGTCGACTGGTGAAGCACAAGTCTAGTAATCCTCTGGGTAGTCCTCATCACTATCACCATCTGTTACCCATCCGGGATTTTTAACCAAGTAATGAAAAATAAACAAGCGTAAGTACATGTCGTACTCAACAAGACTAGCATGGGTTCATGAGGCTCAAAAGGTTGACACGGTTTAACAACCGGTTGCTTCTAATTAATCATCTTTTATGCAGTTGGACAGCAACAAGTTAATATGCCCATTCTCATGATCATAGTAAACATAATTAATGAGCAGCAATAAATAGATTTAGCAATAAGTAAGCATCACCCCAAAAGATAACTACTCCGTAAGACGTCCAAGGCCGCTCTTGACCGTGAGCTCGGCTAATATATCAGTTTTACACTCTGCAGAGGTTGTGCACTTTCACTATGAGCCGTGATTCCCATTTGCTCGGGTTAATTACTCCCATAACACTACCAAGGTGAGAGAGCAGGGTTTCACTATGAAGCCTTTCAAAGGTTCGTCTAACATGTTAGGGCCGCGAGGTTTCCTCGGCAAGCAGATGTAGAGCCCCCTTCCATATGGCACAAGGTCACGCAGGTTATACACATATGGACAGAGGCCGCACTATACCCGAGTCGTCTAAGCCCCTCTTGCGCCTTTCGGTAACCTCTAACAAGCTAGAAAAGGTCCTCATACTGAGCTAAAACCAGAGTCATATAGCCCTCATAGTTGCACTGTAAGTCCCGGTGTCATACTTACAGATCATTATCAAAGGTGAAGGATTTTGAGCATCACAAAACTATGCTCGAATCCCCTAGTTCCCTGTTGCTAAAAAGGCATCTTTTAATCATATTGCATAATCAATTAATCAAGTTTACATGATCATGATATCAATAATGCACTAGCATCAATTACCATATGCATAATCCCATAGGTTGCAAGGAACAGGATAACAAAACTAGGAAGTAACTATGGTTAACAAGGAAGACACATGCAAATGCAGTTATTTATTTAGTGAATAGGACAATAAGGATGATCCATGCTAATACTTGCCTTGATTAGCAAACTCCTGGTGATTCGGGTTGTCGCAGTACTGATCTTGATCACCCGCGTATGGCTCACCGTCTATACTCGATCCATCATAACAACACACACGCATACAGGGGCAATCATGCATACAAACAAGGGTTTTCATTAGAACAGTACACCAACAGAGAGAAAATAAATTAAAAAGGTTATAAAACAAATCTACGCTGATCACATCGATATGAAGTTTGCGCAAATCGGATTTAAAACGAGGAAGATATGAATTTTACAAGATTTATAATAGAATAATAATAGATTAAATATAATCTCGAATTTTAAGAATGGAAAATATATGAAACAGTGGTACCATCAGATAGATTATGAAATTACGAATCTAACGCAATTTGAATCGTTCAAATCGGATCTAAAACAAGTAAATTATGATCAAATGAAGTTTAGTGGCAAATCTGTAAATAATAGAAAACACATTTTCCAAATACCAGGAGAAAATACGTTTTCTAAATTGAAAAGCGCAAATCACAGAATACGCTAAGGGATCGCGGGTTTAGCATTAAAAACTGCAGGGGGTTATACGCTGGTCGAATCGGTATGGGCTGCTCTCGGCCGTCCGATTCAAAATCGGCGGATCAGATTAACAGAGAGGAGGGGTGGCGGTGCTCTCGGCCGGAAAACAGAGGCCGACGGCGGCGCCATGGCCGGAGGGCCGCCGGAGAAGGCGAACTCGGCCTTCGATGCATGAAATAGGTCGGGAAGGGTACCCATAGATCAGGAAGAGCATCGCAAGCTCACCTAGGGTGATGGGAAGGTCGGAAATCGACTCGGAGATAGCTCGCGGCGTGATCCGGCGGACGGTGGATCTCTGCAACGGCGGCGGAGGCGTGTCAGTGCACAAATCGAAGGGGGAAAGTGCTCGGGAACTTCACAAGATCACAGCGAAGCTCCTCAAAGGCTTACCGAGAGGAAATTGGTGGCGAATCGAGCCAATTGCTCGCGGCGGCGGGAGCTCGGCAATGGCGGCGAGAAGAGGCGGCTAGGGTTAGGTGACGGCTACGGGGGGGGTGTGGCGCTGCTTAAATACTCCCGAGGTGTGACGACAATCTCGGAGATTGAAACAAACTCGGCGAGCGGAGAAATCGGCTTCGGCCATTTCTTCTCTGCTACGGACTCTCGGTACGGCGACGAACTCGGCTTCGGCCGTTTCTTTCTTGCCCGCGTCGGACTCTCGGCGAGCAGCAGAGGGAAACAGGGGAGGGGCTGTTCTGTGGGTCCACAGGTCGGTAGCACCGAGCGCTGGGGTCGGGCTGGCAGTCACGGCAGAGGGACGCTTCGCGCGCGTTCGGCCGCGGTGGATGAACACGGCAGCGGCGTCTCTGTTCGCGCGGCGGGGGAGGTGGAGAAGGAAGGGCTGACCCTTGGGTCCCACTCGTCAGTCAGATGGGGTAAGGGGAAGGGAGGGAGAAGGTCGGCCGAGCTGTCCTCGGGCCATCCGACCTGGATCTGCTGGGGCCAGGGAGTGGAAAACAGGCCAAGCTGCTGCTCGGGCCAGAAAGGAGAGGGGAAGGGCTCTGCTCTATTTCCTTTTTCCATTTTCCAAAAGGATTTTCAAATTGGGTTTTGAAATATTTGAGAAATTCAAATAATCTACAACAGTACAAAGAAGAAATGCTCCAGCATGAATGCATCATACATGTGTATGACCTAGGTTTGATTTTATATTTGAGAAAAATTATTATTTCCCTATATTGGAATGATCAACTAATTGCATAATTAAATAAATTCCCACTATTTAAAAGAATGCAATTTTTCGGGTGTTACAATTCTACCCCCCTTAAAAATAATCTCGTCCTCGAGATTCAGTTGGTGCTTACTCAAACAACTCCGGGTACTTTTCTCTGAGATCTTCCTCTCTTTCCCAAGTAGCTTCTTCCTCAGAGTACCGATGCCACTGCACCTTGCACATCTTTATCACTCGGCTTCTTGTAACTCTTTCTGCGGTTTCCAAAATTTTCACTGGATGTTCCTCATAGGTGAGACCCTTCTTGAAAACTATTTCCTCGACAGAAACCTGCTCTTCCGGTACTCTCAAACACTTTCTCAACTGAGATATGTGGAACACATCATGCACACCGGACAAACTTTCCGGAAGTTCTAGCTGATATGCCACTTCTCCACGTCTCTCCAAGATCTTGAAAGGACCAATATACCTTGGTGCCAATTTTCCTTTGCTGTTGAACCTTTTCACACTTCTCATCGGGGACACTTTAAGGTATACATAGTCTCCTACATTAAAAGCTAGTTCTCTTCTCCGTGTATCCGCATAACTCTTCTGTCTAGATTGTGCTATTCTCAAGTTCTCTCTTATTGTCTGGACTTGCTCCTCTGCGTCTCTCAACACATCCGGTCCAAACACTTGACTTTCTCCAGTTTGATTCCAAAACAAGGGTGTCCTGCACTTGCATCCATACAATGCTTCGAAGGGTGCCATCTTGAGACTTTTCTGGTAACTATTATTATAAGAGAACTCCGCCTACGGCAGACTCTTATCCCAACTTGTTCCATACTGTAAAGCACAAGCTCTCAACATATCTTCCAAAATCTGATTAATCCGTTCAGTTTGACCGTCAGTTTGAGGATGATATGCAGAACTGAAATTCAGCTTAGTACCTAGAGACTCATGTATCTTTTGCCAGAAATGTGAGGTGAATTGAGTGCCCCTATCAGACACAATTTTCTTTGGAACTCCATGCAGACACACTATTCTCTCCATATACAACTCTGCTAGTTTAGGACCTCCATAAGTGGTCTTGACTGGAAGGAAATGAGCTACTTTAGTCAGTCGATCCACAATTACCCAGATTGAATCATAACCTCTCTGAGTACGTGGCAATCCAACTATGAAGTCCATACCGACTTCTTCCGACTTCCACTCAGGTATCTTTAGTGGTTGTAGTAATCCTGGAGGTCTCTGGTGTTCAGCTTTAACTCTCTGACAGGTATCACATATAGCCACATATTCTGCTACATCATGCTTCAGTCCAACCCACCAATATTTTTCCTTCAGATCCAAATACATCTTGGTACTTCCTGGGTGTATAGAATATGCTGACTCATGAGTTTCACGCATTATAGCGTCTCGGATAGATTTCACTTCAGGTACACAGAGTCTTCCCAAACCATAAGGTTCCATTCTCATCTAGCCTGAATCCGGGTGATTTTCCAACCACAATGTTCTCCGCTATTTCTTTGAGCTTCTCATCTTCCAACTGAGCCTTTCGTATCTCTTGCTCTAGTGTGGGTTCAACCTCCATCTCAACAGCATTGATCACAATTCCCAAGTTGAGACGCTCCATCTCTGCACACAACTCTGCGGGTATAGTGGTTGCTCGAATCTCATTAGCATAACTCTTTCTACTAAGAGCATCTGCTACAATATTTGCTTTGCCAGGATGATAGTGCACTTCCAAATCATAATCCTTTATCAATTCCAACCAACGACGTTGCCTCAAATTCAACTCTGACTGGGTGAAGATATACCTCAAGCTCTTATGATCTGTATAGATGTCACACTTATGACCAATCAGATAATGCCTCCATAACTTCAGAGCGTGAACCACAGCTGCTAGCTCCAAATCATGAGTAGGATAATTCAACTCATGCTTCCTCAACTGTCTCGATGCATATGCTATGACTCTTCCTTCTTGCATGAGAACACAACCAAGACCTAGGCGGGAAGCATCACAATAGATAGAGAACTTCTTACTCAGATCCGGCAAAACCAACACTGGGGCTGTTGTCAATCTCTTCTTCAATTCTTCAAAACTAGCTTGGCACTTCTCAGACCACACAAACTTGGCATTCTTCTCTAGCAAGGAAGTCATTGGCTTCGCAAGCTTGGAGAATCCTTCAATGAACCTTCGGTAGTAACCAGCTAAACCAAGAAAACTACGAATGCCAGTCACATCAGTTGGCGGCTTCCAATTCAACACGTCTGCCACCTTGCTTGGGTCTACAGAAATTCCACCATTGGACACAATATGTCCTAGAAAAGCAACTTCTCTCAACCAGAACTCGCACTTACTTCGCTTGGCATACAACTTGTGCTCTCTAAGCTTCTGCAAAACCAATGTCAGATGTTCGGCATGCTCTTCTTCATTCTTGGAGTAGATCAAGATATCATCAATGAACACCACAACAAACTTATCCAAGAATTCCATGAATACCTTGTTCATCAGATACATGAAGTAGGCAGGTGCATTAGTCAAACCAAAGGACATTACCGTATACTCATACAATCCATACCGAGTAGTGAATGCAGTCTTAGGTATGTCAGAGTCACGAATCTTCAACTGATGATAACCTGAATGAAGATCAATCTTGGAGAACACACAAGCACCTCTCAACTGATCAAATAAGTCATCAATTCTAGGCAATAGATACTTGTTCTTAATGGTGACCTCATTCAGTGATCGATAATCAACACACATCCTTTGACTACCATCTTTCTTATCAACAAAAATAACCGGGGCTCCCCAAGGTGAAGAACTAGGACGAATGAAACCTTTTTCTGACAGTTCTTTGATTTGTTTCTTAAGTTCTTCTAATTCTTTAACTCCCATTCTATATGGACGTTTAGCTATAGGTGCAGTACCAGGTAACAACTCAATGATAAATTCAATGTCACGGTCAGGTGGCATACCTGGCAACTCATCTGGAAACACATCTTCAAACTCATCCACCACTGAGTTATCCGGCTGCACTTCTTCTCTGAGCTGATGTACTGTGGCTTTCTATTGAACTTGCAAAACAACCTCAATTCTAACCTCATCTCCCTTCTGGGTAGTGATAGTCACGACCTTCTCCTTGCACTTTATATTGATGTCATTCTTCATCATCCAATCCATACCCAGGATAAGATCAATTCCGGCAGTATTTAGCACAGTAGGGGTTATCTCAAATTCTACCTCCCTTAATGAGACAGTAATCGGGAGACACTGAAGAGTAACTTGCATAACACCACCCGGAGAAGAAACCATAATAGGATGTTTCATGACACTAAGGGGAATACCATGCTTTCTAACAAATATGTGCGAAATGAAAGTATGCGAAGCACCAGAGTCAAAAAGAACTGTAGCGGGGATGGAGTCGATATTGAACGTACCCACCATGACCTCTGGAGTCTCCTGTGCCGTATCAACCGACACATGGTTCACCTTCCCGATGCGAGGTGGCACTCTCTGCTGGTTGTTCTGCTTCTGGGAGGCTTGGGGATTCTGCTTCTCAGGACAATTGTAGGACAAGTGTCCTTCCTTGCCACAACGGAAACACTTGTTGGGGGCACCATTCTTCACTGGGATGTTGTTGGGAGCAGTCAGTTGTGGCGCCTGGTTGCCACCTTGTTGCTGGTACTGGGAACGCTGCTGGTTCTGGGAACGTTGTTGATTCTGGAAATTGTTCTTGAATCCAGACTGTCCCTGGAAACGTTGTTGCTGCTGAGGTTGCTGTTGGTTGTTACGGAAGCGGCTGTTGCTTCCAGACGACTGCCCTTGAAACTTCCTCTTCTTCTTCTTCTTCTCATCTATCTCACGGCGCTTGCTCTCGATGATCAAAGCTTTGTCCACCAACTGTTGGAAGTTGGCGAAAGTGTGGGAGAGCAACTGGTACTGGAGATGATCATTCAGTCCTTCCAAGAAGAGCTCTTGCTTCTTGGCATCATCTTCATCCTCTTTTGGAGCATACCGCGACAATTGGATGAACTTGTCACGGTACTCGGCAACTAGCATTCCTCCCTGCTTCAGAGAAAGAAACTCCTTCTTCTTCAGCTTCATCAACCCTGCAGGCACATGATGATTGCGGAACCCCTCACGGAATTGCTGCCAAGAGATGGGGTCGGCACGTCCAAAACGGAAAGACTCCCACCAATCCAGAGCAGCTCCCTGCAACTGCCCAGATGCATAGAGAACCTTCTCGACGTCGTTGCATTGGGCGATCTCCAGCTGCCTTTCTATCGCACGCAGCCAATCATCAGCTTGGAGAGGATCACTGGAATGATCGAAGGTGGGCGGGCGTCCCTTCAAGAATTCGCTTCTCTTGTCACGGGGTGGTGGAGGTGGATTCCCGTTGCCATTGCTTCGCTGCAGCAGTTGAATGTTCTGGGCCATCTACTGCATCAGCTGTGTTTGCATCATCATCAGTTGCTCCATATTAGGCTGTGGCGGAGGTGGTGCTGGATTAGCATTTTCTTCAAAGGTACCATCACCCCTTGGGTTTCTCCTGGTGTGGGCCATCTTCTGTTCAAATCATTGAAGTGAGGTTTAGAATTCTTTTCCATTGAAATAACACTTAAAAGACTAGAACAGGAAATTCTGGGCGCGATCCAACAACGGCAGAGTAGCAAAACAGTCATATCTGGAGTTCCCGAAGTCAAACAGAGACATGCTATACATGGTTGGAAAGCATGAGAAAAATCTACAACTTTTATTCAGACCATCTCTCCAGATTCTGTCGTTAAGTTTATCAAAAACAGATTTGATTCGAAACTATTTCAGAGTAACAGACAGCGCAGATACTTTGACTTGTGACATTTGTTCCTCCCAAACCGTAACTGATATTGAGATGATTCTTGCGGCCAAAGAAAACTACAGAAGTCTAGTTTTTCACAAAAATTTCTCATGATTTTTGGTCGCATATAATTAAATAGGAAAAAAATAACTAAGGTAGAGAGGTCTGAAAAACAACACTGCTGGAAACTGAGATAATCAACCCAAACTATTATGCATTAATTCAAACCTATATAAAGAGATTTGCGGACATGCCCACAATCTCAGCACTCATTACAAACTCCAAATCAAGCATTGTTCATAAGGAAAAGCAATCTAGCACAAAAGTTCACAAGACACGAACTAGACTCGACTTGACTCAACTTGCGCTACTAGCGTCTTTTGCTACTAACTGGGGGTAACTCCTCTAGGGGTCGATGTCGGTGCGGGTGTGAGCATCTCCATGGTCTCCTCGGTTCCTTGGCGGCGATTCAGCTGGACAGCTTGGTGATGGCGGAGGGGGTCCAACACCGAGTTGCCTGTTCAACTCATCCACCGCCCGGCTGAGCTTGTAGTTAGCTTCAGTCCTGGTGTTCAGCTCATCCAGTGTCTGGTCCAGAAAAGTGTTGGTCTGAGCCAAACATTCCAAGGCAGCGTGGAGTCGGGCATTCACTTCTCCAAGTGGATCGGTGATGCTGCAGTTAGCTTGGCCACTCTGACGGCGGGGAAGGTAGCGGTGCATCTCCCACTTGATGATGTCCCAATTCTCGTGGCAGTGCACCATAAGAGCTTGTCGTGCGGCATCCTTGATGGCGGCAGCTTTGGAGAGTCGAATGGAGACAGCCTAGTGGATGTTCTTCACCTGGCTTCCCTCCTTGATGTACACCCTCGTCTCATAGTAGTCGGCGTAGTCCGGGTGCTTCCAGTGCTCCGTCTTGTACAGCACCGAGGCGTTGGGGTAGAAGCGGCGCACCAAGTCGAGAAGCAACGGGTGGTAGTAGTCATCACCATGATGATCATAGTGAATCATTCCCACCCAGGGTTTTCCACCTTGGTCTCCATCATCATCGCCATCGTCGTCGGGGTCGTCGGAGTCATCCGAGTTGCCTCCATCATCTCCGTCGTCAGGGTCGCCAGCACAATCTTGGTCACCCTGCGGCTCCACCTTCTCGGGTTCATCTTTCTGAGGGTCCTCCATAGGTACGTCTTCAGAGCTGTCTTCCAAGGGATCTTCACTGGGCTCCTTTGCGGGCACCTCCACGGGTACGTCTTCCACGGGTACCTCCGGTCGGGATACACGTCCGCCAGAGATGAAGCGCTGCAGGTACCTCTTAGGTGGCATGACACGCTTGCGAGCAGTGCGTTTAAGGTTGGCCATCTACAGGAATTAAGATTAAGTTAAAATTTTGCAATGGACAAGGGTAGGATATCAGCAAAAACTTGTAGCAAATTAATATAACAAGTAAAAAGAGATAATAAAGCTAAGGGCTATCCAGTGCTAACTAGGCTTGCGTCCTACAGTCAACACGGATCTGATACCAATTTGTCACACCCAATTTTAAGGATAAAATGGGATGCATAATCTTATGTGCGCCCAGAGATCAGTCACACACATAAGCCAACAAATTGCATAAATTGTATCATAACCAATGTTTAATACATAGCGAATAATATCAAAGTCATTACACAGCGGAAAATAAAGATAACTCTCGCGGTAGCTCCATAGCACAGGGACGTCAACTGGTGAAGCACAAGTCTAGTAATCCTCTGGGTAGTCCTCATCACTATCACCATCTGTTACCCATCCGGGATTTTTAACCAAGTAATAAAAAATAAATAAGCGTAAGTACATGTCGTACTCAACAAGACTAGCATGGGTTCATGAGGCTCAAAAGGTTGACACGGTTTAACAGCAGGTTGCTTCTAATTAATCATCTTTTATGCAGTTGGACAGCAACAAGTTAATATTCCCATTCTCATGATCATAGTAAACATAATTAATGAGCAGCAATAAATAGATTTAGCAATAAGTAAGCATCACCCCAAAAGATAACTACTCCGTAAGACGTCCAAGGCCGCTCTTGACCGTGAGCTCGGCTAATATATCAGTTTTACACTCTGCAGAGGTTGTGCACTTTCACTATGAGCCGTGATTCCCATTTGCTCAGGTTAATTACTCCCATAACACTACCAAGGTGAAAGAGCAGGGTTTCACTATGAAGCCTTTCAAAGGTTCGTCTAACATGTTAGGGCCGCGAGGTTTCCTCGGCAAGCAGATGTAGAGCCCCCCTTCCATATGGCACAAGGTCACGCAGGTTATACACATATGGACAGAGGCCGCACTATACCCGAGTCGTCTAAGCCCCTCTTGCGCCTTTCGGTAACCTCTAACAAGCTAGAAAAGGTCCTCATACTGAGCTAAAACCAGAGCCATATAGCCCTAATAGTTGCACTGTAAGTCCCAGCGTCATACTTACAGATCATTATCAAAGGTGAAGGATTTTGAGCATCACAAAACTATGCTCGAATCCCCTAGTTCCCTGTTGCTAAAAAGACATCTTTTAATCATATTGCATAATCAATTAATCAAGTTTACATGATCATGATATCAATAACGCACTAGCATCAATTACCATATGCATAATCCCATAGGTTGTAAGGAACAGGATAACAAAACTAGGAAGTAACTATGGTTAACAAGGAAGACACATGCAAATGTAGTTATTTATTTAGTGAATAGGACAACAAGGATGATCCATGCTAATACTTGCCTTGATCAGCAAACTCATGGTGATCCGGGTTGTCGCAGTACTGATCTTGATCACCCGCGTATGGCTCACCGTCTATACTCGATCCATCATAACAACACACACGCATACAGGGGCAATCATGCATACAAACAAGGGTTTTCATTAGAACAGTACACCAACAGAGAGAAAATAAATTAAAAAGGTTATAAAACAAATCTACGCTGATCACATCGATATGAAGTTTGCGCAAATCGGATTTAAAACGAGGAAGATATGAATTTTACAAGATTTATAATAGAATAATAATAGATTAAATATAATCTCGAATTTTAAGAATGGAAAATATATGAAACAGTGGTACCATCAGATAGATTATGAAATTACGAATCTAACGCAATTTGAATCGTTCAAATCGGATCTAAAACAAGTAAATTATGATCAAATGAAGTTTAGTGGCAAATCTGTAAATAATAGAAAACACATTTTCCAAATACCAGGAGAAAATACGTTTTCTAAATTGAAAAGCGCAAATCACAGAATACGCTAAGGGATCGCGGGTTTAGCATTAAAAACTGCAGGGGGTTATACGCTGGTCGAATCGGTATGGGCTGCTCTCGGCCGTCCGATTCAAAATCGGCGGATCAGATTAACAGAGAGGAGGGGTGGCGGTGCTCTCGGCCGGAAAACAGAGGCCGACGGCGGCGCCATGGCCGGAGGGCCGCCGGAGAAGGCGAACTCGGCCTTCGATGCATGAAATAGGTCGGGAAGGGTACCCATAGATCAGGAAGAGCATCGCAAGCTCACCTAGGGTGATGGGAAGGTCAGAAATCGACTCGGAGATAGCTCGCGGCGTGATCCGGCGGACGGTGGATCTCTGCAACGGCGGCGGAGGCGTGTCAGTGCACAAATCGAAGGGGGAAAGTGCTCGGGAACTTCACAAGATCACAGCGAAGCTCCTCAAAGGCTTACCGAGAGGAAATTGGTGGCGAATCGAGCCAATTGCTCGCGGCGGCGGCTGCTCGGTTCTCGCGGGAGCTCAGCAATGGCGGCGAGAAGAGGCGGCTAGGGTTAGGTGACGGCTACGGGGGGGCGTGGCGCTGCTTAAATACTCCCGAGGTGTGACGACAATCTCGGAGATTGAAACAAACTCGGCGAGCGGAGAAATCGGCTTCGGCCGTTTCTTCTCTGCTACGGACTCTCGGCGCGGCGACGAACTCGGCTTCGGCCGTTTCTTTCTTGCTCGCGTCGGACTCTCGGCGAGCAGCAAAGGGAAACAGGGGAGGGGCTGTTCTGTGGGTCCACAGGTCGGTAGCACCGAGCGCTGGGGTCGGGCTGGCAGTCACGGCAGAGGGACGCTTCGCGCGCGTTCGGCCGCGGTGGATGAACACGGCAGCGACGTCTCTGTTCGCGCGGCGGGGGAGGTGGAGAAGGAAGGGCTGACCCATGGGTCCCACTCGTCAGTCAGATGGGGTAAGGGGAAGGGAGGGAGCAGGACGGCCGAGCTGTCCTCGGGCCATCTGACCTGGATCTGCTGGGGCCAGGGAGTGGAAAACAGGCCAAGCTGCTGCTCGGGCCAGAAAGGAGAGGGGAAGGGCTCTGCTCTATTTCCTTTTTCCATTTTCCAAAAGGATTTTCAAATTGGGTTTTGAAATATTTGAGAAATTCAAATAATCTACAACAGTACAAAGAAGAAATGCTCCAGCATGAATACATCATACATGTGTATGACCTAGGTTTGATTTTATATTTGAGAAAAATTATTATTTCCCTATATTGGAATGATCAACTAATTGCATAATTAAATAAATTCCCACTATTTAAAAGAATGCAATTTTTCGGGTGTTACAATAGCAGACTCTTTGGTATAACAAACAATAGATTTTTTACTGAGTTAGAGTTCTCCCATAAACTCCAGAGCTGCTTCAATTTATCCTAGTGTGTTTTCCACCTTAGTTATACTTCATTGATTTATCCTTACTAAGTTGTTATCCTATTTATCCATATCTAGATCCTTGATTATCATATCCTAGGAGTCACAAACCTAGCCTTTCTTTGGAAAATATAAATTCGACACCAAGTACTCCCAGATAAAGTGCTACACAATAGTTCTGTGCGCTTGCAGAATCCCATCACCTATCCTATAGAGCTACCCATAGCATTTTTGGCGCAGTTGCTGGAGATTACTTTAATCCTAGTAGCAACATTAGAAGTGTCAACAACCACATACTTTGAGCATAGGGATTGACAACCCCCGTGATTGCATTGAGAAGTACTGTTACCACTGCTAAAGGGTAGATTTGGCTACACTCTTTTGAGTAACTGTCAGCACCTTTCAACAGGGCGCCCGCCCTGTCCAAACTGGGTGCCACATCCACAATCCGAGGGAAGGCCCCCAGGAGTCATCGAAGCCATCAAATAAAGTCGGTTTTCATCCAATGGTGATCAAGTGATGTGCCATGGATCGAAGGACCCACATGTAATCCTCCCGGGGGTTGGAAACCGGCAAAACAGGGCACCAACCGACCTTGCAACCGCCATAAAGGGGGAAGGAGGGCCGTTGGATGCAAGGCAGTGCATCCAAGGGGCGCCCGCCCTCCTAGGAGGGCGCCCACCCTGCCACTTCGCGCCACCGACCTTCAAGATGCCTACAAGTACCCCTGGAGCTCTCCTACACTATAAATAGGACCAGTTTCCACACTTGTAATCAGAAAACCACTAGAGGGTCACTAGCAAATCACTAGAGATTCAACTCATAGTCAGTAGTAGCTCCTCTCTCTCTAGCGAAGCTCTGCTCTTAGGAATAGTGCTAGCTAGAGAAGAGTAGAGTAGTGAGAGATAAGTCGGGAGAAGGAGGAAGTCTGTGGAGGAGCTGGGCTTGTCGGCGACCTCTTCTGCAGTGTTCTTCACTCTTATCGGTAATAAAGATCCCCTTCTTCATTTATCTATCGTTATACTTTAACCAGCTGTATACTTTCTCATTGCCTAGTTAGAGTGCTCTAATTCTTTGGCCGGAGTTAAAGTAGTAAGTTTTATAGATTAAGCGCGGTGCTTAGGCTATAGCTTACCCTTGAGTACCGCTAGGCCCACGGATTGTAGTGGTAGGTTCTAGGTGGTGACAGCCCTAGAATCCTCTAGATTTCGCTATGTTCGGTCTAGTTCTCGGTATAAGCGTAGGGCTTTGGACGTATGGGGCCTAATCAGTCGAATCCTGGCGAGTTTAGGACTTTATGTGCCCCAGGTATAGCAAACTCTTTGGTATAACAAACAATTGATCTTTTACTGAGTTAGAGTTCTCCAATAAACTCCAGAGCTACTTCAATTTATCCTAGTGTGTTTTTCCACCTTAGTTATACTTCATTGATTTATCCTTACTAAGATTGTTATCCTATTTATCCATATCTAGATCCTTGATTATCAAATCCTAGGAGCCACAAACCCAGCCTTCCTTTGGGAAAATATAAATTCGACACCCATCACCTATCCTATAGAGCTACCCATAGCATTTTTGGCGCAGTTGCTGGAGATTACTTTAATCCTAGTAGCAACATTAGAAGTGTCAACAACCACATACTTTGAGCATAGGGATTGACAACCCCCGTGATTGCATTGAGAAGTATTGTTACCACTGCTAAAGAATAGATTTGGCTACACTCTTTCGATAGCGTTAGTAACTGTCAACAGTACCCAAGGCCACTCTTGTCGCCAACAATTCTTATATTCTTCAACATGTTGTTGAGGGCGACACTTGAGTTGTTCCACATTTCTATCTTTTTGCTCAAGTTCTTCACTTGTTGCTTAAGTTCATTGTTCTCCTCCAAAAGGTTAGTCTCACAAGACATAGAAGTAGAACAAGAATATAAAAGTGAAGAACAAGGCATAGAGAGTAAACCATCACATGAGGTGGATACACTCTTCACACCTACATCACAAGGGTTAGTAGCAAGATATGGTTGATCATTTGACCCAAGTGATGAGCTCTCACTAGTTTTAGATTTTTCATTGGAAAGCTCCTTAGTGAGAAAAGCATGGTCTTTTACTAAATTTTCATGAGCAACACTAAGCTCCTCATGAGTCAGTTTTAGCTCCTCATGTGAGCGACACATGACATAAAGTAGATGCTTTTGTTGTTCGCATGTGTTCTTTAGAAAAGAGTTTTCATTAGTCAATTTCTTTGTTTTAGCCATCTCTTTTTCTAAAGCATTAACGAGTTTGCATACAAGCTCAAAATTTGGATCATCACAATCAACAATCACATTACCAAGTGATACCTTGCCGCCACCGAGTGACGTGTAGATATGTGATGAGGATGAAGAGCTTGTTGATGCATCACTCTCGTAGCCATCATCAAGTGAGCTTGAAGTAGCATCATCATCGGTGTCACTTGTGGCTTCCTCAACTCCCTTGTCAAGTGGTCTTGTGGTAGCATCATCATTACCATCACTTGACCAAGTGGAGGAGCAACTCTCCACAATCATGGAGTCATAGAGGTGCTCATGGTCACCAAGCTTCATGCCTTTGGCTTCATCTTCATCATTGGAGATCCTGCCATACTTATTATTGAGAAATGCCCAAATCTCATGGGATGTCTCAAAGTCCATGATCTCTCCAAAGATGCTATCATCCAAAGATCAATAAAACATGTTAATTGCTTGGATATCTAGATGTAAGCATTTCTCTTGCGCTTTGGTTGCATTCTTTCGATCAACCGCATGAGAAAAGCCCACATCTACCATCCACCACATTTGGGAAGAAATAAACTTAATATTGCATTCCATCCAATTTCTCCAACGTGTAAAGTGTGTGCCATCAAATGTGTGTAGACAATCAATATCTAGCCTATAAGTTGCCATCCTCTCGGGTCGGTTAAGACCGCAAATGAGAGACCAAGCTCCGATACCACTTGAAAGGGTCGAGATGGCGGACTAGAGGGGGGTGAATAGTCCGACAAAAATTAATCGCAGCGGAAATAAAACCTAATTGGTTCTAGCGATAATTCACCCCTCTAACTAAGACTCTAAGCACCTTGGAAAAGATCCTAGAAAGAAGCAAATGTGCAAGCCTAGCTCGAGCTTTCCTAAACCATTCTAGCGCAAGGTCACACAAACCTAAGCACTAATACTTCAAGCACGGGGGAGCTCCTAGCAACTAGCAAGCAAAAGAGCACTAAGCAGCTAAGCTCACTACTTTCTCAATGACAAGGATACACAATCCTAATCAATGAGCACAACTCACTTAGTTACACAAACTAAGTGAGACACTACTTCTAAGCTACACAAGCTAAGAAGGTAAGTGGCAAGCTACACAAGCTAACCGGTCTCACAAGAGCAACTACAACTACAAAAGTAAAGTAATGCACGAAGTAAAACACTTGTGCAGAAGGGAGCAAACCACCATGAAGGACGGGAAGATGTTGACGCGGTGATTTATTTCCACTTGTTGCCACAAGCTATGTCCTCCGTTGAGACAAGCTCCAAGGTTGCCGCCGATCCTCTAGCAAGAGGTGACCCACCACAAGTCACCACCCCCACGTGGGGCGCCCGCAAGCTCTTGCTATTTGATCCGCCGGACCACTTGTCGCACTTCACGTCTCACTCTACTAGCGATGCTCTTCGCGACTCCCGCGGGGTGAGCTCCAACCCCTCACAAAGCTTCTCCGGAGCCAAGCACAATCTTCTTGCTTGCTTCCACGGAGCCTCTCACCACCAAGCCATCTAGGAGGTGGTGACCTCCAAGAGTAACAAGCACCACCAGCTTGCAACTCGATCACCTAGTGCCACTCGAAGCAATCTCACAATGCAATGAACTAGCAATCGATCACTCACTTCTTGAATGCGAATTCTATGAGCAAAAGTGAGTTGGAGAGCTCTAAGCCATGCACAAGCAAGGGGAACACATTCCCAAGGTGCAAGACCCCTCTCACAGCCGGCCACACACTCCTACAAATAGCCCTCAAGCCAAAGCTGCCGTTACCAACTCAAACCGGCCGTCGGACCGAGCGTCAGACCCTCGCACACGCAACCGTCGGACTATTGTTCATGGTCTGACGCCTTGGATATGCGCCACGTGTCACTAGCCATTTGAATCCAACCGTTACCGCACTCTAACGGCTCTCTGTGAGCGTCAGACCGTGCATCGGACTGGAGCGTCAAACCATTGTTTAGGGTCCGACAGTCTACAGAGAAGTTTCCCGAGAGCAAAATAGCGTCGGACTGGAGCGTCGGATCGTCCCTGGGTGGGCGTCGGACTATACCTCCAAGGTCCGACACTTTAGCCCCTTCGAATGGCTGTTTTTAGAGCGTCGGACCCTACCGTCGGACTGGTCCGACGCTTAGCGTCGGAATATTGTTTCTTAGAGTCTGACGTCTGCCCCCGTTCGCTAAAACAGCGATATCTCTTAGCTCCGAACTCCGTTTTTTATGATCTTGGACATTTTAGAAAGCTTATTCATAGGGCTACACAACCCACATGATTTTTGATCCAAAACTCAAAGTACAAAAGCAGTTTATCCATCCAAGATCCAACCAAGCTTTCTGCGAGCTCGAAACTTCTACCCTTTTGCAAATGTGCCAACTCCAAAGTGTTCCACGAACTTGTGCATGTGAGTTAGCATTTTCACAATCATTTTTCAAAGGGTTTTTCACTCTTTTCACCACACCACTCGATCCTATCAATGCATGCTAGTTAGATCACTCCGAATGGCACTAGATGACCGATATGCAAGCAAGTTTGCCCCTCTTGATAGTACGGCCATCTATCCTAAATCCGGTCAAGCACTTCTTTGCTCAACCATAGACTGGTGAAATGAAAAAGCCCTACGGTTATACCTTTGCCTTGTGCTTTCCATTCCGATCACCGTCTTCATCTCCGTCTCCGACACCGCCGATGCCGGTGCAACATATGCACCGACACCTCAACAATGATATGATCCACTTCATAACATCATGTGACTTTTGGTCCATCAATCCTTGACTTGCTTGCTCTTCACTATTGCGTTGGTCCATCGGCGCCAAGCCATCACCCGACTTGCCCGTCACACTTGCAACCAGTCCGTCGACGCGAAGCCTTGTCTTGATCTTCTCCACCTAGCCATATGACTCCATGTCATCCATCATGCGTTTAGCTCCTTCACCATCACATATGTGAGCTTACGCAATGGTCCATAGCCATTTTCACCTCCATGGCATAGATGCTCACACATGTACCTGTGGACTAATCACCTATGTAATCAACACGTAAACACATATTAGTCCACCTAAGTTGTCATTCAATTATCAAAACCAAACAAGGACCTTTCAGAGTGTCACATCCGCGATCTACCACAGAACCCAGAATATAGGGTGCATTTGCAGAAAAACTACATCTAAGCACCATGCTTACATGCTGTTGGTCACCCATCCATGACGTCAATGAATGAGAGCTATACAAACCCATGTATGAATATGAATGCATCCTAACTATGCAAAGTATACAATCTAGATAAGTAATGAATAGCATAATTGAGAACATAATCAATAGTAAAACAATGTCAATCAACTTTATCAAAACACTCAAAGGTGGTTAAGATACAAGATAGAGCTTACAATGGCTCCGGGAAGCCTCAACTCCTGATAAGATCCGGAACTCAAGTAGAACTTGCCTTCTTCTACTTCTAAACTATGTAGCTATGCTCTAGATGGTGAAGCTCTAATGATTCTAGGGTTTCTGGCTCTGCTCTCTATTGATCAACTGATTCGTATGAAAGCCTGGGGGGTCTAGGGCTGTATATATAGGCCAGAGGGATGAACCGTAGCCCTTGGATCAAACCGACTTCGACGGGCGGTGGAGATTAATCCTCAAAGGCGATGGAGAGTGCATATATCAAAGGGGAGACAATTTGGAGTCTCTGACAGCTCGGCCGACCTGGTCAGGGGGTCGGCTGACCCCCCTGGCTGCCAAGTGGGCCTCACCTCTGCCAACGATTGTCCTGTATTCTCTAGAATATTCTTGATTCCCTTTTGCAGTGGAATTCAATGTTTTAGTCTGACATGTGGGTCTCCTTTGGTTCTTTTTTTATTATCCCCTGCAAAACGCTGATTCACCAAAACTATGGAATTCTGTCACTTAAAACCCTATTCTATGGTGGTGTTTGCCTTTATACCCTTATTTCATGTTTAGTTGACGGGTAAAATCATACAATAATTACCGTCAACAAGCTCCCTTAAGCTTAACCTTTGCTAGTCTCTTAGCAAAGCCAAACTTTGGCATATATCAAAAGTTATAGCTACTCCTCACAAGTATTTTATTTTAAACCAAGAATTACTCAAGGATTAGAGTAGACCAAGCTAACCTTTAGACTTACCTTTATTACCTTTAACCATGGAGCTTGTAGCTTTCTCTCAGGTCTTGGGCAATTGAAGGACAGAATTTCTAAGTCGAGCACTATGTCTCAAGCTCTATCATTCAACTTTTATCCTGGAGCTTTTGCAGATTTTTCAAAATAAAACTCAGAGATTCCTTTGTATGACCCTCCCAAGTCTCTCAATATGTGGTATTTGTGGATCCTTACAAAGGCAATAGTGATGCATGTCTTCTCTCTCTGACCCTATAACTAATGGCTTATGTGGAGCTCATGGGTAAGGAGACAGCTCATACATACTTGCAATGAATATATTGTAAACTCAAACAATGGATCTAGAGGAACGAGTCATACAATAGAATCAAGATGTGCATGTGTGTGGATGTGAGGTGGTAGGTGGATATATATGGTGGCTAATTCTACTCTTATGCTCCTTGAAAACATTTCTCTCTCTTTATGCAAATACTAGGGAATTGTGTTGCAGGACAACATGGGCTATCTTCTCTCTTTTTTCAGGCGGGCATCGGAGTACCCATTGTTTTGATAAATTCGAACACTTGTCCATTTTTACCTCTCAGGCGGGCATCTTTTTACCCATTGTTTTCTAGCATCTCGCTCTTTTGCATAGCCACATGCCTCTTCTCTACAACAGTACTTCCCTTTTTCTTTTGAGAGATAGCAACAAGAACTTTGGAGCATTGCTTTGGTGTAGCCAATGGGGTGTATATTTGGATGGAATAGATGGAATATGGAATGTGGATGCGCCTACTCAGATGAGTAGTGCATTATGGGTGGGGTGCAAGTGATCTTGATTGTAAAAGCATGACAAGTTTCTAAGGTATCAAAAAAGCTTGACAAAACTCAAAACAAAGCAAGTAGCATATAATGTGTATGTTTTCCTAATCTTGCATGTATGGCTATGGTAGGAATGTAAAGCTCTTGCATATAGGAACTCATCATGTGGTTTTAAAGATTTTCAAAATAAATCTTCAGAACTCGAGTATCACTAGGAACAAGACAAATAGCAACTCAAACTTTGCATATCATATCCCTCAATCACTTAGACCTAGATTAAGCATTTGCTACCCACAAAGTTTCAGGTTCAAAGTAAATCTTCAAGTTAAAATGGTTGTATCTAAAACTTGGGATGATTCAAGGTTGAAAACTAAGTGTTGTGAGGAATCTAGTCCGAGCAATTTTATTGTAAGCACTCTCTTTTTATTTTATTAAGAATACACTAACTAATATAAACACTTTTTTATTTGGTTTTCAAATTTTATCTCACTAGCTAACTCACGCGAAAAGCAATATGGTACAGTAATAAGGTGGGAAACTTAGCTGGATTAGATGGAGGATATCCTCCCCCAAGCTGGATGTTGATGCAGTCTTTGATTCTGCAAAGTTGGATGATCCTTCATAGAGCAGGTGTACTGGCAGCATAAGGGTGTCGGGTTGATTAGCTCCTTAATCATGTATTGTCCTGTAAAACTCATTTGCCAATAAGAATACCAAATCTCATGGAGAGGGGTTACGTTAATACCACTCCCATGATTAGTGATTGATTTTATAATTCTAGCTGGAAGTTCCCTCAGTGGGTGAACCTTCATGTGCCCATATATTTTTGGGTTTTTCTAAAAGGTGTGGACCTTCATGTGCCCACATATTTTTAGTGTTTTTAATGTTTATGATTGCAGAAAGTAAATATGATGCAAATTATTTTTGGTGTCACCACTGGTGAATAACCTTATCTGAACTATGCCACAAGATTAGTCACATGCGGCTTTTAGATTTTATCATGCAAAGCAATAAATATATTTTTTTTTTTTTTAATGCAGGAAAGTAAAGATACTAATGCGATACTGAAAAGTAGATATGGATAGTTACCAATTTTACCTTTTGGCGAAGGCTCGGTGGTTTATAGTCCTCCGAACAGGACTCCTTGTCTATTCATTCCTTGTCGGGTGCATCGTCGGGTTGAGAAAGTGACCCTAGTTGCACTTCTGATGATGCGCTGGAAGGTGCTTCCTTCTTCCTCCATTCCTTTCTGGTTGGTGAAGTTGATGTTGAGGTTGAAGCTGGGAGCTCACCTTTCACAGTGTCTTCATCCTTTTCTTCTGATTTGATTTCTTCTTGATAATCTTCCCAATGATAATTAAGTTGTTGGTCCTTTAGACATTGGGAGGAACGGCGTCTCCTCCTTGACATGTTCTTATTCGGCTACTCATAGGTTGTGTAACTATTGAAGTAGCAGTAAGACCTTCTTGATGAGGACATGCCAACGACTACCCAAGTTGAGCAATTCTACGAAGGGTCTGTTACACGTGGCCAATCAAAATTAGTCATACAAGAGGTGCATGCTTTCCTCTATGGGTTATATTTAAATATTAATGAGAATTATATACTACCTAAATCGTCCATGTTGACATTGCTCAGATTTATCATGGAGGCAGACAAGAAGACACAAGAAGATTGCTGCCGACCAGGACTTCACTCGAGCCAGTCCAGTCCGGCAGAGCAGGCCGAAAGAAATAGTCATAACTTGAGTTCCCCAACAGCTATGAAGGTCAATGAGGACTTGTTGGAAAGCATGTCAAGTCTAATTTCTAATGCATCTAGTCCTGACCAGGCTGGACGTTCCATTTGGGCGCTCGACCAGGATTACTGACAACTGGTCGGAAGGTCAACAGTCAGCCTGATGCTCAAGATGACATGTAAACCTGTACCAATCTGCAATATTTAATGGTACATACATGGCATACATGGTTAGAAAGCTCTTCAAGTCTACTTTCACACCCAAGGAACCGTTCGCCATTTGGACTTCCCAATAAAGAGTTATTGGTAAAACACTGAAGACTGAGTAGAAGACCAACGGTCACGCAGAAACAGCTCAGAGCCCAATTCGAAGAGGCCTGTTCACATACTCTGTCTTCCCACTTCTATTTCGAGTTTATACCTATCTAGGAGGGTTGTTCCTATTATAAATACCTCTCTGCACCGAAAGCAAATGTAACCTTTGATTCATTTGATAAACCAATATGTTATTGCAACCGAGTTGCTGAGTGTATCTTACACACCTTTGTTCTTCCTTGTTCTTCTTAGACTTGTGAAGATCTCTCTGAGGTCCCCTACTTCGTGCTCTATGGTTTCCGTTCGGCTGCGCCGTATTGTGTGGATTAGTACAGGATTGTGGTTCTGCGATCGTTCGGAGACCGAGTTGAAGTCCTCAAGGTTTCCGTGTCTCTCTCCCCATCGCTTGGTCGCATCCAACCTTTGTCAGGTATAAAGCTAGTTACCCGCTGTTCTACAGCAAGTTATCCTTTGTTATCAAACCTACTGTCGTGAAGATCGAGCCAACTCCTTGGCGATTCATATCGGTACCTATCATGTGGTAATCATGACTATCGTTGTCACTGGTAGGTTTTGTTATCATCCACTTATCTATCCTTTTGTTTACTATTAGTTACTATTTTTATCAATCACATATATTTGTTTCACCATATCCTACAGTCCACTAAAAAGCCAAAAAAAATCCTATAGCCTTGTGTAGGTACTGTTAATCTCGTGTTGTTTGCTATCATTTTGTTGCTAGTCACCATTTTTGTTCTTCCGCCATACTCTAGTTCATTTTTTCCCCACACCCCCTCATATGGTATCTTGTGTTTGCTGAAAAAGAAAAGAATCAGAGAGAAAAGTTAAGGAAAAAAAGAAAGAGAAGTGAAAGGGGTTATATTGTGAATTATGTAGCTGCAAGTTTTGAATTCATAACCACAAGTTTGTGGTGCTTGTGACAGCAACATTACACATCTTTGAGTGACTTACACACTTGAATTTTCAGTACCATAGCCTTCCTTGAACAGCCAGCCTATAGCTCCACAAAAATCTAAAATCCAGACCTCTCATCTTTTAATCCTTTCAATCGCTTAATCACAAGCTGCGGTGCTACCCTTTAGCACACTCACAGTCCCTGAGAACGATTAAGAACATTGGTAAGTAAGAGGTGAGGTTGTGTGATTCCACAAATTTACCTATTCCACTTTTCTTGCATAAGTGCTAACATAGCAGGGTATTATTCGAGTGTTAGTGGCAGGTCGACACAGAGAAGTGGAGCCACCAATCACTCGGTCTGAGCTTTGCCAACTACAAAACTCAGAGGTGGAGGCCATGGAGAAGGTGTTAGATAAACATCTTCCTGCAGCGAGTCGTCGGGCTCCACGACAGTATAGTCCAACCTACTCTCATTGTGGTCTCTTTGGCGATAGTGGACAGCATGGGAGAGGTGCTCGTGGGCGTAGTTTTCGTTCCCATAGTGCTCATTGATGATGAAGATTATTGTATGTACACCAAAGGAAAAATTCAGCAAGAGGCACCGTCGAAGGTCCTATGGAAGCAAACCCATTTCATCTCCAAGTTCAACATCATTTGAGAAGGATTTAGTTGCCGGTTCTACTGCAACCATTGTTGCTCCGATGCCATCCAAGAACTTGGTCAAGTTTGACACATATGCATATGTTGCTTCACAAGACATTGAAGTGATTGTGCATCAAGATCCATGTGAGAATGAGAGCCACATAGCCAAATCGAGTGAGAGTGGAGACAAAAGTGAGCTGTGTGATCCCACTAAATGTGAGCTTGAGAGAATCGACAATATGAGTGTGAGAGATTCTACCATATATGAGTGCCACCAATCAAAATTGAGAGTGAGAGTTCAAAATGAAAAGAAGACAGATTCCACCATATGTGAGGAGGAGAGCTGCAAAATTCAATGTGAGAGAGATACACAAAAATTGAGCGAAAAAGAAGATGAATCATGTGAGCAATTATTTGCTACTAATATCATAATACCTTCTTCAAGTTTTGTTCCTTTTGAGATACAGGTTCATGAAGAAAAGAATGTGCTGAATTATGACCTACCCCCAATATTCGATGAGGAAAATTCCGGTGATGGCCATGGACAGCGATAATACGCATGATGATGTCAATGCTGAGCCACTAATCTCTACTTCTAGTGTTGTTTTTCCAAATGTGCAGCTCAGTAATGAGAATGAGGAACAGATGGCTGCTCATGAGGCCACCATACCTTCTGAAAGAAGTGAGAAGATATCCATCCATTCAAACCAATTGTGTGCTGTCCAAAAGCTGAATCATGACAATTTCAGAGTTGCAATCCATGATACTTGCACCATCAGAAAATCTAAAAGGTATTGAAAAAAATTCAGATCTTAGTTTGCCACATAAAAGGATGAGTAATTGTGATAAAACATATGGTTCAAATGAAGTTGCCCACACACAAAATGTTTGTGCTGATTTGATTGATTTACATGTTCATCGGTGTGCTAAAATTTTGCAAGTTGATAACCAATGTTCAAACATACATGATCCTTGTGATACTTTGCATATCAATAAATTTGATAACGTGCAAATAAATACTTGTGATGAATTCTTTGCGAAAATATCTCATCTTGAATGTGTATGCCATGTCATGTTTGATAAGTGTGTTGATATTATTATTGTACTTGAGAATGTTTTTAGGATATCATGCATGAAATCTCTAAATTTTCCTTATAGTTGCAAATTTACATTCAATTTGATTGGACATTATGCTACAAGCAAATTCTGTATTTGTGCTATTTGCATAACATGTGACCAGCTTGCAGGTGTGAAGTTAAATAAACTTTGTAACAAATATTGTGAGTCATATTTTTCTGATTTTGAGATGAAAAGATTGCTTAGTGATTTCTCTACAGAAATAGAAATTTTGTCCCATTATTCATATGTTCTATCAAAAGAAAGAAATCTTGTGCAAACATGTTTTCTTCATTCACCAAAATGTTTTTTACCATCATGTGACACCATTGTGTTGGACAAGTACCTGTCTGAATGGTGCAATATAAATGAGAAGAATGTTTCATTCTTATATATTGATATTTGTGATCTTGCAAAGATAAAACGTGATAACATGAATCAAATGATTGGTTTGAAAGAAATCTTTGTGCTTCCATCTTCGAAGCTATTTGCGGGTTCACCAAATTTGAAAGGACATTTCTTAGTCGAAAAATGGAAATACTATGAATATGAATTGTGGAGAAACAAATGGACCAAACAAAATAAAAGATTATAGGAACTATCATGTGCATCCACCCTCTGCTTTGTCTAGTCTCTTTTCAGGTAAACAAAAGTCATGGACGACTTTTCTTCAAGGGAGGGAGGATGATGAGACCATGCCAGGGCAATCGACATTCACCAATGGTTCTAGGAATCTATTCAAGGTGAACGCTAACCTTCATTCTAAATGCATTTGGTTTTCACCGAAAAGATTACTACTTGGTTTATATGATTATAGGTTCAAACATCTTGCTGTGATGGAAGAAGAAGATCACGAAGTTATCACAATACTACAAGTAGAAAGCCTAGCACAATTCTTTAGATCAGAAGAGTTAGAGTCGAGGACGACTCCTTTTCAAGAGGGAGAGGATGATGAGGACATGCCAACGACTACCCAAGTTGAGCAATTCTATGAAGAGTCTGTTACACGTGGCCAATCAAAATTAGTCATACAAGAGGTGCATGCATTCCTCTATGGGTTATATTTAAATATTAATGAGAATTATATACTACCTAAATCATCCATGTTGACATTGCTCAGATTTATCAAGGAGGAAGACAAGAAGACACAAGAAGATGGCTGCCGACCAGGACTTCACTCGAGCCAGTCCAGTCCGACTAGAATAGGCTGAAAGAAATAGTCATAACTTGAGTTTCCCAAAAGCTATGAAGGTCAATGAGGACTTGTTGGAAAGCATGTCAAGTCTACTTTCCAATGCATCTAGTTCCGACCAGGCTGGACATTCCATTTGGGCCGCCCGACCAGGATTACTGACTACTGGTCGGAAGGTCAACAGTCAGCCTGATGCTCAAGATGACGTGTAAACCTGTACCAACCTACAATATTTCGTGGTACATGGCATATATGTTGGAAAGCTCTTCAAGTCTAATTTCACACCCAAGAAACCGTTCGTATTTGGACTTCCCAATAAAGAATTATTGGCAAAACACTGAAGACTGCGCAGAAGACCAACAATCACGCAGAAACAGCTCAGGAGTCCAATTCGAAGAGTCCTGTTCACATACTTTGTCTTCCCACTTCTATTTCGAGTTTATACCTATCTAGGAGGGTTGTTCCTATTATAAATACCTCTCTGCACCCAAGCAAATGTATCCTTTGATCATTTGATAAACCAATATGTTATTGCAAGCCGAGATGCTGAGTGTATCTTATACACCTTTGTTCTTCCTTGTTCTTCTTGGACTTGTGAAGAAGATCTCTCTGAGGTCCCCTACTTTGTGCTCTACGGTTTCTGTTCGGCTGCACCGTATTGCATGGATTAGTACTGGATTGTGGTTCTGTGATTGTTCAGAGATCGAGTCCAAGTCCTCAATGGTTTTGGTGTCTCTCTCCCCGTCGCTTGGTCCTATCCAACCTTTGTCAGATATAATGCCAGTTACCCACTGTTCTACAGCAAGTTATCCTTTGTTATCAAACCTACTATCATGAAGATCGGGCCAACTCCTTGCTGATTCATACCGGTACCTATCACTTCTCCTTGTGGAACTGGATGTGGACCTCCCCTGATTTCATATCAATGATTACTATTGTTGTGTTGAGGAATGGTCATTCCAAGTACGAGTGATGGATCATACTTCTCCCATATCTAGGATTATGAAGTCAATGGGGACATAGTGATCTCGAATCTTTACCATAGCGTCTTTAGCAATCCCCTCTGGAAATCTAAATGTCTGATCCGCATCTACAGCTGTGTGTAGGTAGAATAGAAGGGTGTCTTGTCAAATAGGAATTCATAGGTTACCTTGGCCATTATGTTGACACTCGATCCCATGTCACAGAAGGCCTTGTAGAAGATCCTTTGGTTGATTGTGCAGTCGATCATCGATACTCCTGGATCTTCTAGCTTGGGCATGTGTGGTGAAACGAGAAGGTGATTGCACTCAGCGCGGCATGAGTTGATCATCCTCATGGCTTCAGTGTGAGTCTGCCTAGCCTTGTTCTTCTTTCTGCTTGTCTTCTTCTGTGCTGTCTTGTCCTCATAGATGTACGACTTATGTGGGTGAGCAGGGCTTTCTAGCATCTTATTCTTGAAGGTGAATCTTTCCTTACACCCCCTGATAGTGAAACAGATCTTGGCACTGTTGTCATAGATGATGGCCTTGGCGATGCTCAGGAATGGTCGTCCCAAGATAATTGGTGACTTCTCACTTCCTCCTGTCTCAACTACCACAAAGTCAGCAGGTACATACGAGTGTCCAACTCGTACACAGATGTCTTCCGGGATCCCTTTTGGATGGTAGAGTGACTGACCTGCTAGCTGCAAGCACATGTTCGTGTATAGGAGTGGATCACCATGGATCTTCTTGTAAATAACTTTGGGCATAATGTTGACGCTTGCACCAAAGTCACAGATTGCTTCCTCGAAGCCGTGTTGACCAATAGCTATGGGAATGACGTGTCCTCCCGGGTCTCCCTTCTTCTCTGGCAGAGAGTCATCGTTCTATCCCTTGGACCCATGTTCTGCATAGTACCACTTTGAATTGAAGATATCCACCAAATTTGTAGTTTCTAGCTCTTCTAGTTGGCCTAGGATCTTTCCTTCATTGGCCGGATGGATAGAAGATGCCAGTTGGGCTATCTGAGATTCTAGCATCTTGTTAAAGCTGAACTGGTTCTTGATAGTAGAGGCAAAACCATCCATCCTGTTGTTGATGGTTTCTAGCAACTTGTCATTGGAGACCAGCTTCTTGGATATCTGATCTAGCAATTTGGTCTGGCCGGAGACTAGATCTCTCAACGGTGTGTTGAAGTTGTTACCTTGGTAATTACCTGAGTAATTACCTTGGTAGTTGGGCCTCTGTTGCTGATTCCAACCTTGGTTCTGATTCCAGTTCTAATTCTAAGGACGGTATTTATTGTTGTTGTTGCTGACGTAGTTCACATCCTCCCGGATCACCGAACAGTTGTGGCCTAAGTGGCCAATGCCTCCATACTCTTCACACGTCATGTAGGCATCATGAATGTGGTTGACCTCTATCTTATCACTCACTCGGTCATCAAGCTTCTTCATCAGCCAGTCCATCTTTGCAGAAATTATGTCAGTCTCCTTGAGGTGGTGCATTCCACTACTACAGAAAATCTTTTGGGAGGCACTTCTGAAATCTTAACTGTGGCGGTCAGCCCAGCAAACCGCCTCGGTTAAGACGGGCCAACCGAAGGCGGGGCTGGCCGCCCCCAACTGCCTCGGTTAATTCCTTTTCCGAGGCGGTTATCATAACAAAACTGCCACGGTTAATAGGTATTAACCGTGGCGGTTGAATTATGATAACCGCCTCAGAAAATACATTAACCGAGGCGGTTGTTGTAACTCAACCGCCACTGTTAATCGCTGATTAACCGTAGCGGTTTATTTAAGATAACCGCCTCCATTAACTCTGAGCCTATAAAACAACAACCCTCCCCTTCTTCCTCCCCGCGACCTCTCCTCCATTTTTGGGTGTTTTGAGCTCAAAACCCTAAAAATAGCCATTTCAAGGGGGGAGGTTTTGCCCTTGGATTTGGTGAAGAGTGGCACCATAAGAGGTTGATTCTTACCCTCCAAATCTTGTTTTCCTCTCTTTTTCATTATTTAGGTGTTTTTCCAAATGGTTTAGAGCTAGATCTAAATGGATGAGAGGGAATAAGGAATTTATCCTTGGATTTAGTGAAGGGTGGCACCGTTAGAGGTTGATTCTTACTCTCCAAATCTGCTGTTCCTCTCTTGTCCATGATTTATAGGAGTTTTTTTGAAATGTGGCCGGTTTAGATCTAGATCTAAAAAGATGAGAGAGAGTAAGTGATTCTAGAGTTGGATTTTGTGAAGGGTGACACTTGGGAGTATTTAGATGCTTTTTCGATACTTTCAATTAGTTGTAGAGTTGGATTTACCGCTCGTCTAATATGACTTCATTTCAATTTGCTGTGTTTGTATATAAGATGAAGGTCATGGAGAGCAAGGAAATTGGATGTACAACACATCAAGGTTGGATCTGTCTTTCCTGGACAATGTGAGGAAGAAGTTAATTCCTTTTGCGCAGAAGCATCGTCTGAGTCTAGGCCAAGATCGTATGATTTGTTCGTGCAATGACTGCAAGAATCGGCTTTCCCAGGAAGACAATATTGTGCAATCACACTTGGTACGGTATGGGTTCATCAAGGACCCAAAGTACACTGTGTGGAAGTATCACGGTGAAAAAGATCTGAGTGTCGCAGATGCACAAGCAAAAAGCTCCTCGTCGGTGAATGACGGAAGACAGCAACAACAGACATCATCTGCCACCGGCGATGACGACAATGCGAGACGTGATTACATCATGATCAGTGATCTGCTCCAGGACATGGCAGACGATGACGCCGACGCTTGCGATGGGGATGGTGACCCTGTCGTTGACACGTTGCTGCCAGAGGATGCAGAGTTCATTGAGCAGGTTGCTAACTGTCAGAATCACGATGATATTTTGTTTGGGGATATAAAATGGCTCAAGAATTTCAGAGTGATGAAGCAGGCAGCAATTGATCCCCTGTACAAGGATGGGGGGAAATGTCCACAGCATTGGACTGTGCTCCGTTTCAATCTCCAGTTACTTATGTTGAAGGCTCGCCATGAGATGACCGACACTTGCTTCAACGACCTGTTACGTATCCTTGGTGACAGTTACCAAGAGGGTAACAATGTGCCCGCCAATACCTATCGGGTGAAGAAGCTGATCTGGCCAGTGGCAGTGAAGCTTAGAAAGTTTCATGCATGTCCTAACCATTGTATTCTATTTCAGGGAGACGACTTTGCAAAGTTGGAGAGCTGTCCGCGTTGTGGCGCGAGTCGTTACAAGAAAAATGCTGGTTGTCGCACGGGTGATGAGGAGGTACCCTCGAGAGGGCCGAAGAAGAAGAAGGCGAAGGCCAACAAACAGCCGCCTCCTGAGGATGAAGAAGAAGAGGGTTATACACTTAGGAAAAGTCCTGCCCTATCGGTGTGATACCTGCCCGTCATCGATCGGTTGCGTGCACTATTCGGTAATCTAGAGGATGCCAAACTTATGTCCTGGCATGCATCTCCTGAACGTGTGAAGGGTGATGGCAAGCTGCGGCATCCGTCCGATAGCAAGCAGTGGAAGCATTTTGACGCCAAGTTCACAAAGTTTGGGGACGAGCCTAGGAATGTCAGGTTCGCGCTGAGTACCGACGAGATGAATCCCTTTGGCGACCTCAGCAGCACGCACAGCACGTGGCCGGTCACCCTCACCATCTACAACCTACCTCTGCACCTATGTCAGAAGCGTAGGTACCTTCTACTCACCATGCTTATTTCAGGCTCGAAGCAGCCCGGCAATGATATAGACGTGTTCTTGGAGCCCTTGATGGAGGACATGCAGACACTATGGGAGAAAGGGGTCGACATGATGGATGCGTCCGATAAGAAGGAGTTCACTCTATATGCCATCATCTTTGTCACCATCACCGATTACCCTGGTCTTTTTTCACTATCAGGGCAGATTAAAGGGAAGAGCGGTTGCGTAGTTTGCATTGATGGCACCTGCTACACTTACCTTAGTGCATCGAAGAATATGGTGTATATGAGGTATAGGCGATTCCTCCCCAAGAAGGACAGGTACAGGAATCCATCGATGAATATGTACTTCGACAACAGTGACGAGCTTGAAATTGACACGCTGGATAGGTCAGGGTACAGGCAAAAGGTGTTTGACATGGTGCAGGGGATCAATGTCGAGTTTGGGAAGAAGAAGAAAGTGGAGGATGATGGGCCGAAGAGGCGGAGGAAGAAGAGGAAGTGGGATGCAGAAGAGGAAGAGGCAGAGCCTGCCCCGGCCCCCGTTCCATTCAAGAAGCAGTCGTGTTTCTTCAAGTACCTATCATACTGGAAGGAGTTAGATACACCCCATGCAATTGACTGCATGCACCTGGAGAAGATTATCTTCGAGAGCATGATCAGGGTCCTGCTTGACATCAAGACTAAGACGAAAGATGGTCTCAAGTCACGTCTGGATCTTGTGAACCATGACATCAGGCATGAAATCCACCCGACGGCGTCACAAGCCAGAAATAAAGTGGACCTTCCGGGCGTGAGCTATAACCTAAGAAAAGATGAGAGCACGGGTTTCCTCCGATGGCTTTGGGCCGTGAAGGTGCCGACCGGTTTCTCTTCGAACATCAAGAGCCTGGTCTCGATGAAAGACCTCACAATGACCCACTTCAACTCTCATGACTGCCATGTCATGCTGACGGTGTTCCTTCCCATTGTGATCAGGATTATCGGTCCAGAGTACGTGAAGATGGTCATCACGCGCTTGTCCTACTTCTTTAACCGCATCACACAGAAGGTCATCGATGAAGCTGAGCTGCCTGCCCTAAAAGAGTTTATCGCAGAGACTCTTTGCCAGCTTGAGATGTGCTTCCCGCCCTCTTTCTTTGATATTATGCCACACCTGATGAAGCACATGGTCGATCAAATACAGGAATTGGGGCCTATATACTTGCATCAGATATGGACGTATGAGCGGTTCATGTCCACCCTCAACCGATACGTCCATAACCGTGCTTACCCAGAAGGCTCAATGATTGAGGCGTACACAACAGAGGAGGCCGTTAACTGCTGCACGAGATACGTCCAGGATGGAAATGCTATTGGAATGCCCGCCCACCCACATGAAGGCAGAACAACTGGGATGGGGTGCACCGGGAGGAAAGTACGAACTGATATAGACGGCGATATCGTGCAAGATGCACATCACGCCGCCCTCAATCAGTTAGTGTCAATGGACAAGTGAGTTGAGAAGCACCTGAAGGAGATGCGCCACGCTAGTGATGGACGCACGGAGGCATGGGTACAGAAGCAACACAAGATGCATTTCACGACATGGATAAAAAATCAGGACATATCGAACGATTGCATTGAAGAATCGAATCTAGCATCCGGCCCTTCTAGCCAACTCACCACGTGGCAAGGGTACAACATCAATGGATATAGGTTCCACACAAAAGAGAAGGACAAGAAGAGTGCGGCACAAAACTGCGGTGTTCGATATGATGGCATCGATGACGCGACAGGGGACATCAATTCATACTACAGGCAAATCGAAGAGATATGGGAACTTGACTACGGCGATGACCTACAGATACCCATCTTCCGGTGCCAGTGGGTCAAGCCGAAGTCCGTGGTCGTGGATGAGTATGGGCTAACAACCGTTGATCTCCAAAGCGTCGCCTACAGAGATGATGAGTGGGTACTCTGTCACACCCGGTTTTAAGGACAAAACCAGATATATAATATATGTGAAATAAAAAGACAAATCTCACATATAGTCACAGAATAAGGTAATATCAAGAGACAAAATGCTTAAATAACGTATTAACAATTAGACATCACCTCAGAGTACAACGCGGAAAACGACTTCACGCCGGGTGTAGACTTCACTCCGCAGGAACAAACTGACTGGTTGACCACAAGTCTAACTTCTCCTGAGGTGTGGGGGAATAGCAAGAATGAGTTCATGTCGAACTCAGCAAATATAACGACAAGATACTGATTTCATATACTCATGATCAATGCAAAGTAAAAGGTAAAGCGTAAACAATTAATCAATAACAATACTTTCTGTTCCATGAGGATTCCAGGCCACCCATGACCGAGGGCGCGGCTAGTATACCAGTTTTACACTCTGCAGAGGTTGCACACTTTCACTACGAGCCGTGGTTTACCCTTTTTCCCGAGGTGATCAGCCTCTTGGCCCACTACCAAGGAAGGCCGGCAGGGTCCACTATGAAGTCTTTCAAAAGTCTTATCCAACATGTCGCGGCCGCTATTGGTTTCATCAGTCAGTCTGTGTGATACCACCTGTCCAGAGATCCACAGTCTGCTTTTCCCCATTTGCGCCACACGGGTAACCGCCAACGATGCTAGAAAGAACTTCATACTTAACTAAAACCAGAGCCCATTAGCACTCATAGTTGCGCGGTTTTCCCGGGGTATTCACTTACGGAATAAAGTCATCTTTTAACGTTCATTACTTTCCCATTAGTTAATTCACATGATCACGATTACAGAAATAAACACCCAAAGCTATACTTGCCTTTATTTGCTTTTCACCCACAGCTGCTCAGTAATCCTTGAAAGAATTCCTGGATCACCTTCTTCTTCTTCTTGATCACCAACGTAACTCTCAACGGCTGAGCGCGATCATAAAGCACCACACAAGCATTCAATACATACATGCATAGCAAAGATAATATTCTATTAGAACAATACACCAATCAATGAAATAGAAGTTAAAAGGTTATAAAACGATTCTACGCATTGCTATGATCACATAGACGTGAAGATCACGCTAATCGGAGCTAGGGTTGGGAAGATAGGATTACCGAGCGATTTACTTTCATTTATAAAAGAAATAATAAAGAATATATAAATAAATATATTATATTAAGTTTTCAGATAATATCATTTTATATAAAACACATATTAGTTCAACAAAACAGAATAAATATCATTTGTAGTCATTAATAAAAGAGTAGGGTTGAATTGACCTTTTATATACAAAAATCATTGGCTTTATAGGTTTATAAAATAACATTTAGTTAAAACTCTTCAAACAGTTTTGGAAATCTTACGAAACTGTTCTACTCGTCCCAACGATCGTATCGATATAAAGATCGCCGAAAACGGATTTCAAACGCGAAAGATATGAATTTTCTAAGCTTTATATGCATTTTTAGGAATTAAATAATACTTGAAAATAAAAATACAATTAACATAGGTAAAAATTATATCACGGGAAAGAGGATAAAAATATGAATCTAATGCAATTTGAATCGTTGAAATTGGACTTAAAACGAGCAAGTTATGGTCAACTCAATTTTGGTGGCATTTTTTTAAAATATTTCAAACTGAAATTCAAATTTAAATCAAATAAATCGGATTTCCTCACTGCTATGGATGGCGGGTGATAATTTGGAGGAACACAGGGGCTAGAATAAAAGAAAACAGGACTGAACTTAAATAGAAAAGAACTAGAATAGAGTGTGGGTTAATTCTGCCTAAACTGAGGGGCTTTTGTGCAAAAACAGCGGAGCCGGTCGGCTTTGACCTGCGGCGGCTGACTTGGCGCCACGTGGCGCTACGCTATTGGCTGGGCGCGGTGGACCGAGCGCGCGGTGCGGTGGACGCCTACGGTGGACCTTGTCCACACTGTTGCCGTGCACCGAACCGGTATCAAGCGATGATGGCCGTCCGATCTAAAATAAACGGACGAGAATGCATCGGGAGGGGGCAGCGGCGCTCCAGGCCGGACCAGAGCCAGGCACGGTGGCGCCATTGCCGGACCTTGCCGGCGCACACTGATAAGGACATTCGGTGCATGAATCGGCTCGGGAAGAGGAGGGTGAGTGAGAGGATGACACGGGGATCTCACCTAGGGCTTTTTCATGGGCCAAAATCGGCTCGGGGATGTCCAGCGACGAGCTCCGGCGGCGGCGGTCCTCTGCAATGAGGGCGAGGGTGTGTTAGTGCACAAATTCAGGGGAAAAAGGTTCAGGCGGCTTCAGGTGATCATGCAGGTGCTCCGCAAGGGTCTCACCGCGAGGATTAAAACCCGGGGACGACGATTTGGTGGTGGCGGCGGGATTTGGGGTCGGCGACGCTCTGGAGCAGCAAATTCGGCCGTGTCCGAGCTCGATTCAAGGGAGTAAGGGGCTTGGTGCCTTCGGGGAGTCTTCACGGAGCTCCGAGTCGGCTTAACACAAGAAAAGCTCGACGAATTCGTCGAGTTCGTCGATGACGGCGGCGGGTGAGGAGCTCGGCGGCGGCAGCGGCTCGGTGTGCGGCAACGGCGAACTAGGGTTCGGGAAAAGGGTTACCAAGGGTGCGGCACGGCCTAAATAGGCACGGGGCGTGGCCAACCAAGGAAAGGAGGGGAACCCGAGCGGTAATCAAGGACGCGGCGGTGCTCTCCTCTGCTTTGGAAAGTGCCGGCGAGGAAGAAGAAGGAAGGTAGGGAAGAGAGACTGACATGCGGGCCCGGGACATCAGTGGCAGGGGAGGAGTGGGGCGCCTGCGCGCGGCTGGCTGGGCGGTCAAGCAGGCCGGATGGGCCTCGTCGCCTTGCTGGGCTCGAGTGAGGGAGTGAGAAGGCCTCGGGCCCAAGGGGAGAAGAGAGGGGAAGCGGCCAAGGGAAAAGGAGATGGGCTGGGCTGGCTGCTGCTGCCTCTACTCTCTTCTCCTTTTCTAATTCCTTTTCTATTTTCTAACTTTTCAAATAGATTTTCAAATGGATTTCAAAAAGGGTTTTCAAAATGGGGAATCAAACCAAATGCACTCTACAAAGAAGAATTATTCCAGCATGAATGCAATCAATCATGGTTTGACCTAAGTTTAAATTTATTTTTATGAACAAAAATTATGTTTCAAATAAGAATTAACCAACTATTTACACAATTAAATCAATTCACTGTATTTTCGTGTTTACAAAAATACCAAATTAAATCATTTTATTTCTATTTATAAAATAGCAAATTTTAGGGTGTTACAATTCTACCCCCCTTAAAATGAATCTCGTCCTCGAGATTCGAGAAGAGGGTAAAGGAAAGAGGTAAGAATACTCTGCATTTGGATCTTCCATTTCATGAGTAACTCCTTTTTGTAATTCTTCCAATGCATCTTGTAGGTTGTCATCACCACATCCTTGATCTAAGTACCCTATTAAGCTTCCAAAACTTCAATAGATACTCCAAACAAACTCATTAGTGATTCCAATAGCTAAGCTACTTCCCTTTTTCAAGGTAGAATATAGTTAATCATCTTTAAGTGTTCATGTCTGTATCTATACTCAGTTGGGTAACACTTGTTATACACAACTATTTAGGCCATGGTGTCATCCGAAACTTTATTAGCATACACTTCACTTTGCTAAAGGCATCCAAAATGACTCATTGCTCTATAAGTGATAACACTTCTCCAACTCTTGTCTTTTTCAGGGTAGGCCCTGTTTCACTAAATTCATTTGCTGGCGTTGATACCCGATTAAGTAGAAATTTCAGAACACATTTCTTTAGTCCTTGGTGTCATCCGAAGTTTTGTTAGCATAACTCTGCGTTGTTAAATGCTTCGGAATGACTCTTTCTTCTATAGGTGATAGCACATTTCCACATCGTTTTTCTTGTTTTACTCCAATCCAATGCTAATGCTACTAGCTCAATTCCAACTTAGTAAAGATACCTTTCAGATGTCATGAACCACGTAAATGTCATTCTTCTAATCCTTGTAATTTAAATGCAACATTTGTGTTCAACTATGTTTATTTAACTCCTTTAAACACATCCCAGATCTTTTAGTTCATGCAGGTGTCTCATAGTCACACTTGCATACAAATCTTCCACGGAATAGTTATTATTCATAATTGATCAAAGTCTTCCTTGACTACTATCTTTTTTTCATTTACAGCTCACGAGATATAGAAACATGATCTACATCTGCCCCTCATCATTATGGTGGTATTCCCTATTGTGCTTACTCATAGAACATGTCATTTGTATTCCACAGGTAGAGGTTGACCACCATGATACTCAATTCTTTTCCCCGACGGTGCTGTTAAGAGCATTGTGCCTTTGGTGCCATGAATCACTCCCTTGTGCGCACACAACCATCCGTTACCAAGAACAATGGGAATATTGAGTGACTCTAACACCATAGGGGTTACGGTAAACTTTTCTTGGTTTATGACCAGACTGATATTTGGGCATATCTGATCTGCTAGTATTTCTCCCACTGGGGTTTGAACTAGCAAAGGTCTCCTTGTTGGACATTTCATCATCTTGTCGTTCTCCACCAACTCAGCGGAAATGAAAGAATGCGAAGCACCTGGGTCAAACAGAGCAAGAACCAGTACTTCCCCTACTTGAATATAACCGTGCACCACTTTGGTAGCTCTTTGGATGTTATGCCTATCCATATTGTTCAGTCTTCCATTGATGAAGTTCCTCTGTGCTTTTCTTTCTTGCGTAGGCTTCTTACGTGCTTTCCTTTTTCGCTTCCGACGTTGTGGATTCTGACTTGGTTCACTCTCAAATTGCTCTTCTACGTTGTTGTCTTGATAGTGCTCATCTTCATTGTACTCACCACCTCCTTCAAAAGCAGGTGCATCAGTCTCTTCCCACATGTTCGGATCCATGGGATACTA
This sequence comes from Eremochloa ophiuroides, assembly GCA_038502445.1. NCBI lineage: Eukaryota > Viridiplantae > Streptophyta > Magnoliopsida > Poales > Poaceae > Eremochloa > Eremochloa ophiuroides. Next base: position 44,421,908 of record JAHLJS010000002.1, read on the forward strand.
CACTTCCTGTCATCAAGTGACCAATCATCAGTACACGAGTAAGGATGGGGAAACCATCTTCAACTTGTGACATCAAGGCACTACCCCCCTTAAAATAAACTAGGGGCAGCTAGGGACTAGCTCTTGTAACCATTCAAGCACCATTCATCACACAGTTCTTCCAAAGATAGAGGTACAAGAAGACAAAGACATGTTGCTCAGAGAGAACAGAATAGATGAAGCAAAGAGAGCAAGAGAGAGAGAAAGAAGAACCCCAACTATTTAATTAACAACTCTATGATCTAAATGAAATTGTAGACAACTCCACAAGATCGTTGCATTCATTACAAAGATCCAAATCAAACATAGTCATCAATACAATAAAGCAAGCACTCAACAAACGCCACTATTGTTTTTATTACATAAAGGGGACAACTTCTATTGCCTAAACACGATGATACATGAGCTTTGGGGGATGGCACTTCTTGTTAACCATGTTACCACTTTCTCTTAGCTTGCTTAATCCTTCGAGGCTGAAACTCTTTACAGGTGATTGTCCATCCGTCTACACATACTTCACCTGAGTAAATATTAGCTTGAGAATCATCTATCTTCTTATGGTCAACAGGACTCAGTTGTTGACTCTGTCCCAACTCTGGTTCTAGTGTGTTTGACTTCCTCTTCTTGTCTGCACTATCTTCATGAGTTGGGTTCACATTAACTTCCTTGTCGCTTGATTTTCCTTGGAAACAGGGAAGGTTATAATGCTTACAACATGGACACTGATTTTGAATTTGGAACACCTTGCAGCTAGCATCTTCTACATGGTTGACTTCCTTCTTGCCAGGCGGAGGTTGGATACCCTCATACTCTACTATTTCTCCAGACGGCGTCGTCAGCAGTAGTGATCGCTGACCATTCTTGATCACTCCTTTATGCGAAGATAACCATCCATTTCCAAGGATAACATCAAAGTCCTTTAACTCCAAAACATTAAGATTTGCCTTGAAGTTCACTCCATTTATGACAACATCGACGTTGGGACATACATAATCTGCCTTTAATTCACCTCCTGGAGTGTTAACCATTATAGGCCTTCGCACCGGAACCATCTTAACATTATGAGCTTCCGCATACTTTCTGGAGATGATTGAATGTGTAGCTCTACGGTCAAACATAACCATGGCAGAGGACAAGCTTATAGTAATCACACCATGAACAACCTTCTCATCTTTCTAAGCTGTAATCATGTCTAGATGGTTTAACCAACCCTTTATATAGTTCTTCTTCACCTTATACCCTTGCACTTGCTTCTTGTCAACCTTCTGCAACTGCGAAAGTGGTTGCTGGTTCTGATCCTGTGATAAACTTGATTGAGAACTCCCAGGCATCACTCCTTCATGATCTTGACTTTGCATCCCAGACAACTTCATCATGCGGGGTGGAACAAAGGACGACATGGCTTGGTCTTGAGATTCAACACGGTCAATCTTCTTGTTGCTAATCATCTATTCAGATGGATGGAGGAGAGTTAGAATAGAAACAAAATCTTCTAATAAAAGAGAGGCCAAAGTGAGAAGAATCTTTTAGAAATTAACAAGGCTAGGAAGAAGCAAGAGATAAACAAGGTTGAACACTACCTAATCGTACCAGTTCTAACTAGGCTTGCATCCTACAGTCAGCATTGCTCTGATACCACTTCTGTCACACCCGGTTTTAAGGACAAAACCAGATATATAATATATGTGAAATAAAAAGACAAATCTCACATATAGTCACAGAATAAGGTAATATCAAGAGACAAAATGCTTAAATAACGTATTAACAATTAGACATCACCTCAGAGTACAACGCGGAAAACGACTTCACGCCGGGTGTAGACTTCACTCCGCAGGAACAAACTGACTGGTTGACCACAAGTCTAACTTCTCCTGAGGTGTGGGGGAATAGCAAGAATGAGTTCATGTCGAACTCAGCAAATATAACGACAAGATACTGATTTCATATACTCATGATCAATGCAAAGTAAAAGGTAAAGCGTAAACAATTAATCAATAACAATACTTTCTGTTCCATGAGGATTCCAGGCCACCCATGACCGAGGGCGCGGCTAGTATACTAGTTTTACACTCTGCAGAGGTTGCACACTTTCACTACGAGCCGTGGTTTACCCTTTTTCCCGAGGTGATCAGCCTCTTGGCCCACTACCAAGGAAGGCCGGCAGGGTCCACTATGAAGTCTTTCAAAAGTCTTATCCAACATGTCGCGGCCGCTATTGGTTTCATCAGTCAGTCTGTGTGATACCACCTGTCCAGAGATCCACAGTCTGCTTTTCCCCATTTGCGCCACACGGGTAACCGCCAACGATGCTAGAAAGAACTTCATACTTAACTAAAACCAGAGCCCATTAGCACTCATAGTTGCGCGGTTTTCCCGGGGTATTCACTTACGGAATAAAGTCATCTTTTAACGTTCATTACTTTCCCATTAGTTAATTCACATGATCACGATTACAGAAATAAACACCCAAAGCTATACTTGCCTTTATTTGCTTTTCACCCACAGCTGCTCAGTAATCCTTGAAAGAATTCCTGGATCACCTTCTTCTTCTTCTTGATCACCAACGTAACTCTCAACGGCTGAGCGCGATCATAAAGCACCACACAAGCATTCAATACATACATGCATAGCAAAGATAATATTCTATTAGAACAATACACCAATCAATGAAATAGAAGTTAAAAGGTTATAAAACGATTCTACGCATTGCTATGATCACATAGACGTGAAGATCACGCTAATCGGAGCTAGGGTTGGGAAGATAGGATTACCGAGCGATTTACTTTCATTTATAAAAGAAATAATAAAGAATATATAAATAAATATATTATATTAAGTTTTCAGATAATATCATTTTATATAAAACACATATTAGTTCAACAAAACAGAATAAATATCATTTGTAGTCATTAATAAAAGAGTAGGGTTGAATTGACCTTTTATATACAAAAATCATTGGCTTTATAGGTTTATAAAATAACATTTAGTTAAAACTCTTCAAACAGTTTTGGAAATCTTACGAAACTGTTCTACTCGTCCCAACGATCGTATCGATATAAAGATCGCCGAAAACGGATTTCAAACGCAAAAGATATGAATTTTCTAAGCTTTATATGCATTTTTAGGAATTAAATAATACTTGAAAATAAAAATACAATTAACATAGGTAAAAATTATATCACGGGAAAGAGGATAAAAATATGAATCTAATGCAATTTGAATCGTTGAAATTGGACTTAAAACGAGCAAGTTATGGTCAACTCAATTTTGGTGGCATTTTTTTAAAATATTTCAAACTGAAATTCAAATTTAAATCAAATAAATCGGATTTCCTCACTGCTATGGATGGCGGGTGATAATTTGGAGGAACACAGGGGCTAGAATAAAAGAAAACAGGACTGAACTTAAATAGAAAAGAACTAGAATAGAGTGTGGGTTAATTCTGCCTAAACTGAGGGGCTTTTGTGCAAAAACAGCGGAGCCGGTCGGCTTTGACCTGCGGCGGCTGACTTGGCGCCACGTGGCGCTACGCTATTGGCTGGGCGCGGTGGACCGAGCGCGCGGTGCGGTGGACGCCTACGGTGGACCTTGTCCACACTGTTGCCGTGCACCGAACCGGTATCAAGCGATGATGGCCGTCCGATCTAAAATAAACGGACGAGAATGCATCGGGAGGGGGCAGCGGCGCTCCAGGCTGGACCAGAGCCAGGCACGGTGGCGCCATTGCCGGACCTTGCCGGCGCACACTGATAAGGACATTCGGTGCATGAATCGGCTCGGGAAGAGGAGGGTGAGTGAGAGGATGACACGGGGATCTCACCTAGGGCTTTTTCATGGGCCAAAATCGGCTCGGGGATGTCCAGCGACGAGCTCCGGCGGCGGCGGTCCTCTGCAATGAGGGCGAGGGTGCGTTAGTGCACAAATTCAGGGGAAAAAGGTTCAGGCGGCTTCAGGTGATCATGCAGGTGCTCCGCAAGGGTCTCACCGCGAGGATTAAAACCCGGGGACGACGATTTGGTGGTGGCGGCGGGATTTGGGGTCGGCGACGCTCTGGAGCAGCAAATTCGGCCGTGTCCGAGCTCGATTCAAGGGAGTAAGGGGCTTGGTGCCTTCGGGGAGTCTTCACGGAGCTCCGGGTCGGCTTAACACAAGAAAAGCTCGACGAATTCGTCGAGTTCGTCGATGACGGCGGCGGGTGAGGAGCTCGGCGGCGGCAGCGGCTCGGTGTGCGGCAACGGCGAACTAGGGTTCGGGAAAAGGGTTACCAAGGGTGCGGCACGGCCTAAATAGGCACGGGGCGTGGCCAACCAAGGAAAGGAGGGGAACCCGAGCGGTAATCAAGGACGCGGCGGTGCTCTCCTCTGCTTTGGAAAGTGCCGGCGAGGAAGAAGAAGGAAGGTAGGGAAGAGAGACTGACATGCGGGCCCGGGACGTCAGTGGCAGGGGAGGAGTGGGGCGCCTGCGCGCGGCTGGCTGGGCGGTCAAGCAGGCCGGATGGGCCTCGTCGCCTTGCTGGGCTCGAGTGAGGGAGTGAGAAGGCCTCGGGCCCAAGGGGAGAAGAGAGGGGAAGCGGCCAAGGGAAAAGGAGATGGGCTGGGCTGGCTGCTGCTGCTGCCTCTACTCTCTTCTCCTTTTCTAATTCCTTTTCTATTTTCTAACTTTTCAAATAGATTTTCAAATGGATTTCAAAAAGGGTTTTCAAAATGGGGAATCAAACCAAATGCACTCTACAAAGAAGAATTATTCCAGCATGAATGCAATCAATCATGGTTTGACCTAAGTTTAAATTTATTTTTATGAACAAAAATTATGTTTCAAATAAGAATTAACCAACTATTTACACAATTAAATCAATTCCCTGTATTTTCGTGTTTACAAAAATACCAAATTAAATCATTTTATTTCTATTTATAAAATAGCAAATTTTAGGGTGTTACATACTCGCAAACCGCGTCGCGCAGGTAGCCTACTATCCGATGCCCAAAGAGACAAACAAGCATGTGGTTATCTCAGGAAAGCAGAGGATCATGGGAGCCGATGGAGTCTAGAGTCCCGAAGAATACAACAACTACGCAGAGTTCTCTCTATTTACCGATCATCCACGCAAGATCAAGATCGTCGAGAACCGCGTGAGCAGGAACAAGATAAAGCCTTGGTTCTGCTCCGACAGTGAGAAGAAGTCCATCATAGGATCACTCCCACCAAAGTGATATGTACGCCACACATTTATGTAACAGTGTACTCACCTAATGATTAACGAGAACTTTTCATGTATGCCACACATTTATACTCAACTACTACTCCTACTACTACGCTTACTACTCTACTCCTCCTCCTCTTACTACTATACTACTACTTGTAATACTACGTACGTTTACTACTACTATACTACTACGCTTACTACTCTACTACTTCTCCTCTTACTACGCTACTACTCGTACTTCTACTTGCACTACTAATCCTGGCCTACACTTCTCTCACTACTACTCCTAGCACTACTCACACTACGCTTACTACTCTACTACTCCTCCTCTTACTACTATTACTCGTACTACTACGCTTGCTACTATTTCTACTGCGCTTACTACTACTCGTTACTACGCTTACTTGTACTCCTACTCCTATTACCACTACTCTATATCACTCTTACATCACACCTAAAACCTTAAAAATTCAAAAGGCTTAACCGAGGCGGTTAACTTAGGATAACCGCCACGGTTAATAAAATTAACTGTGGCGGTTATCCTAAGGTAACCGCCTTGATTAATATTAACCGTGGCGGTTTTCTTTAGTTAACCGCCACGGTTAATACCATCTATATATACCCTCTACACCTCGCCCTAAAATTCAACACCTTCGCGCGGCTGATTTCATCCCCGAAGGGCTGCCGGATTTTCCCACCGCTGCTGCCGCCATCGTCGACCCCCGCCTGCGCCTCCGCCTCTCCTCTGCACCTTCCAGCACCTCCGTCCCTCCCCCGCACCCACCTCCACCACCGGAACCCTTGCGCCGCCACCCACGCGCGCCCGTTCTCCGGCGGCTCTCTGTTCCCGGTCAGCGGCTCTCCTAGCTCCGTCTCCCCCGTCTCTGGCTCCGTCTCCGTCCTCGTCCCCGACCCCGACCCCGACCCCGACCTCCGTGCGCCGCCACCGTGCTCCTTCCCCGACCCGTGCTCCGTCTCCGTCTGTCTCCGTGTCCAGCCCTGGCCACGGCCCCGCCACCGTGTGCGCCTCTTCCTTCCCCGTGCTCGCCGGCGAGCTCGACCTCACCGACCTCCTTCCCAGGCCACGCGCCTCGGTCTCCGTCCTGCATTGTTGCTGCCGTGAGCCGAACCCTAGCTTCTCCCCTGTGTTGCTTGGATGTGATGTCTGTGATGCATTTTTTGTTTCAATTTTCCCAAATTTGAGTTGAAAATGCTGCCTGGGATGCATTTGGGAGATTTTGAGGAAAAGCAAATGCCACTGCCTATGATGACTAAGGTTATTAACTAAGAATTTGCCAATCATTTGAGATTAATTGAATTTTACTCTTAGCTATGATCTTTTTAGATCATGGTTTGGTTGTTAGTTCCGCAACAAGAATTCAGTACCTCTGCAGTGCCACTGCCACATATGTTGCAATCATAAGTTCATCATTTGTTTCTTGGCTGCCTTGCACGGTGATCAGGGTTTTTGCAATGGTATTGGATTGGCATTGGCATTTCCCTGAAGGGTTAGAAGTACATTGTAGAGATCTTGTTTGTTTCAGCAATGCTGCATTTAATGCTTTGTCTATTTTTATGATCTGAGTGTTCAATTGTTCATCCATCTATCACCTATTTCTTGCTTTTCTTTTTGTTCTTTCTTTAAGCTATCATGGAATAGTAGTAGTTTATGCAGTGGTAGATCACTAGCTTGACAGTGACTGAGTTCTTAGTGAGATCTCAGAGAAAATGTCAGTGTAGCTGGACTTCTGGAGTATCTCCATCATATTCAGCCTGTTCGGTCTAAGAGTTCAGGAGTCCCTTGGTCCATTCTGCATCATTTTATTATATGATCACAAGTAGAAGAAAAGATAGGGAAAAGTGCAGGAAGTAAAGAGATGTCTACATGCATGGCTGCATTGATGTCTTCATGCATGTATATTGTTGTTTTTGAGAGCGTTAACTGAATTTTAACTGAATTTTACTCCTACTACTACTTGTCTACTCCTAATCCTACTGTACTACTACTCTTAGCTCTACTTCTATACTAGCTGTACTACCCTACTCTAACTGAATTTTATTTGAATTTTAACTGAATTTTAGTCCTACTACTACTTGTCTACTCCTAATCCTACTATACTCCAACTATTGGCTCTACTTCTATACTCTACTACTACTCTTAGCTGTCCTGCCCTACTCTAACTGGATGTAAGTGTAGTTGAGCTGCCAGCTTTATTGAATTGAACTTTCGAGCTTCTTGAGATAAACATGATTTGTATCTCTTGCACCAGATCCCTTGATTCCTTCAGACACCACATGATTTGTATCTCCCTGTATAGTGTCCATGCTTCCTTTTGCTTTCCCTGCCGTCTGTTTTGGATTCTTCTTGCCTTTTGACTTGCTGTGAACTTTTGCGAGGCACTTGGGGAAACTTAACTCTACTCCTACTCCTACTCTACTACTACTTTTGTACTACTCCTACTTACTACTGCTACTCCTACTTACCACTCTACTACTACTCCTATTCCTACTCTACTCCTACGCTTACTACTACTGTACTGCACATACTTCTACTCTAACTCTACTACTATTTGCTACTCTACTACTACTGCACCTCCTACTTTTGTACTACTATACTCTACTACTCCTACTCCTACTTACTACTCAACTACTCCTCCTCCTCCTATTCCTACTCTTCTCCTACGCTTACTACTAATGTACTACACATACTACTCTAACTCTACTACTATTTGCTACTCTGCTACTATCGTACCTCCTACTTTTGTACTACTATACTCTACTACTCCTACTCCTACTTACTACTTAACTACTCCTCCTCCTCCTATTCCTACTCTTCTCCTACGCTTACTACTAATGTACTACACATACTACTCTAACTCTACTAATATTTGCTACTCTGCTACTACTGTACCTCCTACTTTTGTACTACTATACTCTACTACCCCTACTCCTACTTACTACTCTACTACTACTCCTCCTCCTATTTCTACTCTACTCCTATTGTGTATGGCATTTTCGATGTTGAATTGGTTTTGATTCTAGTAATGTGATCAGGCAGTGGCATTTGCAATGATGTAAAACTTTGTATGCTGAGGCAGCGGCTATGATGATAAAAAGTCCCCATATTGCTTGTGAGCCTCTAAACTAGGATGGCTTGTATACCATATACAAGCAACCAGTTTAGAAGTGATGTTATTACAATGGGGCAAATCTGAGCCAAATATATACTTTTCTTATACTCTTTTGTACTCTTGTTATACTCTTTTGTACTTTTCTTAATTTATTTGTAAATGCAATGATGAATTGTTTGGCATATACTCTACCACTACTTGTGTACTACTACTCTACTACTACTTGTCTACTTCTACTCTATGACTCTACTACTACTTGTCTACTCAACTACTACTCTTAGCTATACTACTACTACTCTACAACTTGTACTCCTACAACTACTCTAACTGCTAATCCTATTACTACTTGTCTACTACTACTCTAACTCTACTACTTTAATTCAAACCCTATTGTATGGCTTTTTCGATGATGAATTGGTTTTGATTCTAGTAATGTCCTCAGGCAGTGGCATTTGCAATGATGTGAAACTTTGTATGTTGAGGCAGCGGCTATGATGATGGAAAGTCCCCATATCGCTTGTGAGCCTCTAAACTAGGATGGCATGTATATCATATACAAGCAACTGGTTTAGAAGTGATGTTATTACAATAGGGCAAATCTGAGCCAAATATGTACTTTTCCTATACTCTTTTGTAATTTTCCTACTCTTTTGTACTTTTCTCAATTACTTTGTACAAAATACTCGCAGTGTAAATGAAAAATAATGTAATCTCTGTTTGCAATGAAAAAGGATGTATTATTCTTTTCTTTTGTACTTTTCTTGTCTACTTTGTATGCCCTACTCGCACTTGTGAGATGTCCGTATAACCCTATCTTATTCATAGCTTCCAATGGCAGGATCACCTGAAGGACAATGGCGTCAGCCAAGCCCGGGCCCGAGTGACAAGGGAAGCTCCTCATCATCATCAGATGAGAGGAGCGAGTACGAGGAGGAGGTTCTAACACCTAGGCCAGAGAAGAAAGCACGTATGGAGGAAGAAGAAGATCCGACCTATACACCGGAAAAGGGACAAAGAACAGGGCCGTCAACTCAAGGATCTTGCACCCCAGGTCGTGGACCAGAAAATGAAGAGGGCCGCGTAAGTGTCCAACTAACACACCGTCGATGGGCTCGCATGTACTATGTATACAGCTAATGTGAGCTCCTGTCGTGTATACAGATTCCGGTGCCACCTTTGCGTTTGGAGTTTGGTGATGAGGAGCATGAATCCGGTCCGTCCCCAGGCGCTTCATCAGAAAAGACAACCTCCAAGAGTGGAAAGTCAGAATTGAAGAGGGGCCAGCACGGAAGGCACCAGGTTTCAAAGAAGGTGCATGCCATAACCAAGATAGGGCCACAGGGAGAGCCCTTGGAGCCACAAACAGTTATCGGCACCTTCAGCAACCAATGCTCTTGCATAGTAAGGGAACATGTGCCTATCACTTATTCAGAATGGAGGAAAGTGCCGCAGACTCTGAAGGACAAAGTGTGGGCTGACGTGAAGAGACGTTTCCAATATCCACCCGAACAATATGATGAAGCCATGTGCAGGGGCCATGCGTTGTTCCTGGTAGGCAAAGCTCTTCGTAGCTTCCGGTCCAAACTCAACACCCAGTATGTGAAGAAAGGGAAGACACCATATGAAGACTACAACTTCATCAAGCGGCACATCTGAGATGAGTTTGTCGAGAAGATGACCACCGATGAAGCAAAGCGCAAAGGCGAGAAGTTCTCGGAGCTCGCAAAGAAGAATGAGCTCGTCCACCACCTAGGCATGACCGGGTATGCTGGTAAGAGGCCCAAGTGGCGCCAAGAAGAAAGGGAGGCAGAAGCGAGCGGGCAGAGCAACCCGTTACAAGGCATCGATGAGAGGTCACGCGACTACTTATATGCCCGTAGGCCGAAGAAGCTGAAGGAGGGCAAGATTCAATACAATGAGGAAAAAGCCGAGGAAGCAGAGAAGGCTGTACTCAAGATCACTAAGGCTACTCAGACGGGGGAGTTCAAACCTCGTAGGGATCATGATGTACTGACCGAGGCACTGGGCAACCCTGAGCACCGGGGCCGCGTCCGAGGCTTGTCCTCAAGGCAGAGCTGGAAGAACCTGGAGTCCTGGCAGTCTGACGCCGGGACACAGCACACGAGGCAGGCATACAAGGAAGGGCTCATCCAAAAAGGCCGCGATGAAGCAATGCAAGAGATGATCAGCAAGTCAATACAGGAGACTTTCACTAGCACCGACCCCAAGATGGTGGAGTTGCGGGCACTGATGTTTGTGCAGGCTGGTGTACAACTACCAGCGAGTCAGCAAATAGTTCTAGGCTTGTCAACGGCCGGAGGAATCTGCAGGTACCCGGTCGATGACATCGTGGAGTCGAGGGAATGCACGCTCTATATTCCAATCGGACGCAAGATGGCGAATAATAAGGCTGTTGCTAATGGACTAGTGTACCCCACGGAAAGCGACGCCACATACAACAACAGGCCGATCCCGCATGACTATGCCAAGGTAGAGATTCCTTGGACCCACAAAGATTACGATAAAGAAGAACTCGACTACCCAACTGAAGAAGGGGTCAGGTACCTCGGATATACTATCGCGTCATTTGTTCTGTGGAACAAGGAAGACATCGTCTTGGAATTCGAGTCGTCTCCGCCATCACATCCCACGGCGCCACACTCGTCTCCACCGGATGGTGGCGACGACGATGGCAGCGACGACTCTGACGATGACAACGATGACAAGTACGACGCTACAGGCCCAGAAAATAGTCCTCTACCGCGTCCCGACAAGAGCAGCCCTTAAGGAGGTACAGGGGGTCCATCGGGCAACGAGACACCGCCCCCAACCCAGGACAGTGGGAAATGTCCTTCAGCATCGAAGAAATCGGATGATGAAGCTGGGGACAAACCTGCCGACCTCACCACGAACAAACCTCCCCACCTCACCACGGAGCAATGGGCGGCGTCCAACTTAGCCGAAGAGTTCAAGTACTCTACGGCGTTCGAAAGGTATGTATGCTTATGGCAACTAAACATCTTCAACAGCTTAAGTGCGCGTAGATGCACGTAACATTCTTTTTTCATGGTGCCCCTACAGGGAGCGAACCCCGCCTAAATTTTGGCCCCTAAGTCCAGATTGCCCAGATAACTTTGAGAATGGCAAATTCATGTTGACCTTGGGCAATCTTTTGGAGGAGCCATGGGAGGTTCGGAGGTTCCACATCTTGTATATGCATACTGCAAAGCTGGGCATGAAGGAGTTCGTTGTGAAGGTCCCGCAGGAGTACTTTCACTTGGAGGATGATGAAAGTTACATGCCTGTTGAATTCCACGACATGCATAGGTTGCTGCGGCGCAAGGATCTTGACGTCGTCCAAGTGACTCTTTTTGCCATGTAAGTTATATCGTATCTTTGAATCGCTATAGGTATGTTAATTGAAGACGATCAAACTAACAATGTCATGACGACAACTTATGCCTTTAGGATGCAAGCATATGTATGCAAGGAACTAGGCAAACCTATTTTATACCTATCTCCTATGCATATTAGCCAGAGGGCAATAATTGGCCACGGAATTCTGGGCACGCATCCTGAACTCGTGAACTTGGAAGGGTTGCAGAAAGTGGAAGTCCGTGCGAGATTGATAGGAGAGATCAAGTACAGAAAGGGACAGTACCTCTTACATGTCATGAAGAAGGTCCCAGAGAATGGGTGTATCTTTGCCGCCCACCAGTTTGGGTATGTCAAAATGATACGTACAATAACTTATGGGTCAAAGGTACTATGACTTATGGGTGTATCTTTCCACAATGATTCAATTGTATAGCTTGGGAGTCAGCGGCCACTGGATTTTATTTATCATCTATCCTTAGGATGGAAAGGCCGTCATATTTGATTCCTTGCGGAACCCGAGCGACAAAGAAGGGTATATGGATTTCGAGCACTGTCTGCGATAGTAAGTGACAACAACACACGCTTGCATTACTAGTGTTTGTCATATAAGTTAACACCAGTGTTTTGCCATATATATAGCACATATAGGATGTACGTGGAAGACCCCACCACCTATGATCGGAGGTCCGAGAGATAGAAGAGGAAGTTTGGCACACACTTGGCCGTGAGGAGAGAATTCCCAGTGCGAGTACTTACTATGCACTGCTACCCGCCACGGATAATATCCGGTATCTTACATTACTTTTATTTTCCATGCAGTGTGCCAAGCAACCACTTGGCTCAATCCTGTGTGGATACTATGTTTGCGAGTTCCTCAGGGCTTGCGGAAGTTACCACTAGGGCTGGCATCAGCTTAGGAAATCAATAAAAAGGTGGAAAAAGGAAAAACTGGATGATAGAAACATCAAGCAAACAATAGCTGACATTGGCAAGTGCGTCACGGACGATTGTTGTCATATGGGGGGTAAGTTCTTCGATCCTACAAGCGAGGTCGCAACAACGGAGAAGTACGAGAAGCTGCGCAACTGGAGAACTAGCGGTCTAAACATGGATGACTATAGATTGCCGGACATCTTCGATTAGCTTAATAATGCCGTGCTGAAACTATAATGTCATGTCCTAGTTTAGAAGTAAACATTTTGTAATATTGACGGTGACATACGGGGGATGTACATATGTACGACATAAGACTAAATATGATTTACGTGTTTATACTCTGTACGTGCATTTTTCTACTTTCGATGTATGTGAATTTCAGAATTTTGGTTTCAAATCCAAATTCAAATATTGCAAAAATATTTTTTTATTCCTGGAAAATAATAACGGTGGTGGTTATATTAGATAACCGCCACTATTAATCAATTAAAAGTGGCGGCTGTTTTAAGATAACCGCCTCGGTTAATTTGATTATTTATGGCGGTTATCTTAAAACAACCGCCTCGGTTAATATGATTAACCGTGGCAGGTTGCCCAACCGCCTCGGTTAAGACCACGATTAACCGTGACCTTAGGTCCGAGGCGGTTGAGATAACTGCCACGGTTAAGCCTTTTTAACCGCCACGGTTAAATTTTTTGTAGTAGCGTTCCTCATTTCTTGCGGGTCGGGGCTCGTTCTTCATTCCAACTCTGGTTGGACGCCATCTTCTCCACAAGAGTGGTAGCTTGCTCAATGGTGAGTGACAGGAAAGCTTCGCCAGCAGTAGCATCCATCGTCTCTCGGGTGCTGGTAGTCAACCCATGGTAGAAGGTCTGCATAAGCAACCAATTCTCCATCCCATGGTGAGGACATTCTGAGATATAGTCTTGAAAGCATTCCCATGCTTACAGGACAGATATCCCATGATGGTGAGAATGGAAACAGGCGGAGCAGAATAGTGAGAATGGAAATAGGCGGAGCAGAATAGCATCTCTGGTTACTCCCTTGATGGTGAAAGTGCTACATATCTCCAGAAAGTGTTAGAGATGTGCACTCGCATCCCTCATGTGCCTTTCCACAAAAGTGACTAGCTTGCACCATAGTTGATAAGCGCTGGCTTGAGCTTGAATCCATTGTCTCCAACATCAGTAGGTAGCCCTAGTGCAGATGTTAGCAGGAGCAGAGAACTCGCGAAGGCTCTTGTTAGCCATGGCCTCAAACTCTGGTGTCAAACGTCTTCTTGTACGAATGCCCTCCAGCGAGGGATCTGGAGTCTTTCTGAGCTTGGCTCGGGTCTTCCTGATCAAAGCTTCTGGATCTTCAACATAATTCTGCGGAAGGTCAAATCCGTTCATACATTACTCTGCATAATGTGCACAAGAATAAACAAGGACAGGGTGAAGCCTGTTTCAGTGACATTTTGTATGGTTTCTCGACATATTGGTGTGGTGCATATGATCTATCTGCATCTTATGTATGCCAAACAACCTTCCTGGCAACGGCACCAAAAATGCTTGCAGGTATAAATTAACGTGCCACCTGATTAGCCTACATATCACTTCAACTCTTAACCTCTAATCTCTTAGAAATAAGTAGTTTGTAATCCCAAGTATGATTCTAAAAGATCTCCTCTTCTAGCAAGTGACTGAACTCATATTATATTATATCCGCAAGCACAATGATAAAATATACACCATTGTAACATTTTACCCAAGAATATTCTGGGTTGTCGATTTATATTTTACCACTGGGAAGGGTTGGCAATAAATGGGTTGCAGGTAGATAGATGTCATATGTACAAGCAAATATGGAGATAACCGTGCATGATCTACTTACTCAAAACAGGGGTTATATCACAGTAATGATAATGATATATATGATAAGCATAACGATCAATCAATCAATATATAAAGATGGAATCACTTAGAGCACTTCCTATCTAGGCACCAGTATGGATTAGGTAGAAGCACAAGAATATCCTAAGTCATTCTAACTATACTACTAAAGATATATTAAATTGGTGCAATTATACTAGTAATCATGGCAAAGACACTTTATACGCATACTCAGGAGAATATTACTAAGGAAGATCAAGATCATAGCTAGCCTTCTATAGTAATAATAACTTCCTACTCTCCCTACATTCGAGGTGTGGACTACAAAGGACTCAACGGAAGTGTCACATCCGCAATCTACCACAGAACCTAGAATATAGGGTGCATTTGCAGACAAACTACATCGAAGCACCATGCTTACATGCTATTGGTCACCCATCCATGACATCAATGAATGAGAACTATACAAATCCATGTATGAATATGAATGCATCCTAACTATGCAAAGTATACAATCTAGATAAGCAATGAATAGCATAATTGAGAACATAATCAATAGTAAAACAATGTCAATCAACTTTATCAAAACACTCAAAGGAGGTTTAGGATACAAGGGAGGGCTTACAATGGCTCCGGGAAGCCTCAACTCCAGACAAGATCCGGAACTCAAGTAGAACGTGCCTTTTTCTACTTCTAAACTATGTAGCTATGCTCTAGATGGTGAAGCTCCAATGATTCTAGGGTTTCTGGCTTTGCTCTCTATTGATTAACTGATTCGTATGAAACCCTGGGGGTCTGGGGCATTATATACAGGCCGGAGGGATGAACCACAGCCCTTAGATCAAACCCACTTCGACATGCGGTGGAGATTAATCCTCAAAGGCGCTGGAGAGTCCACGTCAAAGGGGAGACAATTTGGAGTCTCTGACAGGTCGGCCGACCTGGTCAGGGGGTCGGTCGACCTCCCCTGGCTGCCAAGTGGGCCCTGCCTCTGCCAGCGAGTCTCTGGTGTTCTCTAGAATATTCTTGATCCCCTTTCACGGTGGAATTCGATGTTTTAGTCTCACATATGGGTCTCCCTTGGTTCTTTTCTGATTATCCCAATGTAAAACACTGATTCACCAAAACTATGGAATTATGTCAGTTAAAACCCTATTCTATGGTGATGTTTGCCTTTATACCCTTATTTCATGTTTAGTTGACGGGTAAAATCATACAATAATTACCATCAACACAGTGATGGGTAAGAGAGAGAAGGCACACATCACTATTGCCTTGGTGAGGACCACAAATACCACATATTGAGAGACTTGAGAGGGTCATACGAAGGAATCTCTGAGCTTTACTTTGAAAACTTACAAAAAAACTCCAGGATAAGGGTTGAACGAAAGAGCTTGAGCGATAGTGCTGGACTTAAAACATTCTATCTTTTAATTAGCCAAGACCTAAGAGAAGGCTACGAGCTCCATAGTTAAATGTAATAAAGGTAAGTTGGAAAGTCAGAATAGTTTGCTGTAATCCCAAGGAGAATTCTTGTTTGAATACAGGTGTGCTTTTGAGGAGTTGCTACTATATGCTATAATTCTAATGAACTCCTGTATCCATTGCTAAGTTTGGATTTGCTATGGGACTAGCAAAGGTTAAGCTTGAGGGAGCTTAGTTGACGGTAGTTATTGTATGATTTTACCTGTCAACTAAACATGGAAAAGGGTATAAAAGCAAACACCACCATAGAATAGGGTTTGAACTGACAAAATTCCACAAGTATTGGTGAATCAGTGTTTTGCAGGGTGTTATCAGGAAAAGAACCAGATGTCAGACTAATACATCAAATTACGCGGCGAATGTGGATCAAGAATAATCTAGAAGACACCTAAAGACTCACCAGAGAAGGCGGGAACCATTTGGCCACCAAAGTGGGTTAGCCGACCTGCCAGTGACCCCATTTCGCGTCCACTTCGACGTGAACTACCCATCGCCTTTGAGGATTAATCTCTACACTCTGTCGAAGTTGGTTTGATCCAAGGGCTATGGTTCATCCCATCGGCCTATATATACGGTCCCAGACCCCCATGGCTTCATACCAATTTCATATCAATACATGTAAACCCTAATCAAGAGGTGTCCCATGAAAGGATAACCTCTCATTAGGATCTAAGGACTAGATAGTAGAGAGATTGAGAGCGAGGGAAGAGTTAGGAGGAGATGCCGGCCTATCGGTGACCACTCTATGCCTTGTACTTCGGTAGGATCTAGCTCTACAGCTCTTAAGATGTCGCGGGCAGCCAACTTCTAATTCACGTAAGTTTATGTTCATATTGTTTATCTGGTTTATGTCTGTTGACACTTCTTAGCGCAATCACCAGAGACACGGTGTTAGGCTATCTCTGTTAACGGTGCCAGAAGTGCTTGGGGGTATTTCTTATGTCTATTGGATAATTCCGCAAGCGCACAAAATATACCACTGTAACACTTCACCCGGGAGTATTCCAAGGTATCGTTATTTATTTTATACCAGGGGAAAGCGGTGCTAGGAATAATTAATAAAAGAGAGAGATCCTTAAGTCTATAGCAACTTAGTATCAACTAGTGATAGGAGGGTAAATCGATATATAGAGGAAAGGGTAATGACACAAAGACACGACAAGGTTTTGGATAACTAAGACAACTAGTAGAGTATAGCTAGGTGGGAGGACAACGAGTGAGTATAAGACTCCGATGACTCTTACTTTACTCCTGTGAATTGTCTTATCAAATAGACAAGATACACTAAGACAGCCACCTTACTTCCGGTGTGTAGGGGATAGTGCGAGACAATAGAGGGTATAACCTCTACCCGAAGCGCCTATGCTCTTATGGGAGCCTAACTTTTAAGAACTTGCCTAAAACACGTGGAGGGATACTAAGACTAGACAGGGCTATCACCACCTACTAGCACCCACTAACAATCCGTGCGACAAGCGGCATTCAAAGGTAAGATCTAGCCTAAGCACCACGCTTACACTAAGTCTCACTACTCCAGCTGCATACCAACAGCTAAAGCACCCTATGACAGGCGATGAACTACACACGCAAGCTGTTTATAGGATCACTATCTAGTGTAATTCAACTATAAGGTAGAATAAGATACAACAATACTATAATGAATAGTAAAGCACTAAGTAGAGACTTAGTAAAGTAAAGCAAAGATAATATATTGATAAAGGTAAAGTCTTACAGAAGGAAAGGTACAAGAGCCTATACCAGACTCTCCAGCAGACGACTCTGGAGACTCCGAGCGTAGCTCGACTCGACTCTAACTCCCACACTAGACTAATACTACTACTACTAAAGAGTGGAACTTCACTCTAGCTTGCTCTTGTGTATCTTGTGTGTCTTGAAATGGTGATGGCAGCCACTATTTATAGGGGAGGATGGAGAGGTGCTACGTGAGCGATCTGTGTGCTTCATGCCTCTCCACCCTTGGATGAACCGACCTTGAACCGCCATAAGATGGACGGTGCTGGTGAATTCATCACGTTGGAAGCATGCAGGAGGTCGGTGGAGGCCAACCGACATCGCTAGGCACCAGGGGGGTCGGCCAAACCCCCCATGACAGGTGGGCCTAGCCAAGTCCTTCTAGAAGGTGTCCCCATCTGTCACAGAGTGTGGTTCCACCTTTGCTTCCTGTTTGTCACGTTGATTTACCCCTTGATCCTTGTGCTTTGCTTCTTCACCGTTGAATGGAAACACATGTTGATCTGATAGAAGACACGAGTCGGGTGGAGTGTCACACGGATCATGCCATGTTAGCAGAGCCCTGGTGGGCCCCACATGTGGGTTGGACGAACCCAATGTGGGCCCTCCAGGTGCTCCACTCTCTTCTATCTGCTTCCATGCGTCATATATTGAAGTGTGACAGCTTGGTGCTCAAATGGGTAGTTCGGCCGACCCATAATATTGAGATCCAAGTGCTCATTTCTGCTCTGTTTCATCTTCCCTACATTCACAAGCTAAGAGTACAAGTGAAACTCGTTATTGATAAAATATGTTCATGTTATGTTTATTCTCCCTTGAATCCGAGGCCTGTGGACGGTGTTTGAATGTGGATTTTTATGGCATATGCACCATCAACAAGATTCCCCAAGCTTAACCTTTGCTCGTCCCGAGCAAATAATTAAACTTAGCCTCTGTGGATCAGGAGTTGCTACAATGTCATATTTCAATAATACCATGTGCACAACAAAATACTTCTCTTTTGAATGGAACAATTGGCTATAAAAACTCATCCATTTTACCTTAGTCCTTTATGGGGCTAATAGCCTTTCCTTTGCCTTAGGTGGTTGAGAGACAGAATAGTTTGACTAGAGCACTAACTGTCTTATTCTTTGCAAGTTTCATACTGGAGGTTTTAGCAATGTTTTTTTCAAAAGAAAACTTAATGTTCCTCATATGGTTCTCTCAAGTCGCTCAAATGTTGTATGATTGCTTACCAAGGCACAAAGTAAATATTGCCTTCTCTTTTTATCCTACTTCTAAAATGGCTTATGTGGAGCTTAAGATAGGAATGAAAGAATGTAGCATACTTACTTTGCATATATTGTAGAGTCAAAGCTTGGATCCAAAGAGAGAAGTGTCATGCCCTTAGATCAAGATGTGCAAGTGTGTGGAAAGAGTGAACTATAATGCTCCTCTATTTAGAAATTGTATCTCTCTCTAATAAATTTTTAGAGACATGGCTATCATTTTTTCTTTTCTTTTATTCATGAGCATAAACTTGCTCATGTTTTCTTTTTTTTTCTATGGACTTTTGTGTCCCATTTTTCTTTTTCTTTCCATTTTGCATAGCCTTTTGTCTCTTCTACCATATCACTAAGAGAGATTTTCTATGACTTTAACACATGGAGCATTTATTTGGTGGAAATGAAAGGTATGTGGTTGCGTACTTCCAGTATAGAAGCAGCATGAATATGTGGTGTGTACGTGATCTTGATCTTGGGAGCATGATAAGACTCTCAATAAGGGTCAACAAGACTTGACAAAACTCAATACAAAGCAAATAGCTTATGTGGAAGGTCTAAAACATGTGTAGCATATTTGGCTTGTGGTAGAAATTTATCACCATTTGAGGAACAATAAGGTTTTGATTGTTTTAAGAAATCAATCTCCAGTAATCATGCATGCTTAGAACAATATTATAGCAGCTCTTATCTTACTATATCATATCTCACAACAACTTAGACTTAGTTCTAGCACTTAACATCCATAAAGTTTTCAGGTTCATGATGATTTTAAATGAGCCAAGAAACCCATGTTCAAAGAAATACTAAGTTGTAAACTAAGCATTATAAAAACATAAACAGAGCAACTATTCATCATTTCCATGAGAAAATAAACATTCATAAAACATATGAGAATAAGGGAAATATTTTTGGTATTTTATCTTATGCTCTTTTTTCAAGCAAAGATACTAAACTGAAAATAAATACAATAAGAGGAGATAGAGGACTTACCTTGGTGGGGGAGAGGATCTCCCCCAAGCTTGCCTTTTGCTCATTGTGGTGGCGGATAGTATTGGAACCATCCCGCCCTAGCGTTGTGCTTCTTCATCATGGATAGCTTGCATGAGTTGGGCATTTTGTTGTGCCAAACTCAGAGTTGCATCTGACTTCAACTTGCATTGCGCCCATGTCTTCGATGAGTTGATCCATTTCCGACCTTTGATTCCGACGACCCCTCGCCCGTGCGGACGGTCGGGGAGTGCGCAATCTTGGAGTGTGCTGTTGAGGCCATTCCATGGACCCTGAAATGTCCATGGAACTTGCCTCATCGCCTTCTTCGTTGTCTCCTCCTGCTGCTCGTGAGGTGCCGCCTTGCTCAAATTGAGAGGCCTTGTGACATACTCCTTGTCACCCTTCTCATCCATGCAACATTTTGGCTTCTTGCCTCTCGTTCCCAATTTATGGTTAGTGTGCTGCAGCACATACAACCGACGTCTCTCACATGGGGGAGAGATTTCGGCTGTATGGCCTGGATAAATCATTTTTAGATCACCATTTTCATCTCTTTTAGGACTTGAGCACTTGTGAAGAAATCTTCAGTTATGATGTGTCTAGGAGAAGCAATATATTCAAAGTAGTGTTTTCCATTTAGCAAGTCCATTAGTTTCAGCAATGCGAGTGATAAAAGAGGTGAAGAATATAGGCTCGCTTCTATGGAAAATACCAAGCCAAAAGTGGACTAACAACTTAGCAGGGGAAACTTTTATTTTCTTGGTCATGGCATATAGCAATCTTAATTCATCATTGAGAAGAGTTTGCACATCAGAGCCAGGAAGAAGAGTTATAGCCATCCAATAGCGGAGCAAGCGCAAAGTAGGATTATGGATTTCATCAGTTTTAGGATCAGAGCATTCATTGGATTCAGTTATGGCTTTTCAAATTTTAGCTTTATCAAATTTTCTTGTGGCTCTAGCTAGATCTAGATGACAATTATTATCAAAGCCAAGTGCCATGCTAAAAACTCCCCAAGTTAAAGTATACTCTTGATTGAGCATGCGAAAGTAGACATTATCATCGGTGGTGTGCAAAGCGCATAGAAATTCCATGGTGGGTTTTTCAATTCCAAGTTCTTACACTTCCCAAAAGCTTCCCCACCCGATTGTATTGAAAATAGTATTAAATTCCAGTGGTCATACCTGTGCTGTCTAGAAGGACAGAGTCGATGATACCGGTATGTTCATACCCGCGGTGTTGGATGGAGAGGTACCTTTGGTACTCTTGTTGGTCTAGCATGAGGCCACTCTCGGGATCGAGCATCCTCTCGGGAGGCACTCCAAAGCTTTGTCTCGGTTGAGCTTCTCTTCCTTCATCTTCGTCATGGCGGGGTCATCGGGAGGAACTTTCTAGACACCCTTGGCCTTCTTGAATGCGGAGGAGACCTTATTCATCTTCCTGTAGCAATGAGACAACACAAGAATGCACTAGGACAACAAGGGTTAGCGTTAGCATTAGCGTTAGCTGTCCCAATGTTAGTAGTCCTTGTGGGGTATGGATACCTCCCCAAAACCGTTCTTGTGGGTGGGAGTACTCCACAAACAAGTTGAGAGCAAAGATTAGAGCAAGACAAGCTTCTACTACTACAGAATATTTTTGGGTTTTTGGTTTAAGTGGCTACTACTAAACTTAAGAAAGAGCTTGCTTAACTAGAGAGGAGAAGAGAGATTGTGTGCTCGAGATGATTCAGCTAGTTTGGTGTGGATTTGAGCACACAATCCAAGGGTATTTATAGGGGTAGAAGGGCTGGTGATCAGGCCACTAGGGCCAAGGTCGGCCGACCCCACCCCTGACAGTATCAGAGTTGCTTTCACCTTTGGACAGGGAAATCTATTTGAATTCAAACATAATTTTGCAGAGAGGACTTTAAACATGGGTCGGCCGACCCATGTTTGGTCCGCTTTTCAGCTTTAATCCAATGTGTTTCACTTTTTCTAGAAAAGTAAAGACTAGTGGTGGACCAAAAGTGGTGAAATTTTCAGAGATTCCCTTGCCTAGTGCTTTGTGAAAGTGAAAGGTGTATGACAAAAGTGGGGACATATTTTAAAGTGATTCCCATGGACCATGGGAACATTAAAGCATGCCAAAGTGTCCACTTTTCAGAATTTGGATGGTGGTGGATGTTGGATTCTTATTGGAACATGTGAAAGTGGTCATGACCAAAGGTGGTCGACCAAATTCAAAGTGAGCTGGTGATTAAACTTGAGACAATGATCAGGATACCAGACCAACACCACCAGAGGTGAGTGGGCCCCATGGTGGGGTCGGCCGACCCCACCTTGGGTGGTCCCACCACCTCAGGTGTGAGCGCTACAGTTCTTTTCAAGTTTTATTTAACTTAGTACTTTATTTTGTTGAAATAGAATATTGGAAAATTTAAATATGAAATGCAATGAAGAGAATGCAGGAATTGAAATGTGAAAATCAAATATGAGGTAAATACTGATTTACCTTACTAGTAAGGGCTCCATGTTTTAGGTCCGTAGAGCAGGACCTCTCCGGTTGGGTTCATTCCTCGGGTGCTTCGGTCGGTCCCGGAGATGGGGACCGTGATGATCACATCTCTTTCTTCCGCCATTCCTTCTTGGTTGATGCTTGCGACTCAGTGGAGTCAGCCTTGTTTACCGCCTCGGCTTTACTTACTAGTTCGACCTTTTTGGCCTTTGGCGGTTGATACTTCCGGCGGGGTGCATATTGAGGCTTGTTCTTCCATAGGTTCCTCCTCGCCTGTTGCATAACTTTATAACCATTGAAAGGACATTTAATTCTCTTACCTGGGAGTTGGAAGTGGACTTGGCCAGATCCCATGTAGATGATGGCGTTAACGGTGTTGAGGAACGGCCTTCCCAGGATGACGGGGACTTCGTTATCGGCTCCCATATCAAAGATGATGAAGTCGGCGGGGATGTATTCGTCTTAAATCTTGACAAGGATGTCCCTTGCTAGTCCCTCGGGGAACCGGATGGATTGATCGGCCATCTACAATTTGACAAAAGTGGGGTACAAAGGTCCCTCTAGCAAATTCTCATACATTACCTTGGACATGATGTTGACTCCAGATCCAAGGTCGCAGAAGGCGTTGTCGAAGGTGTGCAGCCCGATCTCGCAAGTGATGGTTGGATGACCAGGGTCGCTCTTCTTGGCCATGAATGGCAGACCTGACCTGACCGGAGGTTTACCAAACCTCATAGAAATTAATCTAACATGCTCAACCGGTTCCTCAGGTTTTCCTGGGATCTTACCTTGTTCGAAGGATGGGACAGCTGCTGCTGTTTGAGCTAATTGTGTTTCTAGCATTTTATTAAAACTCAATTGATTTTTCATAGCAGTGGCAAAACTATCCATTTTCTCATTAAGATTTTCAAGAATCTTATCATTGGACATTATTTTCTTATTTATACTATTATTGATTTTAGATTGACCTAAGACAAGATCTTTGAGAGAAGGTTGGTTACCATAAGAATTATTGAAATTATTATTGTGACTATTACCTTGATTACCTTGGTAGAAGGGGCGCGAGTTCCATCCTCCTTGTTGCTGGGGTCGATACCCATTGTTGTTGTTGATGAAGCTCACTTCCTCCTTCATCTCGGGACAGTTGTTGCCCGAATGATCTTCTCCACCACATACCACGCACCATGGATCAGTTTCAATGGCTCGTGTGGTGGCGGTGGTTCGAACGGCCTCTTGTTCCTTTTTGGAACCTTCCTCAATCTTTTTCATCAAGAGGTACATTTTTGCGGAGAGCATGTCCACCTCATGAACGGTGTGCATACCCCTCTTCTTGGGCTAGGAGACGCTCCTCATTCCATCCTTGGTTGATAACCATCTTTTCAATGAGGTCCTTAGCATCCTTGTCATTGTGTTGCAAGAATGCTCCTCCAGCGGCAGCATCAAGGTGACTACGGGCTAATCCAGTCAGCCCATGGTAGAAACCTTGGATAAGGAGCCATTCTTCAATTCCATGATGAGGACAAGCACGAATGTACTCCTGGAGACAGTTCCCATGCTTCAGGAATTGTCTCATCCGCTTGCTGTTGGAAGCTTGAAATCTTTCCACGAAGTGTGCTGGTTTTGCCCATCGGGAAGAATTTCTTGAGAAATGCATTTGCACATTTCTCCCAAGTGGTAGCTTTATTCTTGTTGGCATAGAACCATTGCTTCACCTTTGGGAACAGGCGAAGACGGATGGCGTCTGCCGAGACATTCTTGATTGTGAAGGTACCAGCACACCTCCAAGAAGTGCTACAGATGGGCATTAGCATCCTCATGTGGCTTTCAACAGAACTGGGTTGGCTTGCACCATATTGATAAGCGCTGGCTTGAGCTCAAAGGTAGCATCCCCCAAGTTAAGCTGCGGACCGATGGCGCTGTTGTCAGCCGACGGTGCAGAGAACTCAGAGATGGTCTTGTGGGCCATAGCTTCCTTGCTTGATAGTGCAGAGCCTCTTTCCTCGAACAGATTCAGGTTAAGATGAACCTTTGAGGTGGAACTTGGCGACGTCTAGTTCTCCTCAACAATTGCTCAGAATCTTCAATCAAATTTGACGGCAATTAGAAACCGCTCATGCACTGTCTAGCTTCACGATGACGAGAAACACAGACAGGGGTAAGCCCCTAACACTAATCGATAACTAAATTGATATTAGACTTCCGGATTCAATTTTATTAATATTCTTAGGCTGATGCTTTCCCCGGCAACGGCACCTGAAATGCTTGTTGACACTTCTTAGCGCAATCACCAGAGACAGGGTGTTAGGCTATCTCTGATAACGGCGCTAGAAGTGCCTGGGGGTATTTCTTATGTCTATTGGATAATTCCGCAAGCGCACAGAATATACCGCTGTAGCACTTCACCCGGGAGCATTCCAAGGTATCGTTATTTATTTTATCCCAAGGGAAAGCGGTGCTAGGAATAATTAATAAAAGAGAGAGATTCCTTAAGTCTATAGCAACTTAGTATCAACTAGTGATAGGGGGTAAATCGATATATAGAGGAAAGGGTAAGGACACAAAGACACGACAAGGTATTGGATAACTAAGATAACTAGTAGAGTATAGCTAGGTGGGAGGACAACGAGTGAGTATAAGACTCCTATGACTCTTACTTTACTCCTGTGAATTGTCTTATCAAATAGACGAGATACACTAAGATAGCTACCTTACTTCCGGTGTGTAGGGGATAGTGCGAGACAATAGAGGATATAACCTCTACCCGAAGCGTCCTATGCTCTTATGGGAGCCTACCTTTTAAGAACTTGCCTAAAACACGTGGAGGGATACTAAGACTAGACAGGGCTGTCACCACCTGCTAGCACCCACTAACAATCCGTGCGACAAGCTGCATTCGAAGGTAAGATCTAGCCTAAGCACCACGCTTACACTAAGTCTGCACTACTCCAGCTGCGTACCAATAGCTAAAGCACCCTATGACAGGTGATGAACTACACACGTAAGCTGTTTACAGGATCACTATCTAGTGTAATTCAACTATAAGGTAAAACAAGACACAACAATACTATAATGAATAGTAAAGCACTAAGTAGAGACTTAGGTAAACTAAAGCAAAGATAATATATTGATAAGGTAAAGTCTTACAGAAGGAAAGGTACAAGAGCTATACTAGACTCTCCAGCAGATGACTCCGGAGACTCCGAGCGTAGCTCGACTCGACTCTAACTCCCACACTAGACTAATACTACTACTACTAAAGAGTGGAACTTCACTCTAGCTTGCTCTTATGTATCTTGTGTGCCTTGAAGAGGGTTATGGCAGCCACTATTTATAGGGAAGGATGGAGAGGTGCCATGTCAGTGATCTGTGTGCTCCATGCCTCTCCACCCTTGAACGAACTGACCTTGAAGCCGCCATAAGATGGACGGTGCTGGTGAATTCATCACGTGGGAAGCATGCAGGAGGTCGGTGGAGGCCAATCGACTTGGCTAGGCACCAGGGGGGTCGGCCGAACCCCCATGATAGGTGGGCCCTAGCTAGGTCCTTCTAGAAGCTGTCCCCATCTGTCACAGAGTGTGGTTCCACCTTTGCTTCCTATTTGTCACGTTGACATACCCCTTAATCCTTATGCTTTGCTTCTTCACCGTTCAATGGAAACACATGTTGATCTGATGGATGACACGAGTCAAGTGGAGTGTCACACGGATCATGCCATGTCAGCAGGGCCCTGGTGGGCCCCACATGTGGGTCGATCGAACCCAATGTGGGCCCTCCAGGTGCTCCACTCTCTTCTATCTGCTTCCATGTGTCATATATTGAAGTGTGACAGCTTGGTGCTCAAATGGGTAGTTCGGCCGACCCATAATATTGAGATCCAAGTGCTCATTTCTGCTCTGTTTCATCTTCCCTACATTCACAAGCTAAGAGTACAAGTGAAACTCGTTATTGATAAAATATGTTCATGTTATGTTTATTCTCCCTTGAATCCGAGGCCTGTTGACGGTGTTTGAATGTGGATTTTTATGGTATATCCTCCGTCAACAAGATCCCCTAAGCTTAACCTTTGCTCGTCCCGAGCAAATAATTAAACTTAGCCTCGGCGGATCAGGAGTTGCTACAATGTCATATTTCAATAATACCATGTGCATAACAAAATACTTCTTTTTTGAATGAAAAAATTGGCTATAAAAAGTCATCCATTTTACCTTAGTCCTTTATGGGGCTAATGGCCTTTCCTTTGCCTTAGGTAGTTGAGAGACAGAATAGTTTGACTAGAGCACTAACTGTCTTATTCTTTGCAAGTTTCATACAATGTAAAAATTGGCTATAAAAACTCATCCATTTTACCTTAGGTGGATTTTTATGGTATATCCGCAATCAACAATGTCTCCCTTTTGAGTACTTTATTCCTGTTCCTAGGGGGATGTTTACACCAAAATTTGGTAAATTTGCCCCAGAAAGGAAAGAGCTGGCCGATGGTATAGAAGCAAAGAAATACACAAAATTTTGGGCTGGGAGCCGATAGCCGATACTAAAGGGAGCCGATAGCCGATACCGGAGGAGGATAACCGATCTCGAAAGCAGATTCCGTCCAGCGGAAGGAAGGAAAATAGCCGATTGAACGGTAAATCGGTTATCGGGCGAAGGTGACAGGAGGCGTGCAGCGTCGGTATTGGTGACGTCATCCAGAGTCCGCACTGCCAAGATGTGATTACGATAGGAGTCCGTTATGAAAGGGAAGTTGGGACTCCAAGCTACCTTAGATATAGGATAGTTTGTTGGTTTCCTTATCTATTAATGAGTTGTAATTCGATTAGGACTCTAGCTACGCTCAGGGTATAAATATAAGCCCTCAGCCATTGTAAAACAACAACATCAATACAACACAACTTTCGGCTCCGGCCACCAAACCCTAGAGTCAGTCGAGTCCGGCGAGTTACTTCATCCAGGCTGGGTGTCATCCGGTGGACGCAGGCTTGCTTGTAAGTATCGTCAATCCCCTGTTAAACTATGTCTTTTTAGCGTCATCCGGTGGACGTGGAAGCATGGCGGACCAGGGTCCTTGCTAAGCTCTGTTTCTTTGGCGTCATCCAGTGGACGCGGGAAGCACAGTGAGTCAAGGATGATTCACGCTGGTTTACCCGATCAATCTGTGTTAACCATCATCCGGTGGACGAGATGCAGATTAGGACAGTTTTCACGCGCGGATTAGTTATCGATTCGTGTTTGTTTGCTTGATTAATCTATTAGTTAACGTCATCCGGTGGACAGGCTATAGATTAAGACAGTTTGCATGCATGGATTAGTTATCGGCTCTAGTTAAATTTGGCAGTTTAGCTGGATTCATTAAGTTACCGATGTTGCTTATGTTTATTGTTTATTATTTAAAGCAATCATCCATTTGCCCGTCTTGATACATATGCATCGGCTTGTATCTAATAGATTTATATGTTCAGCGAATTATGCTTACCATTCGTTTTATATTGAATGCTTTGCACTAGCCGATTGTATTTTGGGTCTAGATTAGATACGGGTCGCACTCAAGTAATAAAGTAAACATTGTCTAGATTCAAAGGTTAACGGATTTAAGCTGCAACTTCATCATGACTGCCTCGATCCGCTCGATCTCCACTGTCGCAAGATTGTGATTTAGATCTATTAGCCGGAGAGTTGAAATATTGTCTACTTTATAGGCTTGTATGTTGCCCGTATACACCGAATCGGCTAAAGTAGCCGATTTCATCTTATTTTACATTGAGACATCTTATGATCATGTTAGCTTGCTGTGACTGCATCTTTTATAGTATATTTCCGTCTAATGCAAGTATATGTCATTGAATTCTTGTCTGAATCGGTTAACTTGAGTTATAATGCATGTTTCGCTACAATCGGTTCATAACATGACGGAATCGGCTTTTTAGTCGATCTCCCATTACATCGGCTCTTTGAGCCATATAGTTGGAACTACCTGGACATACCGGTTAGTTCTGCCCTGTGATTACTGATTACGTCTTGTTTCCTTGTCAATTGCAGGTCAAATTGACTGGCACGCTTGGGTATTACTGACACTCTCAGACCGGGTCCGAAGCTAGCTGGATCTGCGAGAGCTTTACTGCCTCAAGGGTCGTTTCCGGCTTCGCTGGTGTGTTGGGCTTAGGGAACCACTTTTTGCGCCAACAGGGGAATAGAGTAGTAATCCCTAGTGTAGGTGTGGTGCCTAGACTATGGTTACTCGTAAATACGTCTTGTCTGGCCGGATCAGTGGTAGATCACGGTAGACTTAGTCCTTGACGTAACCATTGAGTTCTTTGTAGTCTACCTCCCATCAGAAGGAATAGTAGATAGCTTTGCTAAGGGAAATATGCTCTGCTGATCTCTTTTCCTATAGTGATTTCCCTAGATGAGCAGTAGAAGACATAAGCTTCCCCAAGTTAGAAGTAGAAACCCCCAGTTATCCTCTCTACACTCCTATTATCTACAACCTAGATCACCATAACTATATCATTTTCATACTACGCTCATCATTGAATACAACCTTTCAACCTAGTTTGCACCTTTACTTATTAATTACCCTTGGTTAAGTTAGATCATAGTTAACCATGCCCGCTTGCGGATTTATCTGTGTGCACTTAAGAATACAACAGTTATTATAGCATGAGTTGTTCCCTATGCACGGTTATGGCATAGTCTACCTATTTCCCTAAGCATGGTTATGGCATATATGGGGGTAGGCTGGATCCCGCGCTCCTAGAGTCTTGGCAAAGCTCCTAGCGTCGAGGAGCCCCTTGCTGCGTCGAGGAAGCTATTGGGGATAGAGGAACCGGCGAGGAAGCCGCGGTGTCGTGCAATAGCATCGTTGTGCTCCTTACCGGCATTGAGGACGGCAGCACCGCTGCTGTGGATGGTGGCCGGCATCGTGGAACGCACGGGTACCGTGGGGTGAGACAGTGCAGGCCTCTAGGCGCTGGGACGGAGCTGGAACGGTGGCACAGGCGTGACGGAGCGCTGTGAATGCCAATGAGCGGGAGCTAGACGATGAGTTTGAACTTAGAAAACTTCAGAGCCCGCCTTCGCCCTAATATAACCAACCATATCAGTGCCGGTTCTAAACAGCAACCGGTAGTGAAGACCAACATCATTGCCGGTTTGTAACGAGAAATGGCAGTGATGTTGTATAGGAACATAGAGCATTTACTCTATAAAAAAATCATAAATCCATTCCTTACTGAACACATACATAGTCCAGCTGGTCAAGTCCCTGCGCTTTGGTCTCGACGGCCTAGGTTTGAAGCCGGGCTTTCCCCTAATTTTTTTGGAGAGATTATCTTCTATTTTAAAACATCACTGCCGGTTCATACATAGAACCGGCAGCGATACTATTATCACTGTCAGTTCTGGTGTGTTATTATTTATTTCAATTGTTTAAATGTTGTATACACAGTTTAGAAATTCGTAGTAATTTATAGCAAACTCCAAAAATTGTAAATCTAGTGCCATTAAATTTGTTTTGGCTATCTATACAAGTTTTATTTAGTTAATGTTTTGTTTGAACAATTTAAATATTTCATTTGTTTTAAAAAGTATGTAAATTGAGTATTTTGGGCCCCCAAATGATCTCAAATGGAAAAGTTGCAAACAACAAAGTTGTAGGACTCATCAAGCTCAACAACTTTATTTTCGCATTTTGTGCATTTGAATTTGTTTGGAGACTGTGCATTGTTCATATCTCTAAAAAATTTCAAAACTCACAGTTCAAACAAAATTTAGGACACTAGATGGTCTCAAATGGAAATCATGTAAACAACAAAGCTGTATAACTCATGAATGTTTACAACTTTTATTATAGTCATTTCTCCATTTAAAATTGTTTTATTAGGCATGTCTCAGAAAGTGACATGTTTCCATATAACTCATGTCACTTTGATTGCAAACATGGTAGTTTGTGAGACATGTCTAATAAAACAGTCTCAAATAAAAAAATGACTATAATAAAAGTTGTAGAAATTTATGAGTTATACAACTTTATTGTTTATAAGTTTTCCATTTTAGAGCATGTAGTGTCCTAAATTTTGTTTGAATTGTGAGTTTTGAAAATTTTTATAGATATGAACAATGCACAATCTTTAGACAAATTCAAATGCCCAAAATGCCAAAATAAAAGTTGTAGAGCTTAATGAGTCCTACAACTTTGTTGTTTAGAACTTTTCCATTTGAAATCATTTGGGGGCCCAAAATGTTTTAAAATACTCAATTTACATACTTTTTTAAACAAACGAGATATTTAAATTGTTTAAACAAAACATTAACTAAATAAACCTTGTATAAATACCCAAAACAAATTTAATGGCACCAGATTTATAATTTTTAGAGTTTTCTATGAATTACTATGAATTTCTAAACTGTGTATACAACATTTAAACAATTCAAAAAAAATAATAACACCGCCGGTTCTATGTATGAACAGGCAGTGATGGTTAAAAAAAGATATTCCCTTCAAAAAAATTAGGGGAAGCCTAGCTTCAAACCCAGGCCACCGAGACCAAAGTGCAGGGACTTGACTAGCTGGACTGTGTGTGTATGTTCGGTAAGGAATGGATTTACTTTTGTTTTATAGCTTTCTTTTCTGGATTTGATGATCTGTTGAACCTTGTTATTCAAAAATGAACATTTATAAAGATCAATCAACATAGTTCCAAGACAATAGTGGTAGAACTCATCAATCTTTACAACTCCATATGATGTCAAATTCGATGCAAAATACTAAAATAACATTTCATTATGGATTAAATAGTTTATGATATTCTAACTATTTACGGTGCAGGAACTATGATGGCCTCATCGTAATCACTTCGGAGGTAAGCAGGTTCGTCGCCCTCCTGAAGGATAGGTAGGGTAACGTCCACCCCAAAAGGAGCTATTTCTTGATAACCTCTGTACTCTTCTTCGTCCGTCACTCCGTCAACACTGATAATCTTCCTTTTGCCTTGCATGACTACTTGTAGTCTTCCCTTTGTATTGTTATCCCTTGTATAGAAGATCTGCAAAACATCCTTGTAAGGACGAAGGGGTCATCTCTGTATACGGTCTTGGATAGATCAATGATAGTGAACCCATCATTGTCGGTGTTGATTTCATCTAGCCGTACCCAATGGCAACAGAAAAGAGTGACCTTCAACTGTCGTCCATAGTCTAGCTCGCATATCTTGTCTATGAAACCATAGTATGTTGCCTCCACCGTGCCGTGTTCATCGTGGGCGTCGAAACAAACAACACTATTTTGGTTGGTGCTCTTTCCATCCTGCTTTTTTGTGTAACATGTAAAACCCATACCCTTGGTACATCATCACCGTAGTCGAAGGTCCGGGAGCTAAGAGATCTAGCTGATAGCCTATCACCATTCCTAATCTACGGCATCAAAACCAGTCACTGAATTCCTCCTTATGTTTTTTCTCAAGCCAAGCCTGTGACCTACCGCGCGCTGTGCTTACTTTGCAGTAACTGCTTGTGCTCATCAATGTATACCATCACACCGTTGGCTTGCTGCAGAACAGCAAAGTGTGCCTATCTGAAAGAAACCACTTCTTTTATTGTGACAGCTTTCTCACCTATCATTCCTTTGCCCCCTAGTCTCCCCTCGTGACGAGATACTGGAACTCCGACTCAATTGATGTCCAGATAACATGTGCAGGAACTTGATGGCCTCATCTATTGTACATCCTTCTACCATACTCCCTTCTAGTCTGAATCTATTCCTAACATACCGCCTAAAAACTTTCATCAACCTCTCGAATGGAAACATCTGGTGTAGGTACATTGGGCCTAGGGCTTTAATTTGGTCAAAAAGATGAACAAATGGATGCACTGATATGTCAAAGTAAGTCGGTGGGAAATGCATCTCAAGCCTGCATAGAACCTTGGCTATCTTCTGCTTCAGCTATTCTAGCTTGGCCACTTCAATGACCTTTTCAGAAATCGCGTTGAAGAATGAACACAACTTTATGATTGGGGCGCGGACCTTGTCAGGAAGGATACCTCAGCAGGGCAATTGGGAGAAGCTGAGTCATAATGACATGATAGTTATGGGCCTTAATACATCCATAGTTGAACTTAAGTTCTCTCATGTTAACTAGCCTCTTTGGGATTTGCACAGTAGCCAGTCAGCACTTTGAGATCATTGAAGAAAGAAATAAGCATCTCTTTTTCTTCCTTTTTCAGTGTCCATGATGCCACTGGAAGTTTCAAGTGGCCATCCTCAAGGTACAACTCCTTCCTAAGGTCCAGGTGTTGCATGTCCAAGCGTGTCAGCGAGAGAATCCTTAGTTGTTCCCCCAGTGTTCATCAACGTGTTAAGTGTGTTATCGCACACGTTTTTAGTTATGTACATTGGATGAAGATAGTGACATACACTCAAAAGTGGCTAGTAAGGTAGTTTCCAGAAGATTGATTTTTTTCTTTAAGATACTATCGGTAGGCACTGGTACTGCCCCTTCCCCCTTCCCAAGGACTACATTTGTGAGTTTGCTTACTTGTTTAAGTATCTGCTTGGCGTCGCGATAGTTTGGGGGTCCACATTTCTCAATAGTCCCATTAAAATCTTTTCTATTCCTGCGGTAAGGGTGATCCTTTCGTAGGAACCTACGGTGTCCCATATATACCATCTTCTTGTTTTCTGGTAGATGTATAGTATCAGTCTCGTCCAAGCACTCGACAGACCCAGTGTATCCTTTTGTCTTCTCTCTAGACAAGCAACCTGCCCTGGCGGGTCGGTGATTGTAGCGATAAGTATATCCTTTATCGTGACGTGTTCTTTTTTGTACTCATCCCAAACATCCTTGACACCCGTCTCCCACATCTGTAGTAGTTCATCGATCACTAGGTTCTAGAAGCACATTGATATCATTGCCAGGTTGTTTTGGCCCTTGGATTAGTAGTGGCATCTGGATGTATGATCGTTTCATACAAAGCCAAGGTGGAGGATTGTATATACATATCATCACTAGTCAAATGCCATGATTTCTTCTAACCTGGTCAAACGGATTCATCCCATCTATGCTCAAACCTAACCAAAGATGCCTTACCTCTCCACCAATGTTCTTATAGAACATAGTGTTGATAGTCCTCCAGTCCGACCCATCAGGCGGGGTGCCTCAACATTGTATCTTTCTTACACTCTTTGCCGTGCCAACGCAACAGCTTGGCTGACTTTGTATTTGCAAACAACTTATGCACTCGCAGAGCTATAGGAAAATACCATATGACCTTTACAGCCCACATCTGGTTTTGGTGCCCTCATTTGACGGCCCTTGCTTGTATCACGGAGCTTTACACTTGGGACACGCATCCAATTCTTTATATTTTCTCCACGGTACAATATGCAATCGTTGGAACACGTGTGGATTTTCTCAAGCTCAAGACCGATTAGGACAAATCATTTGCTTGGCCAGGTAAGTCTTTTCTTGTAACCCGTTATCCCTTTGGGAGCAGTTTTTGTATTATACCTAACAAGTTATCGAAGCCTTTATCACTCAACCCATTCGTTGATTTGAACTCTAATAGCATGATGTTGGCTTCCAGTTTGCTTATTGGGCAGGTCAGATACAATGATGTTTTTGCATCCTTTCTCATGATCTCCAGTTTTTTCAACTGCGTAGCACTAAGGAATCCGCCCTGGACATCATGTAGGAGCTATGAAATGCCATCATTTTCCTCAGTGTCGTCAGCTAACGTATTCCTAAACACATTATCATTAGGCAGGAACTCGTTTAGTGATATTCTAGGCATGGGCACATCATCATTGTTTTCTTGTGCAACATTTTGACCAATGTCCCCATGTAAAGTCCAAATCATGTAGTCTCTCATGAACCCCCAATTAATCATGTGCAATCGTATATGCTCCACATCGTCCCATTTTCTCAGTGTTTTTGCAATCTTTGCATGGGCAGAATACAAGCTGTGAGTCCCTAGCATTAGCTCTCGCTGTGAATCGATGCACGCCAAGTACCATCGGTCATTATATGACAGATCGTACATCCACCTTTGATCCATGCCTACAGAGGTAAAATGTACATGGCAGAGAAAACATAGGAAAGTTTTAATAAGAGCCTTTCCGAAAAAATATTATTTGAAGCACATAACCTTAATACATTCTTCGATAAAATTTGAAATTGGTTGCCCTATAAAAACTGAAATTGGTCACACTATAAAAATTGAAATAGAGAGCCCATATAAAATAATTGTTCTACAACATGCCGTGTAAAAATAGGATAAAAAAATATAACAAAAATTGAGGTTTCATCGTAAACAACATTAATTGCACAAACACTTTTTGAACAACAATATAGCTCCAAACAAAGGTAGCCCCATAAATTACAATTGGCAAAAAAATTTTGTACAACATGCCACATAAAAATGGATAACAACTCCTCTTCTTCATATGAACAATAATATAGCCCCAAACTATGGATTTGTACACATAAAATTGGAATTTAGTTGGCTTCACGTAGCAGTCGTTTACACTAACCTTCTTAAAGGTGGATTTACCACAATTAGATGCCTTCTTCAAGATCCAACCCAAATGTGCTCTATAAAATGAAGAAATTAAACAACTAAAATAAGAATCAATCTTCAAACTACAAATCCAAAGGAGTATACTTGTTACTAACCGTAAACAAGAAGATCTTGACCATGCTTGAGCTGCCAAGAGTTTCCTTGAACGATTCATGGAAGATGAGCCGCAACAATGGAGAGGGAGAGCAGCCGCGTACTGTTCTATTCCAATGGGACAGAGGAGGGAGGGTGGTCGAGCTCTATATATTGTAGAAACTCCACTGCCAGTTTAAGCCAAGAATCGGTAGTGAAGCTCAGTATCACTGCCGGTTCGTGGCTAGAACCGACAGTGACAGTACACTGTAGTATCATTATCGGTTCCATCCATGAACCGGCAGTGATAATTGTCTTCACTGCCGGTTGGGCCCGTACCCCAATCATTTGAAGGTCTGTCAGAGCTTGAACCAGCAGTGAATGTTTATCATGCCGGCCCAATATAAACCGGCAATGATGGGCTGGCAGTGATGTTTGAATCTGTAGTAGTGATGTGAAGACCGGCCCATAGAGGTGCAATATTGTTACTAAATTGAGGTCGTCAACACCCAAATTTATTCTCACAGGATGCATCAAGTCTGTTCGCTTGAACTAAAAATAAACGCTGATATTAGATGATTTTGGAAAAAAACAAACCGAAAGAATGGGAACCCATGTTTTTATAGAAACATCAAAGAAAACATATGTGATTATACAATAGCAACCATATCTGTTGGCACTAAAAAGCAGGCAGTGAAGCTGGAATGATCTACAGAGCAAGGTCAGCAGACCCAGCTAGCTTCAACAATCGGGTTCCAAGCGTGCCAGTCAATTTGACCTGCAATTGACAAGGAAAAGAGAGTCGATCAGTAACACAAGGCGGAACCACTGGTGTTGTCCCAGGCGGTTCCAAATATTTGGCCCAATGGGCCTTAATCTCAGGCTACCGGCTAGAAAGCCGATATCCGATCGTGTGAATCGATTGTATGAATAAAGCATAAACATCCGATTTCCATTTAACCGATTCAGGAATACGTGAATGATAGCAAATCATATTAACCAAATCCCAATTATATATTATCTTACACATTAATACATGTTTCAATTTATCACGTTCATTAATTAGGATCGACCGGATCATTACAGCTAACAACGCACATGAATCAATCTTAACATAAACAAGGCATAAGACAACACACAAGAGAGATCAGAAAAAAATACGACATGCAGAAGGTCAGCTCACATAGATTCAGCTAATCAACTGAAATGACTATAATACAGGTAACATACAAGCCCATAAAGTAAACGATGCCTTGATCCCTTGACCTGTCAACCCAAACTGCCGCTTATGTCAAAGAGGATCGACCGCATCATTACAGCCTGACGTAAGCTAAAGATTGAATCTACTAACTAAAGACTCTCGACACAATCTACTTTATTGTTTGAGTGTAACCTGTATACAATCAAGATCCGAACTAACCAGCTAATGACAAACAAATCTACTCGATTAAACATGATATTCAATTGCTCATTCATTAAGCAAGGTAGATACATATAATTTAAGCCGACAAGAAATACATCAAGATTAGGAAATTGATGATGCTTGAAATAAATAAAGAATAAATACACAAGCAACATCGGTAACTTAATGAATCTAACTAAACATGCCAATTTTAGTTAGAGCGATAACTAACCCTCAATCTAGTTCAAGCAGTGGAGTGTAAGGCAGAATTACACAGGCCATACTCAAATTAAACGAGGATCGATAATTACTCGAATTCATCTAGCAGTGGGGTACGAGACAGAATCGTATAGGCCGTACATGATAAACACGAGCGTGATAGTACTTACAGCAAGCCTGCATCCACCGGATGACGCCCAACTTGTCGAAGAAACTCGTCGGATCTACTCTACTCCTACTCCTAGGGTTTTTTGGCCAGAGGCTGAAAGGGTTTATTGTATTGATGTGTTCGTGTCCTGTTACAATGAGCTTGGGTTTATATTTATACCCAGCGGCTAGAAAGGAAATCTCAACCGAATGAAAAACCCTAGCTAAAAATAAGAAATAACAAAACTTCCTAATTCTAATATAATTCGGAACCTAGCCTTTCCTTTCTTGTGGGCCCCTTCTATGATTGCTATGCCGTGGCCATCGCGGGAACTTGCCTCTGCCCGATCTTGACTTCCGCACCTTGCTGACGTCACCAGATATCCGATCTGAGCTTTCGATCGGTTATTCCCTTCTTGCTGCAGTTATCGGCATTTGCCTAAAATCCGGTGTAAACATATGCTCCCCAATTTTGGAATAAAATTGATTTTATTTCAAAATTAGCTTAAGATCCCAATTGCTTCTTAACGTCTCCGACTAGAATTCAAAATAGCATCCTCATATATTCCCTATGGTGGCGCCCCTGCTTTTGTTGCTTCCGCAATCTTCGTGCACCAAAATCAATACCCTAACCACGGCTACTTGCCGGAGGCCAGCGGTACCACCAAATCTCATGGCAACTCCAACTTAGGTTCCAGAGGTAAGCAACTTCATCTTCAATTCTTCCCTCTCTGATTCTTTCCTCAGTTTGAAATTTCTTTGAATATTCAGGAAATGAGGAATGAAATCCTCATCCAATCAGCCAATGTTCCCACGGCTTATTATCTGGGTCCTATGCGATGCTCTGATTCAGCTGATTTTATTTCCAAGGAGACCAATCAGCTTCCATTCAAATCCTCCTTGGTCAGCGCAACTCTTGGACCAAACAATCTTTCCTGAACTGGCCTAATATTCCTGCTGGCTGGAGAGACTGGTATCGCAGGATCTCAGCAAAGAAAAATACTGCTGGGAGATGTACAGCCTGAATCAATAACTCGACCTCTCCCTCTCTCAATTGAAGGAAAATGAACCCCTCCTTAGCACAGCTTGCTATTTCTGGTCCAACTCTATCAACGCTTTTGTGTTTGGTCATGGCCCAATGTCAATCACCCTAGGGGATATTCATATGCTCACCGGCCTTAGAATCTTAGGGTTCTGCCAACTCTGGGATCTTCAATCGAAAGGTGAACAGAAACTTCCAAAGGTTTCAGACTACAGTGGCTGGTCCAGCTACATTATTACCAACCAAGGCTCTGGCTCCAACATCAGCAATAAAGAATACATAACTTTTCTGATCATGTGGTTGGAGAGATTCATCTTCTGTGGCTCCTCCTTAGGGCCAGCATACCCTTATAGAGCATTGGCAGAAGAACTAGCTGCCGGAAAACCAGTATCTCTGGGGAAATTGCTTCTTGGGGCTGCTTACAATTTGTTGAATCAAGTGTCCTCTTACTTGCTGAAGAATGAACCTATTCCTTGCTGCTCAGGCCCCTGGTGGCTAATTCAACTTTGGTTGAATCTGTACTTTCATCGGTTAGCAAGACCTGACCTGACTAACCTCAGTTTCCCCTCGTCAAGCTTTGCATAGGGAGAAAATGAAGTCAACAGGGGCTGCCAGTCCTACGGTGAAGCCACTTCAGCTATTACAATCACTACCAGCCGCGGACACCTCTTCAAGCATTTCTACAGAGGCCTCGATCCAGACACTCATATGGTTCCCTTATGAGGAAAATGCCAAACTAACTTTCCCTTTCAGCTTTAGATTTGAATCAGGCTACACAGATCAACAGGCAACTAAAATCTTCAACAACATCATCAAACCTTGTTCACTGCCTGCTGACTTCAAACACCTTCATAGCAAAAATATTCATCAACCTGTCTGGCCATCATACGAGTTTTATAACCTAAATTTTGCAGCTAGACAATTTGGATCAGGCCAGCTTGCCCCCAGACTCTTTTTTTACTATTATCTTGAAGCCCAGAGAGAGCATTAAGGATGCGTTGACCAGTACTAGAGTATTTCAACTGGGATCGGATCTTCCAACATCCGAACTTCCAGAATGGTCAATAGCACTCTTCACTCATGCATCCTTTAATACTTGGTGGCAGCAGTGGCACCCTCATTTGTTTGGCCAGAATATCTATGACAAGTGCGTCTCACTGGATGCAAACTTCTCTTCTGACAACGAGGTAAGCTGTTGACTTGCTTGCCGATTTTTGTCAGCCATCAGCATTTGACAGATCATCTCCTACAGGACCCAGAAATAAACCTGCCAGTAGCCATCGAATACTACCCACCATGTCCATCAACAAGGATGGGTTATGAGGCGCCATCCCTAAACCAGATGATGAAAAGCCCGGCTCTTACCCTGGTAACTCCTGAGCTCAAAAGGGAAGCCACTGCCTCTAAGAAGACAATCACCAAGAAGCCGAGAACGCAAAGACCTCACACCCGGGTAAAACGCTCAACATGATGTCCCTTTTATTCTTCTGTACCATTACCATGAGCAATCGTCTTCGTGCCACTTCTAGGCACAAACAGGACATCCCTCAGCTGGCACCACAGTGCAAGGTTCTTTTCTGGAAAAAGACCCTGAACAACAGGCTTAAACGTTCATTTAGGACACCGTCCGCGAATCGGTTGTCGAGCTGATCAACATTGGAACACCTGACCGTACTCAGGTAATGACAGTGATGCGCAACACTTTCACCTTGAACCTTTCCATTTGTGATGCCTCATGCTCAATCTTCTTAAAATACAGCCAAACAGTCCAGTCACCGAAGGTGACAAGGACCTAGTCTCACCCTCATCCCCTGGTAAGCTGCGTTGGCTGTTAATGCTGCCGTGCATTTTCCATACCTTTCTGATTACCCTTATTTGCAGATACCCGATCAATTATGCAAGGACCAAACCCAGAACTCCAAATCGGTTTGTCAGCACAACACCCATTGTTGGTTCGGAGAAGGTAAATCATCTAATTATTCACCAATGCATCGATTAGATATAATTCTTATTTTCTTTCAATTCAGGCACAACACTCCCCATCCCTGAGCTACTCTTTTGATATCAACCAATTCCTTGATGAAGAGGAGATCAGCTCTGGTCTGCATACACTCCCAGATGACATCATCCAAAATTGGCTATCAGAATTACTGACCATTTCCAGAATATGAGTCCAATCCAAGAGATTTTGTCACTCCTTCAAGATCGAGTGAAATCCGACGCCCTGGGTATTCTGTTAAAGGTGGCTGATTTTAGAGATCATGCCCCCAGGATCTTGTCGGCTTACTCCAACCAAGTCGAGCTTAGCACGGCGCATTCCCAGAAGGAGTCTAACAAACAAGAAGCTCAAGTCCTAGCAAAACAAATCAACGATATGACCTCTTCCTCTGCCACTGCTCGTCTTGAGCTTGAAAAACTAAGGGTCCAACACCAAGAACTGGAAAAGGAACTTCAACTAGTGAACTCGGCCATTAGTCAGCATGAGAAGACTTTGGCTGACTCCCCGGATACCATCGCTCTCTTGATGAAGGACGTGAGTGCAAAAAATCAATGAGGGCAAGCTCATCCGTAACCGCCTGAGCCGTCTTGTCGTCACCAGAGATGCAGACCACCAAGCCATCCAGGCCAGTGAAGCTCTTCGTGCTGAGATCGTGGCCGCTCTTCGTACCATGTTAAACTTGTAACTTTGTGATGTACTATATTGACAATTTATCCATGATGGCAACTGCAACTTTATTCTGTCATGCCCAAAATCAACTGTTAACATATGTAACCTATTTGATTTCGTCTTTCCCAATTCAATCTCTTCAGCCGATTTAGAACGGCCCCTGATATAGCTGATCGACTAACTTCCCATATGTACCATCCCTCGGACTCTTCTTTTATTCAATCCAGTATAATTCCAAAACACCATCTCATCTTCCAAGAAACCAACTCTGACTATAAATCGGCACTAGAGCCACACGGCGATTCACACAGTGCTAACGCTTCATCCTTTCTGCGCCGGCCTGTCGGTTTCTTCCTTGCTCTCTGTTTCTCCAAAGAAAACCCCAATGGCCGACGGCAACTGCAACTGCGGCAAGCATCCTGTCGATGGACCCGCCGACGCCGACGACTCGCTCGGTCGTGTGATCCGGCGCCTGATGTCATTTCAGCATCGGCTGAATGCGGTTGCCAGCTACGTTCGGCTGAGGAAACCCTTTCTTTATTCTATTTCGCACATTAATCTTCCTGGCTTGCCTTTTCAGTCCAAGCAGTGATCCCCAATGGGTTTCGGCCCCTTCTACGGCTCAGTCCGGCGCTGCAGGCACTTCCGGTGCTCCGTGCGGCAATGTCACCGGGTCCTTTGGTGCCAACCCGATGACCATCGAGTCATCATCCGACTCAGCCGACTCGTATACGGCTGAGGACGGCCAGCGCTTCCACCAATAGGTACAGGAGTACCGCGACCTGTACTCAAAGGCGACAAAGGAGAACGGCTGCCTCGAGAACATCATAGAGGCCCAGACAGTCGCCCTCACCGCAGCCGACGCAAAGCAAGCAGCAATGCGCGCTCGCCTTAGGGAGGCCGACACCATGGTGGTAGGTAATCTTCACTCCTCGCTCTTCCCTTCGGATTATTTTTCATGGCATTTATCAACGCATCCCTTTGTGCAGCCATGACGGCGCAGATGGAAAATCTGCGCCTAATCGGCTATGCCGCCGCTGATGTCGTCAATGCGCGAGGCGAAACAGTGGAATTTCGTCTTCAGGACGTCCAACACCTCGTCCGCCAGATGGCGATGAACGGCATCCGCCACGACACCTCTATCGCACTCGCCACCGCCCATCTCTACTCCGGTCAGGATCTTCTGACCATCGAACCCTGGCTTCCCGGAGGAGGTGGTAGAGCCTGAGGGCCTGGTAGCAGCTTTTGAGGAGCACGCTGATGCCGTTGCGCTTGTAACCTCCACCGAGGACATCATAAACACAGTGTTCCTCGGTGATTAGTTTGTAATTAGGAACAAACTTGTGAATAAAATAGAATCTTCCAATGTAAATATTCTTTATTTATTTTGCTCTAAAGGCGATGCACATCGCATCGGCTTTTACACCGCATCACGGGCCTTACATTCTTTTTGCTCTAAAGGCGATCCTCTGCTGGAATCGGCTGTTGTGTTCTACTGAAAACTATATTTTTATTCTAAAGGCGATCCTGATGTAGAACTGGCTATTCGAGCCCGTTCTCTTCAATCGGCTTTCGCATGCATTTTTAGAAATCTAGAATAAAGTCTCACAGCCGATCGTCCGAACTGGCTCTTGGTCATCAGTGGTGATCTTGATGATGCCTTATGTCACACCCAATTTTAAGGATAAAATGGGATGCATAATCTTATGTGCGCCCAGAGATCAGTTACACACATAAGCCAACAAACTGCATAAATTGTATCATAACCAATGTTTAATACATAGCGAATAATATCTAAGTCATTACACAGCGAAAAATAAAGATAACTCTTGCGGTAGCTCCATAGCACAGTGACGTCGACTGGTGAAGCACAAGTCTAGTAGTCCTCTGGGTAGTCCTCATCACTATCACCATCTGTTACCCATCTGGAATTTTTAACCAAGTAATGAAAAATAAACAAGCGTAAGTACATGTCGTACTCAACAAGACTAGCATGGGTTCATGAGGCTCAAAAGGGTTGACACGGTTTAACAGCAGGTTGCTTTTAATTAATCATCTTTTATGCAGTTGGGTAGCAACAAGTTAATAAGCCCATTCTTATGATCATAGTAAACACAATTAATGAGTAGCAATAAATAGACTAGCAACAAGTAAATATCACCCCAAAAAAAATAACTACTCCATGAGTTTTCCGGGCCACTCATGACCGTAAGCGCGGCTAGTATACCAGTTTTACACTCTGCAGAGGTTGTGCACTTTCACTATGAGCCGTGATTCCCATTTGCTCGGGTTAATTACTCCCATAACACTACCAAGGTGAGAGAGCAGGGTTTCACTATGAAGTCTTTCAAAATACTTTGTCTAACAAGTTAGGGCCGCTAGGGACCCGGCAAGCAGATGTAGAGCCCCCCTTCCTCGTGGCACAAGGTCACGCAGGTTATACACACTCGGACAGGAGCCACACTATACCTTAGTCGTCAGGCCCCATCACGCCTTTCGGTAACCTCTAACAAGCTAGAAAAAGGCCTATACTTGACTAAAACCAGAGCCATGTAGCCCTCATAGTTGCACTGTAAGTCCCAGCTTTTGCTGACAGATCATTACCAAGGGGGAAGGATATGGTGCATCACAAAACTATGCTCCAATCCCCTAGTTCCATGTTGCTAAAAAGGCATCTTTTAATCCTTATTGCATATTTAGTTAATCAGTTTACATGATCATGATAGCAATAACGCACTAGCCTCAATTACCATATGCATAATCCCATAGGTTGCAAGGAACAGGATAACAAAACTAGGAAGTAACTATGGTTAAC
Organism: Eremochloa ophiuroides; assembly: GCA_038502445.1. Lineage (NCBI taxonomy): Eukaryota > Viridiplantae > Streptophyta > Magnoliopsida > Poales > Poaceae > Eremochloa > Eremochloa ophiuroides. Next base: position 44,465,390 of record JAHLJS010000002.1, read on the forward strand.
AAGGAAGACACATGCAAATGCAATTATTTATTTGGTGAATAGGACAACAAGGATGATCCATACTAATACTTGCCTTGATCAGCAAACTCCTGGTGATCCGGGTTATTGAAGTACTGATCTTGATCACCCACGTAAAGCTCACCGTCTATACTCGATCACCAAATCAACATACACACATCCAGTGCAATCATGCAAAGCAAACAAAGCTATTGATTAGAACAGTATACCAATAGAGATAAAACAAAATAAAAAGTTTATAAAACTAATCTATACGTTGCTACGATCACATCGATATAAAGTTTGCGCAAATCGGATTTAAAACGAGGAAGATATGAATTTTACAAGATTTATAATAGAATAATAATAGATTAAATATAATCTCAAATTTTAAAAGTTGAAAATATATGAAACAGTGGTACCATCAGATATATTATGAAATTATGAATCTAACGCAATTTGAATCGTTCAAATCGGATCTAAAACGAGTAAATTATAGCTAAAACAAATCTAGTGGCAAATCTGCAATTTCAGAAAACATCTTTTCATTAAACCGAGACAAACTATGTTTTCTAAATCAGAAAGCGTAAACGGAGAAATGCGCCAAGGGACTGCGGGTTAAGCATTAAAAACTGCAGGGGGTTATTCGCAAAAACGCCGGCCGAAAGGGTATCGGCGAATAGGAGCCGTCCGATTCGAATTGGACGTCTCGGATTAGATGGGAGGGGGTATGGGCGGCGCTCCGGCCATGTACAGAGACCGTGCGGTGGCGCCATCGCCGGAGGGTCACCGGAGAACACGAAACGGCACTAGGAGCCACCATTCGACACAGGGGAGGGCTCGGGAGAGAGAGGGAAACATCGCGAGCTCACCTAGAGTGATTTGAACGGCCGGAATCGACTCGGGATGGGTTCTTCACGGACTCCGGCGGGCAGTGATCTCCTACAACGTCGGCGAGGGTGCATTAGTGCACAATTCAAGCGGAAAAAGGGTCGGGCTACCTCGGGATATCACGCAAATGCTCAGTAAGGGGCTTACGGCGAGGATTAAAACCCGAGGACGACGAATTGGTTGTGGCGGCGGAAAGCTTCGAGCGGCGGCGGCTCTGTTCGCGCGAGGGCAGGAAGAGGCAATGCTGCTAGGGCTGGATGGCGGCAAATAGGGGCCCGCCTGGACTTATATAGTCCTGAGGCGATGGGGATAGGGGAGTTGAGTTCACCTCGGATATAGGAGATCGAATCGAGGGCGGCGAGCGACGAACTCGCTCTGTTCGTTCTCGCGTCGGTCTCCCTTGGGCAGCAGGAGGGGATGGAGGTGAGGCGCTGACGCGTGGGTCCCACGAGACAGCGAGACCGGGCACTGGGGTCGAGCCATCAGCTGCAGAGAAGCCCCCGTGCGCGTGCGTTCGGCCACGGCGTTGCTCTCTGCTTTGGGCGCCCAGGGGAGAAGAAAGGAAGGAGGAGAAGAGGGACTGACGCGTGGGCCCGGCTTGCAGCCGCAGAGAGGAGAGGGGCACTGCGTTGCTGCGGCTGGCCTGTTGGCTAGCTAGGCCTCGGCCCAAGACAGAGGGGAAGCGGGCAGCAGGCCGAGGGGAAGAGGAGGACTGGGCCCTCGGGCCAAAATCAGAGAGGGAACTATTTTCTAAATACATTTTCAAAAGGATTTTCAATTTGGGATTTTGAATAATTGTTTTTGAACATTTGAAGAATTCAAATAAACTCCAAACAGTACAAAGAAGAAATGCTCCAGCATGAATGCAACATACATGTGTATGACTTACTATGATTTTATTTTTGTGAAAATTAATATTTCCCTACATTAAATGATCAACAATAGCACAATTAAATTGTTTCCCCCTATTTTAAATTGATGCAAATTTTCGGGTGTTACAATTCTACCCCCCTTAAGAATAATCTCATCCTCGAGATTCGGTTGATGCTTACTCAAACAACTCCGGGTACTTTTCTCTGAGATCTTCCTCTCTTTCCCAAGTAGCTTCTTCCTCGGAGTATCGATGCCACTGCACCTTGCACATTTTTATAACTCGACTTCTTGTAACTCTTTCTGCGGTTTCCAAGATTTTCACTGGATGTTCCTCATATGTGAGACCCTCCTTGAAAACTATTTCCTCAACAGGAACCTGCTCTTCCGGTACTCTCAAACACTTTCTCAATTGAGATATGTGGAACACATCATGCACACCGGACAAACTTTCTGGAAGTTCAAGCTGATAAGCCACTTCTCCACGTCTTTGTAGGATCTTGAAAGGACCAATATACCTTGGTGCTAATTTTCCTTTACTGTTGAACCTTTTCACACTTCTCATCGGAGACACTTTAAGATACACATAGTCTCCTACATTAAAAGCTAGTTCTCTTCTCCGTGTATCCGCATAGCTCTTCTGTCTAGATTGTGCTATTCTCAAGTTCTCTCTTATTGTCTGGGCTTGCTCCTCTGCGTCTCTCAACACATCGGGTCCAAACACTTGACTTTCTCCAGTTTGATTCCAAAATAAGGGTGTCCTGCACTTGCGTCCATACAATGCTTCGAAGGGTGCCATCTTGAGACTTTTCTGATAACTATTATTATAAGAGAACTCCGCATACGGCAGACTCTTATCCCAACTCGTTCCATACTGTAAAGCACAAGCTCTCAACATATCATCCAGAATCTGATTAATCCATTCAGTTTGACCGTCAGTTTGAGGGTGATATGCAGAACTGAAATTCAACCGTGTTCCCAATGATCTATGCACTTGTTGCCAAAACTGTGAGGTGTACTGCGTACCCCTATCGGACACTATCTTCTTTGGAACTGCATGTAGACACACAATCCTTTCCATATACAACTCTGCAAGTCTTGCTCCGGTATAGGTGGTCTTGACGGGGAGGAAATGAGCAACTTTAGTCAGTCGATCCACAATTACACATTTTGAATCATAACCTCTCTGAGTACGTGGCAATCCAACTATGAAGTCCATACCGACTTCTTCCCACTTCCACTCAGGTATCTTTAGTGGTTGTAGCAATCCTGCAGGCCTCTGGTGTTCAGCTTTAACTCTCTGACAGGTATCACAGATAGCCACATATTCTGCTACATCACGCTTCAGTCCAACCCACCAATATTTATCCTTCAGATCCAAATACATCTTGGTACTTCCTGGGTGTATAGAATATGCTGACTCATGAGCTTCACGCAGTATAGCGTCTCGGATGGATTTCACTTCAGGTACACAGAGTCTCTTCCCAAACCATAAGGTTCCATTCTCATCTAGCCTGAATCCGGGTGATTTTCCAACCACAATGTTCTCTGCTATTTCTTTGAGCTTCTCATCTTTCAACTGAGCCTTTCGTATCTCTTGCTCTAGTGTGGGTTCAACCTCCATCTCAATAGCATTGATCACAATTCCTAAGTTGAGACGCTCCATCTCTGCACACAACTCTGCTGGAATAGTGGTTGTTAGAATCTCATTAGCAAAACTTTTTCTACTAAGAGCATCGGCCACAACATTTGCTTTGCCTGGATGATAATGCACTTCCAGGTCATAGTCCTTTATCAATTCCAACCAACGACGTTGCCTCAAATTCAACTCTGACTGGGTGAAGATATACTTCAAGCTCTTATGATCAGTATAAATGTCGCACTTATGACCAATCAGATAATGCCTCCATAACTTCAGAGCGTGAACCACAGCTACTAGCTCCAAGTCATGAGTAGGGTAATTCAACTCATGCTTCCTCAGCTGTCTCGATGCATATGCTACGACTCTTCCTTCTTGCATGAGAACACAACCAAGACCTAGGCGGGAAGCATCACAATAGATAGAGAACTTCTTACTAAGATCCGTCAAAACCAACACTAGGGCTGTTGTCAATCTCTTCTTCAATTCTTCAAAACTAGCCTGGCACTTCTCAGACCACACAAACTTGGCATTCTTCTCTAGCAAGGAAGTCATTGGCTTCGCAAGCTTGGAGAATCCTTCAATGAACCTTCGGTAGTAACCAGCTAAACCAAGAAAACTACGAATGCCAGTCACATCAGTTGGCGGCTTCCAATTCAACACGTCTGCCACCTTGATTGGGTCTACAGAAATTCCACCATTGGACACAATATGTCCTAGAAAAGCAACTTCTCTCAACCAGAACTCGCACTTACTTCGCTTGGCATACAGCTTGTGTTCCCTGAGCTTCTGCAAAACCAATGTCAGATGTTCGGCATGCTCTTCTTCATTCTTGGAGTAGATTAGAATATCATCGATGAACACCACAACAAACTTATCCAAGAATTCCATGAATACCTTGTTCACCAGATACATGAAGTAGGCAGGTGCATTAGTCAAACCAAAGGACATTACCGTATACTCATACAATCCATACCGAGTAGTGAATGCAGTTGTAACACCCGGAAATTTTCAATCTTTGAAATAGGAATTTAATTTGATTTATTTATGCAATTGATTGAGCATTTAATATATAGAATAATATTTTTTGTGAATTAAAATAAACCCTAGGGCATAGAAACATGTTATGTTGCATACATGCCGCTGCACATATTTATTTCCTGAGATTTGATTGGATTTTGCAAGGGTTCAAAACTTAGTTTGAAAAGCCATTTGGAAAACAAATTTGAAAATGAATTGAGAAAATTAGAAAAGGGAAAACTCCCTCCCCTTCTCTGCAGGCCGAGCCGGCCAATCCCCTCTCCTCAGCCCAGGACGCTGCCCCTCTCCTCCTTCTCCGCATGGGCCGAGCCGGCCAGGCCGAAGCCCAGCTTCAGCGCAGCCCGCCTTCCCTCCTCTCGGTCTCGCTGACACGTCAGGCCCACGGCTCAGCGTCGTCTCCCTCCTCAGGACGGAGTCCGAGCGGAGCACGAGCGCCGCCTCCAACAGAAGGCAACCGCCGGATTTTTCGGACGAGTCCATCCCGTGCATGCCACCACTGGCCCGTAAAAGGAAGCCGCGACCCTCTTCTCCCGCCGCTGACGCGTAGGGCCCGCTGCCCCGCGCCATCCCCTTCCTCCAGTCGGAGTCCGCGCGAGACACGAGCGCTCCCTCCTCCGGGTCGAGTCCCAACCGAGTCCAGCTCTCCTACACCTCCCTCGCGCCCCTATATAGGTCGGCCGAGCCCTGCCGTCCCTCCCCACAAGTTCCCGAGCAAGCCACGCCCTCCAATCTTGCCCTAGCCGCCGCCCCGAGCTCCGCCGTCGCCCCGAGCTCCGCCGCCGCCGCCGATTTCTCCTCGGGAAGACTTCTCCGTCGAAATTGGTTGTTCTCCAAGCTTCGCAGCAAGGTCAGGGACCTTCCCGACCCCTTCTCCCTCAGTTTTGTGCACTATAGCCATGATGCCGAGCTTCGCAGCCTCCATAGTTCCGCCACCTAGCTCGCCGCATCCTCCCCGAGCTACCTCTGTGGCAACCGAAACCATAGATAGGTTCGGCTTGAACTCCTCTTGCTTCCCGACCAGATCCCGAGGTGTGCCGAGCTTCCTAGCCCCGAAAACGCCGTCTCCGGCCATCTTGCCGGCGAGGAATCGGCCGGGCGCCGCCCGACTCTGGCGACCAGAGCCGCCCCTCTTTTCCCCGAGCTACCTGCGCCGTCCACGGCCGATCCAACGGCTCACAGTGAGAGATACCCTTTCGCCGGCACTTTTGCAAAAGAGCCCCTGAGCTTTTTAATGTTCTAACCCGCGATCCTTTGGCGTATTTTTCAGGTTACGCTTTCCTTTTTAGAAAACGTATTTTCCTCGGTTTAGATTCAAAAATACGTTTTCAATATTTGCAGATTTGCCACTCAGTTTATTTCGGCCATATTTTATTCGTTTTAGCTCTGATTTGATCCGTTCAAGTCTCGTTAGATTCGTAATTTCGTAATCTACCTAATGATGCTACTGTTACTCATGTTTTTAACTTTTAAAATTTGAGATTAGATTTAATCTATTATTTTATTAAAGTAAAACTTGTTTATTTCATAACTTTCCCGTTTGAACTCCGATTTTCGTGATCTTTATGTCGTTGGAATCGTAGCGAAGCGTAGATTATTTTTATACACTTTTCAATCTGTTTTTCCACTATTGGTGTACTGTTTCTAATATAGATCTTGTTTGCTTCGTGTATGATTGCTTCGATGATTGTGTGGTGATTTTATGATCGAGTTCAGACGGTGAGCAATACGTTGGTGATCAAGAGTACACGGAGGATCCAAGTTCTCCAGAGCACTTTGATCAAGGCAAGTATAGCATGGACCATCCTTGTTGCCTATTCACCTTAATCACCAAATTCATGATGCATGTGTCTACCTTGGCAACCCTAGTATTTATTCCTAGCTTTTGATCACTTGATCCTTGTTACCTATGAGATTGCATTTGAGTAGTGATGCTAGTGCTTTGATGGGTCATGATCTTATGAACTTGAATAATTGATTATGGAATAAAAGTTAAAAGATGCTTTTTAGCAACATGGACTAAGGACTTATTTGTAAGTATGACACACCGGGACTTACAGCGCAACCATGGGGGCTATATGGCTCTGGCTTTAGTCAAGTATGGAGTTACTTTCTACCATGCTATTAATCTTGAAAGGTTCCTTGCCGAGCTGGTTGTTTTGCGGCTCCTGTCCTTGTGTGTACTGCTGCGTGTGTGTGCCACTTGGAAGGAGGGCTCTACCGCCCCTTGCCATTGCGCCCGGATTGATTGGTAACTTGTTAGAGAGCCTTTTGAAAGACTTCATAGTGAGACCCTATTATGCACCTTGGCAGTGTAGCGTGGGCCTTGCAAACCCCGACACATGGGAATCACGACTCATGGTGAAAGTGTGCAACCTCTGCAGAGTGTAAAACTGATATATCAGCCGTGCTCACGGTCACGAGCGGCCTTGGACGTCTTACATGAATTTAACTAATTGAATATTGATTTATTTGAAGTTTCTATTGATGTTTATTCCATATTAATTATCATGTTTATATAATCATGCAGATCTTGTTCCTTGGTATATTCTATTGCTGCTACTCAAATTGCTAAAACATGATCAACTAAAAGCAACCGCTGTCAACCAGTGTCAAGCCTTATTTGAGCCTCATAAACCCATGTTATTCTTGTTGAGTACGACATGTACTTACGCTTGCTTTATTTTTCATATTTGGATAAAAATCCCGGATGGGTACCAGATGACTATGAGGATTCTTTTGAGGATTATTAGGATTGTGTTCACCAGTCAACTATTCCCTGTGGAATGGAGATTCCGCGAGAGAGTTATCTATATTATTTCGCTGTTATTAATGTAAAGACTCTGTGATATTATTCGTTATATATTGAACCTTGTGATGGTACTATGTAATTTGTCGCTTATGTGTGTGATTGATCTCTGGGCACACATAAGTTGGTTCATTCAATTTTATCCTTAAAATTGGGTGTGACAGATTGGTATCAGAGCATAGGTTGACTGTAGGACGCAAGCCTAGATAGAGTGGACATTTTATGATGTGCTTTTATCATCTTATTCATGCTTTCTACCTTAACCTTGATAATTGCTAATTTATGTGCTTCCCTTACCCTTATTCCATTATGAGAATTTGATTTCTCTTCTTATTCTAAGATCTATCATGCTTTCATGCTTTCTCACCTTGTTCTATTACGAAAATTTTAATGTCATTCTCATTCTACCTCTATCTTGGTCGAAAAATTAAGAAGATGAGATATGATCGCCAAACTACCCCACAAGCGTGTTGGAGAAGCTAAGCCGCAAGCATGACTATCAATGTGAGGATGAATTAGGAATTAGGAAAGGATGCCCAAAGCTCGATAAGAAGAATCAAGATAGGAGTCCACTTAGATAATAGAACGATTTAGATGTGAGTCAAGTTGAGTCGAGTCTTGTGTGCGTGTGAATTTTATGTGCTTGTTGCTTTGTGCTTATGAATTATGTGTGATTTGGTTCTTTGTAATGAGTGTTGAGAATTATGGGCAAGTCTCTAATTCTCTTAATTAAAAGATTTAGGGTATAAAGATTGTTAAATAAATAGTTGGGTCGATTAAAATCTAGTTTTCTCAAAATCTGATTTTCAGACCTCTCTGCCTTCGTAATTTTGCTTAATTAATTTTGTAAATCCAGAAATTATGAAAATTTTATGGGGAACAGTAGACTTCCAACCCTTTCCATGGACTCAAGAATCACAGTAATATCTAGTATGGTTTGGGAGAAACAATTGATGCAAGTTAAGATTTCTGCGCAGTATGGCAGACCGGACAGTGTCTGTTATTGTCTATTTTTGGTTAATCTAACATCAGAATCTGGAAAAGTGGTCCACATGAAGATTGTAGAGAATTTCTCAGGCTTTCCAACAATATGGAGAATGCCTTTGTTTGATTTCTGAACCTCTAGATATGATCAGTTTACTATGCTGCTGTTATTGGATCTCGCCCAGAAATTCAGATTCATGCCTTACAAGTGTTTGCATAATAGAAAAAAAATTTCTAAAACTCATTTATATGTTGAAAAACAGATGGCCGGTAACAGGAGGAATCCTAATCCACCACCACAACCTAGCATTCAAGATCTCATAGCGTCGCAGACGCAGTTGATGGAGACAATGATGCAGTTCATTCAAAATCAACCAGCTGGAGGACCACAACCTGCTCAACCTCAAGCTAGAGATAAGCGAGGAGAATTTTTGAAAGATCGTCCACCTATGTTCAACCACGCCGCCGACCCATTGGATGCTGATGATTGGCTTCGCGCCGTGGAGAGACAACTCACCATTGTGCAATGCAATGATGAAGAGAAGGTGTTGTATGCATCTGGACAGTTGCAAGGAGCTGCTCAAGACTGGTGGGATGCATTCCAGTATGGTCGCCCCAATAATGCGCCTGCTATCACCTGGCAAGAGTTTTGTGAGAACTTCAGGTCATACCATATTCCTGAAGGTTTGATAGAGTTGAAGCAGGCAGAGTTTAGAGCTTTGAAGCAAGAACAAATATCGGTGCCAGAGTACCGTGATCAGTTTGTTCAATTGTCGCGGTATGCTCCCGATGATGTTGCTAATGACAAGGACAAGCAGCGTCTCTTCCTCAAGGGACTTCACGATAGATTGCAACTCCAACTCATGACAACCACCTACCCCAATTTTCAAGAGCTGGTGAATCGCGCTATAGTGATCGACAACAAGCGCAAGGAGATGGCTAATAACAAGAGGAAGAAGCAAGGACAAACCTTTACAAGAAATAACCGTTCGCGTCCCAACGCCCAGCAACGGAATTTCCAGCAGAGACACAATGGAACCGCAAACTGAACCAGCCTCGTTCTCCATCTCCACCGCAACAGCAGAAAACTCCTACCCAGACTCCTCAGCAAGCTAGCCCTAGCAAGACCCCCAACAGGACCAATACATTTGGCACTCCCATCAAGTGCTTTGCCTGTGGAGAATCGGGACATCTCTCTTACCACTGTCCCAAGAAGCAGAACCAGCAGACTCCGCAGAGTAGCAACCAGAAGGGAAGACATCAACAATCGTCTAATCAAGGAAGTGTGAACCATGTGTCCGCGGAGACAGCACAGGAAGCACCAGAGGTTATGATGGGTACGTTCAACGTCAACTCTATCCCCGCTACCGTTCTTTTTGATTCCGGTGCTTCGCATTCATTCATATCACAAAGTTTTGTTAGGATACACGGTATACCACTATTAGCCCTACAAAACCCATTATTGGTAAATTCACCGGGTGGGGCTATGCAAGCTCAATATTATTGTCCTTCGGTTAGCATTGCTTTAATGGGGGTAGACTTTAAAGTGAACCCTACGGTAATAAGAACAACTGGAATAGAGGTTATATTGGGTCTGGATTGGATGAAGCAGCACAAAGCAGTTATTCAGTGTGAGGAAAAGGTCATTGTGTTAACTACGTCCAAAGGAGATAAAATCAGTGTTGACGTAGTTATGCAACCACCACCAGCAGCGACAGTTAACCAGATTCGAGAGGAATACCCAATTAAAATATTAGAAACCACAGAGCGATTCAGAAGGAGTGAAATTATAAAGTTTTGCAAGGTACAGTGGAATCGGTCTTCAGAAAATGAGGGAACATGGGAAAAAGAAGAAGAATTAAGGAAGTTATATCCCCATCCTTTTGAGTAAGCACTAACTAATCTCGAGGACGAGATTATTTTTAAGGGGGGTAGAATTGTAACACCCGGAAATTTTCAATCTTTGAAATAGGAATTTAATTTGATTTATTTATGCAATTGATTGAGCATTTAATATATAGAATAATATTTTTTGTGAATTAAAATAAACCCTAGGGCATAGAAACATGTTATGTTGCATACATGCCGCTGCACATATTTATTTCCTGAGATTTGATTGGATTTTGCAAGGGTTCAAAACTTAGTTTGAAAAGCCATTTGGAAAACAAATTTGAAAATGAATTGAGAAAATTAGAAAAGGGAAAACTCCCTCCCCTTCTCTGCAGGCCGAGCCAGCCCATCCCCTCTCCTCAGCCCAGGGCGCTGCCCCTCTCCTCCTTCTCCGCATGGGCCGAGCCGGCCAGGCCGAAGCCCAGTTTCAGCGCAGCCCGCCTTCCCTCCTCTCGGTCTCGCTGACACGTCAGGCCCACGGCTCAGCGTCGTCTCCCTCCTCAGGACGGAGTCCGAGCGGAGCATGAGCGCCGCCTCCAACAGAAGGCAACCGCCGGATTTTTCGGACGAGTCCATCCCATGCATGCCACCACTGGCCCGTAAAAGGAAGCCGCGACCCTCTTCCCCCGCCGCTGACGCGTAGGGCCCGCTGTCCTGCGCCATCCCCTTCCTCCAGTCGGAGTCCGCGTGAGACACGAGCGCTCCCTCCTCCGGGTCGAGTCCCAACCGAGTCCAGCTCTCCTACACCTCCCTCGCGCCCCTATATAGGTCGGCCGAGCCCTGCCGTCCCTCCCCACAAGTTCCCGAGCAAGCCACGCCCTCCAATCATGCCCTAGCCGCCGCCCCGAGCTCCGCCATCGCCCCGAGCTCCGCTGCTGCCGCCGACTTCTCCTCGGGAAGACTTCTCCGTCGAAATTGGTTGTTCTCCAAGCTTCGCAGCAAGGTCAGGGACCTTCCCGACCCCTTCTCCCTCGGTTTTGTGCACTATAGCCATGATGCCGAGCTTCGCAGCCTCCATAGTTCCGCCACCTAGCTCGCCGCATCCTCCCCGAGCTACCTCTGTGGCAACCGAAACCATAGATAGGTTCGGCTTGAACTCCTCTTGCTTCCCGACCAGATCCCGAGGTGTGCCGAGCTTCCTAGCCCCGAAAACGCCGTCTCCGGCCATCTTGCCGGCGAGGAATCGGCCGGGCGCCGCCCGACTCCGGCGACCAGAGCCGCCCCTCTTTTTCCCGAGCTACCTGCGCCGTCCACGGCCGATCCAACGGCTCACAGTGAGAGATACCCTTTCGCCGGCACTTTTGCAAAAGAGCCCCTGAGCTTTTTAATGTTCTAACCCGCGATCCTTTGGTGTATTTTTCAGGTTACGCTTTCCTTTTTAGAAAACGTATTTTCCTCGGTTTAGATTCAAAAATACGTTTTTAATATTTGCAGATTTGCCACTCAGTTTATTTCGGCCATATTTTATTCGTTTTAGCTCCGATTTGATCCGTTCAAGTCTCGTTAGATTCGTAATTTCGTAATCTACCTAATGATGCTACTGTTACTCATGTTTTTAACTTTTAAAATTCGAGATTAGATTTAATCTATTATTTTATTAAAGTAAAACTTGTTTATTTCATAACTTTCCCGTTTGAACTCCGATTTTCGTGATCTTTATGTCGTTGGAATCGTAGCGAAGCGTAGATTACTTTTATACACTTTTCAATCTGTTTTTCCACTGTTGGTGTACTGTTTCTAATATAGATCTTGTTTGCTTCGTGTATGATTGCTTCGATGATTGTGTGGTGATTTTATGATCGAGTTCAGACGGTGAGCAATACGTTGGTGATCAAGAGTACACGGAGGATCCAAGTTCTCTAGAGCACTTTGATCAAGGCAAGTATAGCATGGACCATCCTTGTTGCCTATTCACCTTAATCACCAAATTCATGATGCATGTGTCTACCTTGGCAACCCTAGTATTTATTCCTAGCTTTTGATCACTTGATCCTTGTTACCTATGAGATTGCATTTGAGTAGTGATGCTAGTGCTTTGATGGGTCATGATCTTATGAACTTGAATAATTGATTATGGAATAAAAGTTAAAAGATGCTTTTTAGCAACATGGACTAAGGACTTATCTATAAGTATGACACCGGGACTTACAGCGCAACCATGGGGGCTATATGGCTCTGGCTTTAGTCAAGTATGGAGTTACTTTCTACCATGCTATTAATCTTGAAAGGTTCCTTGCCGAGCTGGTTGTTTTGCGGCTCCTGTCCTTGTGTGTACTGCTGCGTGTGTGTGCCACTTGGAAGGAGGGCTCTACCGCCCCTTGCCATTGCGCCCGGATTGATTGGTAACTTGTTAGAGAGCCTTTTGAAAGACTTCATAGTGAGACCCTGTTATGCACCTTGGCAGTGTAGCGTGGGCCTTGCAAACCCCGACACATGGGAATCACGACTCATGGTGAAAGTGTGCAACCTCTGCAGAGTATAAAACTGATATATCAGCCGTGCTCACGGTCACGAGCGGCCTTGGACGTCTTACAGGAATTTAACTAATTGAATATTGATTTATTTGAAGTTTCTATTGATGTTTATTCCATATTAATTATCATGTTTATATGATCATGCAAATCTTGTTCCTTGGTATATTCTATTGCTGCTACTCAAATTGCTAAAACATGATCAACTAAAAGCAACCGCTGTCAACCAATGTCAAGCCTTATTTGAGCCTCATAAACCCATGTTATTCTTGTTGAGTACGACATGTACTTACGCTTGCTTTATTTTTCATGTTTGGATAAAAATCCCGGATGGGTACCAGATGACTATGAGGATTCTTCTGAGGATTATTAGGATTGTGTTCACCAGTCAACTATTCCCTGTGGAATGGAGATTCCGCGAGAGAGTTATCTATATTATTCCGCTGTTATTAATGTAAAGACTCTTTGATATTATTCGTTATATATTGAACCTTGTGATGGTACTATGTAATTTGTCGCTTATGTGTGTGATTGATCTCTGGGCACACATAAGTTGGTTCATTCAATTTTATCCTTAAAATTGGGTGTGACAGCAGTCTTAGGTATGTCAGAGTCACGAATTTTCAACTATTGATAACCTGAACGGAGATCAATCTTGGAAAACACACAAGCACCTCTCAACTGATCAAATAAGTCATCAATTCTAGGCAACGGATACTTGTTCTTAATGGTGACCTCATTCAGTGACCGATAATCAACACACATCCTTTGACTACCATCTTTCTTATCAACAAAAATAACCGGGGCTCCCCAAGGTGAAGAACTAGGACGAATAAAACCTTTTTCTGACAGTTCATTAATTTGTTTCTTAAGTTCTTCTAATTCTTTAACTCCCATTCTATATGGACGTTTAGCTATAGGTGCAGTACCAGGTAACAACTCAATGATAAATTCAATTTCACGGTCAGGCGGCATACCTGGCAACTCATCTGGAAACACATCTTCAACTCATCCACCACTGAGTTATCCGGCTGCACTTCTTCTCTGAGCTGATGTACTGTGGCTTTCTATTGAACTTGCAAAACAACCTCAACTCTGACCTCATCTCCCTTCTGGGTAGTGATAGTCACAACCTTCTCCTTGCACTTTATATTGATGTCGTTCTTCATCATCCAATCCATACCCAGGATAAGATCAATTCCGGCAGTATTTAACACAGTAGGGGTTATCTCAAATTCTACCCCCCTTAATGAGACAGTAATCAGGAGACACTGAAGAGTAGCTTGCATAACACCACCCGGAGAAGAAACCATAATAGGATGTTTCATGACACTAAGGGGAATACCATGCTTTCTAACAAATGTGTGCGAAATGAAAGTATGCGAAGCACCAGAGTCAAAAAGAACTGTAGCTGGGATGGAGTCGATATTGAACGTACCCATCATGACCTCTGGAGTCTCCTGTGCCGTATCAACCGACACATGGTTCACCTTCCTGGTGCGAGGTGGCACTCTCTGCTGGTTGTTCTGCTTCTGGGAGGCTTGGGGATTCTGCTTCTCAGGACAATTGTAGGACAAGTGTCCTTCTTTGCCATAGCGGAAACCCTTATTGGGGGCACCATTCTTCACTGGGATGTTGTTGGGAGCAGTCAGTTGTGGCGCCTGGTTGCCACCTTGTCGCTGGTACTGGGAACGCTGCTGGTTCTGGGAACGTTGTTGATTCTGGAAATTGTTCTTGAATCCAGACTGTCCCTGGAAACGTTGTTGCTGCTGAGGCTGCTGCTGGTTGTTACGGAAGCGGCTGTTGCTTCCAGATGACTGCCCTTGAAACTTCCTCTTCTTCTTCTTCTCATCTATCTCACGGCGCTTGCTCTTGATGATCAAGGCTTTGTCCACCAACTGTTGGAAGTTAGCAAAAGTGTGGGAGAGCAACTGGTACTGGAGATGATCATTCAGTCCCTCCAAGAAGAGCTCTTGCTTCTTGGCATCATCTTCAACCTCTTTTGGAGCATACCGCGACAATTGGATGAACTTGTCACGGTACTCGGCAACTAGCATACCTCCCTGCTTCAGAGAAAGAAACTCCTTCTTCAGCTTCATCAACCCTGCAGGCACATGATGATTGCGGAACCCCTCACGGAATTGCTGCCAAGAGATGGGGTCGGCACATCCAAAACGGAAAGACTCCCACCAATCCAGAGCAGCTCCCTGCAACTGCCCAGATGCATAGAGAACCTTCTCGATGTCGTTGCATTGGGCGATCTCCACCTGCCTTTCTATTGCACGCAGCCAATCATCAGCTTGGAAAGGATCACTGGAATGATCGAAGGTGGGCGGGCGTCCCTTCAAGAATTCGCTTCTCTTGTCACGGGGTGGTGGAGGTGGGTTCCCATTGCCATTGTTTCGCTGCAGCAGTTGAATGTTCTGGGCCATCTGCTGCATCAGCTGTGTTTGCATCATCATCAGCTGCTCCATATTAGGCTGTGGCGGAGGTGGTGGTGGATTAGCATTTTCTTCAGAGGCACCATCACCCCTTGGGTTCCTCCTGGTGTGGGCCATCTGCTGTTCAAATCATTGAAGTGAGGTCTAGAATTCTTTTCCATTAAAATAACACTTAAAAGAGTAGAACAGGAAATTCTGGGCGCGATCCAACAATGGCAGAGTAGAAAAACAGTCATATCTGGAGTTTCCGAAGTCAAACAGAGACATGCTATACATGGTTGGAAAGCATGAGAAAAACTCTACAACTTTTATTCAGACCATCTCTCCAGATTCTGTCGTTAAGTTTATCAAAAATAGATTTGATTCGAAACTGTTCTAGAGTAACAGACAGCGCAGAAACTTTGACTTGTGACATTTGTTTCTCCCAAACCGTAACTGATATTGAGATGATTCTTGCGGCCAAAGAAAACAACAGAAGTCTAGTAGTTCACAAAAATTTTTCATGATTTTTGGTCGTATATAATTAAATAGGAAAAATAACTAAAGCAGAGAGGTCTGAAAAACAGCACTGCTGGAAACTGAGATAATCAACCCAAACTATTATGCATTAATTCAAACCTATATAAAGAGATTTTGTGGACATGCCCACAATCTCAGCACTCATTACAAACTCCAAATCAAGCATTGTTCATAAGAAAAAGCAATCTAGCACAAAAGTTTACAAGACACGAACTAGACTCGACTTGACTCAACTTGCGCTACTAGCGTCTTTTGCTACTAACTGGGGGTAACTCCTCTAGGGGTCGATGTCGGTGCGGGTGTGAGCATCTCCATGGTCACCTTGGTTCCTTGGCGGTGATTCAGCTGGGCACCTTGGTGATGGCGGAGGGGGTCCAACACCGAGTTGCCTGTTCAACTCATCCACCGCCCGGCTGAGCTTGTAGTTAGCTTCAGTCCTGGTGTTTAGCTCATCCAGTGTCTGGTCCAGAAAGGTGTTGGTCTGGGCCAAACACTCCAAGGCAGCGTGGAGTTGGGCGTTCACTTCTCCAAGTGGACCGGCGATGCTGCAGTTAGCTTGGCCACTCTGACGGCGGGGAAGGTAGCGGTGCATCTCCCACTTGATGATGTCCCAATTCTCATGGCGGTGCACCATAAGAGCTTGTCGTGCGGCATCCTTGATGGCGGCAACTTTGGAGAGTCGAACGGAAACAGCATAGTAGATATTCTTCACCTGGCTTCCCTCCTTGATGTACACCTTCGTCTCATAGTAGTCGGCGTAGTCAGGGTGCTTCCAGTGCTCCATCTTGTACAGCACCGAGGCGTTAGGGTAGAAGCGGCGCACCAAGTCGAGGAGCAACGGGTGGTAGTAGTCGTCACCATGATGATCATAGTGAATCATTCCCACCCAGGGTTTTCCACCTTGGTCTCCATCATCGTCGCCATCATCATCGGGGTCGTCGGAGTCATCCGAGTCGCCTCCATCATCTTCGTCATCAGGGTCGCTAGCACAATCCTGGTCACCCTGCGGCTCCACCTTCTCAGGTTCATCTTCCTGAGGGTCCTCCATAGGTACGTCTTCAGAGCTGTCTTCCAAGGGCTCTTCACTGGGCTCCTCCACTGGTACGTCTTCCACGGGTACCTCCGGTCGGGAAACACGTCCACCAGAGATGAAGCGCTGTAGGTACCTCTTAGGTGGCATGACACGCTTGCGGGCAGTGTGCTTAAGGTTGGCCATCTACAAGAATTAAGATTAAGTCAAAATTTTGCAATGGACAAGGGTAGGATTTCAGCAAAAATTTGTAACAAATTAATATAACAAGTAAAAAGAGAAAATAAAGCTAAGGGCTATCCAGTGCTAACTAGGCTTGCGTCCTACAGTCAACACGGCTTTGATACCAATTTGTCACACCCAATTTTAAGGATAAAATGGGATGCATAATCTTATGTGCGCCCAGAGATCAGTCACACACATAAGCCAACAAACTGCATAAATTGTATCATAACCAATGTTTAATACATAGCGAATAATATCAAAGTCATTACACAGCGGAAAATAAAGATAACTCTCGCGGTAGCTCCATAGCACAGGGACGTCGACTGGTGAAGCACAAATCTAGTAGTCCTCTGGGTAGTCCTCATCACTATCACCATCTGTTACCCATCCGGGATTTTTAACCAAGTAATGAAAAATAAACAAGCGTAAGTACATGTCGTACTCAACAAGACTAGCATGGGTTCATGAGGCTCAAAAGGGTTGACACGGTTTAATAGCAGGTTGCTTTTAATTAATCATCTTTTATGCAGTTGGGTAGCAACAAGTTAATAAGCCCATTCTCATGATCATAGTAAACACAATTAATGAGTAGCAATAAATAGACTAGCAACAAGTAAATATCACCCCAAAAAAATAACTATTCCATGAGTTTTCCGGGCCACTCATGACCGTAAGCGCGGCTAGTATACCAGTTTTACACTCTGCAGAGGTTGTGCACTTTCACTATGAGCCGTGATTCCCATTTGCTCGGGTTAATTACTCCCATAACACTACCAAGGTGAGAGAGCAGGGTTTCACTATGAAGTCTTTCAAAATACTTCGTCTAGCAAGTTAGGGCCGCTAGGGACCCGGCAAGCAGATGTAGAGCCCCCCTTCTTCGTGGCACAAGGTCACGCAGGTTATACACACTCGGATAGGAGCCGCACTATACCTGAGTCGTCAGGCCCCATCACGCCTTTCGGTAACCTCTAACAAGCTAGAAAAAGGACCTATACTTGACTAAAACCAGAGCCATGTAGCCCTCATAGTTGCACTGTAAGTCCCAGCTTTTGCTGACAGATCATTACCAAGGGGGAAGGATATGGTGCATCACAAAACTATGCTCCAATCCCCTAGTTCCATGTTGCTAAAAAGGCATCTTTTAATCCTTATTGCATATTCAGTTAATCAGTTTACATGATCATGATAGCAATAACGCACTAGCCTCAATTACCATTTGCATAATCCCATAGGTTGCAAGGAACAGGATAACAAAACTAGGAAGTAACTATGGTTAACAAGGAAGACACATGCAAATGCAATTATTTATTTAGTGAATAGGACAACAAGGATGATCCATACTAATACTTGCCTTGATCAGCAAACTCCTGGTGATCCGGGTTGTCGAAGTACTGATCTTGATCACCCACGTAAAGCTCACCGTCTATACTCGATCACCAAATCAACATACACACATCCAGTGCAATCATGCAAAGCAAACAAAGCTATTGATTAGAACAGTATACCAACAGAGAAAAAACAAAATAAAAAGTTTATAAAACTAATCTATACGTTGCTACGATCACATCGATATAAAGTTTGCGCAAATCGGATTTAAAACGAGGAAGATATGAATTTTACAAGATTTATAATAGAATAATAATAGATTAAATATAATCTCGAATTTTAAAAGTTGAAAATATATAAAACAGTGGTACCATCAGATAGATTATGAAATTATGAATCTAACGCAATTTGAATCGTTCAAATCGGATCTAAAACGAGTAAATTATAGCTAAAACAAATCTAGTGGCAAATCTGCAATTTCAGAAAACATCTTTTCATTAAACCGAGACAAACTATGTTTTCTAAATCGGAAAGCGTAAACGGAGGAATGCGCCAAGGGACTGCGGGTTAAGCATTAAAAACTGTAGGGGGTTATTCGCAAAAACGCCGGCCGAAAGGGTATCGGCGAATAGGAGCCGTCCGATTCGAATTGGACGTCTCGGATTAGATGGGAGGGGGTGTGGGCGGCGCTCCGGCCATGTACAGAGACCGTGCGGTGGCGCCATCGCCGGAGGGTCACCAGAGAACACGAAACGGCACTAGGAGCCACCATTCGACACAGGGGAGGGTTTGGGAGAGAGAGGGAAACATCGCGAGCTCACCTAGAGTGATTTGAACGGCCGGAATCGACTCGGGATGGGTTCTTCACGGACTCCGGCGGGCGGTGATCTCCTACAACGTCGGCGAGGGTGCATTAGTGCACAATTCAAGCGGAAAAAGGGTCGGGCTACCTCGGGAGATCACGCAAATGCTCAGTAAGGGGCTTACGGCGAGGATTAAAACCCGAGGACGACGAATTGGTTGCGACGGCGGAAAGCTTCGAGCGGCGGCGGCTCTGTTCGCGCGAGGGCAGGAAGAGGCAATGCTGCTAGGGCTGGATGGCGGCAAATAGGGGCCCGCCTGGACTTATATAGTCCCGAGGCGATGGGGATAGGGGAGTTGAGTTCGCCTCGGATATAGGAGATCGAATCGAGGGCGGCGAGCGACGAACTCGCTCTGTTCGTTCTCGCGTCGGTCTCCCTTGGGCAGCAGGAGGGGATGGAGGTGAGGCGCTGACGCGTGGGTCCCACGAGACAGCGAGACCGGGCGCTGGGGTCGAGCCATCAGCTGCAAAGAGAAGCCCCCGTGCGCGTGCGTTCGGCCACGGCGTTGCTCTCTGCTTTGGGCGCCCAGGGGAGAAGAAAGGAAGGAGGAGAAGAGGGACTGACGCGTGGGCCCGGCTTGCAGCCGCAGAGAGGAGAGGGGCACTGCGCTGCTGCGGCTGGCCTGTTGGCTAGCTAGGCCTCGGCCCAAGACAGAGGGGAAGCGGGCAGCAGGCCGAGGGGAAGAGGAGGACTGGGCCCTCGGGCCAAAATCAGAGAGGGAAGGTTTTCCTATTTCCCTTTTCTATTTTCTAAATACATTTTCAAAAGGATTTTCAATTTGGGATTTTGAATAATTGTTTTTGAACATTTGAAGAATTCAAATAAACTCCAAACAGTACAAAGAAGAAATGCTCCAGCATGAATGCAACATACATGTGTATGACTTACTATGATTTTATTTTTGTGAAAATTAATATTTCCCTACATTAAATGATCAACAATAGCACAATTAAATTGTTTCCCCCTATTTTAAATTGATGCAAATTTTCGGGTGTTACACCTTATTCCCAAGACTTGCCTGAGAAACACTTGAAGTCTACTAGCTCCTAGTAAGCAGCATCTGCAGTGGCTATGCTAACAGAATCATTGGCAGGGACAGTCTCGACTTCATCCTTGAGCCATTGAATGATGCACTGATGCATTGTAGACGAGATACAACAATTGGCATGGATCCAATCACGGCTGAGGAGCAGACTATATGAACCTTTACTGTTGATGACGAAGAAGGTAGTAAGCAGGGTCTTCTTCCCAATCCTCAGCTCAATGTTAATTGCCCCCTGAGTCAGAGATGAGTTGCCACTGAAATCTCTAAGCATCAAGTCTTTCTCGACCAAGTCATCTAACCATTTGCCGAGTTTCTGGAACGTAGTGTAAGGCGTCAAATTGATTGACGCGCCACCATCCACTAACATCATGGTCACCGGCACTACATTGACGTAGCCCTTCAAGTATAGTGCCTTAAGGTGCTGATGTTTGGTTGGTTTGTCGAAGGTAGCTTGCTGTGCAATCACCAGCCTAACTGCTAGCTCCTCCAACTCGTCTTCATCAGACTCTGGCGAGGCTCCTGACCTTTGAGCTGTCGGGGCCATGAATTCTGCAGGCAATAGGACTACCAACTGAACATCAGACGGCGCCTTGCCTTTGTCATCAGTCTGCTTTCTACGCCAGACCTTTCTCATTCGAGCCTCTGCTTCTAGCTCCCTATTCCTTAGGCGCTAGACATGCCTCTTCTGGCTCCATGTCAAACCACTAGGGCACCACTGTCCTTCATGGCATACCGGCTCATCGTGATGATAATCCCTGTACTTGCACTCCTCATTCGCACCTCTTTTTTTCTCGCCGATTAGCATTCTGGTACGGGTACCTTATGCGATCATGCACGGATCAGCAGTTGGTCTGATGACGCCTATAGCCCCGGTAGTGATCACTGCACTCGGGACAGTTGTCAATGGTTGGCCGTTTCAGACCTTCATTCTAACAGTGCCGGAAGAAAGGGCAATTCCAATGCTCTTCTGCCTTCTCCTGGTAATAGGCTTCCTCTTCTTCTCTGGTCCACCTCTGGTAGTCCTCTTCTTCAAGCCATCTCCGGTGATCTGTTTTCCCTCTGTCACCACCACTTATTTAGCAGTATGCGGGATGTCACCCTCGGCTTGATGGACCCTCCTTTGGACACATCCCCTTGTTCTAGCTCTTCGGCGGTTACTTGCAGATTTGGGTCCATTGCTGCATCTTTCCTGGCCTTTTCGGAGGTTAGGACTTTGACTCTCCTTTGAGAATACCTGCCTGCACCATGTTCTGATCCCCAGGAAAAGGGTTATCTTCTATGCTCATCTTCTTGGGATTCTCAAATTTTAGATCACCCCTCTGAATGGCCCTCTGAATAAGCTGTCTAAAAATTCTACAGTTGTTGGTGTGATGAGAGTCCCTTCCATGAAATTTGCAGAATGTCTTCCCCTTCAACTGTTCAGCATTCGGCATAACATAATCTGCGGGAAGCTTGATCTGACCATTCTCAAGCAGGAAGTCAAATAGTTGGTCCATTTTATGGACAATGAAGTCATACCGCTCCTTGGTGCACCAGGACTTAGGGACAGTCATTGGTTTCTTTCCCTATTTCAACTCGACCGCAGCAACATCTTCATCAAATTCTCTCAATTCGTCAGAATAGTCATTGCTGACGAAAGCACTACCCTTGAATCGGCTCTCCTTACGGTGGCTCTGCAATTGTGCTTCCATCACCGCTACCTTCTGAGAGAGCTAGCTCGGGTTTTCACACTCTACACCTGCCAACTTTTCTTTGATCGCTAAAGGGCGACACATAATAGCCAATCGTGTGAGCTGGCTGTTGGGTAGTTCCAGTGAATAGCACAGGTTCCTAACCTCTCTGAACCTTTTGAAGAAATCAATGTCTGACTCAATGGGCTTGTGCCTCATAGCGGCTAGGTCGGTGATGGTCTTCTCCTCGTTCCCAGCATGAAAATAAGCATCGAACTTCTTTTCTAGGTCGGCCCAATTGATGATCGAGTTGGTTGCCAATGATGCATACCAGGTGAAGGCTGGCCCGATCAATGATAGCGAGAAGAATCGAACCTTGTGGGCATCTTCTACTGAGGCTTCTCCCAGCTGTGCGAGGTACCGACCGATATGCTCCATTGTAGTAGTGCTATCCTGTCCGCTGAACTTGGAGAAGTCGGGGATCCGGTAGCGTGAGGGAAAGGCCACCAGATCATACCATTCTGGATAGGGGCACTTCTACGTGACCGACGTCCCTTTAGGCTTCAGACTAAATTGCTCTTTGAGCACATCGGTCATCTTCTGTAGCAGGTTGTTATCCTGCCTTGCAGGCTGCTGGCTAGAGTATAGATTGTAATATTGAGTTCCCTGATAGCCAGGGTTCGGGCGCATGTTCCAGTGGTTGAACTCAGGATAATAGTGATAGTTCGTCGGCTCTGGAAGTGCCGGGCCTTTCCCTGGTACGCCCTATTCAGGCACATTGGGACCAGTGTTCTTGCTCAGCTTTTGGTAGTACAGGGATATTTTTGTAGCCGATTGTGGGACTGAACTTGTAGTAGCAAAGCCATCCTATGGTCCCATCGGCTGCTGTGGCTGGTTTGACGTTCCCGCCGCTCCTGATGATTCCGCCGAGGGTATGGTAGTATATACTTTCCCCTCCGGCTTCGGCTAGCCAAACAATCTCTCTGTGTGCCCCAAGAATGTGTCCAAGAAGATATAGTGATTGCTGGCCACTACATCCTTCATGGCTGAGTAAATCAGCTTCTCAAAGTACTTGCGCTCCTCCGCTTCTGACACATCAGATTGTCCATGAAGAAGATAGCGGGGAAGCGGCGTCTTCTGGTACACGTTCTTCTCGTGACTCTTGGAGAAGCATCCAAGGCAAGCATCATGAAACTCGGAGATGTGCCTTTCCACGAGCTGGGCGGACTTCGGAGGCAGCTCCTCCATAGTCATGCGGAGGACATTGTCCTTTTTGATCATGGTTCAGCGAAGCATGTCCCACCAGGCATGCCAAAAATTGTGTCGGCGCGTGTTGACACTTCTTAACGCAACCACCAGAGACAGGGTGTTAGGCTATCTCTGATAACGGTGTCAGAAGTGCCTGAGGGGTATTTCTTATGTCTATTGGATAATTCTGCAAGCGCACAGAATATACCGCTGTAGCACTTCACCCGGGAGTATTCCAAGGTATCGTTATTTATTTTTATCCCAAGGGAAAGCGGTTGTTAGGAATAATTAATAAAAAGAGAGAGATCCTTGAGTCTATACCAACTTAGTGCCAGCTAGTGTAGGGGGTAAATCGATAGGTAGAGGAAAAAGGTAATGACACCAACACACAACAAGTATTAAGATAACTAAAAGATAACTAGTAGAGTATAGCTAGGTGGGAGGACAATGAGTGAGTATAAGACTCCTATGACACTTACTTTACTCTTGTGACTTACCCTATCAAATAGATGACTTATACTAGGATAGTTACCTTACTACCGGTGTGCAGGGGGTAGTGCGAGACAATAGAGGACAAAACCTCTACCCGAAGCGCCTACACTCTTATGGGAGCCTACCTTTTAAGAACTTGCCTAAAACACGTGGAGGGATACTAAGACTAGATAGGGCTATCACAGCTTGCTAGCAGCCACAAACAATCCATGCGACAAGCGGTAATCAAAGGCAAGATCTAGTCTAAGCACCACGCTTACACTAAGTCTCACTATTCTAGCTGCGTACCAACAACTAGAACACCCTATGACAGGTGATGAACTAACACACATTGAGCTTGGAACAAGATCACTATCAAGTATAAGACAACTATAGAAGAAGACAAGACACAATAATACTATAAAGAATAGTAAAGACTAAGTAAGAACTTAGTGAAGTAAAGTAAAGATAATATATTAATAAAGATAAAGTCTTACAGAAGGAAAGGTACAAGAGCTATACCAGACTCTCCAGCAGACGACTCCGGAGACTCCGAGCGTAGCTCGACTCGACTCTAACTCCCACACTAGACTAATACTACTACAAAAGAGTAGAACTTCACTCTAGCTTGCTTCTTGTGTTGTATGGTGTGTCTTGAAGAGGAGTGGGCAGCCTCTATTTATAGTGGAGGATGAGGGGGTGCCACGTCAGCAATCCGCGTGCTCCTTGCCTCTCCACCCTTGGATCCACTGCCTTGTAACCGCCTCACGATAGATGGCTTTGGTGATTTGAGCACATGGGAAACATGCTTGGAGTCGGTGGAGGCCAACCTACCTGGCTGGGCACCAGGGGGGTTCGGCCGACCCCCCTATGACTGGTGGGCCTAGCCAGGGTCTTTTAGAAGGAGTCCCCACTTGTCACTGAGTGTGTAGGTGGCTTGGTTCCACCTTTGGCGGTTCGGCCGACCCACCCCTGGTGGGTGGGTCCCACCACCGTGGTCCCCATCTGTCATAGACTCTTCCTATGTGTTAGTTTTGTCTTGATTGCTTCGTTTCATGCCTCAATCCGTGTGCCTTTGATCTCCACCGTTGAGTGGAAGCACAAGTTGATCCGATGGATAAAATGACTTGGTTGGAGTGTCACACGGATCCTGCCACGTCACCAGAGCCAGGTGGGCCCCATGGGCGGTTCGGCCGACCCATGGGTGGGCCCACCCTTGGCTCTGATCTCTTCCATTTGATGTTGTATGCACTGTGTTGGAAGGTGGTAGCCTGGGGCAACATGACATGGTTCGGCCGAACCATGTAGTTGGCCCCTAGCTGCTCACTTTTTCACTGTTTTGGTGTTCCCTGCAATCACAAGCTTAAGAGTACATGTGGAACTAGTTATTGATAAAATATGCTCATGATATGTTTATCTTCCCTCGAATCCGAGGCCTGTTGACGGTGTTTGAATGTGGAATTTTAGGGTATATCCACCGTCAACAAGATCCCCCAAGCTTAACCTTTGCTCGTCCTGAGCAAATAATTAAACTTAGCCTTGGTGGATCAGGAGTTCCTACTATGTTCATATTTCAATAATATCATGTGTACAACTAAAGACTTCTCTTTTGAATGGAAAAATTGGCTATAGATATTCACCCATTTTACCTTAGTCCTTTATGGGGCTAATGACTTTCCCTTTGCCTTAGGTGGTTGAGAGACAGAATAGTTTAACTTGAGCACTACTTTTCTCATTCTTTGCAAATTTCATACTGGAGGTTTTAGCAATGTTTTGCAAAAGAAAACTTAATGTTCCTCATATGGTTCTCTAATGTCGCTCGAATGGTGTATGATTCCTTACCAAGGCATAAAGTAAATGTTGCCTTCTCTTTATCATCCTACTTCTAAAAAATGGCTTATGTGGAGCTTAAGGTAGGAATGAAAGAATATAGCATACTTACTTTGCATATGTTGTAGAGTCAAAGCTTGGATCCAAAGAGAGAAGTGTCATGCCCTTAGATCAAGATGTGTAAGTGTGTGGATGATGATGGAATATAATCCTCCCCTATTTGAATTGTATCCCTAGGACGGCGTCCGCCCTGCTCCTTCGCGCCACCGACCCCCAGGAGCTTTACAAGTACCCCTGGTGCACTCCTACACTATAAATAGGGCTAGGATTCTCACTTGTAAAAGGGGAAACACCTTGGGAAACACAAGAAACACTAGAGATACATTAGAGAATCCACTTGAGATTCAGTAGCTCCTCTCTCTCTAGCGAAGCTCTACTCTTAGGAACAGTGCTAGCTAGACAAGAGTAGAGTGTTGGAGAGAAGTCGGGAGAAGGAAGAAGTCTGTGGTGGAGCCAGGCTTGTCGGCGACCTTCTCTGCGGTGTTCTTCACTCTTATCGGTAATAAGGATCCCCTTCTTTATTTACTATTGTTTTACTTTAAGTAGCTCTATACTTACTCATTGCTTGGTTAGAGTGCTCTAATTCTTGAGCTTGAGTTAGAGTAGTAAGTTTTATAGATTAAGCGCGGTGCTTAGGCTATAGCTTACCCTTGAGTGCCGCTAGGCCCACAGATAGTAGTGGTAGGTGCTAGGTGGTGATAGCCCTAGGATCCTCTGTATTCCACCACGTTCGGCCTAGTATCTGGTATAAGCTTAGGACTTTAGGACGTACGGTGCCTAATCAGTCAAACCCCGGCGAGTTTAGGACTTTGCCTGTCCCAAGTATAGTAGTCTCTTTGGTATAACAATCATTTGGTCTTTTACTAAGATAGAGTTCTCCCCCAAAAACTCCAGAGCTAGCTAGTGCGTGTTTCCACCTTAATTATACTTCATTGATTTATCCTTACTAAGGTTATTACCCCATCTATCCATATCTAGATCCTTGACTATCATATCCTTGGAATCACAAAACCCCGCCTTCCTTTGCAAAAATATAAATTCGACACCTGGTACTCCCAGGTAAAGTGCTACATGATAGTTCTGTGCGCTTGCAGAATCCCATCACCTATCCTATAGAGCTACCTATAGCATTTTTAGTGCCGTTACTAGAAATAACTTTATTCCTAGTAGCTACGTTTGAAGTGTCAACAACCAAATACTTTGAACATAGGGATTGACAATCCCGTTTATTACGTTGAGAAGTATTGTTACCACTGCTAGAAGATAGATTTAGCTACATTCTTTTGATAGCGTTAGTATCTGTCAACAAGCATTTTTGGCGCCATTGCCGGGGAAGGCAACTGTTGAATTCCTTTGATTTGAGTCAAGTCAAGATAGTTATCCTTAGAATCATGAATATGGCTGAAAGGACCATCCGTGAATTCTCTGCACCTTCTGCTGCTAATATAGCAACAGGCCCTGGTGTCATTGAGGCAAACACTCAGTTCGAGTTAAAGCCCGCATTAATCACAATGGTTCAAGCTAGCCCATTTTGTGGCAAAGCTCACGAGGATGCTAATGCACACCTCCAACACTTCTTGGAGATATGCAGCACCTTTACCATTAAAGGAGTAACCCCAGGCGCAATTCGTTTGCGACTCTTTCCTTTCTCCTTGTTAGGAAAAGCTAAGCAATGGTTCTATACGAACCGAAATTATGTGGACACATGGAAAAAGTGTTCCAACTCTTTCCTACTAAAATTCTTTCCTCTAGGCAAGACCAATGCTCTTCGCAATAAGATCTCTAGTTTCTAACAACAAGCTAATGAATCGATTCCCGAGGCGTAGGAACGAATGCAAGAGTATGTCGCTACATGTCCACACCATGGTATGGAGGATTGGCTTTTGATCCAAAACTTCTACCATGGATTAACCCCTTTTGATAGAAGCCATCTAGATGCCGCCGCCGGTGGAGCATTCTTTTCTCTTAAAGTTTCAGATGCAAAGGCTTTGATCAAGAAGATGGTGTCCAATCAAGGATGGAACGAGGAATGTCTGCAACCGCGCAAGCGAGGTATGCATTCGTTAAAGGAAGCTGACATGATTGCAGCTAAAGTGGACCTACTGGCCAAAAGGCTAGAAAATTGCGAGAGGATGCGTACACCTGAGACCGTGTAAGCCATGGAGACTCACATGACGTGCGAAGTCTATGGAGAAGTAGGCCATTCTTGACACCATTGTCTTGAGACACATGAAGTCCTCAACTTCATCAACAATGAAAACAATTTTCGTTCTTCAAACCAAGGATGGACTCAGCGCTCCAATTCTCAAGGTAACACTTTCAATTCCTCACAACGTCCAAACAACCAAGGTAATAACTATCCTTCTCTTAAAGATCTTACCTATGGTCAAGGTAGAATGACTGATAGTATAAATAAGAAGCTCCATGCTAATGATAGGATGCTAGATAGCATAAATGCTAAATTGGATGATTTCTCTTCTGCAATTAAGAATCAACTTACTTTCAATAAGATGCTTGAAACCCAATTAGCACAACTAGCTGCTGCAATTCCATCTTTTGAAAAAGATAGAATACCAGGAAAGCCTGAAACAACCATAGAATCTGTTAATCTTGTTACTATTAGTTATCATGGCTATGAATTAGATGGATGGAATTTTCCAACTAAAAAGGGAGATCCTGGAACCCCTATCATATCTTGTTCTATTCAATCTCAAAAGTTCCATAATGCTACATGTGATTTAGGATCCAGCATTAACATCATGTCTAAAGAACATTATGAAAAGCTATTTTACACTGAACTAGTACCAACTTCTGCATATGTGCAATTAGCTGATCAAACAACTTGCTACATAGAAGGAGTACTTTGTGATGTTCTGGTAAAATAAAGAAACAACGTTGTGCCTGCCGATTTCATGATTTTAGACATGGGTAATAGTGACAACTTACCTCTGATTCTTGGCCGACCTTTCTTGAATACTGTGAATGCATGCATATTTGTTGCTAGTGGTAGCATGGATTTCTATATAAATGGAAGAAAGAAAGATTTGTTTTCTCTTGTGCACCGCACCATGCAACTAACATGCAGGAAAATAAGAGTCGATCCATGAAGAGGAGAAAACCAAGAATCTGGAGAAACAAGAAAGGCAGAGATGCAGTTAAGAAGGAACCATCATCTACAGCATCTACACCAGACCCCGCTACCGTCAAAGAAAGACAAGATGAGAAGAAGACATCGGTCAAGGAAGAACCACCTTCCGAGGAAGGACAGCTATGGAAGTAAGTATTCTATCTCTCTCTTTAATTACTGCATTGACATATTTCTCTTCTTCGTGCATTGAATCAATTAATTGTTAGAAGCATGTTTAAGTTTATGTCTTACATTTAATGAAAACCATGATAAAAGAGAGATTAAAATAATAATAATAATAATAAAATAAAATATAAATTTGGTTTATCATAGTAGCTATAATAAAAGTAGAATAAAAAGCAAAACCTAGTGATCATAATAAGATGCAAAAGAGGAAAGACCAAGAGGAGAATCCGATCCTAGAGAAGAAGCTAGCTTGGGGGAGCCGTCATCCTCGCCAAGGTATGGTTTCTAACCCCAGCTCTTTTTCTTAATTACTATGAGTTATAATGTTCTTGCATAACAATAAATAAATGAAATAATGATAAGAAAAAGAATATGCTATGTCTTTGTTCTAAATGATGAATAATTGCTCTATGATAATTTGCAAAATCTTGTTATACAATCCTTACTATGAAAGTTTTGAGTGTGATATCTGAATTCTGTCTTAAGTCAAACACTATTGTGAGTTGCACATGCTAATAACCTAAGTTATGCTCTTGCAAGATTAAAATTGGTATAAGTAGAACTTTTGCCTGATCTAAGGAATGAGTGAGAACCAACTAGAGATTTTGATTTATAAAATTCAAATTCTTGCTCATGGTTCCTTTATGAAATTAAATACCTACCATCAAGCCATACATCAACAGCCAACTAAGACCACCAAAAGAAAGAGCTCTTGTCTGCTTTGAACTTGCTTAGATCTTATTTGATCTAGGTAGAGAAACTAGTCATATTCTTTGATCAAGATCACGTACATATTCCGCCTATGTATTACTTCTGCACTGGAAGTATACATCTATGCTCCACACACCAATTGAGACAACCAACCACAATCAACTTTTGTCCTTTTGATAGATGGGGAGTATAGGTTACTAAAAAAAGAAAGAGAGCAAGTGCTCAAGGAAAACAAAAGAGGACAAATGTCCCATGGGCAGGTGCCCATATATCTTAAAAAAAGCTATGTATTTAGTAACCTTGCTCTCCCCTGTCTAAGGCAAAGGAATAAGTCTCAAGGAGCCCACCAAATAATTTACACTTGCACTTCTTGATCATGTTTTATGACTTGTTGCTCCCTGTGATCTAAGAGTCTAATCTTGCAATACATTCAGTTCAAGTATGCTTTTGCTCCAATCCTATAAACCCCACATAAGCTTAGGATAGACATGAAAGGCTCTTTTGAGCTCTTGTGAGGTCATCACACTAAGGGGTGGTTGAGAGTACCATTAAAGGAACCAAAGCAAGATTTTCTTTTTCAAAAAAATAAAAACTCTCTAGTGAATTATCTCACTCTAACAAAGTAAGGGATGAAGTATCTACTTATCTATGCTATCTTGTTTTTGCATGACCCATGGTGAAAAAGCTATAAGCCCCATATAGTTAGGACATAAGATAAATTTCTGAATCATGCTCAATACTAGATTAGTGTTGGTTTGTATGCAAGGTCTTTGTGAATTGTTACATTAAAGAAATTCTTGATCCAACATTGCCATGTTAAAATCATGTCTTTGTTTGAGGACAACCAAAAGGTTAGCTTGCGGGAGTTTGTTGACGGTCGATAACACCCTATTTTACCGTCAACATTTCACCCATAATCAAGGTAAAACCACATGAAATGCAAAGAACCCACCTTGAAACTTACCTAGTTCTACATGTCCTTAGAGAAAACTTGTGTATACAGGAAAAATGGTGAAAACAAGGAAAAACAAAGCAAGGCAAGACACCTCAGCACCTCAGCTGCCACGTGGGAGCTAGAGGGGGGCGCCTGCCCTGTCCAAAGTGCCAAATGGCACTTGCCACCTCAGTGATCCATGTGCCAACCTCCCAAATGGTCTATGGCATGTTGAAACAACATCAACGGCTCAGATACAAGGCACGAGGATCCGGTGGCCCTATCAACAGGGCGCCCGCCCTGTCAAAGTTGAGTGCCATGTCCACAATCCGAGGGAAGGTGTCCAGGAGTCATCTACACCATCAATTGAAGTCGGTTTTCATCCAACGGTGATCAAGTGAAGTGCCACGGATTGAAGGACCCACATGTCATCCTCCCAGGGGTTGCAAACCGCCTTTCCAAGGCACCAACCGACTTTACAACCGCCTATGGGGAGGAATGAGAGCCGTTGGATGCAAGATGGTGGATCCAAGGGGGCGCCTGCCCCCTAGGAGGATGCCCGCCCTGCTCCTTCGTGCCACCGACCCCCAGGAGCTCTACAAGTACCCCTGGTGCACTCCTACACTACAAATAGGGATAGGATTCTCACTTGTAAAAGGGGAACACCTAGAGAAACACAAGAAACACTAGAGATACATTAGAGAATCCACTTCAGATTCAGTAGCTCCTCTCTCTCTAGCGAAGCTCTGCTCTTAGGAACAGTGCTAGCTAGAGAAGAGTAGAGTGTTGGAGAGAAGTCGGGAGAAGGAAGAAGTCTGTGGTGTAGCTGGGCTTGTCGGTGACCTCCTCTATGGTGTTCTTCACTCTTATCGGTAATAAAGATCCCCTTCTTCATTTACTATTGTTTTACTTTAAGTAGCTCTATACTTGCTCATTGCTTGGTTAGAGTGCTCTAATTCTTGAGCTCGAGTTAGAGTAGTAAGTTTTATAGATTAAGCGTGGTGCTTAGGCTATAGCTTACTCTTGAGTGCCGCTAGGCCCACGGATAGTAGTGGTAGCTGTTAGTTGGTGACAGCCCTAGAATCCTCTGTATTCCACCATGTTCGGCCTAGTATCCGGTATAAGCGTAGGGCTTCGGGACGTACGGTGCCTAATCAGTTGAACCCCGGCGAGTTTAGGACTTTACGTGTCCCAAGTATAGCAGTCTCTTTGGTATAACAATCATTTGATCTTTTACTGAGATAGAGTTCTCCCCCAAAAACTCCAGAGCTACCTAGTGCGTGTTTTCACCTTAGTTATATTTCATTGATTTATCCTTACTAAGGTTATTACCCCATTTATCCATATCTAGATCCTTGACTATCATATCCTTGGAATCACAAATCCCCGCCTTCCTTTGGAAAAATATAAATTTGACACCTGGTACTCCCAGGTAAAGTGCTACATGATAGTTCTGTGCGCTTGCAGGATCCCATCACCTATCCTATAGAGCTACCCATAGAATTTTTGGCGCCGTTACTAGAAATAACTTTATTCCTAGTAGCTACGTTAGAAGTGTCAACAATCACATACTTTGAGTATAGGGATTGACAACTCCGTTGATTGCGTTGAGAAGTATTGTTACCACTACTAGAGGATAGATTTGGCTACATTCTTTTGATAGCGTTAGTATCTATCAACACCGATTCAGGAATACGTGAATGATAGCAAATCATATTAACCAAATTTCAATTTTATGTATTATCTTACACATTAATACATGTTTCAATTTATCACGTTCATTAATTAGGGTCGACCGGATCGTTACAGCTAACAACGCACGTGAATCAATCTTAACATAACCAAAGCATACGACAACACACAAGAGAGATCGGGAAAAATACGACAAGCAGAAGGCAAGCTCACATAGATTTGGCTAATCAACTGATCTGACTACAATACAGGCAACATACATGCCTATAAAGTAAATGATGTCTTGATCCCTTGACTAGTCAACACAATATATCGCTTATGTCAACGAGAATCGACCGGATCATTACAGCCCGTGACGTAAGCTAAAGATTGAATCTACTAACCAAATACTCTCGACACAATCTACTTTATTACTTGAGTGCAACCTGTATATAATCTAGATCCGAACTAACCGGTTAATGACAAATAAATCTACTCACTTAAATATGATATTCAATTACTCATTCATTAAGCAAGGCAGATACATATCATTTAAGCCGACAAGAAACAGATCAAGATTAGGCAATTGATGATGCTTGAAATAAATAAACAATAAATACAAAAGCAATATCAGTAGCTTAATAAATCTAACTAAACATGTTAATTTTAGTTAGAGGCGATAACTAACCATCAACCTAGTTCAAGCAGTGGGGTGTAAGGTAGAATTACACAGGCCATACTCAAACTAAACGAGGATCGATAACTACTCGAATTTATCTAGCAGTGAGGTACGAGGCAGAATCGTACAGGCCATACATGATAAACACGAGCGTGATGGTACTTACAGCAAGCCTACGTCTACCGGATGATGCCCAACTTGTCGAAGAAACTCCCCGGATCTACTCTACTCCTTCTCCTAGGTTTTTTGGCCAGAGTCTGAAAGAGTTTGTTATATTGATGTGTCCGTGTCCTGTTACAATGAGTTTGGATTTATATTTATACCCCACGGCTAGAAATGAAATCTCAACCGAATGAAAAACCCTAGCTAAAAATAAGAAAATAACAAAACTTCCTAATTCTAATATAATTTAGAACCCAGCCTTTCCTTTCTTGTGGGCCCCTTGTATGATGTCAAAAATGAGAAATCTAGATGTCAAAAATGTTATTCTTTTTGGGGACGGCGAGAGTAGAAGTATTATAAGAGTATTTTCGGCAGTGGTACCTAAGACAAACTATGTACTTATCTATTTTGATAGCCAATTATTTTTCTACTACTTATCTTTTGCTCCTAACTCTAGTAATACTACCTAAACATGTTACACAAACCTATTTCAATAGAGAATGATAGAAATGTCTCATATGAGTCACATGCTGAAAGTAAGGGCTTGTTTAGTTTTTTACCATAAAATTTTTATACCCATCACATCAAATTTTTAGACATATGCATGATGTACTAAATATAGACGAGAAAATAACTAATTACACAGATTGCGTGTAAATTATAAGATGCATGTACTCCCTCCATCTCCAAATAATTCGCTTTTTTTTTTTACTTTTGAACTTCACGTTTGACCGTTCGTCCTATTCAAAAATTTCATGTAGATATTATTTATTTTTTATAACTTAGTCTATCATTAGAGATAATTTACTAATGATTCATTTACTTTATTATTTGCATAAATTTTTTAAATAAGACGAATGGTCAAACGTGAAATTCAAAAGTCAAAAAAGGCAATTTATTTGGAGACGGAGGG
This sequence comes from Eremochloa ophiuroides, assembly GCA_038502445.1. NCBI lineage: Eukaryota > Viridiplantae > Streptophyta > Magnoliopsida > Poales > Poaceae > Eremochloa > Eremochloa ophiuroides. Next base: position 44,499,090 of record JAHLJS010000002.1, read on the forward strand.
AGTATCTTTTAAGCCTGACTAGTTTATGATTCGATAATATTGTGCTACAGTAAATATTTGCTAGATGTGGATTAGTTAGGTTTAATAAATTTGACTTGCGGTTTATAAGCGAGTTATGTAATTAGTTTTTTATTACTATCTGAAAAATATTTTCAATATCTTATGAAATATTTGAGGTGACATATAAAGTTTTCAACCTGATCTAAACACCATAGCCCATAAGCGTTGATTTTGGCTACGAACATGCTGGCACAAGAAAGTATCTGCCAATATGACCCACATCACTGCTACATAAATGGGCTTTGTTCCCGGTTGGGAAACCCCTTTAGCCCCGGTTTCCCAACCGGGAACAAGCTTCCAGGAGTAAATGTCACCCCTTTTAATCCCGGGTCCAGAACCGGGATCAAAAGTGGACCTTTAGTCCCGGTTTGAAACACAAACCGGGGCTAAAAGGTCTGCAGCCCAGACCACATGTCCTCGGGTCTGTGGAACCTTTTAGTCCCGGTTTGTATAAACAACCGGGACTAAAGCCTTTATTTTTTTGTTGTTTGTGTTTTTTCAGTTCATTATTCGTTTTGTTTTTAAATTATGGTTTCGATTTAAAATTATCTATACACACACATATTACATATATATATATGTAAAATATATATATGTATATATATATTATATGTGTGTGTATCGGTTTTGACAAAGGGCACAATACAACATAAGACATATATATATATTACAAACTACATATATATATATATACATATACATATACATATACATATATACTAGAGAGTTTAACACTTTTTTCACTACAAATGTTTTTCTCTCCAAAAGTTTTCACTCCAACATATATATATGCCCTTCAGTCATCTTCATCACCACCGTTGCCCGGCTTCCAAGATTCATTGGGGTCATTGTAAAATTCTCCGAAGGAATTCAAAACTTGATCATTAAGAAACTCTGCTATGGTCTCTTGAATTGCCTTGAGCTCATCTTTTACCAGGACCTTTTTCTTTAAATAATCAGTCTTCAAACAGAGTCAAAGGGAAAGGTATTAATATATATGATTATATATATATATGTATGAATATATACATTTGTGTGAGTTAATATGAGATCGATTTAACGTACTTTTAGCTTCTCCCGGTTAGTTCTGACTGAGTACACCCTCATGAACTCGCAGACATAGTATCCACAAGTGTTATTCCCGGGTTGTTGCTGCAGAACCCACTTTACAAGACAAAAAAGATTGTCATCCGATCCGGATAATACATATATATAGATACATATATAACATGAATGGCCTCTAAGTATATATACTTACCATGTGTGGGATTATAGTCAGTGGTGCTTTGCAATGTTTGAGGTCGTATTTCTCAATGAATCTTTTCCAAACACTGCCAATCAAAATAAAAATATCCAATGATCGATGTGAATATTTTCCAAACACTGCAATTGAAGAAGGTAAGGAGAAATAAATTACCTCTGAAAAATATCTATCATATTTTGGATTTGGTCTAGGCTCTTTCTCATAAAATCTAAGATCTCCATGTGGCTTTGTTCAAGATCGATGACGATCAATATCCAATGATCGTTAAAGTTGTAGGGGAAGAGTATCTGTTTCTTGCCGCGTTGCTTTGCTAAGAACTTCATGAGATTCTTCTCTGTGTCTTCTTTCCATGTTGGGTTGGGTTTAGGGTGTTTGAATACAATATGTGGATCAATGAAACCAACTTCATTAGACCCTCTCTGTTTGCACATTTGCATCTCATAGCAGCATATATAGAGAGAGAGAGAGTAAGGATATATATATAGAGAGAGAGATTTGAATTGCAGAAAGAAAGTACACTTACAGACAATAGCAGCTCATTATTGTTTTGTCGAGGGAGTCCATGTGGCATAGTTGGTGTAATTCAGCAAAATCAACAAACATAATATCATCGCCACAGAACCAATGTTGGTTTCTAATTCAGACAGAAATCCAATACTCACCTCGTGTGCATGCCCCAAGGTACCACTTGTTTAGCAACTACATTTGCGTACCTAGTTGACTGAGGGTTTTTGAATTCCATAGACTCTGACCATGTTGATATTTCCTCCACTCGTCAACTACTTGCGCTTTCTCCACTTGCTCCAATCCAACCATTTGGGCAAGGTTCATACCAGTTTCCACCATGAAAGCTTCAAACTCGTTCAAATTGACCTCACTAGGTACCTTGATGCGGTCCATAAATGAGCCATATTGATTCGGTATCTGATCACTAACAATTAGCGGGGGGATTGATTGCGTGTCTTGTTTGCCGAGTTGCGGAACATTTTTCCCTGCCTTCTTCTGTTTGTCAATAGACTTCGTGAGAAAGCGGTCATAGTCCGATAGTGAGAGGGACTCTCAACTTCTTCTCATGCTCCATCCTTTTCTACCTTAAAGCATCGCTAAGTAGATAGTAGTACGGTTGTGCATTCTTTTTCTTCATCTTTTCTGTCTCCTTTGGTTTTCTTGTGAAAAAATCTGTGATTTGTTTTTTCACCGCAACATCTAACTCCTCTTTAGTATTTTCACCGGGCAGTTTCTGAGGAATGGGGTGCTTTGTTTGCCTGGTGGCTTTCTTCTTTGCGGGTAGGGTTGGTTGCACCACCTGCGGTGGAGGCCTCTTAGTAGATGGCTTGGTAGGTGGGGGAGGTGTTGGAACTCGTGGCGGCGATGACAGCTTTGCTGTTGGTGGAGGTGATGGCGCCCTATCTGGTGTAAACACATCTTCGTAGTCGTAGCCCAGAGCACTCTGATGGTCTAGGGAATGGATTATTGGACTTGGCCTTTGATTCTGTTCTTCAGGACGAGGCGGTGGTGGCGCCCCTGGAATAATAATGTATTGCTTGCGCCATACAATGAATCTCTTCTCAACTTCCCCTAGTGTCTTCTCCCCATCACCTCCTTCAATTTCAAGAGGCACATTACCAAAACCTTTGGTAACTCTATCCACCGAGACGCTAGCATATCCAGTGGTATTCTTCTCCCATGGATAGTGGGTGTCTTGGTCGGGTCTACCGGGTTTACAATACCGGTAGCAACCATGACTGTGGAGTTCCCCTGTGTAATGTGCAGCTCACACGGTGTAAGTGGATTAGTGATATCATCCACGGGGAAGTGCAACGCTCCATCATCTTACTGATTTGGCACCTCAGTAGAAGCACAACTGCTTTTTGCAAGATTTTCTAGTTGGCTAACTTCTTCTGATGTATGTCTACTCAATGCTAATTCCAACTGCCTTGCTATTTCCTCTTGCATTCTTGCTTCAAGTTGTTTCTCACGTGCATGAGACTGACGTAGTGCTTCACGTGACTCAAGAACATATTCTTCTAACTTGCGCATCCGCTCTGCCTCCTCTTCCTTCCTTCTTCGACGGCTTCTGTAGCTATCTTTGTCCTCAGGGAAACCATGTTCCCATGTCATACCGGGTCCCAAGCCTCTGGTTCGGCCAGGGTGCTCAGCGGTACCAATGGCATATGTTGGTTCGTCCTTCTCTCTCTTCGGCCTAAATACCCCTTTCTCTTTAGCGTGCATAATATATTGCAATCTTTCTGCTGCGTCTACAAGTTTCTGGCCATGAACTACCTTCCCGATCTGCAGGTCAAGACTTCCCCCATGACCAAAAAACCATTGTTTCGCACGTACAGGCCATGCAGCTGATTCTAGTATGAGCCCCTTGGCTAAAATATCAGCTTCCAATTTTTCCCACTTGGGAATGGCAGAAGGGTAACCACCTGATCCCAAGTGATGGTGGTATTCCTTTTTGCGAGCATTCTCAGTGTTCCTTCTGACCCGTGTCTCACCCTCTTCCGATAACTTATACTGTACAAATTCATCCCAGTAGGGCCTACACTTTGTGATCGGACCAGTGGCTCGGTCAAAATCTGGCGTCTTGTTCTCCTTCACATATGTCTTGTAGAGACTTTTCTTCCAACTCTGAAACTGTGTGGCCATCTTCTTCATTGCCCAGCGCCTAACTAGTGACTTCAAGTCTTCGCTGTTGAACTCTGGATAATTATCCGCTTCTAGCGTGAAATGTTGAAGAATATCATTCCACACTAGATTCTTGTCAACATCAGAAACAAAGCTGACATCAGGAGATCTAGGCTTTGCCTTCCATTCTCGTGCACTGATCGGGATCCTGTCCCTTACAAGGTATCCACAATGGTTCATGAATTTCTTTGCATGTGGTCCTAATGGTTCGCCCTTATCTGTGTTGAACTCTGTGATCACAAAGCGACCCTCTAATGGCTTCTTCGGGCCCCAGACTCCTTTGCTCTTGCCCGTAGATGTCGTCATTCTAGATGGCTTCAAAATTAAGTTAAAAACAAATATTTAATAAGTATTGGTAACCACGCATATATAGATTTCGTAACCATGTGTTCGCAATAAACAAATACCTCGCCAGTAGTATTATCTGCAACATTGTCTTGCTCCACATTCCCATCATCCACTAAGTACTGACTCCCGTCGTCTTCTCCCTCCAGCCAGTGTTGATTACCAGTGTTGATAATGTCCATCATTTCTTGTTCCATATTGCCTCTTTCTCCGGCCATCTAGAGGGGAAAAATTGTTAATATCAATATTGCATGTGAAACAAAAGAGACAGAAAACCTAAACCCTAGCCCTAACACTAATTAAACCGTAGCCCTAAGCCTAAACCCTAACACTAAACCCTAGCCCTAAACCCTAACCCTAAACCCTAGCCCTAAACCCTACACTAAACCCTAGCCGTAACACTGCCCTAACACTAGCCCTAAACAACCCTAACACTAAACCCTAACACTAAACCCTAGCCCTAAACCCCTCTAAACCTAATTAATAATACAATTAATTAGTATAAGCTAATAACTAAACTAACTGCAAAAACTAAACTAAAACTAATTTACTAATTAATTACTAATATATTAACCTAAACTAAACTAATTTGCATGTGGTCCTAACTAATTAAACTAAACTAAACTAATAATTAGTAATAAAAAAACTAACTAACTAAACTAACTAACCTAACTAACTAAACTAACTAACCTAACTAACTAACCTAACTAACTAAACTAAACTAACTAAACTAACTAACTAAGCTAACTAACTAACTAAAAATAGAACTAAAACTAAATAGAACTAATTAATAATATCTAACTAACTAATTAACTAATAAACCATCTAAACTAAACTAAATTAATTAACTAACTAAAAATAAAACTAAACTAACTAAATGAAAAAAACCTTTTGCTTACCTCGGTGATGTAGGGCGGCGGTGGGCAGAGGAGAGAGGGCCGGCGGTGGATCTCGTGGTGGCCGGCGTCGAGGCTCGCAGAGGGGCAGTCCGCGGCGGCGGCCGGCAACACGGAGGCCACGCGCAGCGGTCGAGGAGGCGGATGTAGGGCGCGCGGCGGTGGTGGGCCGGGCGTCGAGATCCCGCGCGAGGCGGTGGCGAGCTCAAGCAGGTCAGGGCGGCGCGCGGGCGGGGGGGCATCGCGCCGGCGGGGCACTGGTGGCCGGCGTCGGTTGATGCGGTCTGAGAGGCGGCGGCGGCATCGAGGGCGAACGGCGGACAGGGAGTGTGAATCGAAGAAGTCCGAGATGGATTGAGGTTGAAGGCGAGCGTTCAATATATAGGTTAGGACTTTTAGTCTTGGGTTTGATCCAAAACTGGGACAAAAAATTTTTAGTCCCGGTTCCAACCAGGAATCAGGACTAAAGCTCATACTTTTAGTCCCGGTTCTTGGTAGGAACCGGGACTAAAAGTGTGTTTTTGGCGGGCCTGAAAATTTCGGCCCACCTTAAGTCCCGGTTGCAGCCTACAACCGGGACTAAAAGTGAGATTTCTGTTCATCTCCCGCCAACTTTTTTATTTCTTTTTGTCTTACTTTATAATACTTATAAACCTTAATAATTCAATAGTAAATGGAAATGTTGACAAAAAAATTTAAAAAAAAGGTTTCTGCTTTATTTTACTGCATACTACACAGAAGAAAAATCTTTTACCTATATTTCTTGATTTCTTTGAAATATTAAAAGTAATATATGGTAATAATCATTAATTCATTAATGCAAAAATATAATGCTCAACAAATATAAATAAAATGGTTGTTATTTGACAGAAAAGTTGTTTTCAATTTATTTCAACGTAAATTCATGGATCTAATGTCTCACAATTATTACATAATAGCTCAATTCACTCTAAGCAATCACAGTAGTGAACTTTTTTTTAAATATATGTCCCTTGATCATAATCGACGTAGCCATGGGGTGTCTTCGTTGTTCAATAGGATGCTTGGGTCTTTGTTGACCATGAAGGGTGGGATTCGATCATCCTTCTCATAATCTTCTGATGTGTCTGTCTTATCTTCAATTCCCACAATGTTTCTTTTTCCTGAAAGAACTATATGACGATTTGGCTCATTGCTAAATGGGTTCTTATCGTTTTTCCCTCTTTTCGGTTTCGAAGACATGTCATTGACATAGAATACCTGATTGACATCCTTGGCAAGCACAAATGATTCATCTTTGAACCCACTGTTATTGAGGTCCACTATTGTCATTTCATACTGGTTGTCCACTGTTACCCCGTCTCCGAACACCTTTACCCACTGGCACTTGAACAAAGGAACTTTAAAAGTACGTCCATAGTCTAGTTCCCATATCTCCTCTATGCGGCCATAGTATGTTTGCTTAGTCCCGTTCGGGTCTGTGGCATCTATGCAGATACCACTATTTTGGTTGGTGCTCCCTTTATCTTGGGCTACTGTGTAGAATGTATTTCTATTTATCTCGTACCCTTTGTATGTGAGGATATGCCATGATGGTTGCCTAGCCAACAAACACAGTTGCTCCGGAATACTCTCATCACCCTGACATTCTTTTCATAACCAACCGCTAAAAGATTCCATGTGATGGCACGAAATCCAAGCTTCAAACTTGCCTAAAAACTATGATAGTAGGAATTCCTTGTGTCTGTCCATATATGGCTCCACCAAGGTGGAGTTTTGCAGAACTGTGTAGTGTGCTTTACTGAAATAATCGTCACCCTGACCGATATATGTTTTCTTCCCTAGTGTCCCCTTTCCACTTAGCCTCCCCTTATGTCATGATTCTGGAACACCAGTTGGGTCTAGATCAGGAATAAAGTCAACACAGAACTCAATGACCTCCTCGGTTTCGTAGCCCTTCGCGATGCTCCCTTCTGGCCGAGCACGGTTGTGAACGTATTTTTTTAGACTCCCATAAACCTCTCAAAGGGGAACATGTTGTGTAGGAGCACAGGACCCAGAATAATAATCTCCTTGACTAGGTGAACTAGGAGGTGCGTCATGATATTGAAGAAGGATGGAGGGAAAACCAACTCGAAGCTGACAAGACACTGAACCACGTCATTCTGTAGCTTAGCAAGATCTAGAGGATTGATTGCCTTCTGAGAAATTGAGTTGAGGAATGCACATAGCTTCACGGTGGCTAGACGTACATTTGGAGGTAGAATTCCTCTTAATGCAACTGGAAGCAATTGTGTCATGAGCACGTGGCAGTCATGGGACTTTAAGTTTTGGAATTTCTTCTCTGGCACGTTTATTATACCTTTTATATTTGAGGAGTATCCAGATGGTACCTTGATGCTGTCTAGGCATTCAAACAGGCTCTCCTTCTCTTCTTTGCTAAGACTGTAACTAGCAGGTCCTAAGTATTGGCGTCCATCAGCTGTCTTCTCGTTCAAACGCTGGAGGTCCTCTCGTGCTTGAGGTGTGTCCTTGCTCTTCCCGTACACACCCATGAAGCCAAGTAGGTTCACACAAAGATTCTTTGTTAGGTGCATCACGTCAATCGCATTGCGGACCTCTAGGACTTTCCAATATGGTAGCTCCCAAAATATGGACTTCTTCTTCCACATAGGTGCATGACCGCCAGCGTCGTTCGGAATGGGTTCACTGCCACGTCCCTTTCCGAAGACTACTTTCACGTCCTTGACCATATCGAGTACATCCTCACCGGTGCGGTTGATAGGCTTGGACTTGTGGTCCGTCTTACCTTTAAAATGCTTGCCTTTCTTTCTTACAGGGTGATTCGCAGGCAGGAATCGACGATGCCCAAGGTAGACAACCTTTTTACATTTTTTAAAAAAATACCTTTAATGTCCGTGAAACAGTGCACACATGCATTATATCCCTTGTTCGACTATCCTGAAAGATTACTTAGAGCAGGCCAATCATTGATTGTTACGAACAACAATGCACGAAGGTCAAAGTGCTCCTGTTTGTGCTCATCCCAAACACGTATACCTAGTTTGTTCCACAAAAGCAGTAGTTCTTCAATTAGTGGCCTCAGGTACACATCGATATCATTGCCAGGCTACCTTGGTCCTTGGATTAGCACGGGCATCATAATGAACTTTCTCTTCATGCATAACCATGGAGGTAAGTTGTAGATACATAGTGTAACAGGCCAAGTGCTATAACTAGTATTCTGCTCCCCGAAAGGATTCATACCATCCGTGCTTAAAGCAAACCTTATGTTTCTTGCGTCGCCTGCAAAATCTGGGAACTCTCGATCGATTGCTCTCCATTGAGACCCATCAGCAGGGTGTCTCAGCATATTGTCTATCTTACGGTCTTCTTTGTGCCACCGCATTAACTTTGCATGCTCTTTGTTTCTGAACAAATGTTTCAAGCGTGATATTATAGGAGCATACCACATAACCTTGGTAGGGATTTTCTTTCTGGTTCTTTCATCCTCAACATCACCAGAGTCATCTCACCTGATCTTATACCGTGATGCATGGCATATTGGGCAAGAATCCAACTTCTCGTACTCCTCGCCAGGTAGAGGATGCAATCATTAGGACATGCATGTATCTTTGTGATTTTCAATCCCAGAGGGCAGACAACCTGTTTGGCTTCATAGGTAGTGGCTGGTAATTCGTTATCCTTTGGAAGCATTTTCTTTATTTTTGTAAGCAACTCCCCAAATCCCATGTCGGATACACCATTCTTTGCCTTCCATTGCAACAACTCTAGTGTGCTACCCAATTTTTTCTGTCCTGCATCACAAGTTGGGTATAGCAACTTATTGTGATCCTCTAGCATACGCTCGAACTTGATCTTCTCCTTTTCACTTTCGCATTCTCTCTTTGCATCGCAAATAGCCTGAACAAGATCATCAACGGGATCATCTTGTGCTGGTACCTCTTCTTCAGCTTCCTCCATTGGAATATCATTGTTTAATATACCATAGTCAGCAATAGTGTCACCATCGTCCCATTGTTCTTCTTCGTCTTCTTCCATTATAACACCTCTTTCTCCGTGTTTGGTCCTGCAGATGTAGTTTGGCATGAAACCCGACTTGAACAAGTGAGAATGAAGAATCCTTGAGTAAGAATATTCCTTCAAATTCTTACATACAGCACATGGGTAGTACATGAATCCATCCCGCTTGTTTGGCTCGGCCACATTTAAGAAAATATGCACGCCCTCAATGAAATCTTTGGAGCGACGATCAGTGTTGTACATCCAATGCCGACTCATCTACATTACAAGACAAACGAACATATATCACAATACTGGACATTAATTTATGGAAGTCTCGCTGCAATGTAGACAGTCACAACTAGCACTAAACTAATTAAACCTAAAATACACTTCAATAGCCTAAGGATATCATGACCGATCTCAACTAAAACAGACAAATCATTCGTCTGTTCAACATCAATGGGCTTCGTTCGTGGGCTCAGTGCCTCATCAGCTAGCTCATCACCCATCGCAGCCGCCTCTACAAGAGTTCCAAACACGTGTTTGGCATACTTTTCTTTCCAGTACCACCCTGGACATCCACTGCCATCCCACTGAAATTAAGACAAAAAATACATAAGTTTAGTAAAAAATACATAATTTATTATATATAATCATCAAATGCGATGGAGTAACTCACATTACGATCCGGACACTTGTAGAAGATGCGCCCCTTGTTGGGACTCTCCTTCTTCAATCGAAACTCAAGCATATTATTTTTCTTGCACTCGCCGCACTCAATGAGAGGGAGGTCTGGTCTCAGCCTCTTTTGAACCCGATGATAGGCCGACGACCCGGAAGCATTCGTCATCTACTCTTTACTCTCTAGACTCAAATTTGTAAAGCACTTAAATTCCTAATAATGTATTTTAACAAGTGAAACTAAAAAATTCCTAAAATTTAAAACATATGCAACCAATATTTGAGCAATCAATGTGTGATATGTATATTAACAATGAAATATGTATACCGACTTATTTAATCTTCCTGCAACCAAAAATGCAAACTATCAAGTGATTTTGAGCTTGACACATAAAAATAGAGGGAAGAACCATGCATATATATATATATATATCGATCTAATTTTTTCTAGGGTAAGAATTGAGATATGATAGTAACTAAACAAGAGAGAATAAAGATAGTAACCTTTACAACCGTAAAACAGAACTTGGAGTAATGTAGACCGAGCTCCAAACCCTGCTTGACTCCTTGAGCAAGAACACTGAGAGCAAGAACACCGAGAGCAAGAAACTGAGCTTGAGAGAGTAACAACACTAAGCTTGAATGGCTCGGGCTCAGGGGAGAAGAAGGTTCAAATACAGGGAGGAACATTAGTCCTGGTTTTTTATACTAACCCGGGCTAAAACTCAAGCTTTAGTCACGGTTTTGGTCACAAACCGTGACTAAAACTTTAGTCCCGGTTTTTAGCTTCAACCGGGACTAAAGCTTGACTTTTAGTCTCGGTTCTTGACCCCAACCGAGACTAAAAGCTCTCCCAGAGTATCTGGCCGTTGGGAGCCATTGGGAAGAAACATTTAATGTCGGCTGTTCTTTAAAATCGGGATTAAAGATATCTTTCTTTCCGAGCGAAAAAAAATCCAGTACTAAAGCTGAAATCGACTGTATGATCAAAAGTCTACTCTCTACTAGTGCATGCAATACAAGATCCAAAAGTGCACAAGAAAGTATCTGCCAATATGACCCACATGCAATACAAGATCCAAAAGTGAGCTCCATCCCATTACCCTGAAAGCAGCTCGCGTGACCTTTCCATCAATGAGAACGACGGACATGATTGGATCGATGGATGTGGATCGGACGTCCATAGTGACCTGCACCAGTACGGCCACATGCACTTCTCCGAGAGGAATCGCCATGCTCCGGCTGGTGTCCATGCGCAATACTCCTACATGGCCGAGCCCTAACGGTGCTACTCAGAGGCTCTATTTCCTCGACCTGAAATGCTGAACTGATTTTAACTAAAACTAATTTGTTGTGAGAGAAAATACTGTTACAGTACTAAAAAATAAGCGCTATTTAACTGAAGCAAACAGAGCCATACTTGTGTGAATGCGATAGCGATGGGGACGGAGATGGGGATGCGGTCCGTTCAAAGTGTCAATTTTTTACTTTTGAGCTGATCGTTTTATTTAATATTTTTTATAAATAATAAAATTATTATTAAAATATCTCTAATAATTAAATAAGTCATGAAAAATAAATAATATTTATATAAATTTTTTAAATAAGTCAAACAATCAAATAAGATGGCACACAGTCGAAATGATACTTTCAATGGGACCGACACTCCCTGTGTCATGAAACATACAGTACAAAACATAGTAATACGATACTTTCAGTGAAGCGATACTTTTAGTGGGACTGAGTATGTTTTAGTGTGTCAATTTTGATAAATTGTAGTTAAAAATAATAAATATTGATAATGTCAAATAAACACTATTAAATTAATTATTAAATGTATTTTTATAGTATATTTATTTAGAGCCATAAATATAAACACTACTTGATAAAAATTTGGTCAACCGCAAACTACTTTATATAGGCTCCGTTTAAATCTTTTTTAACTTCCAATTAAACTAGTCACATCAATTTTTAATATATACATAGAGTATTAAATATAGATGAAAAATGATAGCATGCAAAATATTATTTTATGAATCTTTTTAGTCTACTCGAGATATGATTTGACACTTATTTTAAAAAATAATTCCAAATGCTAACCCTAGTCTTTTTCAGGACGAAGGTAGTACCAGTACTCCCCAGTCTAGGAAAGAATGGAATTCTCGTATTTCGAGGAATTCAAATGCTTTCATGTTTGATCAAATTTATTTTAAAAAATATAACTTTATTTTAAACAAAATAAATATCATTAGAATCATTTCGAAATATACTTTCATAATACGCTGATTTGGAAACATAAATATGAATACTATTTACTGTAAAAATTAGTTAAACTTGACTAATTTTAATAGGGCACGCAAACTAGTTATAAGCTTTTCTGGAGAGAGAGAGAGAGGGAGTACTACTATAGGTTTTGTCTTGTCAAGTGGTCACCGTCGGCCGGCCGGCAGCTGGAACAGTGATTCATGTTGCCAACAATGTCTCAATCGGTCAATCCTACTATTCCTTCCTTGACGAGGCGCCTACAAGGCTCCAATTGTGCATGGCGTCCATACGTTCGCGGTTGGCCAGGCCAGGGGTTACTGCCATGCCCGTGAATGCTAGCACCAACTTGTGGATTGTCCATGGTTTGGATCACACTGCGTTTGCCAACGCATATGTACCGATGTTCTCCGGGCCCTGTTTAAATACCATCTAATTTTAAATTTTAACTAATTGTATCAATATTGTGATACATACATGGAGTATTAAATATAGAAAAAATATCTGCATATTTGCACAATTTACATATGCATCATGAGACTAATCTATTAAGCTTACTTAGATCATAATTAGACATTTATTGAAAACAATTCATCATCAAAATTCTAAATTCTAAATATATTTAAACGCACCTTTAATTATTTGAAATGAAAGGTGTACCTACTACTGGTGTTGATTACAGTGGCAGTCTGGCAGCAAAACCGTGCTCATCAACAGTGCTTTGCTCCTGCCATGAAGGCGTTCGTCATGAATTCTCCCAGCATTTTTTAGTTAGTGGTAAAACAGTACCACTAGTTATAGCATATAAAAATCATATTAGAAGATATTTAAGTAGATTTATATTAAATTTTAAATAGCAAAATACTAGAAGAATCATACCTTATTAGAAGAAGCTTATAATTCTGGTTGTGTGTTGCGCCCTGAATTCAATTTTGAGCCGGACGATGTCAGTACAATTCTAGTGTAACAAATTACAAATGTTATCCGCATTGTAGTCTATTTCTGTAGTCATCCTTCCCAAATTACAAGACCTTTTTAATTTTCTAAATATATTATTTTTATTATTTATGTATATACTGTATATCTAATTGTATACTCCCTCCGTCTCATAAATAAACGCAATTCTTTAACTTCTACGATTCCTGTTTGACCATTTGTCTTATTCAAAAAGTTTTAATAAATATTGTTTATTTTGTTATGACTTATTTTATTGTTAGAGATATTTTTATACTGATTTATTTAATTTATTATTTGTATAAAAAATTTGAATAAGACGAATGGTCAAAGAGGAAGAGTAGGAGTCAAAGAATTGCGTTTATTTGTGAGACGGAGCGAGTAGTAAAAATTATGTAGTAGGAAAACAAAACGTAAGGAATAAAAATAAAGAAATACTTGTTCCCTAAAATGTTGATGTCGTCTGTACAGTTACATAGTAGACCTTAGATTCAAATTCAATTGATCGTTATTTTTTATGATAAATGTGTTTATTCATTGTGAAGAATAATGTAATATTAGCCAAACATCAAAAAAAAAATTTGTGATTGCACACACATAAATAGGGTATGTTCTGATATAAGAGCAAATTGTTAGTTACCTAAAATTTATTTTAGTGCATCAAAATTTAACGGCTAATACATGACATAAATTTTTAGCAATGTTTTCAGTTATAGTTATTAACCAATTATCTAGCCAACCACATATAATTTAGTCTAATGTTTAGCCTAAATAGTAACTAATAACCATGTGTATCCAACATGCCTATTGACTATTGAATAGTAATTATTTCTCTATTAATAGAAGTCTTGTGAGACATGCGAACGAAAGAGCTTGTTTGATCAAAGATACAAATAGAGGAAAGAAAAAAAAAAGCAAGAATAAGATAGAGTAAATAGTGAAAAACTTCAAAACACAGGAATTAATACTTTGAGTTGTTTGTAAAGGAGGAAGAAAATACAGGAACACGAGTGATATTAACTAATAATGACGGAAAGAAAGATAGAGCAGTTTGTAGTGGGTGGGTGTTATTTTCTATGTCTTACATTATTATGCTTCCTTTTCTTTTAGAAAGAAACTCAATTTTCCTTTATTCCATATTATGATGTAATAATTTAATTTTTTTAAGAAAAATCTTTGAGATTCTTTTAATATCACTAGTATACAAAAGCTCTACACAGGCGCCACGCTTTTATTTCTACATGCGGTTTTAATTATCGGACGTCACTGGAAATCAAATGATGGCCCAAATCTAAAACCGCCTTTAGAAATCGATTTCTACAGAAATGCACCATTTCTACAGGCGGTTTTGTTAAGAAAACCGCCTGTAGAATTTTGCGCGAAAAATGCCGGTGGCTGCCTCCCCTTATTTAAAAAAAAAATTCTCTGTTTTTTAGCCCGATTTCTATTTTTCCGAAAAATATTTGTACTGGCGGTTTGCTAAGAAAACCGCCAGTACAACCGATTTGTACTGACGGTTTGCTAAGAAAACCGCCAGTACAAACCTATTTGTACTGACGGTTTGGTTAAGATAACCGCCAGTACAAATCGATTTGTACTAGCGGTTTTCTAAACCACCGCATGTGATTTGTACTGGTCTTTCCCACTGACGGTTTAAAAAAATACCTGTAAAAATATCTTTGCAACCGCCTGTATAGAGCTTTTCTGTACTAGTGTATGTACTCTCTTCATCCATAAAAGAATGCAATTATATTACAGTATCATAGTTTTATATCTCTTAAATTTAATAAATTATAGATAAAAAATCAATATTTTTGATATCAAACAAATATCATTAGATTAGTTATGAAATGTATTTCTACAATAAATTAACTTAGAGTTATAAATATTAATAATATTTATTAGAAATTTGATTAAATAAAAATTACTTTTGATGTCACGTAGTTATTTTTTTAACGGAGGAGTACAATAGCAAGCCAGTACGCCCTCCTCCATTCATGGTGCTGGAGACCTGGCCTCCTCCTTTCATGGTGCTGTAGCTGCAGAACGGGGCCGACATCTGCCATTGTTCACGCACATGGAACGCAAGAGCCCCACGTTTGCAGTACTCCTAGCTAAGGATGGAAACAGTATCGGATACGCATCCAATGGAATCCGGATGTCACCTTTTACCGCATTTTAATTTAAATACGAATACAAATTCGGATATTTATGAATACGAATAAAAAAGAATGCTACGAATACGGATCCGAAATCGAATACTTACTCGATCTAACTCAAAACATACATTATGAAATTTAACATACATGAATAAAATTTTATTATTAAGTACATCATTAACGAAAGTGAACTAAATGAAAGTACACTTCTAATTAATCTCTACGAGCGAAGTAAACTAAATTATAAGAGATAATATTGAACAAAAAAATAAATCAAGTGAATAAGTTCAAATAAAAATGATAGAAAACAAATAGCCATTTTACTTTATAATTAGTATTGGAATTACGTAAAACTAGAGATAAAGTATTTGTGTATATAGCATAGAGAAGGATAGCACAAAAAATAATCTAGTTACCAATATATATTTAATAAATAAATATATCAATCAATATTATATTTATATAAATATTTATTATGAAATTTTAAATTTATATAAAATAATTTATATCAATAAATAAATAAAGTAAAGGATTAAAATAATTTAAAAGGACATAAAAGTGCTAAAATTGGTTAATATTTATGTATCATTAATAATTTAAAATTAATACTTAATTTAATTTTATATATACTATTAAATATGTTACATGTATTATTAGTAATAATAAAATTAAATAATTGTTCACTTATTATGAAGAGAAAATTTTTAAATAAGTTCATAGTACCTTATTTTCTATTCAGATACGGATATTACCGGATATTGTCGAATACGGATCTAGAATCGAATAGAGAAAACATTGAAATACGAATACGGATATATTGACTTTGACACCTATTTTAAAATAAATACAAATACAAATATTCATATATACAATTTAAACAAATACGAATATGGATAATTCCATATCCATTTCCATATTTCCATCGTACTCGTAGCAGTACTTGCGTTTGCAACAAGAGACGTCGACGGACATGATTGGATGGATGTGACCTGACCTTCCGTGCGTGGATTCCTGCAGAACGGTGTGGATCATGGATGTGATGTGATATGCCAGTACGGTTCTGTGATTTTATCTTGTCGAGGGGTCGTGGTGCTGGCCGGCACGACCGACGAGGTCAGCCGAACAGGGCACCCGTGCGTGCCAGCCAGGAGTGTGTTCGCTCAAGTTGGAAATAAAAATCCATTTTAACTCATGGTGATTTATTGTCAGTAAAATTATGTTAAAAAATTGATATGTCAGTTGAATCTAAATGTATATTTGGATGGGATTTTAAAATTCAGATTAAACCTTTAATTTTGTTCGTTCTCCCTCTAACTATTCTATTCGGATAATGGAGAATTCTCGTTATACCTAGTACGTGACTCAGACTAATAACTCATAGCATTTTTGATTCAAAATTTGTCCCCTGTAAAATTCCAACTTAGGTCCAGTTTAGTTGGGAAACTTTGCCAAAACTTTTCTAGATTCCCTATCACATCAAATCTTTTAGACCCATGTATAAAACATTTAATGTAGGTAAATCAATAACTGATTTCACAGTTTATCTGTAAATGTCGAAACGAATCTTTTAAACCTAATTAGTCCATGATTGAACAAAAATTATCAGTAAAAAAAAAATGCTACAGTATCAGAAAAAAAACTTCCCCAACTAATCAGGCCCTTAGGGTATCACATCGGTGCAACAGTAGTGATTTACTGGCAATAAGTTTAAGCATGCAACTTCGGCTATCACATATTGCAGTGTTATTAGTCTTAATTCGGTACGAACTGAAACAGTCGGATTACCTTTTATCGACATGTGGGTATGTATATTGTTGTTCGATCTAACCTATTTTTAGCACATCAGATAAGGAAGGATAGACGGAAAACAGCACGGCGGGCTCGAGACACCAGCCGCAGTGGTAGCGTCTTAAGCTACTTACGTGTAACGAGCTAGTTAATAGGGTAGCATTTGTGAAACTTGATGGCCAACCTAAGTCTTTAAAATGTGCCTTACAAAGAAAGGAGTGTTCACCGTACAATCTTTGTATGTATTTTTAAGAAATCAAAATGCAACAAGTTTTAAGGACAATCGTTTGTAGTGAAATTTGAAAGGTGTTTTACCATACAGCACATATTTTTCGATTGTCACATTGCATTTGATTGGTGGCTTGTTCAAGTTGCATTTGGTTTCCAACCTCCGAAGGATTTATTAGATTTTTGGGGTCTTGGGTTCAACATGTTGTAGATACTAAATTAGGGTTCTCTAGTTTGGATGCGAGAAGTTGGTCGTCTATTTGGATGGCCAAAAATGGTACATTGTTAGTAAACATTTTTATTACCTACAAGTAATATTTAGAGCCACCTACTGGACGAGTTCTGATCCATTCATTATAAGGAGCACAACAAAACAATAATGAAAAAGCTTTTTCTTTTTCTCTAGAACTGCATCGATGGAAATCTTCTTAAAGTTGGGTGATTGTCTTCTAATAGAATTAGTGCTTAGTATGTCATGGAATTTGAGTTTGTCTAAAAACCTTAAATTTTAGTTTTTACAAATCTTTTAACGAATTATTGTCTGAAAACTGTGTGGGGTGGGGGGCGGTTGGGGGGAGAATTTTTTTAACCCTTTTTTAAAAGAATTTTTAAATCTAACACGGTTTTAATTTTTTTAATACTAACCCTTTTGGCCGCCCCATTGCTGGCGGCGCGGCAAAAACATTTATGTTTTTTAGTATGTTAGGGTTAGGTTTAGGGTTAGATTTAGGATTGGAGTTGTCTGTGAAATGATCGATGATGTTGTCGACGAAATATAGTCGATAGTCTACTGAGGGGTATGCCCAAGGTAGTAGATTGATCGGTGAAGGTGCGTCTGAGACGAGCAAGTGTTACGCGAGGAGCGTGAGACACGAGATTTATACAGGTTCATGCCTCCGCTAGGCGTAGTACCCTACGTCGTGTGTGTTGGTGGATTGTAATGCTGTGTTATGAGATGAGTTGGGGGATCCCCTGCCGGCCTTATATAGTCTGGGGGGTAAGGTTACAAATCGGTTTTCCATGTATACAAGATTACAATCCTAACCGAAACAATAAAACTAATCGGCTAGATAATAGGAAGGCTATTTCCTTGACCGCAGAGGCTTCTTAGTCCGGCGGATATACGTGACCTCCAGGAGAACGTGTAGACGACGCGTCCTTGGCAGGCCGGGCTTGATCCGGAGAAGTTGGCCCAAGTATAGCCATGCGGGTATACGGGTTTATACCCCGACAGCTAGTCCCCGAGCACCTTGCATTCGTCGGGAGTTGCAGATCTTCAAAGTTGCTCGAACCAGACGGATATAAGAAGCTCAGAAAAATTTTGAAAAATTGCTTCTCTAGGTGAAGTGTATCCACTTTTGGTTCTTCAGAATCAATAGCTTCACCGTTAGGTGAAGTGTATCCACTTAGTCCCCGAGCCTGATAGTATGTGACGTAGTCACGTGGTGTCAGGGTCACAGTCTTATACTTAGCGATCATGTGAAGAGTCGACGAAGTCCCCGAGCACATCCAGTGCTCGGAGAGGCGAGGCGATGACGAAGTTCCCGAGCGTATCCAGTGCTCAGAAAGTCATTGCGATGACGAAGTCACCGAGCACATTCAGTGCTCGGAAAGCCGAAGCGTTGACGAAGTCCGCGAGCACACCTAGTGCTCGGAGAGCCGAGGCGATGACGAAGTCCCCGAGCGCATCCATTGCTCGGAGAGGCGAGGAGATGACGAAGTTCCCGAACACATCCAGTGCTCGGAAAGCCGAGGCGATGACGAAGTCCCCTGAGCACATCCATTGCTCGGAGAGGCTAGGCGATGACGAAGTCCCCGAGCATATCCAGTGCTCGGAAAGCCGAGACGATGACGAAGTCCCCTGAGCGCATCCAGTGCTCGAAGAGGCGAGGCGATGATGAAGTGCCCCGAGCACATCCAGTGCTCCGAAAGCCGAGGCGATGATGAAGTCCCCGAGCACATCTAGTGCTCGGAGAGGCGAGGCGATGACGAAGTCCCCGAGCACATCCAGTGCTCGAGCCTTGCAAGTCCAAATATCCTTATACGAGTATGCAAACCGACGCGCTTCCACTTATAATTGACCTGGTGAAAAAATGTTTCACCTTCGCTTGCATTTGCACCCTTGAGCGAGAAACCACCACTGCTTAACCTAGCCGCCGCCGCCTAGGACTTCTACAACCACCAAACCAAAATTCGATTCCGCTTGGATCTCTTCGATTCGTCCTTCCGCCATCCCAAATCCATAAGCAATCGAAACGAATGGCGCCCAGGAAGAGCGCACGAGTGCCTCCGAAGAAGCAGAAAGAGCCGCAGCCTGTGGAGCTCCGCCTGGACCAGGAATGGCAGAAATCGACGGCGACGAAGAAGGTGATCCTGTCGTTGGTGACGAGGGGGATCCTCCAGGACCGTGCTACCGCCGGATGGCATCCGTCCCGTGGTGAACCATACCTCATGCCCAACACTATTGAGATGACTGTTTTTGCCGATTATTTCCTCCGTGGCTTCGGCATTCCTTGCCACCCCTTTCTCCGAAAACTTCTGGATCATTACGAGATTTCCTTATGCCATTTGCATCCCAATTCAATCTTCCATATCTCTATCTTCATTCATCTCTGCGAAGCCTTCATCGGAATCCTCCCCTATTTCAATCTTTTTCGCCATCTGTTCATGCTTGTGAAATCTAGTGGAGGGGGTTCCCGAATCGCCGGGGGCGTTTACCTCAAGCTTAGGGATGGGATGTCTACACAGTACCTCTCTGTCCCTCACAATACTAGCATCTGTGATTGAAACAAGAGATGGTTCTATCTTCCCAACCAGAATCCCCCAGTCCGCTGTGCCGTCGACCAGGTGCCCAAGAGGAGGCCGTCCTAGTCGGATAAGCCTGGGCCAGATGAGATGGAGCAGGTCCAGGAGCTCCTAGAGATCTTGAAGAACATGAACCTGAATAGAGTTGGAGTGGCTGCTAGCTTTGTGAGGCGCCGAGTCCAGCCTTGCAAAGACAGGATTCATCCTGCCTTTGAGTGGCGAGGTTCATCTGACCCGACCAGGGAGGTTGCAGAGCACTTAACAGCTACTGAAGCCACCATAAGACTGAGAGAACTTGTTCGACAAGAACATGTTCATTGATACTCGCGGGCAACTAGAAAGCTCTGCATGTTGGCAATCTTCCTCCAGAGGTATGTGATCTGCAAAACACTCTCGTTCTCTTAACTCTTTTCATGATGACCCCTTATCGGTATTCATTTGATTGGTCAAAGATCAATGGCCAGGATCGCAAAGTTTATTTTTCTGAAGTGCCGGACGCTGAGTGGCCCCAAGGCGTGAATCCTCGGCACACCTAACAGCCTGATAGCGAGGATGATGAGCTTGAGGGCACTCCAGTTGATGATGGAGATGATGAAGATGACCAAGAGACCCTTGCACAGTAAGTGACCCGCGGGAAGCAGCCGGCGCCTGAGGAGGCCGGATCGTCAAAAGAAGAACACCGGCGAGCAGCGAAGCCGGTAAAGATTTCCGAGGAGTCTCAGTCGTGAGACGGTGATCCCGAGCTCAAGTGATGACGATGAGCCTCCGATGAAGCGTCAGAAGGACGAGGCCCCTCCGACCAGTAATCCTAGCTCTAGAGAGGGGACTACTGGTCGGAAGAAACAGTTCACGTGCAAACGTCGTCGATCGGAAATGTAAGTGATCGGTGGTCTTTCTTCATACTTGTCTGTTGTGTACTTTTGTTAGTTCATCTTCGAATCCCATTGTCCGAATTGGTTTCCAGGGGGCCTTCAGATGAAAATGTTGAGGCAGAGGCAAGTGTAGGAGCAAAGGAAGGAGGCAGGTAGCGGTTTCACCACTTCGTGGCCTTCAGACCACGAATCGCCTGAAGCCCCGCTGCAACCTCAGCCAGACTCCAGCACGCAGGAGCAGCCAGCGCCACCTGAGCAACCTTCGGAGCACGCCCCGACACCTCCACCGTCGCCTCTAGCTTTGGACGCAGAACAACAGCCGGAGGACGTCCGAGGTGATCTGCAACCTGATCAAGACGTCCACGAGTCGGTGCCGCCCCCTGGATCCAATCAGGAAGCGCACATGCAGGCCGAATGATCCACCAGTTGAAGGCATGCTAGAGGCAGATCAGAGTTACCCTGAGCAGCTGTTTTCTAACGCAGTTCCCCCGAAGCTCGACATTGAGGAGATTACCCGTGTCGCTGCCAGTGAGGCTCTGCCGGTAGTTCTCCACACCTTGAGGTGGGTCGGCGATACATATGTCATCGTCGTGGAAGAAGGGACGACGGACGACGAGCTCACTGCACTGAAGGCTGATATAATAGATACCCGCGCCTGACCTCCTGAAAGGTGCTTCGCCGGTTGGGACAATTATCTTCACGGGTTCATGTAGCTCCCCTCTTCTGCTGTTTGCTGGATACCTTTTTGTATGCTCCATTAATAGGTTTCACCATTGCTGATTAGGCTGTTCATGACACGGTGGAAGATCGCCGGAAATCCCTCCAGCGTGCCGCCGGAGTTGCTGTGAAGAACGAGGAGCTGAAGGACATGGAGCGGCTCACCAAGGCAATGGACGTTTTCCGCGATCAGCGTGACACACTGCAATTACATCTTGATGATCTGCTAGGGAGTCGAGCAGAGCCTGCTATGGGAAAGGAAAGGTATGTGGGTACCTCGTAGTTCTGATTGTCTTTTTCTTCTTCTCACTTTTGCCCTTTTTGATGTGCAGATCTGCAACCTTCGCTGGATGGTGCATTGGCTCGAGGTTCAAACTTTCTCAATCTGTTTTTTGTTGCGATCTTTTACTAAGTTTTGGTGTTCTGTCCTCTTCGAAAAGCAGTGAAGGAACTTGAAGGTGAGAATTCCATGCTGAGAGAGGTGGCCACGGAGGAATGAGGAAATGCGCCAAGGTGATCTTCTTCTGCCTTTGGCTTCTGGAAACTCTTTGTGCCGGTTGGTCCTGACTTCGCCTTTTGCGTGGACAGAAATGGAGCAGAGGACGTGGGAGCAGCTGAATGATTTATCTCAGCGGCTTGAGAGCGCCGAAGGATGATACGATGCCATGGAAGAAGGGATCAAGCCTGTCCTTGATATTATCGAGTATGCGCCGGCCGCTCCTCCCGCTAGAAGACCGGAGCCTTTCGAGATCGTAGGCCGTAGCCGTGAAGCTCTGAAGTATTTCAAGGCTTTCTGCTCTGAAGCGGCGGAGAATGTTGTTGCCTACGTGCTCGGCGTCGTCTGATCTCATTACCCTAGCGTGAAGAACGACAGGGTGAAGGACGGCTACGCCCAAGGTACCACTGAAGAGTAGGAAGACTAGTTGGAGGAAGAGGCGAGGCCTGCGATGGAGCTCTTGGCGGGAGACATGCAGCTTTTCCCCACTAGAGGGAGTGTAGCTTAGACCTGCAAAAGACTGTTGAGTGTCTTGTAAAAAACAATTTAGCATGGTCAGGGATGCTTTGTATATGACTTCTGGATTTGTCTTATGTAAACTTGTGGTGTTTGTTTGCTTCACTTCTTTTAGCTGTTTCATGAGCACCCGAGCACGGTTGGGGTTTTTAGATAGGTTGGAGTCCAGGTGCCCGCACTTTGGACGGGGCTTTTCGAGACGCTGCTAAAGCTGCCCAAGCGTTCCCTAGAACTTACGTAGTAGCGAAGACTTAACGGCCCATACTAAGTTGGGCAGCCTGACTAACACAGGACTTATGCACCAACACACTAAGTCTGCCCGAGCAGGTGCGGGATTTATGAATCGACAAGGTTAGGCTGTCGGAGCAGATGCGGGACTTACGCGATGAGGGAGTTAAACAGCCCGAGCAGGTGCGGGACTTATGTATCGACGAAGTTAGGTTGCCCGAGCAGATGCGGGACTTACGCGACGACGGAGTTAAATTGCCCAAGCAGGTGCGGGACTTACGTATTGACGAAGTTAGGCTGCCCGAGCAGATGCGGGGCTTACGCAGTGATGGAGTTAGACTGCCCAAGCAGGTGCGGAACTTACATCCTAAGGGCATTGAAGAGCAGTTATGGAGAACGTCGTGATACTTCAGTGGAGGCATTAGCCATAATTTATGCTGCATGTATTCACATATTGTAATCAAGCAACTTTTATTAGAATAACACTGAATGATACACATATCTGTTTTGATGTAATGTCAAGGGTAGAAGCGCCGAAGGTGTTCGATGTTCTAGGAGTAGGGGATGTCGATGCCGTCGAGATCGCACAGCCTGTATGAGCCTGGCCGAGTGACGGCGTTGACCATATATGGTCCTTCCCATGGAGAGGAGAGTTTGTGCATGCCTTCCTTGCTCTGCTTGCGTCTAAGGATGAGGTCTCCGATCATGAAGAATCTTCCGTGGACGTTGCGATTGTAATATCGTCGTAGTCCCTCCAGGTACTTTGCGGTGCGAACGCAAGAGACCAGCCGTTCTTCCTCTAGTCTGTCGATGTCTTCTGCTCGGGTCGATTCTGACCTTTCTTCATCATAGAGTTCGACTCTAGGAGACCAGAAATCAACTGTCGGCGGGGAGAACAGCTTCAGATCCATAGACCATGAAATAAGGAGATACGCTGGTATTTCGACTGGGCTGTGTTCGCAGACCCCAGATGATCGCTGGCAGTTCATGGATCCAATTTCCCGGGCTTCGTTCGACGACTTCGTGTAGGCGCTTTTTGAGGGCATCGAGCAGCATCCTGATTTGCTCTTTCAACCTGACAGTTAGCCTGAGGATGGGCTACTGAAGCATACTTTCCCACAATGCTCCTTTCATCACAGAAGTCCCAGAAGTCGCTTCCAGTGAAGGTAGAGCCGAGATCGGTGATGATGCTATTCGGAAGACCGAATCTATGGGAGATGTCGTTGAAGAACTCTGCGGCTTTGGCAGCTGTAGCTTTCACCAGAGGCTTGTATTCGATCCACTTGGAGAACTTGTCGATAGTGATGTAGACGCAGCGGTATCCTCCCTTGGCTGCCTTGAAGGGTCCGATCATGTCCAGTCCCCATGTGGCAAAAGGCCAAGATGCCGGGATGGTTTGCAATTCCTGGGTTGGAACGTGTATCTGCTTGGCGAAGAATTGGCATGCCTCACAGTGTCGTACAATCTTCTCAGCGTCTTGGATGGTAGTCGGCCAATAGAAGCCTGCTCGGAAAGCCTTGCCGACCAGAGTGCGGGAAGCTGCGTGGTTACCGCACATGCCGGCGTGTACTTCTTGGAGTATCCTGATTCCTTCTTCACGCGTTACGCACTTCTGTAGGACTCCTGTCACACCCAATTTTAAGGATAAAATTGAATGCATAAACTTATGTGCCCAGGGATCAGTCACAAACATAAGCCAACAAATTGCAATAATTGTATCATAACCAATGTTTATTACATCACGAATAATATATCAAAGTCATTACACAGCGGAAAATAAAGATAACTCTCGCGACAGCTCCATAGCACAGGGACGTCGACTGGTGGAGCACAAGTCTTGAAGTCCTCTGGGTAGTCCCCATAAGTATCACCATCTGTTACCCATCCGGGATTTTTATCCAAGTAATGAAAAAAACAAGCGTAAGTACATGTCGTACTCAACAAGATTAGCATGGGTTCATGAGGCTCGAAAGGATGACACAGGTTTAGCAGCAGTTTGCTTTTAATTAATCATCTTTTATGCAATTGGTTAGCAACAAGTTGAACAATTTCCTCCATAGGTATCTGCTCTGCAGGCACTCTTAGACACTTTCTAAGCTGGAACACATGGAACACATCATGCATACCTGCTAGACTTTCCAGGAGTTCAAGCTGATAGGCCACTTCTCTATGTCTCGCTAGGATCTTGAAAGGACCAATATACCTTGGTGCCAACTTGCCCTTATTGTTGAACCTTTTCACACTTCTCATCGGGGACACCTTCAGATACACATAGTATCCAACATTAAAGGCTAGGTCTCTTCTCCGTGTATCGGCATAGCTCTTCTGTCTAGATTGTGCTATTCTCAAGTTCTCTCTTATCGTCTGAACTTGTTCCTCTCCCTTTCTTAGCACATTAGGTCCAAACACTTGATTTTCTCCTGTATGATTCCAAAATAGGGGTGTCCTGCATTTCCGTCCACACAAGGCCTCAAAAGGTGCCATCTTGAGACTCTTCTGGTAACTGTTGTTGTAAGAGAACTCCGCATACGGCAGACTCTTATCCCAACTAGTTCCATACTGCAAGGCATAAGCTCTCAACATGTCTTCCAATATCTGGTTAATCTGTTAGTTTGCCCATCAGTCTGAGGGTGGTATGCAGAACTGAAATTCAACTTAGTACCCAGGGACTCATGTATCTTCTTCCAGAAATGTGAGGTGAATTGAGTACCCCTGTCAGATACAATTTTCTTTGGAATTCGATGCAGACGCACTATTCTTTCCATATACAATTCTGCTAGTTTTGGACCTCCATAAGTGGTCTTGACTGGACGAAAATGAGCGACATTAGTCAACCGATCCACAATCACCTAGATTGAATCATAACCTCTCTGAGTACGTGGTAGTCCCACTATGAAGTCCATACCGACTTTTTCCCACTTTCACTCAGGTATCTTCATTGGTTGTAGCAATCCTGCAGGTCTTTGGTGTTCAGCTTTAACCCTCTGACAGGTGTCACAGATTGCCACATATTCTGCAACATCACGCTTCAGTCCAACCCACCAATACTTCTCCTTCAGATCCAAGTACATCTTGGTACTCCCTGGGTGTATAGAGTACGCTGACTCATGAGCTTCTCGCAGAATAGTATCATGGATAGACTTTACTTCAGGCACACAGAGTCTCTTTTCAAACCATAAGGTTCCATTCTCATCTAGCCTGAATCCTGGTGATTTTTCAACCACAATGTTCTCTGCTATCTCCTTGAGCTTCTCATCTTCCAGCTGGGCCTTGCGTATCTCGCGCTCTAATGTGGGCTCAACTACCACCTCTATGGCACTGATCACCAATCCCAAGTTGAGACGCTACATCTCTGCACACAACTCTGCTAGCATAGATGTTGTCTGAATCTCATTAGCATAACTCTTCCTACTAAGAGCATCGGCCACAACGTTTGCTTTGCCTGGATGATAGTGCACCTCCAAGTCATAGTCCTTTATCAACTCTAACCAATGAAGTTGCCTCAAGTTCAACTCTGATTGGGTGAAGATGTACTTCATGATCTTGTGATCAGTGTAGATGTCGCACTTATGACCAATCAGATAATGCCTCCATATCCTCAGATCTTGTACCACAGCCGCTAGCTCCAAGTCATGAGTGGGATAATTCAACTCATGCTTCCTCAGCTGCCTCGATGCATATGCTACAACTCTTCCTTCTTGCAAGGCAGGAAGCATCACAATAGATGGAGAACTTCTTTCTCAGGTCCGGCAAAACCAACACAGGGGCTGTGGTCAACCTCTTCTTCAATTCCTCAAAACTAGCTTGACACTTCTCGGACCACACAAACTTAGCATTCTTCTCTAGCAAGGCAGTCATAGGCTTCGCAAGCTTGGAGAATCCTTCAATGAACCTCCGATAGTAACCAGCTAAACCAAGAAAGCTATGAATCCCAGTCACATCAGTTGGTGGCTTCCAATTCAACACATCTGCCACCTTGCTTGGATCTATAAAAATTCCACCATTGGACACAATATGACCCAGAAAAGCAACTTCTTTCAACCAGAACTTGCACTTGCTTCGCTTGGCATGCAGCTTGTGTTCTCTGAGCTTCTGCAAAACAAACCTTAGATGCTCAGCATACTCTTCTTCATTCTTGGAGTAGATCAGGATATCATCAATGAACACCACAATGAAATTCTCCAAGAATTCCTTGAACACCTTGTTCATCAGATACATGAAGTAGGCAGGTGCATTAGTCAAACCAAAAGACATCACAGTATATTCATATAGTCCATATCTAGTAGTGAATGCTATCTTCGGTATGTCGGAGGCACGAATCTTCAACTGGTGATAGCCTGAATGGAGGTCGATCTTGGATAACACACAAGCACCTCTTAGCTGATCAAACAAGTCATCAATCCTAGGCAACGGGTACTTATTCTTAATGGTGACCTCATTAAGAGACCGATAATCAACGCACATCCTTTGACTACCATCCTTCTTATCAACAAAAATAACTGGAGCTCCCCAAGGTGATGAACTAGGATGAATAAAACCTTTTTATGACAACTCTTTTAGTTGTTTCTTAAGTTCCTCTAATTCCTTAAACCCCATTCTATATGGACGTTTAGCTATAGGTGCAGTACCAGGTAATAACTCAATAATGAATTCAATGTCAGGGTCAGACGGCATACCTGGCAACTCATCTGGGAACACATCTTCAAACTCATCCACCACTGAGTCATCCGGTTGCACTTCTTCTCTGAGCTGATGTACCATGGCCTTCGTTGCACTTGTAGAGCAACCTCAACTCTGACCTCATCTCCCTTTGGTGTAGTGATAGTCACGACCTTCTCTTTGCACTTTATATTGGTGTCGTTCTTCATCATCCAATCCAGACCTAGGATAAGATCAATTCCAGCGGTGTTCAGCACAGTAGGGGTTATCTCGAATTCTACCCCCTTAATGAGATAGTAATCGGGAGACACTGAAGAGTAGCTTGCATAACCCCACCCGGAGAAGAAACCATAATGGGATGCTTCATGACACTTAGGGGAAAACCATGCTTTCTAACAAATATGTGCGAAATGAAAGTATGCGAAGCACCAGAATCAAAAAGCACTGTAGCGGGGATGGAGTCGATATTGAACGTACCCATCATGACCTCTGGCGCTTCCTGTGCCGTATCAACCGACACGTGATTCACTTTCCCGGTGTGTGGTGGCACCCTCTGCTGGTTGTTCTGCTTCTGGGAGGATTGGGGGTTCTGCTTGTCAGGACAATTGTATGACAGATGTCCTTCCTTGCCACAACGGAAGCACTTGTTGGGGCCACCATTCTTCATAGGAATGTTGTTAGGAGCAGTCAGGCGTGGCGCCTGGTTTCCACCTTGCTGCTGGTACTTGGGATGCTACTGGTTCTGGTGATTGTTCTTGTACCCAGACTGCCCTTGGAAGCGTTGCTGCTGATGATTCTGCTAGTTGTTATTGCAGAAGTGTGTGTTGCTTCCAGACTGCTGCCCCTAGGACTTCCGCTTCTTCTTATTCTTCTCATCTATCTCATGGCGCTTGTTCTCAATGATTAAGGCCTTATCCACCAACTGTTGGAAATTTACGAAGCTGTGGGAGAGTAGCTGGTACTAGAGGTGATCATTCAGTGCCTCCAAGAAGAGCTCCTGCTTCTTGGCATCATCTTCAACTTCCTTCGGAGCATACCATGACAATTGGATGAACTTGTCACGGTACTCAGCAACTAGCATGCCCTCTGCTTGAGAGAGAGGAACTCCTTCTCCAGTTTCATTAATCCAGCAGGCACATGATGATTGCGGAAGCCATCACGAAACTGTTGCCAAGAGATGGGGTCAGCACGTCCAAAGCGGAAGGACTCCCACCAGTCAAGAGCAGCTCCCTGCAACTACCTAGATGCATAGAGAACCTTCTCTATGTCATTGCATTGGGCGATCTCTAGCTACCTTTCAATTGCACGAATCCAATCATCAGCCTGGAGAGGATCAGTGGAGTGGCTAAAGGTAGGAGGGCGTCCCTTCAAGAACTTGCTTCTCTTGTCGTGGGCTGGAGGAGGTGAAATCCCGTTGCCATTGTTCTGTTGCAGCAGCTGAATGTTCTGAGCCATCTGCTGCATCAGCTGCGTTTGCATCATCATTAGTTGCTCCATCGTAGGCGGTGGTGGAGGTGGTGGTGGATTGACGTTGATGTCGGGTTCAGGTGCACCACCACTCCTAGTGTTCCTCCTGGTATTGGCCATGTGCTGTTCAAACCATATAAGTGAGATTTGGAATTTTTCCAGTGCAATATCACTTGAAAGGATGAAACAGGAAATTCTGGGCGAGATCCAACAACAGCAGAGCAGAACAACAGTCATATCTAGAGTTTCCGATGTCAAACAGAGGTGTTCTATACATCGTTGGAAAGCTTGTAAAACTCTCTACAACTTTTATTAAGGCCACTTTCTCAGATTCTGACGTTAAGTTTATCAAAAACAGGGTTGAACCGAGACTGTTTTAGGATAACCAACAGCACAGGAATTTCAACTTGTGATAGTTGTTGCTCCCAAACAGTAACTGATATTGAGGTGGTTCTTGCGGCCAGAGAAAACCACAGAAGTCTAGTTTTTCACATAAATTTTTCACGATTTTTGGTCGCGTATAAATAAATAGGCAAAATAACTAAGACAGCAGGGTCCAAAATACAGCACTTGCTGAAAACTGAGATAACCAACCCAAACATTATGCATTAACTCAAACTTATAAAAGAGATTTGTGGACATGCCCACAATCTCAACACTCATTACAAACTCAAAATCAAACATTGTTCATAATCAAAAGCAACTAATAATTAAAGTTCACAAGACACGAAAACTTGACTCGACCTGACTCGACTTGCGCTACTAGCATCTTTTATTACAAATGGGGTAACTCATCTAAGGGTCGATGTTGGTGTGGGTGTGAGCATCTCCGTGGTTGCCTCTATTCCTTGGTGGCAACTCAGCTGGGAGCCTTGGTGATGGTGGGGGCCAGCACCGAGTTGTCTACGTAACTCATCAACCGCCTTGGTGAGCCTGTAGTTGTTTTCCGTCCTGGCATTCAGCTCATCCAGCGTCTGGTCTAGGAAGGTGTTAGTCTGGGCCAAACACTCCAAAGCCGCATGAAGTTTGGCGTTCACTTCCCCTAGTGGTCCGGTGATGCTGCAGCTGGCCTGGCCACTCTGATGACGTGGGAGGTAGCGGTGCGCCTCCCACTTGATGATGTCCCAGTGCTTGTGGCGTTGGACCATGAGAGCCTGTCATGCTGCATATTTGATTGCGGCGGTGAGGGAGAGTCGAACGGAGATAGCATGGTGGATGGTCTTCACTCGGGTCCCTTCCATGATGTACACCTTCGTCTCATAGTAGTCGGTGTACTCAGGGTGCGTCCAGCGCTCCGTCTTGTACAACACCATAGCGTTGGGGTAGAAGCGGCGCACCAGGTCAAGGAGCAATGGGTGGTAGTAATCATCACCATGATGGTCATACTGGATCTCAGCCACCCAGCGGTCTCCACCTTGGCCACCATTGTTGTCGTCATTGGAGTCGTCGGAGTTGCCGGAGTCGTCTGAGTCATCCTCCATCATCTGGGTCCCCAGCACCATCCTGGCCACCCTGTGGCTCCACCTCCTCAAGTTCATCCTCCAGGGGATCCTCCATGAGCACGTCATCAAGGTCGTCCTCCAAAGGCTCCTCAACGTGCTCCTCCACGGGCTCCGACTCCTAGGGCTTCTCCAAGGGCTCCTCGTGCTGGTTCCTCAGCATCTCAACCAGGTTCTGGGGGACACGCCTTGCTGGAGTAGAACCTCTGTCTGTACCTCGGCGGTGGCAGGGCGCGCTTGCGGGCGGTGCGCTTGAGGAGGGCCATCTACAAGAATTGAGCTAAGATTAGATCAAATTTTCACAATAGACATGGGTAGGATATAAACATAACTTCGTAGCAAATTAAAACAACAAGTAAAAGAGATAAGCAAAGCTAAGGTTTGTCCAGTGCTAACTAGGCTTGCGTCCTACAGTCAACACGGCTTTGATACTAATTTGTCACACCCAATTTTAAGGATAAAATTGAGTGCATAAACTTATGTGTGCCCAGGGATCAGTCACACACATAAGCCAACAAATTGCAATAATTGTATCATAACCAATATTTATTACATCACGAATAATATATCAAAGTCATTACATAGCGAAAAATAAAGATAACTCTCGCAGCAGCTTCATAGCACAGGGACGTCGACTGGTGGAGCACAAGTCTAAAAGTCCTCTAGGTAGTCCCCATAAGTATCACCTTCTGTTACCCATCCAGGATTTTTATCCATGTAATGAAAAATAAACAAGCGTAAGTACATGTCTACTCAACAAGACTAGCATGGGTTCATGAGGCTCAAAAGGATGACACAAGTTTAGCAGCAGTTTGCTTTTAATTAATCATCTTTTATGCAATTGGATAGCAACAAGTTGAATAAGCCCATAAGTCATGATCAAAGTAAACATAATTAAGGAATAGTAACAATAAATTAACAACAAGGCAACGTCACCCGAAAAGTAACTATTCCATAAGACGTCCAAGGCCGCTCATGACCGTGAGCTCGGCTAGTATACCAGTTTTACACTCTGCAGAGGTTGCGCACTTTCACTATGAGCCGTGATTCCTATTTTCTTGGGTTAATTACTCCCATAACACTACCAAGGTGAGTGAGCAGTGTTTCACTATGAAGTCTTTCAAATTACTTCGTCTAACAAGTTAGGGCCGCTAGGAACCGGGCAAGCAAGTGTAGAGCCCCCTTCCTCATGGCACAAGGTCACGCAGGTTATACACACTCGGATAGGAGCCACACTACACCTGAGTCATCAGGCCCCATTATGGCTTTCGGTAACCTCTAACAGGCTAGAAAAAGGACCCATTTTTGACTAAAACCAGAGCCATGTAGCCCTCATAGTTGCACGGTAAGTCCCGGTGTCATACTTACAGGTCATTACCAAAGGTGAAGGATTTAGAGCATCACACAAACTATGCTCCAATCCCCTAGTTCCATGTTGCTAAAAAGGCACCTTTTAATCATATTTGCATATTCAATTAATCAAGTTTACATGATCATGATTCCAATAGCACGCTAGCATCAACTATCCAATGCATAAACCCATAGGTGACAAGGAACAAGATAACAACACTAGGTAGTAACTATGGTTAACAAGGTAGACACATGCACATGAATTTACTTGCCTTCCTCAGCAAACTCCTAGTGATCCGGATCTTCAAAGTATTGATCTTGATCATCAATGTAATGCTCACCGTCTATACTCGATCAACATACCAACATACACGCATATAGGGGCAATCATGCACAACAAATGAGAGTATAGATTAGAACAGTACACCAACAGTGAGAAAACAGATTAAAAAGTTTATAAAACTGATCTACACGTCGCTACGAGCACATCGATATAAAGTTTGCACAAATCAGACTTTAAATGGCTAAGTCATGAATTAAACACGACTTATAATAGATAATTAATACATTAAATATAATCTCGAATTTATGAATCTAACGCAATTTGAATCGTTCAAAACAGATCTAAAACGTGTAAGTTATGGCCAAAATAAGAGTAGTGGCAAAACTATAAATAGCAGAAAATGCCTTTTACATTAAACCGATCCAAAATACGCTTCCTAAACTGAATGGAGTAAACTGTGAAATATACCAAGGGTCGTGGGTATATACATTAAAAAGAACAGGGACCTATCTGGAAAGATGACCGGCGAACCGGTATCCTTCACTGTGGTCCACTGGATCTCGAATGGGTGGTTCAGATTAAAAGGGGAGGGGATACCGGCGGTGCCCGACCGAAGAACAGGCAGGCCACGGCGGTGCCATGGCCGGAGGGTCGCCGGCGAGGGCGAAACGGCACCGCAGTGCACCATTCAGCTCAGGAGAGGGCTCGGGAGAGAGAGAAAGACAACACGAGCTCACCTAGGGCAAAACCGCGGGCTAAAATCGCCTCGGGAGGGGCCTGTGACACTGTCCAGTGGGCGGCGAGGTCCTGCAGTGGCAGCGGTGGTGCGTCAGTGCACGAATTGCGGGAGAAAATGGCTCGGGACCTTTGCACGGTCGAGGAGAAGCTTGGCAGGGGCTTACAGTGAGGAATTGGGCGACGAGCTCGCCTAATTGCGCTCGGCGGTGGAAGAACTCGGCGGCGGTGACTCTGTTCCATGCGAGAGGCAAGGGGAGGCGCTGTTAGGATTGCGTAGCAGTGAGCAAGGGCCCGCCTGGACTTATATAGTCCCGAGGTGAGGGGGATAGGGGAGTTGGATTTGCCCCGGATATAGGAGATCGAATCGAGGACGACGAGCGACGAACTCGGCTTCGTCCGTTTTCTGCCGGGCTGCAAACGAACAGGGGAAGGGCTGGAGGGGAGGTCTGACCCGTGGGACCCATGAGTCTGTGAGACAGAGCGCAGGGTCCATGAGTCAGTGAAACAGAGAGAAGGAAGGGGTGCTGCAGCTTGCCCAGCTGGGCCTCTGCGCGGGTTGGGCCAAGGCGCCCAAGAGCAAGAGGTGGGAAGCAGGCCTTCAGGCTAGAAACAGTAGGGGGAGGTTTTGCTCTTTTCCTTTTCTATTTTCAAATGCACTTTCCAAAAGGGTTTTTAAAATGGGATTTTGAACATTTGAAAAGCCCAAATAAAATCCAAACAATACAAAGAAACAATGCTCCAGCATGAATGCGACATACATGAGTCAACCCTAGGTTTGATTTTATATTTGTGAAAAATATTATTTCCTCTATATTTAGAAATGTAATAAATACACAATAAAATCATTTTCCCCTATTTAAAAAGTGATGCAGATTTTTGGGTGTTACAACTTCACATATGGCATTCTTTCTCATGAGCTTGCCATCGGCTAGGACGTAGTGCTTGGAGCGACGGACGACACGCTCCATCTCGATCTTGTCCTCTGGGACCTTGGCCTCAAGCAGGTAAGTGATGAAAGGAGCTCGCCAGTCCTCCTCATGGTTGGAGATGCATGCTATGGTCTGGTCGGGTGGAGCGGCCACTGCTTCTTCGTCCCCCTGTATGAAGGGTTTGACAAGATCTTGCACGAATACTCCAGGTGGGAGATCTGCTCGGGAGGATCCGAGCATTGACAATTTGTCGGCTGCTTGGTTCTCCGAGTGGATGACATGGTGAAACTCAATGCCCATAAATTTGCCTTCTAGCTTTCTGATTGCAGCGATGTATGCATCCATCTTTTTGCTAGTGCAGTCCCAGTCCTTGTTGACTTGATTGATGACTAAGGCAGAGTCCCCATATACCGTGAGTCATCTGATGCCCAGCTCGATGGCGATTTGTAGGCCATGGATGGTAGCTTTGTACTAGGCGGCGTTGTTGGAAGCTTTGAAGTATATCCTTAACACGTAGCGCAGGTGCTCGCCGGAGGGTGAGATGAAGAGTACCCCAGCGCCCGCTTCTCCAATGCTTAGGGAGCCGTCGAAATACATCGTCCAGTGTTCCTCGTGCTCAGGGCGTACCGGTTCTTGCATGTCAGTCCACTTGGCAACGAAATCTGCTAATACTTGAGACTTGATCGTTGTTCGGCTGCGGAATTCTATGGAGTATGTTCCCAACTCCACATCCCACTTCAGTATTCTTCCGTTGGCGTCCTTGTTGCGAAGAATGTCACCGAGTGGGAGCTGGGTAACTATCACGATTGGATGCCCTTCGAAGTAATGGCGAAGCTTTCGTGATGTGATGAGGATGGCGTAGATCAGCTTCTGCACCGTCGGGTAGCCGGTCTTGGACTCATTCAGCACTTCGCTGATGAAGTAAACTGGTCGCTGGACCGGATATGAATGGCCGGCTTCTTCTCGCTCGACTACGATGGCGGTGCTGACGACTTTACCGGTTGCAGCGATGTAGAGCAGTAGCTCTTCATCTTTCTTGGGTGCAGTGAGGAGCGGAGGGTGCACCAGGAATTGCTTAAGTTCTTTGAATGCTTGGTCGGCTTCTTCTGACCAGCTAAATTTCTCACCTGCTTTGCGTAGCTTGAAGAAAGGGAGCCCTTTTTCCCCTAACCTGGAGATAAATCGACTCAAGGCCGCCATGCACCCAGTAAGCTTCTGGACGTCTTTTATGCAGGACGGGGGTTCCATGCGCATCACAGCCTCAATTTTCTCTGGATTCAGAAGGATGCCATGCTTGTTGATGATGTTGCTGAGCAGGTTTCCAGAAGGGACATCGAAGATGCACTTGGCGGGGTTCAATTTCCATTGGAATTCAGAGAGCTTCTCGAAGACTGCTTCAAGGTTGGAGATGAGGTCTTCTGCCTTCCTTGTCTTGATGACGACATCATCGACGTAGGCTTGAGCGATATCTGGAATAAGCTTGTCGAGGCACGCCTGGATGGCCCGCTGGTACGTGGTGCCTGCATTCTTTAGGCCGAAAGACATAGTCTTGTAGCAGTAGGCCCCAAAGGGGGTGATGAAGGAGGTCTTCTCTTGGTCTTCTTCTTTCAAGGCAATCTGATGATAACTTGAGTAGCAGTCGAGGAAGCTGAGCAGCTCGCAGCCGGCGGTGGAGTCGACGACTTCATCGATGTGGGAGAGACCGAAGGGGTCTTTAGGGCAGTGTTTGTTGAGATCGGTGTAATCAACGCACATTCTCCATTCATTATTCTTTTTTCTTACAAGGACCGGGTTGGCTAGCCAATCAGGATGATACACCTCTTTGATAAAGCCGGCAGCTAGGAGCCGAGCTAAATCTACCCTAATAGCCTCCTTCTTGTCTGGAGAGAATCGTCAGAGCTTCTGCATAACGGGCTTGGCCTTCTCTGAGACGTTCAAGGAGTGCTCGATCAGCTCCCTGGGTACGTCGGGCATGTCCGCAGGTTTCCATGTGAAAACACGGATGTGTTTCCTGAGGAAGCTGACGAGCGTGTCTTCCTATTTGGGGTCCAAATCCGCCCCGATGCGAGTAGTTTTACTCGAGTCACCAGGGACGAGGACCACTTCCTTGGTCTCCTTGTTTTCGTTGCAACTCTGGGTAGGGTCTTCTCTGGAATCTCCTGCTCCTCAGGCGGCAGCTTCTACGTCTCTGCTGCACATGTGTTCATTAGGATGGAGACGTCGGTGGCTTCAGCCATGGTGATGGCCTCCTTCTCGCAGTCGTATGCCGTCTGGAGGTTGGAGCGAACCGTGAGGATGGTCTTCGTTGGCATCTTCATGATGAGGTAGGTGTAGTTGGGGATGGCCCTAAACTTGGCCAGAGCTGGGCGACCGAGGATGGCGTGGTATGCAGCGTCGAAGTCGGCAACCATGAAGTCGATGTGTTCAACGCGGAAGCACTGTGGTGTCCCGAACTGGACTGGAAGGTTGATCTGCCCCAGGGGGTATGAAGACTGCCCTGGGATGATCCCCTAGAAAGGGGCTATGGTTGGCTCCAAGTCTTCTGGTCAGAGTCCGAGCTCTCTGGTGGCTCCGGAGAAAAGGATGTTGAGGCCGTTGCCGCCGTCGATCAGCACCTTGCGGAAACGGGTCTTGCGTATGACCGGATCAAGGATCAGGGGGAAGTGACCCAAATATGGAATCTCCGTCCACTAGGTCCTCTCTGCTGAAAGTGATGGACTTGTGCGACCAAGGAGGAAACTTGGGCTCAGCGACAGAGGCGTCGTAGTTGGCGACAGAGTTGACGCGCCTGGCGACGAGTTTCTGCTCCCTCTTGGACTCCATCACGACGTGGACGCCAGTGATTGTGGAGACCGTCTTGTGGGCGTCGGTGAAGCCGGGTGGTGGCTTGTAATTGTCATCACGCTTGTCGGAGTCAGTGCGAGCTCTCTTCTTCTCCTCTTCTCTGAAAGCCCTGGATAGGTCGAAGCAATTCCTCATGGTATGGTTATCGAACTTATGGATAGGGCAGGGACCGTCGAGGAGCTTCTCGTAGGCTGCATCATTAGTTGCGCTTCGGCCCCGGTCGGGTGTTGTAGACCTAGGCAGTGGCGGCATCTCTCCCTGCCCCTAGAGCTTTCTGGTTCGTCGCGACGGCGTCGGTCGAAATGACGGTGGTCGCGGCGATCGCGTTCGTCGTGGCGGTAGTCCCTCCATGGCCCTCGGTCGTCGGGGCGCCGATCGGTTTGGCGATCTCCGTCTAGATGGCGTGGTCGGTCAGGGAAGCACAGACGGCTGTGGATGGAGTGGTGTGCCGCTTCATTCCCCTCGGCGTACTTGTTGGCGATGCGAGGCATCTCAGCGATGGAGCTTGGCCTGCTGCGGGACAACTTCCGCTGGAGGATCTTCATCTGGGCGGAGGCCATGTATGAAGGCAGAGATGGCCTCGGCATCCGTGACAGTTGGGGATGTTGTTCCTAGTCTTGGAGAATCTGTGGATGAAATCCCACAGGCTTTCGCGCGACGCTTGCTAGAGTTTCTCGAGGTCGTACTTCGTGCCTGGCTGATTGCAAGTGGCGCGGTAGTTGCTGATGAACTGCTGTTTCAGTTGCTCCTAGGTGTCGATGGAGTTCAGTTTCAGGCTGAGCAGCCAATTGGTGGCAGAGGTATTGAGCATGACGAGCAAATAGTTTGCCATGACATCGGAGTTCCCTCCGGCAGCCTTGACCGCGATCTCATAGACGATGAGCCACTTGGTAGGATCAGCTGGTGCCATCATAGGTCTCGACGCCTATGACTTTGAAGTTGGTCGGCCAGCGCACCACCTTGAGGTCGGCTATGAACGGCAGCTCGGGGGATTCTTGCCGCTGATTGGGGCCATGAGCTTCATCATACTCCTGGCTGGCAGCTCGGATTCTGTTGTGTGTCTTGCCTCCTTTCGGCCTTCGATGCGCTTGCGAAGATCTTTTCCTCTCAGCTTCTCGCGAAGGTCCGACTGATTGACCTCCTGATCGTTGTCGCGACGGCAGCGCCTTCATCCGCCACAGGAGTGGCCACCGTCTTCAATAATAAGCTCGGTGGCGGACGTAGTAGAGTACGATCGAGGAGGTTGGCGCTCTTCATTAATTTGGATGTGGGCCACCGTGAGGAGAGCCGTAAGCCGCCGGACTTCTGGCGTCTGGTTCATATGTCTGGCTTCCGTTATCGCGCTAGGCAACATTTACGCTTGGTGTCTTGGGGACCTGGTGTTCACCGACCAGATCAAGATATTGCTCCAAGTTCCGTGCGGCGTTCCTCCTTGCTTCGCCTTGCTGCTCGCGGCGTCCTCTTCGATCGGCGTTTCTTGCCTCGTTATCCTCATTTAGCGCCGGAGCGCTATCGTTACTAACGGTGAGGATGGGTCCTCCAATAAGTCGACCAGCGGGACGAAGCTGACCAGCGAGGCCTCCATCTTTGCTATCGTGATCGGAGCCTGTTGTTGTCGGCGATGATGAAGGTGGCGCGGGAACCGGCGTGATCGGAGACGACGTGGTCAGGGATGATGTGGTCGGAGATGGTGTGGTTGGCTTGATGCAGCAGACGTGAAAAGCTAGAAGCCCTGTTCCTGCAGGCCAAAGGACATATAGCCTCCTGGAAGGTTGTGATCGGGGGCCCTTGAAGGCGCGACTGCTCGGTGTTGAAGCTCGATGATGCGTCCTCGCGGCGTGGCGCTGATGACCAAAGTTTTGTCTTGCTGGGGCAGTGGAGGAGTGTCCGTGTCACTGACGGATGCCGGAGGCGAGCTGCAGAAAATTGATCTGCGATCGACTCCAAAATCTGGAGACTCTCGGACAAGCCCTGGGAGACCCGATCTATAGCTCCAATTAGGTCGCTGTCGTCGATGGTCCTCCAAGTGTAGTAGTGGGAACCTTCTTGCCAGAGTAGATGCCGTCGATGAAGCTGGAGTAGATGCAATCTGGACCGCCTTCATAATCTTTCCCTCGCCGTCGGAGCCGATGACTCAGGTGATGGATCCCACCGTGAAGATCTGGCCCGGCGTCGGGAGTACTATGGAGCTTGAAAAAATCACCATCTTGCTCGCCATGGGATCAGGGAGCACATCCCCTACCTGGCATGCCAACTGTCGACAAAATATAGTCGATAGTCTATCGAGGGGTATGCCTAAGGTAGTAGATTGATCGGTGAAGGTGCGCCTGAGACGAGCAAGCGTTACGCGAGGAGCGTGAGACACAAGATTTATATAGGTTCGGGCCGCCGCTAGGCGTAATACCCTACGTCATGTGTGTTGATGGATTGTATTGCTGTGTTATGAGATGAGTTGAGGGGATCCCTTGCCCGCCTTATATAGTCTGGAGGGCAGGGTTACAAATCGGTTTTCCATGTATATAAGATTACAATCCTAACCGAACATGGAAACTAATTGGCTAGATAATTAGGAAAGCTATTTCCTTGACTGCTAAGGCTTCTTAGTCCGGCGGATATACGTGACCTTCAGGAGAACGTGTAGACTGACGCATCCTTGGCAGGCCGGGCCTGATCGGAAGAAGTTGGCCCAAGTATAGCCATGCGGGTATACGGGTTTATACCCTCACAGATGCCCAAGAGGGGGGGTGAATTGGGCAACTAGTAAATTTTTTGCAATACAATTTAACCTATCGCCATTTGCCCAACTTCACCCCGCAAGTGCTTGTGTTCGTTCTAATCCTAAAACAAGTTATGCAACCTACAGTCAAGTCCTATCACAAGTAATACTACTCTAGGAATGTAAACAACACAAAATAAATACGGAAAAGTAAATGAGTTGAGAAGCGCAAGCCGAGTTTTTCCTGAGGTATCAGAGAGTCGGCACTCCCCACTAGTCCTCGTTGGAGCACCCGCGCAAGGGTCTAGCTCCCTCTTGATCCTTGCAAGGACCAAGTGCTCTTTACAGGCTGATCCTTTGCTCTCTGGCACGGTGGATCGCTCACAACCGCTCACAAGCTTGACTTGGGCTGCTCACAAGCTCTCCAAGTGGTCACCAAGCCTCCGATCGCCACCGAACCGTCTATGTGATGCCGATCACCAAGAGTAACAAGCCTAGATTCACACTTGACCAAGAACAAGGCCAAAGAGAGGGATGGATGCACATAAGTCACCCTTGATCACACTCTAGGGAAGAAGCTCACAAGCAATGGAATTCACTCAACCTCCCTAGGGCTCTTGCGCCCTCACAAAGTCACAAAGGTTGCTTTAGCTGAACAAGTGGGCAAAAGAGCTAGAATAAAGGTGATGGAGAAGTATAAATACCCCCAACTTCAAAACTAGCCGTTTGTGCTATGTTCAGCAGTCTGCGAACCGTCGGACCCTATGAA
The DNA here is from genome assembly GCA_038502445.1 of Eremochloa ophiuroides. NCBI lineage: Eukaryota > Viridiplantae > Streptophyta > Magnoliopsida > Poales > Poaceae > Eremochloa > Eremochloa ophiuroides. Next base: position 44,539,311 of record JAHLJS010000002.1, read on the forward strand.
CAGTGCCACCGTCGGATCAAAACTCCACAGTTCGACTCTCACAGCCACCCTGCAGGCAGTACTGTGACAGAGGGGCATCGGACCCTCACCAATGGTCCGACGCTCACCGTCGGACCAGCGTCCAACGCCCTCTGCACTCTCAGGTGCTCTCTGCACAGAACTGCACAACGGCTAAAGCACGAGGCAATAGTCCGACGTAGGCCATTAGACTCAGTTCGAAGCCTGAAAACCTCTCTAGAACCTCTCTGGAAGCATTGGACTCTGCAAAGCAATAGTCCTGACGCCCCCCGGACTGCTAGTCCGACGCTCACCCAAAGAACCCTGGCACCGTTGGATGCTAGCTATGGTCTGGCTGACCATGCCAGCACCCGTCGACGCTCCCTGGTGCACGGAGAAGCACCCAGGGGCTGCCACGTGGCCGTCGAACTCTGAGCAATGGTCCGATGACCAGTCTACTCAGGGTCCGATGCCCCTAAAATGATCAGAACTTCGCCGAATCGAAAACTTTCCAAAATGAAGTTTGACCCTCTCTCTCTCAAGAGTCTCTCTGGGCCATCTAGAGCTAAGCTGGACAAGTGTGCATCTTATCTACACTCTCTAACCTTGCCCTAAGTCAAGCTACCCAGTCCAAACCCTCCTTAATAGTATAGTCAAAGAGAAAACAAGACCTAAACTACTCCAAGTGCCTATCAACTCCAATCGAAACTTGGAACTAGCCAATCACCGTCTTGCCTTCCGTTCTTTGAAAACTAAAATGAATTCAGTCGCTAGGGGCTTTGAACCTTGCATGTTATTATGACCTAACCTCTAAGTTATCCTGCAAAACACACGTTAGTCATAATAACCGTCCTGTTGTCATTAATCACCGAAACCATTAGGGCCTAGATGCTTCAATCTCCCCCTTTTTGGTGATTGATGGCAACAACCTCAAATAGATTTAGAAAAAGTGAGATTTTTAAAGGCTTGATTCATATAAGCATGTGACAATAAGAGCAAAGGGTTAGGCATGCTTATACAAATCAAAACCACAAGGTGCATAAACAATATGAAATAAGCTCAAGTACCAAGTGTTATGCTCAAGATCGGAGTGAAGCGCGGAAGCTAAGACACGAGCATAACCAAGTGAGAACAAAGTGACATGATATATATAACAATGAAGCACAACCATATGTCACAAGCCAAGTCTCAAGCACACATATATACAAATGCATGAAAAGTAAACATGATGCATGTATATCACATATCAAAAGAACCAAATCCCTCTCTCATCGCTCCCCCTAAATCTATGCCCAATCTCCCCCTTTGGCATCAAGCACGAAAGCCCTAAGAGCTTGGAGGTGGAGAAGAAGCTACAGCGTCGGGGTCAGAGGGGTGAGGCAGTATCTGGAACTGTGAGGGGTCGGTGTCGGACTCTGAGCTCTGACCCTCTGCCGTAGGACATGGAGGTGAAGCGGTCTGGGTCGGCTCAGCTGTCTCTAGAACCGGGTTAGCCTGTATGTCTGGAGCTGCAGAAACTATCTCTATAGGTGCCTGCTCCTCTGGTGCTGTTGGATCAGACTCTGAAATGGTCTGCTCTTCGGTGACTGGCTGCTGACCCTGTGGCTGTTGACAGTTACTAACGCTATCAAAAGAGTGTAGCCAAACCTATGTTTTGGCAGTGGTAACAATACTTCTCAACGCAATTACGGGGGTTGTCAATCCCTAAACTCGAAGTATGTGGTTGTTGACACTTCTAACATTGCTACTAGGAATAAAGTTATTTCTAGCAACTACGCCAAAAATGCTATGGGTAGCTCTATAGGATAGGTGACGGGATTCTGCAAGCGCACAGAACTATCGTATAGCACTTTACCTGGGAGTACTAGCGGTGTTGAATTTATATTTTCCCAAAGGAAGGCTGGGTTTGTGATTCCTAGGATCCGATAGTCAATGATCTAGATATGGATAAATGGGGTAACAACCTTAGTGAGGATAAATCAATGAAGTATAACTAAGGTAGAAACACACTAGGATAAATGGAAGTAGCTCTGGAGTTTATGGCAGAACTCTAACTTCAGTAAAAGATCAAGTGATTGCTATACCAAAGAGATTGCTATACCCGGGACACTGTTGGTATAAGATAACTCAAATAAATAAACACTAGGATTATCTGCAAGTGGACAGATACCGATGTAGCACTTCACCCGAGAGTATTCCAGGATATCGTTATTTATATTTTACCACAGGGAAAATGGGATGACTAAAATCTAGACTTAACCCCTGAGCTACTATCAAGGACGGAAGAAAATAGGTGATATAGGAGATTGCTAAGGCTTCTAGTTCTAATCCTCACAAGATATGATATGATTGTTCTCAAGGGGAATTACTATAGGAATACACCAACATAGGGTAGATTCCTTAGTAATGGAATCCTACGGTCTTACTGACGGGAGGTGGACTGTGTAAGACTCAACAAGGCTTGGTCACCCTCGCGATCTACCACCGATCCGGACAGTATAGGGCATTTACGAGTAAATATAATCTAAGCACCATGCTTAAACTATAAATAACTACTTCAATCAAGGAGCTACCAAGATTAAAGCACTCAGAAGAATCGTAAACCTTAAGAACAATAATAGCAACGTTACTCACTTGGATTAGAAGTTGAACTCCAAAGAAATCTTCAGAAACAGGCCCCAAAGAAGGACTTGAATCCGCGGGTACAAGTTGTAGAGCAGTCACCGACAGGCCGGCAACTCCCCCAACTATCCCCAGCTCTACTACCACACTACTTCTATAATGAGAATAGCCTTAATCTAGAGAGACTACATGGCTAATCTTCTAATTGATGCTTGGCTCTAGATCGTATCTTGGGTTTCTACTCTATTTGAGATATGTCGGTGGAATTCTGAAACCCTGGATTGATTTCTCTTCGGATCGACTATGAAACCCTAGGAGCTCTAGGGGTGCTTATATAGACCGGTGGGATGAACCGTAGCACTTGGATCAAACCGACTATGACGGGCGGCTAGGATTGCGTGAAATTTCGGGATGTGGGGCCACGTCGAAACGTAGACGAAAAGGACTCCTGGGGGATCGGCCGACCTGTCAGTAGGGATCGGCCGATCCCCTCTGTCTGACATGTGGGCCCTCCCTCGGCAGGTGTGTCTCTGGTGTCTTCTAGAATATTCTTGATCTCTTGCCGCGGCGTAATTCGGTATTTTTCTCTGCGGTGTGGGTCCTCTTTGGTTCTTTTCCTAGTATAGTCCCTGGAAAACACAGATTCACCAAAACTAGTGGAATTCTATCAGTTTAAACCCTATTCTAGGTGTTGGCTCTAATTTATATCTTTTTCATGATTGGTTGACGGGTAAAAGTCATATAATAATTGTTGTCAACAAGCTCCCCCACACTAGATCTTTGCTCGTCCCAAGTAAAGGATGGAATTAAGCAATCATAACTTTAGGACTAGACATCAACATTTCACCATTCCAAGTCATACTTGCACTGCAGGATGTGTTGTGTCTAGCATAGTACTTTGAGCGGTTGAAGAATAGAACAGCTAGAAACTGATCACCTTCCTCTATCAATCAAGTAGTTGGAGGTTTTTGAATGTTTTTTTTGAAAATAAAGCATAGCTTACCTTCTCCTTCTTTGTAGTACTCTCATGTCACTCATATGTGGTGGTGCTGATCCTTACCAAGGCATAGATGATGTCGCCTTCTCTGTTGCCTACTTGTAAAGCTTATGTGGAGCTGAGGTAGGGGTAAAGTAAAGACATACTTGTATTGCATATATTGTAAAGTCAAAACAAGGATCCAAGGAGAAAGGTGTCATACTCTTAGATCAAGATGTGCATGTGTGTGGAATATATGGTGGCTATCCTAATTCTACTATGCTCCTTTTGAGGATTTTCTCTCTCTTTTGCTTCTGCAGGACAACATGGGCTATCTTTCTTTTTCTTTCTTTCTCTTTTTTTCAGGCAAGCATCTAAGTACCCATTGTTTTAGTATTCCGGACACTTGTCCATTTTTACCTCTTAGGTGGGTATCTATGTACCCATTGTTTTCTCTCTTCTCACACTTTTGCATAGCCACATGCCTCTTCTCTGCATACTTTTGAGAGATGATAACAAGAACTTTGGAGCATTTATTCCTAACTTCTTTTTGTGCTTCCTCCAATATCGGAATGAAACATTTTTGGGTGGAAAGGCATGTTGTTGCGTATTCCTAGTGTAGGAATAGCAGATATATGTGCAGTGTACGTGATCTTGATCTTGGGAGCATGATAGATTTCTCAACTAAGGGTCACTCGGTTTGACAAAACTCAAAGCAATAGCAAGTAGTAAATGTAGAAGGTTGATTCTATCCTATATTTGGCTCTGGTAGGTAAATGCTTTTACTACAAAGGAGAAGTATAGCTATTGGTTTTAAGTTTTGCAAATAAAATTCTCCAACAACTAGATATCAAGAATCAATCTTTCAATGTTCTTACTATCTCGTATTCCACAACAACTTAAGCAACATGGGGTCCCTATTTTTAAGTTCACAACAGTAGCAAGACTTCCAGGAAAAGTGTTATGCATGTCTATTCTTAAGTCAAGGCTACTCAGGTTAATCCTTTCATGTTTTAAAGTTGCTTAACCATAAGATTTTCAATTCAGTGCAAAACAAAGACCGGCGTACGAGAAAATATGAAGTTCAGGATACGTACCTGGCCGTGGACAAAGCTCATGGTGAGGCGGCACTGGGATGGATCGGCCGACCTAGGGTAGGGATCGGCCAATCCCTCCTGGTGGTCGTTCGTGCCCTGTCTCGTCGTGTGTGATCTGTGCGTTGGTTGCTTTTGTTTTGGTGTACTTTCGTCTTCGGTGTTTATCGTTCCATCTCATGCTCCTCCCCCACACTTGTTTCCTGTTTTCCTTTATGTACAACAGTACAACAAAGTGGAGACAAACACAAATATATCAAAGCGAGATAATATTGACACAAACTGACTTTTATTAATAGGGCACTTTTATTACACAAGATTTTAAAATGAACTAAGCAAACTAAAGCGAACTAATCGAACTAAGCGAAACTAAACAAACTAATGGGTGCCCTATGGATACATAACTCTAATACTTCCTAGCACTTTTCTTGTAGAAAAGCTCAAACTTAATCTCTAGCTCTCTCTGCTTTCCGTCCTTCAGATCAATCTTAAGATTAGTATCAGCTATCGTTCTAGTAAGGAGTATGTATATCCTGGTTCTTCATGATCTCCATCTCATGCTTCATCTCATCCATCTGCTTCTGAAGCTCTGCCTGTGGTGACCTTGGAACGCTTCCGTGGAGGCTTCTCTCCACGTGGTCCTTCCTTGGGTGGCACGTATTTGACCTTAGTTGGGTCAGCACGAACTCCATCGAAGGTGGGGCGAGTGGTATACTTGGCACATGAGACATGGCCATCCTTATCGAGCTTCAACCCCGTTAGCATCTCGTTTGGCTTTGGTGGCAGGAGCTTGACGTCCTTCGGCAGCTTGACGATTGGTTCCTTCCGTGGCGCGTCCTTCAGGTAGAGGGTCTCCGGCGGTGATGGAAGGGCTGATCTAGTACAAGCATGAAAGGATTGCTCATGCTTGCGAGGCTGATTTGGTGGAGCAATGGCGAGAGGTCAAGGAGTTCTAGCAGGGATGATGGCTTGAGAGTCATCGGCAGGAACCTTGCTAGGATCCATCCCGTAGGGGATGATCTTTTTGTCGGCCATGGGAGTCTTGGAGGAGAGCTCGTAGGCACGAAGAAGAGAATGGGTTGTATGAGATGAGAATGGAGGCTAGCAGGGGCTGGTTATATAGGCGTCTGGTGGCCGCTAGGGTTCCGAAACTTTCCCTACGAGCTTAGGCGGCGGCGGATGGTTTACCAAAAACGAAAGATGGAAAATATGCGAGAAGATACCCGAAGGATCATGTCACGAAAAGGTGGCGGCGAATGGGGTCAGGGGGGATCGGCCGATCTGACTGGTGGGGTCGACCGATCTGTCCTCTTGCCCATTCAGCTCCTGGTCTTTTCGTGCGGCTTTCTCACGCTACTTAGCTTCTAAAATTCGAACTTTCCCATGCGGGGATGCAAAAGGAAGGCTTAGTCCCTAATACACTTGGTAAATTAATAAATTCGATAACATCTATTTCTTCTGGGCCTTTAATCGGTTCTAGAAAGAGTTTAAGGCGGTGACCATTTACCTTGAATAACGTACCTTCATCAGTTTGAAGTGTGACCGCTCCATGGGATGAAGTGTTGATCACCTTGAATGGTCCTTCCTATTTGCTTCGTAGCTTTCCGTGACCGAATAACTTCACCCTGGAATTAAAAAGTAATACCATGATCTCTGGGTGCGAAGTCCTTCTTCTTCAGTCTTTTGTCATGCCATCTCTTCGTTCTCTCTTTGTAGATCTTGGAGTTGTGATATGCTTTCTCACGCCATTCATCTAGTTTAGAGAGTTGCATTTTTTATTTATTCCTGCAGCATCCAAATCCCTATTCCATCTCTTGATTGCCCAGTGAGGTTTGAACTCAAGCTCTACTGGCAAGTGATAGGTCTTTCCATAAACAAGCTGGTATGGTGACATTCCAATTGGTGTCTTGTAGGTTGTTCTATAAGTCCACAGTGCTTCTGGCTAATCTGTCTTTCCATGCTGTTCCCATTTCGTTGACCGTCTTCTGTAGAATGTTCTTGATCTGCTTATTTGATGTCTTTGCTTGCCCACTTGTCTGAGGATGATATGGAGTGGCAATGTTGTGGTAGGACCCCCTTTTTTGCTAAATATAGTTGGAATCTTCTATCGATGAAGTGGGATCCTTCATCACTGATTACCATTCTTGGAGTACCAAATCGTGGAATTATTATTTCCTCAAACATCCTCTTTGAGCTTCTGGAATCTGCAGCTTTGCATGGCATAGCTTCTACCCATTTTGAGACGTAGTCTACTGCCACCAAAATGTACTCACACTGCTTTGACTTTGGAAATGGTCCCATGTAGTCGATTCCCCAGACGTCGAAAAGCTCTACTTGGAGGTTATTGACGAGGGGCATGGCATCTCTTGAATTGATGTTTCCATGTCATTGGCATGCCCCGCATCGTCGGATAAAGCTTTTCGTGTCATCATACATGGTAGGCCAAAAGAATCCACTTTGTCAAATCTTTGCATGTGTGCGAAATGCGCCATAGTGTCCTCCATATGGTGATAAGTGGCATCTTTCAATGATCTTGATCCCCTCTTCCGCTGGTACACATCTCTGGAGTAGTCCATCAGAACATATCATGAAGAGGTATGGCGGGTCCCACATGTGTTGTCGACTCTCGTAGATGAGCTTTCTTTTGTCCTCCCCTGGTGGGACATATCCTGCAACCATAAAATTCACAATATTTGCGTACCATGGGGTCGGATCGGGTGATCCGATAGAGCATGTCGTCCCTCATCGAGTCGTTGATGGGCATTTCCTGTATATTCTCAAAATGCATTCTAGACAAGTGATCTGCTATAGAGTTTTCTACTCCCTTTTTATCTTTTATTTCTAAGTCAAATTCTTGGAGTAGCAAAATCCATCTTATCAATCTAGGCTTAGCATCTTTCTTAGTGAGCAAGTATTTCAAAGCAGCATGATCAGTGTAAAAAATCACTCTAGCTCCAACTAAGTAAGATCTAAACTTGTCTATAGCAAAAACAATAGCCAGGAGTTCTTTTTCAGTTGTTGCATTAATTAAGATGTGCTCCTGTCAGAGTTTTACTAGCATAAGCAATTGCATGATGCTTTTTATCTTTAGTTTGTCCCAAAACTGCCCCCATAGCATAATCACTAGCACCACACATGATTTCAATTGGTGCAGAGATAAGTTCTTGCTTTAGGGTGTTAAAAGATTTCATACAAGCATCATCAAAATCAAAGGGAGCATCCTTGGCTAGCAAGTTTGTAAGAGGCCTAGCAATATGTGAAAAGTTTTGAATAAAGCATCTATAAAAGCTAGCATGACCAAGGAAACGTCTAATCCCTTTAACATTAATAGGAGGAGGTAGTTGTTCAATTACTTCAATTTTAGCTCTGTCTACCTCTATCCCTCTTTCAGACACTAGGTGTCCCTAGCACTATTGCTTCCCTAACCATAAAATGACACTTATCCCAATTAAGGACTAAGTGCTTTTCTTCACATCTTTGCAAAACCTTATCTAAATTTTCAAGACAATCATCAAAAGTTTTTCCATAAATAGAAAAGTCATCCATGATTTCTTCAATCATATCCAAAAAAATAGACATCATGCATCTTTGAAAAGAAGCTGGTGCATTACACAATCCAAAGGACATCCTACGGTAGGCATAGGTTCCATAAGGACAGGCAAAGGTGGTTTTGCTTTGATCATCAGGGTGGATAGGAATTTGATGATATCCAGAATATCCATCAACGAAGCAAAAGAAAGAGTGGTTTACCAATCGCTCTAACATGTCATCGATGAAGGGCAAAGGGAAGTGATCTTTCCTTGTCACCTTGTTGAGTTTTCTATAATCTATGCACATCCGCCATCCAGTGACGGTTCTCTAGGGGATTAAGTCATTCTTGTCATTCTTGACAACCATCATGCCTCCCTTTTTAGGCACAACTTGGACTGGGCTTACCCACTCACTATACGGCACAGGATAGATAATCCCTGGCGTGCAATAGCTTCAAGACTTCCTTCTTTACAACCTCTCTCATCGCATTATTGAGCCTACGCTGGGGCTCTCTAGATGGTATGATGTTAGGATCAGTCGGAAATGCGATGGGTGCAAAGAACAGGACTAATTCCTTTCAGATCTTGGAGTGAATAGCCAAAAGCTGATCGATGTTTTTCCAAAACTAGTGATCAAGCGAATGGTCTCTACTTGCGAGAGTTTGTCACTAATGATCACTGGAGATTGCATATCTCTATCTAGGAAAGCATATCTAAGACCGGCTGGCAATGGTTTGAGATCAATTGGAGGTTTAGGTGGCACTAGGAATTCATCAAGGGGTAAAGGTTCTAGATTTTTGGCTTCTTCCTCGATGAAGAACTCCTCATCTTCTTCAAGATTGGATTCTCTCAAAAAATCTAGGGCTGCCACCGTGATCTCACTAATTGGATCAGGCTCAGGACATGGCTCAGTCTTAGCATTTAGTGATCGGATAATGGACAAAGGGAATCTAAAGTTTGGTCCTAATTGAACATGGATTGTCCCTGTTTGTCCTTGTTGAATAAGTCTTCCAATGGGTTGGCCTATTTTTGGCGCTTCTTAGCGTCAGTAGAAAAGTCCACAAGCGCACGGAAGTACCGTTGTACCCTTTACCCGGAAGTATTCAGGGTATCGTAATTTTCCAGAGGAACGGTCTTTGTACTTAGTCTCTTAAACTAGTTTACTCAGAAGAGACGGAAGGGATAGCTTGGGTAGAGAGGTTCTTCTAAGGTCAAACGCATATAAGCTGGAAACTTCCCCACTACTTGCTTGCTTCAGGCCCACTGACGCACCTGGTCTGCCAGGCGATACCAGTATCAGCGCTATTCCGCGTCCGAACGTGGGGGGATGCTGGTACGAGTGGACAGGGCCGTCCCACCTGCCACCTACCCCTCTGCCCGTGGGTGCGCACAACATACAAAGGTAGACTCTGACCTAGACACCACGTCTACGAAGGCGACTACTACTCTAGCGGCATACAGGAACATCCGTCTCTATCAGGAGTCCTCTTACTAGAGCATCCGTCCAAAGGACGAACGATGATCCCACAAACAAGTAGCTTTATGGAAGTAACATGCTTAATGAATCAAATCAAAGTTGAACACGAACTTCTTACTTCAAGTAGCAAGACGATCGTAGAGGTACAAGTTGGATCGAGAGCCGACAAGCCCGGCACTTCGTCCACCCGGAGGCAGAACTGCTTGGACTCCGCTCTTTCTCCATTTCTTGTCCCTCTCTCACTCCCTATACTAAATTAGCTATAAGCTAATGGAATGGAGCTTGCTCTTCCTCTCTACATTGTGACCTCTTGTGTTGGTGAATCAATTTATGAATAGGATGTAAAAGAGGAGGCCTCCTTTTATAGCTTGAGAGGAGGGGGTTCTATGCAAAAGAATCATCCTCACATGGAAAGATCCAAACCAACCTCCACTTGCCATCTGTGTTGATCGTAGGTGGGACCGTCCTTAGAGAACCGCCCTACACCTGTCAGAAGAAAACTGGGCCCGAGAGGCCCCACCAGGGGGTGGACGGTCCCCTAGTAGGCCCATATGGCCACCGCCTTTTGGGAGCACGTGGGCCTCGTCAATAGCTTCATTTTGACTAGTGATTCAGCCCAATCGGAGTTCGGATGAGTGAGTTATAGCCAAAATACTCAAGCCTACTCGTGGAGTCCTAAATTGGATTCGAACTTATATATCTTTTTATTGGGAACTCCAAATAATGCAAATAATATATGCATTTTGATCAGCACGACGAGCCCTCCGCAATGGTGTAGTCCATTTTATTATTTGAGATACTTTTATGTTATGAAAACTCGGATATTCCTGCAACATAGTGGAAAACACCAAAACTCGTAGAACTTGTTAATTAAATAATATTTTTCTATGATGTTCCATTGATTTATATTATTATTGGCGGTATAAAATGTGACTTAAGGACCGCCAACACCTATCAACAGGTCGAACTCCATGACATCAAAGATATAAAAACTAAGATGGAGCATGGTGTCGTTTACCCGGATAGGGAGCACATATAAAATGCCCAAACTTGGAATAATGTGCCCGGAAGGACTTTTCAAGAGCTTTGTTGTTGGGGTTAGTGGCATGTCTAGAGATAAATCTTGAGCAAATGATGCAGACATGATATTAACACCCACAACTGGAATGTAGAAAGCTTCAAAAGGGCCTTTATGGATTTGGCATTTGATTAAGATAGAAGGTGAATCCAATCAGATCATATCAGAGGAAACCTCTGATTCTTCTAGCTAACCATTGCAGATTATGGGTATAAGCTCTCTCGTGGTCTTTCTACAGAAGGCTACTTCAGGAGGTTCTAAAGATGGTTTCTTGGACTTCTGAGGCTTCTTAATCATATGGAAGTGAGAGGTCTTTCCAAAATCGGAGAAAAGATCATCTTCTATGTCTAGTATAAAATCCGACAGCGCAGTATCCTCCTTTTCCATAGGGTTAGAAATCGGTATAGCTGAGGATTGGGATGTTGATGGTTCAGGTTCAAGTTTAGCTACCCTAAGCTCTAACTTCTCCTCGGGTTGGTTAGCTGTTGTCTAGGATCTTGCGTGCCTCAGAATCTGAAACATGCGCAAAAGATCCTCCCGCAGAGTAGCTGAGATGCCTTTTGGATTTTCTTCTCAGACCCACAAAAAAGTGCTGAATGAGAATCGGGTCTGGAATGGATAGGTTTGGTCCAGATTTTATGAGATCATTAAAACGCTCCCAGGATGTGGCCAAAGATTCATTATCTTTCTGTTTGAAAGATAGGATCTCGGTTTTGAGGTTCACAATTTTGGAAAGGGGATAGAATTCGAGACAAAAGTCTAAACGAAGTTTTCCCCAATCTCCTTCTTCTTTCTCTACGGTTCGGTCATACCAGGTTTTAGCTCTCCCTCTCAAAGAGAAAGGAAAAAGCTTCCAACTTAGTGTTTCATCGGACATGCCCTCTATATGGAGGCAGTCACAAGTTTGATCGAACTCTCGTAGGTGAAGATGAGGATTATCATCTTCCTCTCCTGAAAAGGATTGGCTTTGGACCATCTCTATTAAACACGGGCGTAGCTCGTAGGTAGGAGTTTGGATAGGCTTTGAGAATTGCCCAGGCCTATGGCTTGTGCTCGTGGATGCAACATATTTATAGAAATAAGGATGAAAACAAAAATAAGGAGATAATAAAGGTAAAAGTATGAATACAAGGTTAAGATAGACTCCAGATGTTTCAACCGTTTTCCCCGGCAACGGCGCCAGAAATGCTTGTTGGTATAAGATAACTCAAACAAATAAACACTAGAATTATCTGTAAGCGGACAGATACCGATGTAGCACTTCACCCGGGAGTATTCCAGGTATCGTTATTTATATTTTACCATAGGGAAAACGGGATGACTAGAATCTAGACTTAACCCCTGAGCTGCTATCAAGGACGGAGAAAATAGGTGATATAGGAGATTGCTAAGGCTTCTAGCTCAAATCCTCACAAGATATGATATGATTGGTCTCAAGGGGAATTACTACCGGAATACACCAACAAAGGGTAGATTCCTTAGTAATGGAATCCTACAGTCTTACTGACAGGAGGTGGACTGTGTAAGATTCAACAAGGCTAGGTCACCCTCGCGATCTACCACCGATCCGGACAGTATAGTGCATTTACGTGTAAATATAATCTAAGCACCACGCTTAAAGTATAAATAACTACTTCAATCACGAAGCTACCAAGATTAAAGCACTCAGAAGAATCGTGAATCTTAAGAACAACAATAGCAACGTTACTCACTTGAATTAGAAGTTGAACTCCAAAGAAATATTCAGAAACAAGCCCCAAAGAAAGACTTGAATCCGCGGGTACAAGTCGTAGAGCAGTCACCGACAGGCCGGCAACTCCCCCAACTATCTCCAGCTCTACTACCACACTACTTCTAGAATAAGAATAGCCTTAATCTAGAGAGACTACAAGGCTAATCTTCTACTTGATGCTTGGCCCTAAATCCTATCTTGGGTTTCTACTCTATTTGAGATATGTCGGTGGAATTCTGAAACCCTGGATTGATTTCTCTTCGGATCGATATGAAACCCTGGAGGTCTGGGGGTGCTTATATAGACCAGTGGGATGAACAGTAGCACTTGGATCAAACCGACTTCGACGGGCGGCTAGGATTTCATGAAATTTCGGGATGTGGGGCCACGTTGAAATGCAGACGAAAAGGACTCCTGGGGGGATCGGCCGACCTATCAGTGGGATCGGCCGATCCCCTCTGACTGACATGTGGGCCCTCCCTTGGCAGGTGTGCCTCTGGTGTCTTCTAGAATATTCTTGATCTCCTGCCGTGACGTAATTCGGTATTTTCCTTGCGGAGTAGGTCCTCTTTAATTCTTTTCCTGTATAGTCCCTGGAAAACACAGATTCACCAAAACTAGTGGAATTCTGTTAGTTTAAACTCTATTCTAGGTGTTGGCTCTGATTTATATCCTTTTTCATGATTGGTTGACGGGTAAAATCATACAATAATTGCCATCAACAGTCACGCAAAGTCCTAAACTCACCGGGGTTCGACTGATTAGGCACCATACGTCTAAAAGCCCTACGCTGATAAAACCAGACCGAACATGGTGGAATCCAGAGCATTCTGGGGCTGTCACCACCTAGAACCTAACACTACTATCCGTGGGTCTAGCTGCACCCAAGGGTAAGATTATAGGCTAAGCACCTCGTTTAATCTATAAAACTTACTACTCTAACTCTGGCCAAGGAATTAGAGCACTCTAACCAAGCAATGAGATAGGTATGCAACTGCTTAAACTAAATCAATAAATAAATGAAGCAGGGGATCTTTATTACCAATAAGAGTGAAGAACACCGCAGAGGAGGTCGCGACAAGCCCGGCTCCTCCACAGACTTCCTCCTTCTCCCGACTTCGCTCTCACTACTCTACTCTTCTCTAGCTAGCACAATTCCTAAGAGCAGAGCTTCACTAGAGAGAGAGAGAAAGGAACTACTACTGACTATGAGCTGAATCTCTAGTGATTTTCTAGTGATTCTCTAGTGGTGTTCCCCTTACAAGTGTGGAAACTGATCCTATTTATAGTGTAGGAGAGCTCCAAGGGTACTTGTAGGGGTCCTAAAGGCCGGTGGCGCGAAATGGCAGGGCGGGTGCCCGGGTTGGTAGGGCGGCCGCCCTGTGATCCACCGCCTTTTGCATCCGACGGCTCTCAATCACTCTCCCAAGTCGGTTGGTACATCGGTTTTTGGTTGGAAAGGCGGTTTGTGGCCCTTAGGGGATGACATGTGGGTCCTTCAATCCATGGCACATCACTTAATCACCATTGGATGAAAACCGACCTCATTTGATGGCTTGGATGACTCCTGGGGGCCTTCGCTCGGATTGTGGACGTTGCACCCGGTTTGGACAGGGTAGGCGCCCTGTTGGTAGGGCCACCAGACCCTTGTGACTTGTTCTGAGCTGTTGATGTTGAATCAACATTCCATAGGCCATTTGGGAGGATGGCACACGGATCCGTGAGGTGGCAGAGTGCATTTGGCACTTTTCATAGGGCGGGCACCCTGTGTGGAGGGCGGGCCCCACCTCTGGCTCCCACGTGGCAGCTGAGGTGCCAAGCTGTCCTGGTTTGCTTCGTTTTTGCCTGTTTTCACCATTTTTTCTGCATACACAATATTTCTCCATGGACATATGGAACTAGGTGAGTTTCAAAGTGAGTTCTTTGCTTTTCATGTGATTTTACCTTGATTATGGGTGAAATGTTGACGGTAAAACAGGGTGTTAGCGACCATCAACAAACTCCCCCAAGCTAATCTTTTGCTTGTCCTCAAGCAAAGATGTGGTTTTAAAAAGACAATGTTGGATCAAGAACTTTTTCAATGTAATAATTCACAAAGATCTTACTTACAAACCAACACTATTCTAGTATTGAGCATGGTTTAGAAATTCATCTTGTGTCTTAGCTATATGGGGCTTTTAGCTTTTTCACCTTGGGTTATGCAAAAACAAGAGAGAGTAGGCTAGTAGATAGTTTTATCCTTTACTTTGGTAGAGTGAGACCATTTACTAGAGAGTTTTTGTCTTTTTGAAAAGAAAATCTTGCTTTGGTTCCCTTAATGGCACTCTCAACCACTCTTTAATGTGATGAACCTCACAGGAGCTCAAAAGAGCTTCTTATGTCTATCCAAAAACTTATGTAGGGCTTATAGAAATAGGGCAAAAGCATACTTGAACTGAATATATTGCAAGGTTAGACTCTTAGATCACAGGGAGCAACAAGTCATATAAAATGATCAAAAAGTGCAAGTGTAAATTATTTGGTGGGCTCCTTGAGACTTCTTTCTTTGCCTTAGGCAGGGGAGAGCATGGCTACTGAATCCATAGTTTTTTTAAATGAAGCAGGGTAGATATATGGGCACCTGCCCATGGGACATTTGTCCTCTTTTAGTTTCCCTTGAGCACTTGCTCTCTCTTTTTTTCAGTAACCTATACTCCCCATCTATCAAAAGGACAAAGACTGATTGTGGTTGTTTGTCTCAATTGGTGTATGGAGCATAGATGTATAACTTCTAGTGTAGAAGTAATACATAGATGGAATGTGTACGTGATCTTGATCAAAGGATATGACCAGCTTCTCTACCTAGAACAAATAAGGTCTAAGCAAGCTCAAAACAGACAAGAACTTTATCTTCTGGTGGTTTTAGTTGTTTGTGGATGTATGGCTTGATGGTAGGCAATTAACTCCATAAAGGGACCATGAGGAAGAATTTGAATTTTATAAATCAAAAACTCTAGTTGGTTCTCACTCATTCCTTAGGTAAGGTAGAAGTTCTACTTATACCAATTTCAATCTTACAAGAGCATAACTTAGGTTATTAGCATGTGCAACCCACAATAGTTTTTGACTTAAGACAAATTTTCAGATATCACACTCAAACTTTCATAGTAAGGGGTTGTATAACAAGATTTTGCAAATCATTACAGAGTAATTGTTTATCATTTCCAACAAAGACATGTTATTCTCTTCTTTTCTTCTTTTGTTGGATATTTTCAAGGCAAAATTAAGAACTACTTTTCATGCTTATAACTCATAACAAATAAGAAAAGTGCTAGGAATAGAGATAATACCTTGACGAGGATGACGGCTCCCCCAAGATAGCTTCTTTTCAGGGTCGGAGTTTCTTCTTGTTCGGGTTATTTCCTCTTTTGCTTCTTATTTATTATGCTCACTAGCTACTAAGCTTTGCTTTTTATTTATTGCTATTATGATAAGCCAAATCGATTTTTTTATATATAAATATATTATTATTTTTTATATATCATCTCTCTTTTATTATTATATGATCTTTACTAAATGCAAGGCATAAAAGTGAACTATGGTTCTAACAATTAATTGATTTAATGCTTGGAGAAGGGAAATATGCCAATGCAGTAATTAAAGAGGGATAGAATACTTACTCCCATAGTTGTCCTTCCTCGGAAGAAGGTTCTTCCTTGACTGATGTCTTCTTCTCATCTTGTCCTGCTTTGATGATAGCGGGGTCTGGTGTAGAGGTTGTGGATGATGGTTCCTTCTTGACCGCATCTCTGTCTTTCTTGCTTCTCTAGATTCTTGGTTTTCTCCTCATCATGGATCGATTCTTGTTTTCCTGCATGTTAGTTGCATGGTGCGGTGCACAAGAGAAAAAAAATCTCTCTTTCTTTCCATTTATATAGAAATCGATGCTACCACTAGCAACAAATATACATGCATTCACAGTATTCAAGAAAGGTCGGCCAAGAATGAGGGGTAAGTTGTCCCTATTACCCATGTCTAAAATCATGAAATCGGCAGGCACAAAGTTGTTTCTTACTTTCAATAGAACATCACAAAGTACTCCTTCTATGTAGCAAGTTGTTTGATCAGCTAGTTGCACATACACAGAAGTTGGTACTAGCTCAGTGTAGAACAGCTTTTCATAATGTTCTTTAGACATGATGTTAATACTAGATCCAAGATCACATATAGCATTGTGGAACTTTTGAGATTGAATAGAACAAGATATGACAGGGGTTCCAGGATCTCCCTTTTTAGTTGGAAAATTCCTTCCATATAGTTCATAGCCATGATAACTAATAGTAATAAGATTTGTAGATTCCATGGTTGTTTCAGGCTTTCCTGGTATTCTATCTTTTTCAAAAGATGGAATCGCTGGCGCTAGTTGTGCTAATTGGGTTTCAAGGCATCTTATTGAAACTAAGTTGATTCTTAATTGCAGAAGAGAAATCATCCAATTTAGCATTTATGCTATCTAGCATCGTATCATTAGCATGAAGCTTCTTGTTTATACTATCAGTCATTCTACCTTGACCATAGACAAGATCTTTAAGAGAAAGGTAGTTATTACCTTTTTGGACGTTGCGAAGAATTGAAAGTGTTACCTTAGAGAATTGGAGCGCTGAGTCCATCCTTGATTTGAAGAACGAAAACTGTTATCATTGTTGATGAAGTTGAGGTCTTCATATGTCTCAGGACAATAGGAGTACAGAATGGCCAATATCTCCACAGACTTCACACGTCATGTGAGTCTCCATAGCTTACACTGGTCTCAGGTGTACGCATCTTCTTGCAATTTTCTAGCCTTTTGGCCAGTAGGTCCACTTTAGCTGCAATCATGTCAACTTCCTTTAAAGAATGCATACCTCACTTGCGCGGTTGCAGATGTTCCTCGTTCCAATCCTTGATTGGACACCATCTTCTCGATGAAAGCCTTTGCATCTGTACCTTTAAGAGAAAAGAATGCTCCACCAGCGGCAGCATCTAGATGGCTTCTATCAAGAGGGGTTAAGCCATGGTAGAAGTTTTGGATCAACAGCCAATCTTCCATACCATGGTGTAGGACAGGCAGCGACATACTCTTGCATTCGTTCCCAAGCCTCGGGAATTGATTCAATCGGTTTGTTGTTGGAAACTAGAGATCTTATTGCGAAGAGCATTAGTCTTGCCTAGATGGAAGAATTTTACTAGGAAAGAGTTGGAACACTTTTCCCATGTGTCCACATCATTTCGATTCGTATAGAACCATTGCTTAGCTTTTCCTAACAAGGAGAAAGGAAAGAGTCGCAAACGAATTGCGTCTGGGGTTACTCCTTTAATGGTAAAGGTGCTACATATCTCCAAAAAGTGTTCGGAGGTGTGCATTAGCATCCTCATGAGCTTTGCCACAAAATGCGCTAGCTTGAACCATTGTGATCAGTGCGGGCTTTAACTCGAACTAAGTGTTCGCCTCGATGACACCAGGGCCTGTTGCAATATTAGCAGCAGAAGGTGCAGAGAATTCACGGATAGTCCTTTCGGCCATATTCGTGATTCAAAGGATAACCATCTAGACTTGACTTAGATCAGAGGAATTCAACAGTTGCCTTCCCCGGCAACGGTGCCAAAAATGCTTGCTGACAGCTACTAATACTATCAAAAGAGTGTAGCCAAATCTATCCTTTAGCAGTGGTAACAATACTTCTCAACGCAATCACGGGGGTTGTCAATCCCTAAGCTCGAAGTATGTGGTTGTTGACACTTCTAACGTTGCTACTAGGAATAAAGTTATTTCTAGCAACTGCGCCAAAAATGCTATGGGTAGCTCTATAGGATAGGTGATGGGATTCTACAAGCGCACAGAACTATCGTGTAGCACTTTACCTGAGAGTACCAGGTGTCAAATTTATATTTTTCTAAAGGAAGGCTGGGTTTGTGATTCCTAGAATCTGATAGTCAAGGATCTAGATGTGGATAAATGGGGTAACAAACTTAGTGAGGATAAATCAAAGAAGTATAACTAAGCTGGAAACACACTAGGATAAATGGAAGTAGCTCTGGAATTTATGGCAGAACTCTAACTCGGTAAAAGATCAAGTGATTGCTATAACAAAGAGATTGCTATACCTGGGACACGCAAAGTCCTAAACTCGCCGGGGTTCGACTGATTAGGCACCGTACGTCTAAAATCCCTACGCTGATAAAACTAGACCAAACGTGGTGGAATTCAGAGGCTTCTAGGGCTGTCACCACCTAGAACCTACCACTACTATCCGTGGGTCTAGCCGCACTCAAGGGTAAGATTATAGCCTAAGCGCCTCGCTTAATCTATAAAACTTACTACTCTAACTCTGGCCAAGGAATGAGAGCACTCTAACCAAGCAATGAGACAGGTATGCAACTACTTAAAGTAAAGCAATAAATAAATAAAGCAGGGGATCTCTATTACCAATAAGAGTGAAGAACACCACAGAGGAGGTCGCCGACAAGCCCGGCTCCTCCACAGACTTCCTCCTTCTCACGACTTCGCTCTCACTACTCTACTCTTCTCTAGCTAGCACTATTCCTTAGAGCAGAGCTTCGCTAGAGAGAGAGAGGAGCTACTACTGACTATGAGCTGAATTTCTAGTGATTTTCTAGTGATTCTCTAGTGGTGTTCACCCTACAAGTGTGGAAACTTGGTCCTATTTATAGTGTAGGAGAGCTCCAGGGGTACTTGTAGGGGTCCTGGAGGTTGTTGGTGCGAAGTGGCAGGGCGGGCACCCGGGTTGGTAGGGCGGCTGCCCTATGATCCACCGCCTTTCGCATCCAACGGTTCTCCATCACTCTCCCAAGTCGGTTGGTACGTCGGTTTCTGGTTGGAAAGGCGGTTTGTGGCCCTTAGGGGATCACATGTGGGTCCTTCGATCCATGGCACATCACTTGATCACCATTGGATAAAACTGACTTCATTTGGCGGCTTCGATGACTCCTGGGGGTCCTTCCCTCGGATTGTGGAAGTGGCACCCGGTTTGGACAGGGCGCCCCCGGATCCTCGTGACTTGTTTCTGAGCGGTTGATGTTGAATCAACGTTCCATAGGCCATTTAGGAGGATGGCACACGGATCCGTGAGGTGGCAGAGTGCATTTGGCACTTTTCATTGGGCGGGCGCCCCCCTCTGGCACCCATGTGGCAGCTGAGGTGCCAAGCTGTCCTGGTTTGCTTCGTTTTTGCCTGTTTTCACCATTTTTCCTGCATACACAATATTTCTCCAAGGACATATGGAACTAGGTGAGTTTCAAAGTGAGTTCTTTGCTTTTCATGTGGTTTTATCTTGATTATGGGTGAAATGTTGATGATAAAACAGGGTGTTAGCGGCCGTCAACAGTGGCTCAACTACTGTAACACAGACTGCCTCAGTCTCAGTCGTAGTAGTAGTGAAGTGCTCAGAGGAAGGGACTGAGGACGGTAAAGTCTCTGTAGTGCCTATAGCAGGTGGAGCTGAGGTGGAAGGTACAGGCTCTCTGAACTCAGGAGGCGTAGGCATGCCTGTAATCTCACTGAACTTCACACCTAAGCTCCTGGTGACTGAGGGGTCGCCCAACTCTGGTGTGAATCCTATACGGATTGGCGTGAACCCCTGACTGAACCCGGGGGAGGCTAACCACTATTGCGTTTGCTGTGAAGGAGTGGCATATTGGCCCGAAAACTGTGCAGTGCCCTGACCCTAAAGTCCTCCGGACTGTATCGCTGGAGTCACCTGGGCTGCAGTGGCTGCTGGCTCAACCTGTTAAACTAGAAGGGTCGAGGCTAGGTAAGGAGGAGCCCCGGTATGCCTGATGATGTACTCCATGAACCCAAAGGTCTGCAACTGTATTTGCTGGCTCTGGAGCTGCTGTAACACTCCGCGTCTAAAAACTGCTTATATGGCCCACTCCTCACGCGGAACGGGCCTGCATACGCGTAGCACCTCGCTTACACTTTCGTCCTCGCTTCGTGTAAAAGGGTTAACCCGGAGGTGCTACGTTTGGATCAACAAAGCTTATAAGCTGGCCCTCAAACTCCTAAACTACCAAGGTTGTATTAAACCCACCAACATAACTCCACATGTGACACTTGGGCCAACTTCACAACTACTAACGGGCTGGGTGTTACATTCACCCCCCTTAAGGGCTGACGCCCTCGGCAGCTCACCACATATATGTGGCAGATGTCCAGGATCACCCCTTGGTGCACCCCTCCACGGGCAACGTGTAGCAAGGGTTTACTCTCTGATACCATCTGTAACACCCTACTTCTACCAAATTATTAATATAGCGTAAAAATAATACATTTTAGGAGACATCTTATTTAGAAGCACAGCAAGAACAAGGATATAAGTTTGAAGCATAATATATAAAATATCCAAAAATATGTAGATGTTTTTTTTTCTGTACTCGACCATAGGTTTTGCTGCTAAATAAAAATAGTTATGACACCTAACATGAAAATGGAGATATTGCTCCTGGGTAATATTTAACCTTATTTTAGTTGTTTCTATAGGAACTAGAGAACGTGGGGAGTGATCGACTATGCATAGGGACATAAATTTACTCTTTATATGTTATTTATGAGTTATTGAGTAGTTACATATTCTATTTCTATTAGGAAGTGGGTCTCATAACCGTTCTTGATCAACGTGGTTGTCGAGGCCATTTTCTTCAGCGACAAGGCAAGTAACGTAAGGGTGTGGCTAATGCTATATTTATATTCATATCTTGCATCTCTTTTTAAATAAAATATAGCAAGACTAATAATATGGTTTCCCTTCATTCGTGCTTATGGGTACACTATTTATCAATTTATTCATAATGTCGATGCCGCTTGTCGCTATGAGATTGTGGTCACATATTAGTATCCTTGTTCTTGCTGTGCTTCTAAATAAGATGTCTCCTAAAATTTATTATTTTTCCGCTATATTAATAATTTGGTAGAAGTAGGGTGTTACAGATGGTATCAGAGAGTAAACCCTTGCTGCACGTTGCCTGTGGAGGGGTGTACCAAGGGGTGTTACAGCTGCATCTTGAGCATCTGCTGCTGGAACTGATCCTGCCTGAGCTGAACCTGTGCAACTGCGGCAGCCTGCTCTCTGGCTAACCGGGTCTGCTAATGAGCCTGACGGGCCAGCTCCTGTGCCTGCTGCTGCTGTGACTGCTGAAGGGTCTGAAGGATGGCAAGTAGGGCTCCTGCTGCTGCTGTGACTACTGAAGGGTCTGAAGGATGGCAAGTAGGGCTGGGTCGGTCAGTGGAGCCTGTGAAGCAGAGCTAGAACCATCGACCTCTGAGTCGTGAGCTCGAGAACGCCTGGGAATAGGCCTGTAGTCTACATTTGAACTGTCTGAAGAGCTGTCATTTGCGGGATCATCATCAACAAGTAAGTGCTCCAGCTCTGAGTGGGCAACATGCCTCATGGCCTCGTCCTGCTACTCGACCTCTGTCATGTCTGCCTCTGACCTCTTCTAACGCTGAATCTAGTGAATCACATGGCTGCCCCGTTGTCCATCTATAATGGAAGTCATCCTGTAGACGGGGAACTCGGTGTCGGTCTGGCGCAGCTCCCTCTCAATCCCTGACTGAACTCTGTGAAGTCGACGTGCAAGAATAAAAGAGATTCCAGTGGGCATATGGCAACTGTCGTCGGGAGTAGATCCCATCTGCAATAGTGTCCTCTATCTCACAAATAATCAAGTCCACAATGTCGAACTCTGACTGTCTGACCCGGGCACTAAGGAGCCATAGCTGAAGATGTGTCAAACCCTCCTTCTACCCCTCCCGTGGCAGAAGAGTGCGCCTCATCACGTCGTTTAGGAGACGAACGACGGGACGAAGCTCCGAGGTGTCCTGCGTGTGCCGTCGCCAAACGGTGGTCGGAAGCAGTCCGCCACGTGAGATGTCCTGGGTGCCAGTCCTCCGTGTGCCCTCCAGGCGGGTTTGTCATGCCGTAGCAAAGACTGTGCAACCGGGTGGTGGACTCAGGGAGATGCAACAGCTCTCTGAGGGCCTTCGCGTAGAGCCGGTATGGCTCGCCGCGGAAGGTATACTACAGGTACTCGTGGTCAGGGTCAATCCAAAGTGAAGCATAGAACTCTCTGACCCACAACTCGATGTACCGTCTAGACTGTCCAAGAAGGTCTGCTAGTCCAGGCAGATAGGTCAAATATGGACTGATCTCCTCTCCGCCTGCCTAGACTATGTCCTCTAGGGGACACACCCTGTGCTGCCTGAGGCCAACCTCTGTGGTCTCCAAAGCTGTGAAGAAGTCCTCGTGCAGTGGCATGTACCAACCCTCTGTAGCACGCGGGTCCCGCTGAGGTGGGTACCAGCTTTGGAGCAAAGTGAGGCGTAGCTCCCTGACTCGATTTGTGGAAATGTTCCGCAAATCAAGGTGAATATCTGGCTCTGCCTTGGCCTCTGCCTCTACCTGAGTGGGAGCAGGAGCCCTGGGCACTTGGTCTCCACGTCTCTGACCAGCGGGCCGAGGTGGCACCGGAGGTCGAGTGCGGGCCGAGCAACGAGGTGGTGTTGCCTGGGCCTGCTCCCCCGAGAATGTGGCTCCGGCTGCTCTGGCTGACCCTCTGTCTGTAGCTGTTGTGGTGGTGATCCTGTGGGACCCTCTTGTTGGCGGTCCTTAACAACCAAAAGATAATATCATTCTAATACTAAAATAAATAGAAGGTAGGGCTTTTATCTAACCCTTCCACGAGTTTTGTTGCACATGTAACTTGCAGGTCGAACACGTGGAAATGCATAAAAATCATTGGAAAGTGCACTTCCAGAAAACTTATTCAGAAAAGGTGCAAATCAAGAATAAAAGAGAAAATCCCATCAAAATATCAAACGGGATTCATCCGTAACTGTGGGGGAGGCCCAGGCCCAGGGAGCAACCGACCACCCGAAGGTGGTGGCCAGTTGCCGCCTCCCAGGGACTGACCGCCCCCGGGGGCGGCCGCCCCCAGATGGCACTTCCCGGGCCCAAATTCAGTGACAATACTCATGGCGGTTCCCTGAAGTCGGTTTCACCACCTTCCATATTTATCTACGCCGAAACTGACCTGTAGAGCTATAAAATAAGGCCCTCACCCCCTCCATGGAGAGAACACATGATACAATAGAGAAGAAGAAGGGTGTACCACCATTTTTCCATTAGTGTTGCTTCTAGCTAGGCTAGTATAGAAGTTTGAGAAGTGATAGCGAGATCGAAGCAGTTCTACCCTCGGGTGGACGAAGTGCCGGACCTGTCGGCTCTCACATCCAACTTGTACCTCTACAACCATCTTGCTACTTGAAGTAAGAGGTTTGTGATACATTTTAGTTTTGATCCATTAAGTGAGTTACTTTTATAAAGCTACTTGTTTGTGGGATCGTCGCTCGTTCTTGGCACGAGTGCTCTAGTTAGAGGACTCCTGATAGAGACGGAAGTTCCTGGCCATCGTTAGAGTAGTAGTCGGCTTCGTTGACCTGGTGTCTAAGTCGGAGTCTACCTTCGTATGTTGCGCGCACCCACGGGAAGAGGGGTAGGTGGCAGGTGGTGACAGCCCTGTCCACTCATATCTGAACTACCCCACGTTCGGCCGTGGAATAGCGCCGATACTGGTATCGGCTAGCAGACCAGCTGCGTCAGTGGGCCTGAAGCAAGCAAGTAGTGGGAAAGTTATCTTCACTTAGTGTTTCCAGACTTAGTGTATCCTCTCTACCCAAGTTATCCCTTCTATCTTTTCTAGGGTCAACTAGCTAAGAGACCTCTAACATAAGCCGTTCCTTTGGGAAAATACGATACCCTGAATACTTCCAGGTGAAGTGCTACAATGGTACTTCCGTGCTCTTGCGGATTTTTCTGCTGTCACTAAGAAGCGCCAACACCTCTCGCTCTGCTAGACTGACTGAAATCCCTCCAATATGGAGGCCAGCTCCCCTCTCAGCTTGCTCTGCTGCAGCTGCTACCTGTAGAGCCATCCCTGCATCTGCTGACAGCTGTCTCTTTCTCTTCTTGCTGCCCTCTGCCATGGGCGTCTTTCCCTTATCCAAACTAGGAGGACGAGGACGGGGTCTGTCATCCCCACCTGTGCCACCCTTACTGTGTCTAGCCCGCTTGCAGCGAACCATCTCTGGTAATGTGTGAACACTGGTCACAGACTCTGCCTCTGACTCTCAACAACTGCCGGTTGTCACTCAAGAGGCTTGGCCTTAATCCATATCTACGGGCTTGGCCCCGGATTCACTGACCACTGACTACTGCCTCAGAACACCGACCAGCTGCAGAATAAAGAAGGGATGGTTTATATAAGCACATGTATAGTCTAAAGGTGAGAGTCCTAGAGAAGCAAGCAACGAGATGAGAACAGATAGAGCAAGATAACAACCTGCAAGGAGAGGAATCCTATGAAGAGGTAAGAACACTGTCGACGTAGGGCACCACACAGAAGGCACAAGGAAGTCACTGCATGGAATGTGAACATAGAGCACGGGTTAATGGATAGAGCAATGACCTATTATAGTGATCCGGAACTAGGGTTTGGAGGAAACGAGTGAAAGCCCATGTTTGGTTTTGGATAATTGATGAAACCTAGTTTGCTAACGATTGCTCTAAGTGTTTTATGAGAATTGATTAGCAAACAACAAGATGGAGCAAAGGACCAGGTCGGTGGAGGCCACAAGTGAAGGGCAATGACGGCATCCATACAAATGGTATAAGTCCATCATCAAAAGGAGTCCACAAGCTTCATCAAGAGATGGTGAAAAAGCTAGGAGCTCAAGGCAAAGGTATAATTCATAGGAGCTCTTTTGCTTTTGGTGATCAAGACTCCATAGAGGGAGTGATCACATTTAGGATAGATAGCCGTACTATCAAGAGGGGCGAAATCGTTGATGAAATACGGTTATCAAGTGCCACTAGGTGTTCATGATCATTGCATATGCATATAGATGCTAGTGACACTAACTTGACCCGTGGAAAACTCTTAGAAAAGGCTAATACACGTGCACCTAAGTGAGAGATACTTTGGAGTGTTAGTACCTTAAGAAATGGGGTGAAGTTCGAGGGTTAGAGAGGGTTTGGTCACAGAGCGTCGGACCGTATTGTCACAGAGCATCGGACCATTAGCTTCAGTCCGACGGCTAACACTGCTGAGAGCGTCGGACGCTCAGTTTTGGAGCATCGGACTATTGTCCGAAGCGTCCGATGGTGCAGAGCGTCGAAGAGGTGACACATGGAGAGCAGGTGAGCGTCGGACTCTCGGCGTTAGTCCGATGGTGAGCGTCGGACTATCGTCCGACGGTTTTCAGGACTCGGGGAGCTCTCTGGAAGCGTCGAACGGCCGCGTTCGTTAGTCCGACGGCTCCGTTTGACTGAGTCCGACGGTGGTCAGCTGAGGGCGTCGGACCGGTTGATTTAGTCCGACGTTCGTCCGTCCGACGGTCGTTTTGGCACGAGGAAATAGCCGTTGTGATCCAACGTTCGACTTCAAACGGCTAGTGACACGTGGCGTTCATCCAGGGCATCAGACCATGCGGTATAGTCCGACGGTCTGGCCGTCGGACAGTCCGACGGTACGCAGAAAAGTCTAAACGGCTAGTTCTTTGTGTGTGGCTTATAAATAGTCACTTGGCCGGTTTGGGGAGCAGCTCTTGGCACTCCTGAACATCATAGCATACTTGTGAGCCTTCCCACTCCACTCTCACTCATCCTACTTGATTGTGTTCATCATTTGGTGAGTTTGGAGAGCATCAAGTGCATTGCATTGATAGAGATCATCTAGAGGCACTTGGTAGTGGTGATTCGCAGCGGTTTCTCTCATTACTCTTGGAGTTTGCCAACTCCTAGACGGCTTGGAGCTGCGAGGATCGTTGAGGGGAGTTGGTGATTGTCTCCGCCTCCGATCAAGGTATTGTGAGGGGTTCTTGAGCCTATCCCCGCGGAAGATTGCGAAAGGCATCTTTAGTGGATTGCTCGTAGCTTGGTGGATCCCCATCTTGTGTTGGTTGTGCGGCACCCTTGAGAAGGGTTTAGCGTGTGATGCCAATTAGCGCGTGAACCTCCAAGTGGGTGTATCGCTACAACGAGGACTAGCTTGCTGGCAAGCAAGTGAACCTCTGTAAAAAATCTTGTGTCATCTCTCTACCGAGGATTTCCCTTGTATTTGATTGATTGGTTATATTGGACTTTATATCTTCTCTACACCGGGGGTATTGAAATCACCTTCTCTCTTTACTTTTGTGTACTTCTTCTCGTGTGTAGCTTGTTAGTTAGTTGCTCACTTAGGAGTAGTGTATAGTAGTGACATAGCCTTTGAGTGTGAACTAGTGATCATAGTGTATTATACTTGTCTAGGTGGCTTGCATAGCATAGTTTAGAGCTAGTGCTTTGCAAAGCTTGCTATTGTTACTAATCGGCTTGTTAAGTGTTGTTTGTAGATTTTTATAGGCTATTCACCCCCTCTAGCCATTTAGGACCTTTCAACGAGTACACCAACAATGGAATATACCTCCACAAACCCTAGTGAGAGAGGGAGCCAAGCACAACCCAGAAATCCCTGCAGTGTGCAAGCTCACCGAAAGGAATAGTGAAAATAGTGAAACTAAGACAAAGGCTTCACTGGGGCATTTACCCGAGCACCTTTAGTGCACAGAGAGGCAGGAACTTGAGAAGGAGAGAAAACACTCACCACTCCCCGGAGGAAGGTGAAGAGAGGAACGGAGAAGCTTCAGAGACTCCACCCGTAGAGGGAGAAGGCGCACCGGCGGCGAGCTTCTCCAGGCGGCGGCGGGAGAAGATCCGGGAAGCGCTGCAGACGGGGCTACATGCGTGGGGTGCAGCACTGTGGTGTGAAAACACGCACAGGGCGCCGGCGAGAGGTGCCGGCCGAAAGAGGAGCAGACCCCGCCAGGAACGCAGGCGCTGGCGGTGGCGAAGCGGTGGTCGAGCGGCTAGGGCACGAGACGGCCGAGGGCGGAGCGGTGTACGGGCACAGATGAAAAGGATTGAAGAAGTGTGGGCCCTACTTGATAGAGATAGAGTGAAGAACTGAATTTGGCCATAAACCGATCATCGGACGATACTGTGCCGAGTATGGGACCAATACTTCCCAGCGTCCGACACTTGTAAATCTCACCAGAGCGATCCAGAATTTGTCGGACGCCGTCTGAGGCTGTTCATCGGACTAAAGGTTTCTAGAGTCCGACGCTTCCAGTTTTCTGTAGAGGGGCCTAAATTCGTCGGACGCTGTCCGTCGCCTGCCATCGGACTATACTCGCCAGTCCGATGCCATGAACTGGCGTGAACTACCAACGGTGACAAGTCCGATGCCAGAAAACGCGCCGTCCGACGCTCCTTTGATCAGAGCCAGGGATCGTCGGACTGTGGCCAATGGGCCGACACTAGGAAAACCAGCGTCCGACGCTTCAGTCCAACGCCCAAAAACCCTGATTTCTTCAAGTTTCTTCGCGCCAACTTTTTCCAACTAAGTTCCAACTTCAATAAGAGTCAAATAAACACTAGATGGAACTAGTATGAGATGACCTCTCTCAAACTCTCAATTTTTCAAATAGTTAGCCATAGGCTTAAGTAGTTTTTCTATGAATATAGGCAATAAGATTCAAGACGGAAAACAAACAACCATGCACATACATTGCAAGTTCACACGAATTAAACTAGTTGCTTGTCAAGTTGGTCCTCGGGTAAGCTTCTTCACACGCTGTTGATCCCCTCTTCCGCTGGTACACATCTTGATCCCCTCTTTCGCTAACACCCTGTTTTACCATCAACATTTCACCCATAATCAAGGTAAAACCACATGAAAAGTAAAGAACTCACTTTGAAACTCACTTAGTTCCACATGTCCTTGGGGAAATATTGTGTATGCAGGAAAAATGGTGAAAACAGGCAAAAAGAAGCAAACCAAGACAGCTTCGCACCTCAGCTGCCACGTGTGAGCTAGAGGGGGGCGCCCGCCCTATGAAAGTTGCCAAATGGTCATGCCACCTCACGTATCCATGTGCCATCCTCCCAAATGGCCTATGGAACGTTGATTCAACATCAATGGCTCAGAAACAAGTCACGAGGATCCGGTGGCCCTATCAACAGGGTGCCCGCCCTGTCCAAACTGGGTGCCACGTCCACAATCCGAGGGAAGGCCCCCAGGAGTCATTCAATCCATCAAATAAAGTTGGTTTTCATCCAATGGTGATCAAGTGATGTGCCATGGATTGAAGGACCCACATGTCATCCTCCTATGGTTGCAAACCACCAAAATAGGGCACCAACCGACCTTGCAACCGCTATAGAGGGGGAAGGAGGGCCGTTGGATCAAAGGCGGTGCATCCATGGGGGCGCCCGCCCTGCCACTTTGCACCACCAACCTCCAGGACGCCTACAAGTACCCCTAGAGCTCTCCTACACTATAAATAGGACCAGTTTCCACACTGTTGACACTTCGGAGCACAATCACCAGAGGCAGGGTGTTAGGCTATCTCTGATAATGGCGCCAGAAGTGCTTGGGGTACTTCTTATGTCTATTGGATAATTCCGCAAGCGCACAGAATATAC
The DNA here is from genome assembly GCA_038502445.1 of Eremochloa ophiuroides. Classification (NCBI taxonomy): domain Eukaryota; kingdom Viridiplantae; phylum Streptophyta; class Magnoliopsida; order Poales; family Poaceae; genus Eremochloa; species Eremochloa ophiuroides. The sequence continues at coordinate 44,568,373 of JAHLJS010000002.1, forward strand.
CGCTGTAGCACTTCACACAGGAGTATTCCAAGGTATCGTTATTTATTTTATCCCAAGGGAAAGCTTTGCTAGGAATGATTAATAAAAGAGAGAGATTCTTAAGTCTACACAACTTAGCACCAACTAGTGATAGGGGGTAATCGTAATAGAGGAAAGGGTACTGACACAAGGACAAGGCAAGACTAGGATAACTAAGAATAACTAGTAGAGTATAGCTAGGTGGGAGGACAACAACTGAGTTTAGGACTCCAATGACTCTTACTTTACTCCTGTCCTTAACAGATAGATGACTTAACTAGATTGATACCTTACTTCTTGTGTGCCAGGGATAGTCCGAGACAATAGAGGATAAAACCTCTACCCAAAGCGGCTATACTCTTATGGGAGCCTACCTTTTAAGAACTTGCCTAAAACACGTGGAGGGATACTAAGACTAGACAGGGCTGTCACCACCTGCTAGCACCCACTAACAATCTGTGCGACAAGCGGCAATCAAAGGCAAGACTTAGTATAAGCACCACGCTTACACTAACTCTCACTACTCTAGTTGTGTACAAAACAACTAAAGCACCCTATGACAGGCGATGAACAGCACACAACAGCTATTTACAGGATCAGTAAAGTACTAAGTAAAGACTCAGTAAAGTAAAGCAAAGATAATATATTGATAAAAGTAAAGTCTTACAGAAGGAAAGGTACAAGAGCTATACCAGACTCTCCACCAGACAACTTCGGAGATCCCGAGCGTAGCTTGACTCGACTCTAACTCCCACACTAGACTAATACTAATACTAAGGAGTGGAAAAGGGCACTAGCTTGCTTGTTGCCTTCTTGGTGTGTCTGAAGATGGTGGAGGCAGCCTCTATATATAGGGGGAAGTGAGGAGGTGCCACATCAGTGATCCGTGTGCTCCTCCATTCTTCTCCCTTGGATAAACCGCCTCAAGACCACCTCAAGATGAACGGCCGTGGTGATTCCATCACGTGGGAAGCACGCAGGAAGTCGGTGGAGTAAGGCGGTGGACGGGACCCACCTAGGGTGGGTCGGCCGACCCCCCTATGATAGAGTGGGCCCACCTCCAGGGCCCCCACCTGTCATAGACCACTGCTGTATACTTGGTTTGCTTGAATCTTGTCGGTTCACGCCTTGATCCATGTGGCTTGATCTTCCACCGTTGATTGGAAACACATCTTCGATCCAAAAGTGGAATTGAGCTAGGGGCAGTGTCACATGGATCGTGCCACATCAGTAGAGTCCTAGGAGCCCCACATGTAGGTTGGCTGACCCCTATGTGGGCCCTCTAGGTGCTCCACTCTCTTCTATGTGCTTCCCTGGGTCATGTGTTGCTGTGTGATAGCTTGGGGCCAAAATAATTGGGTCGGCCGACCCACTAAGTTGGCCTTCTGGTGTTCATCTTCGCCCTGTTTGATCTTCTCTATGTTCACAAGCTAAGAGTATAAGTGGAACTAGTTATTGGATAAAATATGTTCATGTTGTGTTATTCTTCCATCAAAACCGAGTCTGTTGACTGTGTTTGAATGTGGATTTTTAGGGCTCATCCACCGTCAACAAGATCCCCAAGCTTAACCTTTGCTCATCCCGAGCAAATAATTAAACTTATCCTCGGTGTATCAGGAGTTGCTACCATGTTCATATTTCAATAATACCATGTGTACAACAAAATACTTCTCTACTGAATGGAAAAATTGGCTTGTAAAAACTCACCCATTTTACCTTAATACTCTATGGGGCTTATGGCCTTTCCTTTGCCTTAGGTGGTTGAGAGACAGAACAGTTTGACTAGAGCACTAACTTTCTTATTCTTTGCAAGTTTCATACTGGAGGTTTTAGCAATGTTTTTCAAAAGAAAACTTAATGTTCCTCATATGGTTCTCTCATGTTGCTCAAATGGTGTATGATTCCTTGCCAAGGCACATAGTAAATGTTGCCTTCACTTTTCATCCTACTTCTAAAAAGCTTATCTAGAGTTCAAGGTAGGAATGAAAGAGTATAGCATACTTACTTTGCATGTGTTATAGAGCCAAAGTTTGGATCCAAAGAGAGAAGTGTCATGCCCTTAGATCAAGATGTGCAAGTGTATGGAATATGGTGGACCGTAATGCTCCTTTATTTGGAATTATATCTCTCTATCTTTTATTTTGAGACATGGCTATCATTTTTCTTTTCTTTTATTCATGAGCCTAGACTTGCTCATATTTTCTTTTTCTTTTTTATGGACTTTCACATGTCTATCTTTCTTTCTTTTGTTTTGCATAGCCTTTTGTCTCTTTTATCAAATCAACTAAGAGAGATAGTCTATGATTTTAAATCATGGAGCATTTATGGTGTGGGGATGAATGGCATATGACTGCGTACTTCTAGTGTAGAAGTAGCAAATATGAGTGGTGTGTACGTGATCTTGATCTTGGGAGCATGATAAGTCTCTCAATAAGGGTCAACAAGACTTGACAAAACTCATTGCAAGGTAAATAGCTTATGTGGAAGGGTTTGAAACATGCGTAGCATATATGGCTTGTGGTAGGAATTTATCACCATTGAGGAACAATAAGGTTTTAATTGTTTTTAAGAGATAAATCTCCAGTAATGATGCATGCTTAGAACAATATTATAGTAGCTCTTATCTCACTATATCGTATCTCACAACAACTTAGACTTAGTTCTAGCACTTGCAACCCACAAAGTGTTCAGATTCATGGTGGTTTTATTTGAGCCAAGTAATCCATACTCAAAGAAATAGTAAGTTGTAAACTAGTCTTTAGAGAAATATTAATAGAGCAACTATTCATCATTTCCATAAGGGAGATTAACATTCATGAAACATATTGGAATAAGAGAAATATTTTTGGTATTTTTGTTATTTAAATGTACTAAATTAAAAACAATGCAATATGTTGGGATAGAATACTTACCTTGGTGAGGGAGAGGATCTCCCCCAAGCTCGGCTTTTGCTCACTGTGATGGTGGATAGCATTGGAACCATCCCGCCCAACGCGGTACTTCTTCATTTGTATAGCTTGCATAAGTTGGGCATTTTGTTGTGCCACATTCAAAGCTGCGTCTTGCTCAACTTGCATTGTGCCCATGTCGTCGATGAGTTGGTCCATCTCTGTCCTTTGGCCATGACGCCCCCTCGCTCGCGAGGACGAGCGAGAAATGCGTACTCTTGGAGTACGCAGTGGAGGCCTTTCCATGGACCCTGAAATGTCCATGGAGCTTGCCTCATCGCCTTCTTCCTCGTCTCCCCCTGCAGCTCGTGAAGTGCCGCCTTGCTCAAATTGAGCGGCCCGTGGTGTGCCTCTACCCGACCTGCTTGTTCCTACAACATCTTGGCCTCTTGCCTCTCGGTCCAATTTAATGGTTAGTGTGCGAAGCGCATACAACCGACGTCTCTCACATAGGAGAGGGACTTCCGCTGTATGGCCGCGATAAATCATTTTAAGGCCACTTCTTGGACCTTTTTTAGGACTTGAGCACTTATGAAATAATCCTCAGCTATTATGTCTCGAGGGGAGGCAATGTATGTAAAGTTGTGTGTTCCATTTAACAAGTCTATTGTTTCAGCAATGTGAGTTATAAAAGAAGTGGAGTAAATGGGTTCTTCTCTTCTATGAAACACACCAAGCCAAAAGTTGACTAGCATCTTAGCAGGTGAAACTTGTATTTTCCTAGTCATGGCATAAAGCAGTCTAAGCTCATCATTACTTAGAGTGTTCACGTTTGAGCCTGGAAAGAGAATTATGGCCATCCAATAGCAAAGGAATCGTAAAGTGGGGTTATGGATTTCATCAGTTTTGGGACCAGAGCAATCATCAGATGCAGAAATTGCTTTCCAGAAATCAGCTTTTCTGAAACTGCGAGTGGCACTAGCTAGATCTAGTTGACAAGCATGATCCAAACCAAGAGATATACTAAAGGCTCCCCAAGTTAAATTAAATTCTTATTTAAACATGCGGAAGTAAACTCCATCATGTGTGACTTGCAAGGAGCCTAGGAACTCTATGATGAGGGATTTTATTCCAAGTTTAGGCACTTCCCAAAAGCTTCCCCAACCAATTGTATTAAAGATAGTGTTAAACTCTGCGGTCATACCTGCGTTGTCCAAAAGGACAGGGTCGACTATTCCGGTATGCTCGAACCCGCGGTGTTGGATAGCGAGGTACTTCTGGTACTCTTGTTGGTTTAACAAGAGACCACTCTCGGGATCAAGTGCCCTTTCGGGAGGCATTTCTGCCACTTCCTGGTTTCCTCTTGGCGGAGCTTGTCTCTCTTCATCGGATTGGCGGGAGCGCCGGGAGGAGCTCCCTATGGCACCTTTGGCCTTCTTGAGTGCGGAGAACTTCTTCTTCTTCCTACAGTAGTGAGACAACACAAGAACACACTAGGACAACAAAGAATAGCGTTAGCATTAGCGTTAGTCGTCCCAAGGTTAGTGGTCCTTGTGGGGTATGGTCACCTCCACAAACTTGTTTTTGAGAGCAAGAGTTAGACAAGCCCTTCTACTACTACTACTACTACTACTACTATGCAATATTTTTGGGTTTTTGGTTTAAGTGGCTAACTACTAAACTTGAGAAGAACCTTGCTCAACTAGAGAGAAAAAGAGAGATTGTGTGCCCGAGATGATTCAGCTGGTTTGAGTGTGGAATTGAGCACACAATGTAAGGATATTTATAAGGGAAGAAGGGCTGGTGACGAGGACACTAGGGCCAGGTCGGCCGACCCCCCATGAAGGGTTCAGATCTGCTTTCACATTTGGTCAGGGAATCCAATTGAATGTTGACAAAACTTTTCAGAGGAAGCTTTAAACATGGGTCGGCTGACCCATGTCTAACCCCCTTTTCAGTTTTAATCAATGTGTTTCACTTTGTTCAGCAAAGTAAATACTAGTGGTGGACCAAGAGTGGTGACATTTTCAAAGATTCCCTTGTCTAGTGCTTGGTGAAAGTGAAAGGTGTATGGTAAAAGTAGAGACATGTTTTAAAATGATTCCCATGGATCATGGTAGCACTAATGCATGCCAAATTGACCACTTTTCAAGATTTGGATGGTAGTGGGTGTTGGATTCTCCTTGGAGCTTGTGAAAGTGATCATGACCAAAGGTGGCCGACCTAATTCAAAAGAAGATGGTGTTCAAAATTTAGGATATGAATTAAAACAGCATGCCAACACCACCAGAGGTGGGTGGGCCCCATGGTGGTCCTACCACCTCAGGTGTGAGTGCTAAGTTCTACTCGAGTTTTATTCGCTATGATAAATTATTTTTTGAAAATAAATTATGCAAAAATTTAAATATGCAAATGCAATGCAAAATTGTAAGAATTGAAAATGCAGAAATCAAATATGAGATAACTACTGATTTACCTTATCAGCAAGGGCTCCGTGTTTTAGGTCCATTGAGAAGGACCTCTATTAGTATTAATTAAGTGTCACTTGGTAAATTACTTAGCCACCTCTTTTAAACCTATATCTCTTACAATAACTAGGTTGTCATCCCCAGCATGAATATAAGAGATATGTATGGAAACTACCCAGAATAATACTAAGCAGTTATTATGAATGCAAGTGACTAAAGAGGGTACAAATAATCAAGTTTAAAGTACCTGCAAGCGCATAGATTAATTATACCATTGTAGCATTTTACCCGAGTATCCCAGGGTTGTCGATTTATATTTTTACCATAGGGAGAAGGTATGGAGCCAGGCATGAGTGGATAGATTCAAGTTACATTAATTATGAATAGAATCAATCACATAGCACATACTTAAACAGGGTAAGCCAATAATAAGGATATAGATATAATGATAAAGGCTTAGATAACTTTCCAGAGAGGTGTGGACTACTCAAGTCAAAGTCAACCAAAGTATAGGATTACTTAAGAGGTCAGATTCTTATGTCATTCCTAATTAATTATGTTATTCATGTACTCTAGCAAATATATAATCATGTATAGCATAATTGACATCAAGGAACATTATTCAGGAAGAACAAGAACAGAGCAAGTCTACCTTCATAACTTAGTTCTACTCTCTCTACATACGGGGAGTGGACTACAAAGTACTCAATGGGAGTGTCACATCCTGCGATCTACCACACTGACCCGACATATAGAGCGCATTCGCAGGCAAATAATATCTAAGCACCATGCCTCTATAATATCTACCACTTAACCCACTCGAGTACTGGATTAAGCGCTTTGCGAACTCATGCATAAACCATTACCAATCATAACTATATCGAATATACTGCTAGACTAAACTAGGAACATAACAAACCAAAACATATTATTAAAATAGTATAAAGTCATAATGAGAGGTAATACAGCAGATTTACCAATCTCTAGTAGATAGGCGATCCAGAATCTAAGCCGAAGGCTCAACTCTACTTCAATCTACTATCTAGGTCTAAACTAGAACTTTTAATGTCTAACCCTAATCTCTGGTGGAGAGCTCTTCTCTGAATTATCTGATCTGGCTTCTGAGCTCCTGATGATCCGAAGCCCTGGGGGGTCTGGGGGTCCTTATATAGATCAGTGGGATGAACCGTAGCCCTTGGATCAAACCGACTTCGACGGGTGGCTAGGATTGCGTGAAATTTCAGGATGTGGGCCCACTGTCGAAACGGGGGCGAAGAGGACTCTCTGACAGGTCGGCCGATCTGGCAGGGAGATCAGTCGATCTGCTCTCTCTGCCAAGTGGGCCCCACTTCGTCGGGCGTGTCCTCTGGTGTTATCTAGAATGTTCTTGTTCCACTTTCACATCGGAATTCGATATTTTGATCTGACATGTGGGTCTCCTTGATTCTTTTTTGATTAACAACCTAGCGAAACACAGATTCACCAAAACTCGTGGATTTCTGTCAGTTTAAATCCCTATTCTATGTTTGAGGATGTTTTTATGTCCTTTTTCATATCTTGTTGATGCTTAAAATTGAGCAATAACTACCATCAACAAGCTCCCCCAAGCTTAACCTTTGCTCGTCCCTAAGCAAACAATGAATTACTCCTGCACATATGCCTTCATTAAAAGTCTCTACCAAAACAGAGTGACCAATCGAACTTTCAAATTTATCGATATAACCTGCAATCATGGGGCTTTTACTATCACTTAACCTTGGGATAATTGAAAGATAGAATAATCAGTTAAGCACTAAATATCAAATCCATTAGTTTACCTCTGTTCCTGGTATTTTTGCATTTTCAAAATAAAAATCAGAGTTGCACTTGTGTGACCTTCTCTCAAATCTCTCATATATGTGGTATTTGTGGATCCTCACCAAAGCAATAAGGTGTATGCTTTCCTTCCTACAATTGATAAGGCTTTTTGTGGAGCTCATAGGTGAGGAAAACAATAAACACTTACTTGCAAAACATTTATTGTAAAGCCAAACAATCGATCCAAAGAGAGTTATGTCATACAATCAAATCAAGATGTGTGGAATGAGGAGTGTATATGGTGGCTAATTCTACTTTGCTCCTTGGAAATAAATCTCTCTTTTGAAACTTTGAACTTGTGTTGCAGGACAACATGGGCTAACTTTCTTCTTTTTCTTTCAGGCGGGCATCTAGGTACCCATTGTTTTATTTTATCGGACACTTGTCCATTTTTTCCTCTCAGATGGGTATCTGAGTACCCATTGTTTTCTCTCACAACTCACACTTTTGCCTAGCCTCATGCCTCTTCTCTGTAACTTTTTAATTTTTGAGAGATATTCACAAGAACTTTGGAGCAATTATTTGGGTGGAAATATATGGAATATTTTTGGTGTTTACTCCTAGTTGTAGGAGAAAACATTTTTGGATGGAATGGCATGTGGTGGCGCCTACCCCCTGTGTAGGGATAGTGCCTATGTGGGTGGAGTGTGAGTGATCTTTATTTCAAAAGTATGACAAAGCTCTCATAAGGTATCAACAAAGCTTGACTAAACTCAATGCAGTACAAGCAGCATATATGTAATGGGTTTTCTACTCTAAACATGATATATGGCTCTGGTAGGAATGTCAACTTTGGTCATACAAGGAACTCATCATTTGATTTTAGCATTTGTCAAAATAAAGCATCTGGAATTTAGTGTCATAATGAACTAGATAGATAGCAGCTCAAACTTCTTATATCATGTCTATCAATTATTTAGGCTCAGCTCAAGTATGCTCCCGCAGATTTTAAGTTTCAGAATAAATTCTCAAGTTAAATTGATAACTCAATAGTGGGAGAAATTTTAATTTAAGCATGGTACTAGAGCAGCTATCATCTAGGTTCAGATTCTCAAAGTTCCATTACTATCACACACAAACTAAGCAAACCAAACGAAGTAAAGCAAACTAATTAAACAAACTAAAACAAACTACTAGCACACAAATTTAAATACAAAGTGGGTTGAGATAACTTACCTGGTCCTGCGGGGGTCCTCCTCCAAGCTAGCTATTGGTGCAGTCTTACTGGTACGGTGGTCGAATGTGGAAGTGGGTGAAGAGCGCTTCCCAGTTGTTGTCGTGCACCGTGTGGCGCTGCTGGATCTGGTCCTGGACTTGTATGAGGGCATTCTACATCTCCTCAATCCTGCCTAGCTGCGTGCGAAGCTCATGGCGGTCCTGCTGGTACTCATGGTAGCTGGGGCCGGAGTAGGAAGCACGTCAAGGTTTGTGGTGCACTCCTCCTGCATGTCAAACTGACCACTACCTTGCTAATAATAGCCATAGTAGCCGTGCTGCCACTGGCCGCTGCTCGCTTGCTGCCAGGATCCCTCCGAGTGTGTGGACGGGGTGGCCTCCCACGGGGTATTGAAGCCACGTGAGGTGCCCGTGTGGTCGAACGTCTGATAGCCAGTGAATGCTGGTCCCCTGTGGAGTCAGGGTCTGCGCCATAGTATCTTTGCGGTATGCGGTCCAGGTGTGCTGATGCGCTCCTGCCGACAGTGGCCCTGCTTGGCAAAACAATAAAAGAAGGTGCAGCGTACAATCCGAGTCTCGGGTTAGGCAATGGGAATCTCGGTTGCATCACCGCGATACATCATAGTGATGGGAATGTTGTTTTTCCCTCTTTTTATTATTTGGGCCTGCCTGAAGTGTTCAAGAATAATCTCAGGGTGGTCTTCAGTTATAAAATCAAGAGTGGCATTTTCTAGAAGACCCAAACTGCTGGCAAGTCGAGTTACCAAAGAGGTATACTCGATATGTCCAAACTTCCTCTCAAAAGTTTTGATCCAATGCTCTACTAAGGCATAAACAGGTGAAACCTTCTTACGCCTAGCCATAGCAAACAAAATCTGCATGTCCTCGGTCCTAACGATGGGAACATCATCCCTAGGAAAAAGTGTAATTCCTAGCCAACAGTGCATAAAACGCAAAGTAGGCAGCTGAATGGAATTGTTAACAGGATGTCTACAGTTATTCTCATCAGTTATCTCTTTCCAAAATTTAGCACTATCAAATTCAAGCAAAGCATCATCCATGTCTATTACACATTCCGAATTAAAACCAAGGTGTTGGCTAAGTTCTTTCCATGTTGAAGAAAATTCGTTGTTAAACAAATGGAAAGAAACTCCATTGTTTTCAGCTTTAAGTGTGCAAAGAAATTCGGCAGTGAGAAGTTTAGTACCTGGTTCAGTTATTTGCCAAAAATTCTCCCAACCAATCTCATGGAAAATAAGGGGGAATTCAGTGTCCATATCTGTATCATGGAGGAGGTCGTCGCTGAAAACGCTTGTCAATGTGAACGGAAGGTTCTTTATGGTGTTGAACTTGGTCTTCTCGAGGCATCACAGCTTCAAATGCTTCTCGTCGGTGAGGACGATGGTGGGTGAAGCAGGCAGCTCCTAGGATGGGGAATCAACGTTCATATCCAAACCGCTGCCTGATGAACGGCTACGGGTAGAGCATGATGATCCTGCACGGGTGAGCTTCTTCTTTAACCAACTCATACCTGCAAAAGGTTAGTGCACACTACAAAAGAAAACTTGCACAGGGGGTTAGCACAATATAATGTTAGAGGTTAGCCGTCCAGAATTTAGTCATCCAACGGTGAGTCGTTCAAGGATTCGTTCAAGTTGATCAAAATTTTAAGCTCAAACTTTTGATGACATTTTACTTTGATTTTAGTTGGACAAGGGTCTCCTCTAAGTGCTATGTTTTTCACTCGAGAAATCAGCAGAACTTCTACTCTTACAGGCTTCACTCTCAGACTCTCTCTAAAATGAAGAGCTAGCTACTACCCAAACTCTCTGAATGAATTTCTAAACAAAAGGTGAGCTCTCGGGTTTGGGATGGTGCAAATGGAGAGCTGAGCACTTGGGTTTTTATAGGGGAGGAAGAGGTGTTTCGGCCGATGCAAGGTGGGGTCGGCCGACGCCACCTGTCGGCCATTTGTTCTCTCCTTTCTCGTGAATGCTTTTTGCTTCAATTCCAAGCCTGGGAATGCACCGTGGTGTCTGATGGCTGGTTCCTCAAAGTGGTGTATGGTTGTGATAAGGTTGATGGAAAAGAATGGATGGTAGTGAATAATGGTGGGTGATAGTGGATGATAATGGAAGTGGAAGTGATGGGTGTGATAGGTGTGGGACCCATGCGTCTCCCGTATTTTACCATAGACAAATACCATGCAAATACAAACTATGAAAATAATACTTTTATGAAACTACAAAATGCAAGGAATTGAAATATGAAATTTTTATAATTTTCTGACTCTGTTGTGAAATAACTCTACCTGGGAGTTTTTACGCTCTAGGAAAAACTTATATGAGACTCTAAAAAAATATTACTATGCAAATTTTTATTTTGTTTTTATAGTGCATAATGTAGAAAATAATTGCGGGTAAATACCAAGTTACCTCTTGGCGAAAGTTCAGGGCTTTTCTCGTCCGCCGAATCAGGACTTAGTTAGCAAGTGAATTCTCCAGTTCGAGAGATGGTGATCTAGCTGGTTTGTCCTTTCCTTCCATCATGTTTGCAGTGAGTTGTTGTTCCGGTCTTGGACGGAAAGCAAACCGCTCTTCTTTCCGGTTTATGTTGAATCTGATTTCTCCTGCCCCGACATCAATGTGAGCATTGGCTGTGCTTAAGAAAGGTCTCCCGAGGATGAGGGATACTTTCGAGTCCGGTTGCATGTCTAGGACCATAAAATCTACTGGCAAGAAGAAATCTCTTATCTTCATTGGAATGTTCTCCGCAATTCCCTCGGGATAATGAATTGATTGATCTGCCAGTTGTATGGACATTGATGTGGGTTCCAGGGTGGTATATCTGAGCTTTTCAAAGGCTGATTTGGGCATCACACTGACACTTGCTCCAAGATCGCATAGTGCATTGCTGAAGTTTTGTTCTCTAATCGAGCAATCGATAGTGGGGCATCCTGGATCCTTCTTCTTTTCTGGTGCTATATTGAGGATAGCTACACTACATTCTTCTGTCAGCTTGATGACTTCGGTGGTCGGCAAAGGTCTCTTCTTGTTGAGGATGTCTCTGGTATATCTTGCATAAGTGCGGACTTGAAGGGCATCCAATAATGGTATGTTGACATATAGCTTCTGGATGATTTCAATAAATCTGCCGAACTGCTCATCTTGTTGATTCTTCCGGATTCTTCGTGGGAATGGTAGGAAGTTGATGTCATGGAAATCTTGTGTCATTTCATGCTCTTGTGGTACAACTTCTTCTATTTCGGCGTCTCTCTTTTCTTCTGGTTCAGCTGGTGCTGCCGGTACCCTAGATGTTCCTCGTGGATGTGTCCCTTTTGGATTTGGGGGATCTCGGGTTGATTTGCCACCTCATGTGGTTATGGCTTTGACCTGTTCATGGTTAGTGGCAAAAGACAACGTAGCAGACAACTGTGCTATTTGTGATTCTATCTTCTTATTATGAATAAGTTGATCTTTTAAAGCAGAAGAAAAGTTATCCATTTTAATATGTATACTTTCCAAGATTCTATCATTAGAAGCAAGTTTCTTAGCAATATTATCATTAATCTTAGCTTGCTCTAATATCAAATCTCTCAAGGATGGTTGTTTAGGATAGTTACCTGGGTACTTACCTTGGTTGAATTGTTGTTGTTTCCATCCTTGCTTCTGTTGACTTGGAGTAGAGTTGTTGAGGATGACGTTGATGTCTTCTTGCGGTGGATCAAACTTCACTCCCAAGTACTCTCCCCATTTGTTCTATGTGTTAAATGCATATTGAATAGCTTGATGATCCTTCTTGTAGTTGTCTCACTGTGCGAGCCAACCTAATAGTACGTCCATCTTGGTTGATAATGCACACAGTTCTTCAGTTGTCTCCTCACTCTGATGACAATGCTGAGTATTGTCATAGGTCCAGCTTTGATTTCTTCCTATTTTCTCCATAAGTACTTCAGCTTTCCCAGGAGTGAGTGACAGGAATGACCCTTCAGCAGTTGCATCAAGTTGGTTACGACTCCTTTGAGTTAATCCATGGTAGAAACCTTGTAGGAGTAACCAATCTTCTATTCCATGATGGGGACAATCTGAGATGTATTCTAGATAGCGCTCCCATGCTTCTGAAATGGTTTCTTCTTTTTGCTGCTGAAAGTCGGTGATCTTTCTTCTTAAGGCATTGGTTTTGCCTATAGGGAAAAACTTTTCTAGGAAGGCCTTAGAACACTTTGCCCATGTGTTGATGTGATCTTTGTTGGCGTAGAACCACTGCTTCGCTCTTCCCAGGAGTGAAAATGGGAATAAGCGGAGTAGTATGATGTCTTGAGCAACTTTCTTGATGGTGATGGTGCTACTAATCTCCAGAAAATTATGAAGATGACCACTTGCATCTTCATGTGCCTTTCCACTGAATGATATAGCTTGAACCATGTTGATGAGGCTTGGCTTGAGCTCGAACTCTAAGTTATCGGTGTTAAATTCTAGGTCCAGTGCATATGTTCTTAGTGCTTGGTGTAGCGAACTCTCACAATGTTTTTCTCAGCCATGGCTTCAGGAACTTGGTGTTAGCTTCTTCTTGTGCTGATTTGATTCAGATGTATGAAGTTTATTGAATCCTGTGATACCATGCATAAAATATAGACAAGAAAAACAAGGAGTAATTCTGTAAAAGCAGAGGTACTAGGTATGATTCCATCACTAAGCATGTACTTGATCCTTTTCTCAAATGCCTTTCCGTTACTTCTCCCCAGCAACGGCGCCAAAAATGCTTGTTGGTATTAATTAAGTGCCACTTGGTAAATTACTTAGCCACTTCTTTTAAACCTATATCTCTTACAATAACTAGGTTGTCATCCCCAACATGAATATAAGAGATATGTATGGAAACTACCCAGAATAATACTAAGTAGTTATTATGAATGCAAGTGACTAAAGAGGGTACAAATAATCAAGTTTAAAGTATCTGCAAGCGCACAGATTAATTATACCATTGTAGTATTTTACCCTGAGTATTCAAGGGTTGTGGATTTATATTTTTGCCACAGGGAGAAGGTATGGAGCCTAGGCATGAGTGGATAGATTCAAGTTACATTACTTATGAATAGAATCAATCACATAGCACATACTTAAACAGGGTAAGCCAATAATAAGGATATAGATATAATGATAAAGGCTGAGATAACTTTCCAGAGAGGTGTGGACTACTCAAGTTAAAGTCAACCAAAGCATAGGATTACTTAAGAGGTCAGATTCTTATGTCATTCCTAATTAATTTTGTTATTCATCGACTCTAGCAAATATATAACCATGTATACCATAATTGACTCTTTATCTATGCATCAGGAACATTATTTAGGTAGAACAAGAACAGAGCAAGTCTACCTTCATAACTTAGTTCTACTCTCTCTACATATGGGGAGTGGACTACAAAGGACTTAACGGAGTGTCACATCCGCGATCTACCACATGACCTTGCATATAGAGCGCATTCAGCAGGCAAATAATATCTGAGCACCATGCCTCTATAATATCTACCACTTAACCCACTCGAGTACTGGATTAAGCGCTTTGCGAACTCATGCATAAACTCATTACCAATCATAACTATATCAAATATACTACTAGAATGAACTAGGAACATAACAAACCGAAACATAGTATTAAAATAGCATAAAGTCATTATGAGAGGTAATACAGCAGATTTACCAATCTCTAGTGGACAGGCGATCCAGAATCCTGAGCCAAAGGCTCAACTCTACTTCAATCTACTATCTAGATCTAAACTAGAACTTTGAGTGTCTAACCCTAATCTCTGGTGGAGAGCTCTTCTCTGAATTATCTGATCTGGCTTCTGAGCTCCTGATGATCTGAAACCTAGGGGTCTGGGTCCTTATATAGATCAGTGGGGTGAACCGTAGCCCTTGGATCAAACCGACTTCGACGGGTGGCTAGGATTGCGTGAAATTTCGGGATGTGGGCCCACGTAGAAACGGGGGCGAAGAGGACTCTCTGACAGGTCAGCCGATCTGGCAGGGAGATCGGCCGATCTGCTCTCTTTGCCAAGTGGGCCCCGCTTCGTCGGGCGTGTCTCTGGTGTTCTCTAGAATGTTCTTGTTCCACTTTCGCGTCGGAATTCGATATTTTGATCTGACATGTGGGTCTCCTTGATTCTTTTCTGATTAACATCCTACGAAACACAGATTCACCAAAACTCATGGAATTCTGTCAATTTAAACCCTATTCTATGTTTGAGGATGTTTTTATGTCCTTTTTCATGTCTTATTGATGCTTAAAATTGAGCAATAACTACCATCAACAACCTCTCCTTTTCAGATTCATTCTTCGGGTGCATCGGTCGGTCCTTGAGACGGGGACCGTGATGATCGCACCTCTTTCTTCCGCCATTCCTTCTTGGTTGATGCTTGTGACTCGGCGGAGTCCTCCTTTACCTGCCTCAGCTTTACTTACCAGCTCGACCTTTTGGCCTTTAGTGGCTGATTCTTCCGGCGGGGTGCATGTTGAGGCTTGTTCTTCCATTGGTTCTTCCTTGCCTATTGCATAGCCTTATAACCATTGAAAGTACATTTTATCCTCTTACCTGGCAGTTGGAAGTGAACTTGGCCTGGATCCCACGTAGATGATGGCATTAACGGTGTGGAGGAACGGCCTTCCCAGAATGACGGGGACTTCGTCGTCGGCCCCCATGTCGAGGATGATGATGTCGGTGGGGATGTACTCGTCTTGAACTTTGACAAGGATGTCCTTCGCCACTCCCTCGGGGAACTGGATCGATTGTTCGGCCATCTGCAATTTGACAAATGTGGGGTACAAAAGTCCCCCTAGCAGATTTTCATACATTACCTTGGACCTGATGTTGACTCTAGATCCAAGGTCGCAGAAGGTGTTGTTGAAGGTGTGTGGCCCGATCTCGCAAGTGATGGCTGGATGGCCGGGGTCACTCTTCTTGGCCTATGAATGGTGGGTCAAGAAGAACACCTGGATTTGACCTGAGTAGAGGCTTACCAAACCTCGTAGAAACTAACCGGATACCCTCAACGGGTTCCTCAAGTTTCCCTGGGATCTTACCTTGTTCGAATGATGGGACAGCTGCTGCTATTTGAGCTAATTGTGTTTCTAGCATTTTATTAAAGCTCAATTGATTTTTCATAACAGTGGTAAAGCTATCCATTTTCTCACTAAGATTTTCAAGAATCTTAGTCATTAGCCATCATTTTCTTGTTTATGCTATCATTTATTTTAGATTGGCCTAAGACAAGATCTTTCAAAGAAGGTTGGTTACTATAAGAATTATTGAAATTATTGTTGTAACCATTACCTTGATTACCTTGATAGAAGGGGCGCGAGTTCCATCCTCCTTATTGCTGGGATCGATACCCAATGTTGTCGTTGTTGTTGTTGAAGCTCACCTCCTCCTTCAGTCTTGGGACAGTTATTGCCCGAATGATCTTCTCCACCACATACCTCACACCATGGATCAGCTTCAATGGATCGAATGGCCTCTTGTTCCTTTTTGGAACCTTCCTCAATCTTCTTCATCAAGAGGTCCATTTTAGCCGAGAGCATGTCCACCTCAGTGAACTGGTGTGCATACCCCTCTTCTTGGGCTGGAGGCGTTCCTCATTCCATCCTTGGTTGACAACCATCTTCTCAATGAGGTCCTTAGCATCCTTGACATTGTATTGCAAGAATGCTCCTCCAGCAGTCAGCATTAAGGTAACTACAGGGCTAATCTAGTCAGCACACGGTAGAAACCTTGGATTAGGAGCCATTCTTCAATCCCATGTTGAGGACAGGCACGAATGTACTCCTGGAGACGTTCCCATGCTTCGGAAATCGTCTCATCAGCTTGCTGTTGGAAGCTTGAAATCTTCCCACGAAGGGCACTGGTCTTGCACATCAGGAAGAACTTTTTGAGGAATACGTTGGCACACTTCTCCCAGGTGGTAGCTTCACTCTTGTTGGCATAGAACCATTGCTTCGCCTTCCCAAGCAGTGAGAATGGGAAAAGGCGAAGACGGATGGCCTCTGCCGAGACATTCTTGATGGTGAAGGTACCTACGCACTTCCAGGAAGTGCTGGAGATGGGCATTAGCGTCCTCATGCGGCTTCCCACAGAACTTGTTGGTTTGCACCATGTTGATAAGCACTGGCTTGAGCTCAAAGGTAGCATCTCCAAAGTTGAGCTGCAGACTGGCGGTGACATTGTCAGCCGACTGTAGCAGAGTACTCAGAGATGGTCTTTTGGGCCATGGCTTCCTTGATTGATAGTGCGGAGCTTCTTTCCTCGAATGGATTCAGCTCTGAGATGAACCTTTGAGGGAGAACTCGACGGCGTCTAGTTCTCCTCAACAATTTCTCAGGATCTCCAATGAAATTTGACAGCAATTGGAAACTGCTCATGCACTGTCTATCTTCACGATAACGAGAAACACAGATAGGGGTAAGCCCCTAACACTAATTGATAGCTAAATTGAAGATAGACTCCGGATTCAATTTTTATTAATATTCCTAGGCTGATGCTTTCCCCGGCAACGGCGCCAAAAATGCTTGTTGACACTTTGTAGCGCAATCACTAGAGACAGGTGTTAGGCTATCTCTGATAACGGCGCCTAGAAGTGCTTGGGGTACTTCTTATGTCTACTGGATAATTCCACAAGCGCACAGAATATACCGTTGTAGCACTTCACCCAGGAGTATTCCAAGGTATCGTTATTTATTTTATCCCAAGGGAAAGCTTTGCTAGGAATGATTAATAAAAGAGAGAGATCCTTAAGTCTACACAACTTAGCACCAACTAGTATAAGCACCACTGCTTACACTAACTCTCACTACTCCAGCTGTGTACAAAGCAACTAAAGCACCCTATGGCAGGCGATGAACAGCACACAACAGCTGTTTACAGGATCATAATCTAGTATAAGACTACTATAAGCTAAGATAAGACACAACAATACTATAATGAATAGTAAAGTGCTAAGTAAAGACTCAGTAAAGTAAAGAAAAGATAATATATTGATAAAAGTAAAGTCTTACAGAAGGAAAGGTACAAGAGATATACCAGACTCTCCAGCAGACAACTCCGGAGATCCCGAGCCTAGCTCGACTTGACTCTAACTCCCACACTAGACTAATACTACTACTAAGGAGTGGAAAAGGACTCTAGCTTGCTTGTTGCCTTCTTGGTGTGTGTGAAGATGGTGGAGGCAGCCCTTATATATAGGGGCAAGTGAGGAGGTGCCACGTCAGCGATCCGCGTGCTCCTCCATTATCCTCCCTTGGATAAACCGCCTCAAAACCGCCTCAAGATGGACGGCCGTGGTGATTCCATCACGTGGGAAGCATGCAGGAAGTCGGTGGAGTAAGGCGATGGCTGGGACCCACCAAGGGTGGGTCGGCCAACCCCCCTATGATAGGGTGGGCCCACCTCGAAGGTCCCCACCTGCCATAGACCACTACTGTATACTTGGTTCACTTGAATTTGTCAGTTCACGCCTTGATCCATGCCTTGATCTTCCACCATTGATTGGAAACACATCTTTGATCCAAAGGTGGAATTGAGCTAGGGGTAGTGTCAAGTGGATCGTGCCACGTCATCAGAGTCCTGGGAGCCCCACATGTAGGTCGGCCGACCCCTATGTGGGCCCTCCAGGTGCTCCACTCTCTTCTATGTGCTTCCCTGGGTCATGTGTTGCTGTGTGATAGCTTGGGGCCAAAATAATTGGGTCGGCCGACCCACTGAGTTGGCCTTCTGGTGTTCATCTTCGCCCTGTTTGATCTTCTCTATGCTCACAAGCTAAGAGTACAAGTAGAACTTGTTATTGGATAAAATATATTCGTGTTGTGTTATTCTTCCATCAAAACCGAGTCTGTTGACTGTGTTTGAATGTGGATTTTCAGGGCTTATCCATCGTCAACACACACTTGTAATCAGAAAACCACTAGAGGATCACTAGCAAATCAGTAGAGATTCAACTCATAGTCAGTAGTAGCTCCTCTCTCTCTTTAGCGAAGCTCTGCTCTTAGGAATAGTGCTAGCTAGAGAAGAGTAGAGTAGTGAGAGAGAAGTCGGGAGAAGGACGAAGTCTGTGGAGGAGCCGGGCTTGTCGACGACCTCTTGTGCAGTGTTCTTCACTCTTATCAGTAATAAAGATCCCCTTCTTCATTTATCTATTGTTATACTTTAAGCAGCTATATACTTGCTCATTGCTTGGTTAGAGTGCTCTAATTCTTTGGCCGGAGTTAGAGTAGTAAGTTTTATAGATTAAGCGCAGTGCTTAAGCTATAGCTTTCCATTGAGTACCGCTAGGCCCATGGATAGTAGTGGTAGGTTCTAGGTGGTGACAGCCCTAGAATCCTCTGGATTCCACCACGTTCAGTCTAGTTCTCGGTATATGCGTAGGGTTTTGGACGTACATGGCCTAATCAGTCGAATCTCAGCGAGTTTAGGACTTTGCGTGCCCCGAGTATAGCAGACTCTTTGTAATAACAAATTGATCTTTTACTGAGTTAGAGTTCTCCCATAAACTCCAGAGCTACTTCAATTTATCCTAGTGTGTTTTTCATCTTAGTTATACTTTATTGATTTATCCTTACTAAGGTTGTTATCTTATTTATCCATATCTAGATCCTTGATTATCAGATCCTAGGAGTCACAAACCCAGCCTTCCTTTGGGAAATATAAATTCGATACCTTGTACTTCCAGGTAGAGTGCTACACGATAGTTCTATGCACTTGCAGAGTCCCATCACCTATCCTATAGAGCTACCCATAGCATTTTCGGCGCAGTTGCTAGAAATAACTTTATTCCTAGTAGCAACGATAGAAGTGTCAACAACCACATACTTTGAGCATAGGGATTGACAACCCCCGTGATTGCGTTGAGAAGTATTGTTACCACTGCTAAAGGATAGATTTGGCTACACTCTTTGTCACACCCAATTTTTAAGGATAAAATTGAATGCATAATCTTATGTGCGCCCAAGTATCAGTCACACACATAAGCCGACAAATAGAAGGTAATATAAAAAACAATGCTTAAATACATAACATAATAATAATTAGAATATAACCTTAAGTAGCAAACAGCGGAAAGACACTCCGATCTTCGGGTGTAGATGCCAATTCCACAGGGACACAGCTGACTGGTTGACCACAAGCCTAACTGTTGATGATATAGCAAGAGTGAGCACATATCGTACTCAGCAAACATAAGATGGGGTTTACGAGGCTCAAAAAGGATAGACACGGGTTTACAACAGTTTGCTTTTAATAAGTCAAAGTTTTAACATTTGTTTAGCAATAAGTTATGCTTATCCCATTAACCCACATATTCATCATCATTGAATCCCTCTCTTCACAATCCCTGATCATATCAATTCATCCACATCTCAATCCGTGTGTCTCATCTTCCCCTAGGTATCCAATATTCTGTGAGTTAGCCGAAACCTTACCACTTACATCACAAGCTGTCGAACCTGAACCAAAACCACCAATTCCTCCAGAGGATGTTAAACCTCTGGAATTTCCTTTTGATATCGAGGCCGATCTCTTCTCCGATTTTGGAAATGCCTCGAATCAACCTGTGCAAAAGAAGTCTACAACTCGTAGAGCTCCAAATGATCACATCCCACATCGCCTTGAGACTCACTATCTTAAGGAGACTGTTCAAGAGCTCGCGTCCATTATGAGTGACGAATGGCTGAAGGAAGTCGAAGCCTCATCTGAGGTTATTAGGACCCTATCTTGCTTCACAACCATTCCTTGCATCATAAATAGGACCACCATAGACTCTCTTTATGACCCCGCCGTAGGAGTAAGCATTATGTCTAAGTCATTAGCAAATGCACTCCTAGGAGAGGAACCTCTAGCCCCGACCAATAAATTTCTTAAATTTCCCTCTGTGAAATTGGTTGAGAGCTGCAGGATTGCACGGACCATTCCTGTCACAATTAACAAGGTCCATATCCTCCTGCACTTCTTTAGTTTCGATATAGAGGAATTTGACTTGTTAATTGGACACCCGCTCATGAGATTCCTTGATGGATTCCATGGGGGGAACCTTGAAGGTCATCTCAGGAAGAACCTTTGCGTTTCAATTCCATTAGCAAATTCTGCCAACTCTAAAGTAGAATTGCACCCCTGAGACTGACCCGATAGAGGAAGTGATGGCTGCATCGCTTCTAGAACCTTCTCATCCTGATCTAGAAGAAGATGCTAAGGATTTCATCCAAGAAGAGGCCGAATTAGAAGAACCTTTAGATTTGGATAAATCTGAACCCCCATCTAAACCCTCTATAGAACTTAAGCCCCTTCCTTCTGGACTTAAGTATGCCTTCCTTAATGGTGATAGAGAGACTCCCGTAATCATTAGTGACCAACTCTCTGAAGAGGAAACTTCCAAACTCATCACAATTCTAGAGAAACACTGCTCTATCTTAGGCTACTCTCTTCAAGATCTTAAGGGAATTAGTCCCACTCGCTGCACCCATCGCATCCCAATTGAGAAAGATGCTGCACCTTCTAGGGAGCCGCAACGAAGGCTAAATAATGCGATGAGAGAAGTAGTGAAGAAAGAGGTCTTGAAACTCTTGCACGCAGGCATAATCTACCCTATTCCTAATAGCGAGTGGGTCAGCCCCATCCAAGTAGTGCCTAAGAAAGGACGGATGACGGTCGTGAAAAATGAGAAAAATGAACTAATCCCTCAACGAACCGTCACGGGCTGGAGAATGTGCATAGATTACTAAAAGCTTAACAAGGCCACAAAGAAAGATCACTTTCTGTTGCCATTCATCGATGAGATGTTGGAACGGCTGGCAAAGCATTCTTTCTTTTGTTTCCTTGATGGGTATTCGGGTTATCACCAAATCCCAATCCATCCCGACGATCAAAGTAAGACAACTTTCACATGCCCCTATGAAACATATGCATACAGGCGCATGTCTTTTGGCCTATGCAATGCTCCTGCTTCTTTTCAAAGGTGCATGATGTCCATCTTCTCCGATATGATCGAAGAAATCATGGAGGTGTTCATGGACGACTTCTCAGTCTATGGCAAAACTTTCGATCACTGCCTAGAGAATCTGGACCGTGTCTTGCAAAGATGTGAGGAAAAGCACTTAGTCTTGAACTGGGAGAAATGCCACTTCATGGTTCAAGAAGGAATTGTGCTAGGACATAGAGTGTCCGAGCGTGGGATAGAGGTGGATAGAGCTAAAATAGAGGTCATAGAGCAACTTCCACCGCCCACGAATGTTAAGGGTGTCCGTAACTTTCTTGGTCATGCAGGATTTTATAGAAGGTTTATAAAAGATTTCTCTCAAATTGCTAGACCTTTAACAAACCTACTTGCTAAAGATGCACCCTTTAACTTTGATGATGAGTGCTTAGACTCCTTTTATTATCTTAAGAAAGCACTTGTCTTTGCGCTAATCATACAACCCCCTAATTGGACGCTTCCTTTTGAGATAATGTGTGATGCTAGTGATTACGCTGTAGGTGCTGTCTTAGGACAAACCAAAGACAAGAAACATCATGCAATCTCATATGCTAGCAAAACCTTAACTGGGCCACAACTAAATTATGCAACAACTGAAAAAGAATTGCTGGCCGTGGTTTTTGCTATAGATAAATTTAGATCTTACTTAGTCGGAGCTAAAGTAATTGTCTACACTGATCATGCTGGTCTAAAATACTTGCTCACTAAGAAAGATGCTAAACCAAGATTAATAAGATGGATCTTGCTGTTCCAAGAATTTGATCTTGAAATTAAAGATAAAAAGGGAGTAGAAAACTCTGTAGACGATCATTTGTCTAGAATTCAATTCAAAGACAAACACGATCTACCTATCGACGACTTCCTGCAAGACGACACACTCCTCAAGGTCATGGACCACCACCCCTGGTACGCAAACATTGTCAACTTCATGGACACAGGATATGTGCCACCGGGGGCAGACAAGAAGAAACTCATCCAAGAGAGCAAGGTGCACCTCTCGGATGAGCCATATCTATACAGAGTCTGCAATGATGGAATGTTGAGGAGGTGCGTCCCAATGAATGAAGCAATCAAGATCATTGAGAAATGCCATGGAGAAGAATATGGAGGCCATTATGGGGTATTCAGAACCCACGCAAAAATATGGCAAAGTGGATTCTTTTGGCCTACCATGTACAAAGATGCACAACACTATATGAAGAGGTGTGCAAAATGCCAGAAACATGGAAATATCAACACCCGAGATGAAATGCCACTTAGAAACAACCTTCAGGTGGAGCTATTTGATGCATAGGGAATTGACTACATGGGTCCTTCCCCAAATCACAAGGTTGTGAGTACATCTTGGTGGCAGTGGACTATGTGTCCAAGTGGGTGGAAGCTATGCCTTGCGCAACCGCAGATGCCTTACATTCAAAGAAGATGTTCAGGGAAACTATATTCCCAAGATTTGGCACACCAAGACTAGTCATAAGTGATGGAGGATCACACTTCATAGATAAAGGCTTCCGACGCTTTTTGGCAGATATGGGGATAAAGCATAATGTTGCAACTCCATACCATCCCCAAACAAGTGGCCAAGCGGAGACCTCTAATAAGCAAATCAAGAACATCCTACAAAAGACAGTCAATGAAATGGGAACAGCTTGGAAGAGCAAACTGCCGGATGCACTTTGGGCATACAGGACCGCATACAAGACCCCAATTGGTATGTCACCATACCAACTTGTATACGGGAAGACATGCCATTTGCCGGTAGAGTTAGAGCACAGGGCACATTGGGCAATTAAACAATGGAATATGGATCTGCCCTCTGCTGGAAGGAATAGAAAGGTGAAAATCTCAGAGCTTGAGGAATGGAGAGAAAAAGCCTATCATAATGCTAGGATCTACAAAGAGAGAACCAAAAGGTGGCATGACAAAAGGATCAAGCCTAAGGAATTCCATCCTGGAGACAAAGTCCTAATGTTCAACTCAAGGGTCAAGCTATTTGGCCATGAAAAGCTAAGGAGCAAATGGGAAGGACCGTACCTGGTAATCAATGCAGCAGTCCATGGAGCATGTCACGCTTCAAGACGACGACGGTAACATCTTTATGGTAAATGGTCATCGTCTCAAAGTTTTTCATGAACATGCACAAATAGAAGAAGAAGTTGACATGATAGAATTTATCCCTGATAATGAAGTCACATAATTAAAATCTACATGTCTTACTTCTTTCTCATTTTGTATAGCTTGATCACTAGATAGGTTTCAAATATTTTCTGGGTCCCCAAAACACCCATTTAGAAGTGGACAGCCAAAACTTGGCAACCACGTGGGACCAAAATTTATCCAAGTGGCAAAACCTTTAAAATGAACAATCTGGGCGCGCTGGGCAGTCCAAACCCAGTTCAGGCGACCCACTTTTGGTGTGTTTTGAAAATTTGGATAGTGGGCAATAGTCAGTAGGCTTTGCAGGAATCGTGACAGAAGTCGGGGCAACCACATGGTTCAGCCGAACCACTTGGAGCCACCCCTCGACCCTGTCACGCCTCGGGGTGCACTAGGGGAACTTGTGGAGACGTTGCCATGACCAGGTGACCCAAAACCTGGTTCTGCCGAACCACACATGACCCCAGTTCGAGCATGCTGTGTCTGGGAGAACCTTTGCGGTGCGTGCGGTGACACTCCCAGGACCAGACCAGACAAACCATGGTTCACCCGAACCACCCTACGCGACCCGTTGCGACCCATCCGGTCCTAGAACGTTGTGCCAACGTTCCCCCCGGCGTTCTCTCATGATTTCAAAAAGGAGAACGCTGGCACTCGTCTTCTTAACCTCTCCTTCTTCTTCTTCCTCTTTCCACCTGCATTCCTTCTCCTTCCTGCATCCCTTCTCCGACCTTGGGACACCAGAAAACCCAACCATGGCGCCCACTAGCAAAAACGTTATCATCCCCATGGGAGAGGGCACTTCCAAGCCTCAAAGATCACTGACCGAGAGCATTGAGAGGGCAATGGCCGTTGACGTACTGGAGGTGGAGCCCCTGAATTCACTGCCACCGACCGGAGTGTCACCGGGGGGAAGGCCTGGTTCGGCCGACCCTAGGGGGGTTCGGCCGACCACCCCCCGGCCATCCCCTCGGTCCACTTCGTCGCCCAGGTCCCTCTCTCCACGTCGGGATCTCTGGAAACCCCCTGTTCGATCTGTTACGCCGATTAGGCCTACCACAGGCCAATTGGCGCTGAAGGGGAAAGCTCTGGAGGTACCGGAACGGCACCCCAGCTCGCTCTACACGGACTCGTCAAGAAGCATAAGTTCCTACAGCCCGTCCACTCCCACCATGTTCAAAGGCCGAAAGATCATTGGTGGTGGACTCGGTGTAGGGAAGGTGTTCGTCCCCCCTCTCAATTCGGATGAAAAGAAGCAATTGAGGGAATCACTTGACTCCAACTCCAACTCGCCTTCTGGCATCCGGAGGAGGATGGATCCACCACCGATCAATGGTCCACCAGGCCAATTTGAGGATGATCGAAGGGAGAAAAGTGACATGGAGAAGATGCTGAAAATTGTAACTAGTCTTAGGAAGAGGAACAATGAATTAGAGGAGACGGTGTCGGAACCTAGGATGGCAAACCTAGATATGGAGGACAAGTTCCGCGCATTCCGCATTAGCAATAATGCGAAGCTCAAGCGTATAGCCAAAGCCATTAGGCAAGAGGACATCATAAGCCCACCTTCTCATTCGATTAGCACTCCTTTAGAATAAAGTAGGCATTAGTTAGTTTTCCCTTTTTAATTTTGATTTTTACAATTGTAATCTTGCCTACATTTCATTTTAAGAAATTGAATAAAACTGTTTTGCGTTCTGTTGGTGTGTTGCCACTAGCAGAATACCTGCACTTGATGTTGTTCGCAGCTTCTGTCATCAGATAGAAAGAAACAAGTGTGGGGGGGTTCGGACGACCCTCCTCAACAACTCCATTGGTAATTTCGAACATGGCACGGTGCACAACATGTCTGCTAGATCAAACAGGACCTCAAAACTCACAAAACATGGTTCGGACGAACCACAAAATAAGGTCCAGTGGTAGAACAACTTTGCAGAGGTGTAACTTGAGACGAGGACATTCAAACGGTGGAACAACGGCACATTTGGTGGTTCGGCCGAACCGCCCTATGTGGCCTGGTCCCACCAGCCAGGCTCCCTACAGTGAGGGTATGCTCCCTGGCAGGTTTGCACCCTCTCCTCCTCCCAAATTTCGCATTTATTCAATTCATTTCTTTGTTCTTAAATAAAAATGAAAATAAAAACTTGAAATCTTGCATCCCAAAATAAAGTGAATAAGATCTATGACATTTGAAGAGTAGAGGTGACACAAAGTTTAAATTTATGCATATGCCTATGCTTGTGGGTAAATATCTTGATAGGAAGTCATATTGACTAAGATGTTGATAAATGTGAGATAACTCTTGGCTCATGATTCACACTTTTTCCATTCAAAGTACTTAGAGGTTTATTTTTGAAAATGTCACAAAACCATAGTGTCACTTACTCCTCAATAGTGAGAAAATTCCTACCAAAGCCATAAATGATCATCATATTTGGAAAACCCTTCTAATCATGCTACTTGCAATCGCTTTGAGTTTGATCAAACCTTGTGACCCTTGTTGAGAAATATGTCATAGTCCAAAGATCAAGATCACGTACACACCACACAAACATGCTGCTTCTACACTGGAAGTACGCAACAACATGCCATCCATTTCCATTAAATAATTGCTCCATGTTTTAAAGGTCAATAAATATCTCTCTTAGTTGATATAGAAAAGGGACAATGACTATGCAAAATGAAAAAGAAAGAAAAGATGGACAATTGAAAGTCCAAGAAAAAGGATATATATATATATGAGCAAAATCTAGGCTCATGAATAAAAGAAAAGAAAGATAGCCATGTCCCAAACAAAGTAGAGAGAGATCATCCCAAATAAAGGAGCATTATAGTTTACCATTTTCCACACACTTGCACATCTTGATCTAGGTCTATGACATTTTTCTCCTTGGATCCTTGTTTTGATTTTACAATATATACACTGCAAGTATGCCTGCCATAATTATTCCTACCTGAACTACACATAAGCCTGATAGATGTAGGATAAAATAAAAGAAGTGTTTTTATGATATGCCTTGGTAAGGAATCAAACACAACTGAGTGACTTGAGAGTACTATTTAAGGAGTAAGAATGAACTATGTGCTTTCTTTTTGAAACCAATATAAAAAATTCTAAGTACTGAGAAGGTAAAAAGTAAGATGATTTTGCCTTGAGAGTTATTCCATTTTTCAACATCTCAAGGATATATGCTAGACAATGCCACATAACCCACTAGTATAAGCTATGTGCTAAATGAAAACTTTGATCACCACTATCTTGGATATGTCATTTCTACCTCTTTTTCTAACCTTTACTCGAGGACGAGCAAAGACTCAAGTGTGGGGGGTCTTGTTGACGGTATTTATACCATGTTTTATACCATCATAACCGTCAACAAAACACTCTTTTTTGGGAAGAAATAAGCAAACTCATAGTAACATAGGTACAAATAACTTGGTTCCACATGTACATGTTAGTATTTGCTTGCAGGTGCTCAAAACAGGTGATTTCAGAGTTAAGAAGCCCAAGATGAAGATATAATGCAAATCCAATTATGACGAAATGGCAAGACAATGTCACAATCTTCAAGGACTTCACTTCAGGATCGAGTGGGCACTGGAAGGACACTATTCATGGTTCGGCCGAACAATGAATAGTGGCCCCGGCACTCCAACTTCAAGGAATCAAGTAATGGAGTGATATGCAAGAGAGCAGAGGCCACGTGGCCCCACCCTATGGTTCGGCCGAACCAGGTAGGGGAGCCCTCGTGGCCATGTTGACGTGCCATGATCCGTGGCACACCCCCTGGAGTCCATTTGCACCTTTGGATCGCAACTGTGTCCTCAATCAATGGCTAAGGAGAAAAGCACTCGGATCAATGTGTGAAACGACAAGATAAAGATAAGAGGATCACACAGCCTCAGTCCATGACAGGTGGGGACCAAGGTGGTGGGCCCAACTCACTAGAGGTGGGTCGGCCGAACCACACTTGGTGGACCCACCTCACAGGCATCACTTCGCTGACATCACAAGGCTTCTAGAAGGTCCTAGCAGGGCCCACCTGCCAGTGGGTGGTTCGGCCGAACCGCCCATTGTGGACCCAGGCCACCGCCTTACTCCACCGACTTCCAGCATGCCTCCCACGTGCTCATTTCATCACTGCCATCCATCCAAGGCAGGTTTCAAGGACGGTGGATCCAAGGGTGGAGGTGGAGAAGTACGCGGATCGCTGACGTGGCGCTGCCCTTCACCCCCCTAGTCCTTCACCCCCTATAAATGCCCCCTAGTCCTTCACTTTAGAACAATCAAAGATCAAGTATCAAGTGTACAATATAGGTTAGTGTTAGTGTAAAGAGGGAAGAGAGTGAGGGAAGTCTCTCGAGAAAGCCCCGGGCCTATCGGGAGTCTTCTTCAAGGTGTACCTCAGCGGATTCAAGCTTCTAGTAAGTTTTCCATCCGAGTTCTTCCAGCATTTAATATTCTGGTTCTAGTACTTTAAGTATATACTATCTTCACCTGCACATTGCTTTACTTGTGAAGTGCTCTAGTCTCTAGCTAAGATTAGAGTAGTAAGTATAGTGTAGACGTGGTGTCTAGGATATATCTTATCAGTGTGGGCCGCTTGTCGCACGGATTGTTTGTGGTAGCCAGCAAGTGATGACAGTCTTGTCTAGTCCTCGTAGTCCATCACGTGTGTAAGACAAGTTATTAAAACGGCAAGGCATCAAGACAATAGTATAGCCGCCTCGGGTAGGAGTTTTGTCTCCTACTGTTTCGCCTGTCGCCTCTTGTGAAGGGAGGAGCTGACTAAGCTCTTTATACTTAGAAAGCCGAGACCAGATATCTTTTGCTGCATAGGAGCCTCTCTATACCTACAAGATTTTATCCTTGATCACCAACCCCCTTAGATTCCTATTGACAACGTTGAATCTAGTTAGTACACTTCACATTCTCTGTGGAAAATACGATACCTGGAATACTCCCGGTGAAAGCTACATTGACTACCGTACGCTTGCGGTATATCCGTTTGCCACCTTGGGTGTCAACATCAAGCACTAGCAAAGTCTACCCATATGCATGTAATTCCCATAGGTATCAAGGTATAAGGTAAACAATCACTAGGATGTCCTTATGGGTAACAAAATTAGACACATGCAACATGCATTAAAGTGATATTGTGGTGAATAGGTAACAAGGAAGATCCCATGCTATACTTGCCTTAGACATAAGATCCTTTTCTCTGATCCAAAACCTTCAATGAAAAGCTTCTTGATCACCACGTAACTCACCGACTGGACACGATCATAATGCACCACACAAGCATCCAACACATACATGCATAGCATACAAGTATAACATTCTATTAGAACAATACACCATTCAGTACAAATAGAAGTTAAAAAGGATTATAAAATGAACATACGTGTTGCTACGAGCACATAGACGCGAAGATCAAACTAATCAGAGCTATGGTTGGAAAGATGGAACTACCGGAGGATTTGCTTTTATTTATAGAGCAAGTGATTAATAGATTATCAAAATAAATTTTAATTTACATGCTCTAAACATGTTAAACTACCTTGTTAATGTGTATTTTACGTGAATAGGAATCCAACGCAAGTTGAACGGACTAATTCGGAGTTAAAATGAATAAGTTATGATTTAAAAAGGATTTTACTTTATAGAAATAATAGATTAAATATAATCTCGAATTTTAAAAGTTAGTAACATATGAAACAGCGGTACCATCAGATAGACCTTTAAATTACGAATCGAAGGCAATTTGATTCATTCAAATCGGAACTAAAACGTGAAAAATATGGTCAAAACAATCTCAGTGGCAATCCTATAAATATCGGAAAACATATTTTTGAATCTATTTGAGAAAATACGTTTTCGGAATAGAAAAGCGTATTCAACCGAATGCGCCAAGGGCCACGGGTTTAGACTTTAAAAAGCACAGGGGCTCTTTTAGAAAATGGCCGGCGAAAGGGTATGGACGAATCTGATTCCGTCGGATCTAAAACGGACGGCCCATATTAAAAGATGGGAGGGGTGAGGAGCTCTGCTCGCCGGAGGACGGCGGCCGGCGGCGGCGCTCTCGCCGGAGAGGGCGGTTCTAGGGCTAAGGTGGCTCAGTTTGGCGCGGGAAAAGGATCTGGAGAAAGAGAACCTCGAGCCGAACTCGTCTAGGCCTTCAATTCGGGCGGTGGAGGTTCGGGTAGGGTGCAGTAAGGGCTACGGCGGATAAATGGTGGCGGCGAAGTCACGGGTGCGGCTGCAGTGCACGAAACAGAGGAAAAATAGGTCGGGAAGGTTTAGTACCTTGCTGTGAAGCTCGGAGAATGACCAATTTCGACGAGGGTTGGTTCCAATCTCGACTTTGACAGCGGCCGGCGGACGGCTATGGCGGCGCGAGGCGTAGCGGCCTGCTCTGGTGGCGTGCAATTGGAGGCGGCGGCTGCGGCTAGGGCTCGGAAGGGGAACGGTAGAGGTGCGGCACGGCTTATGTAGTCCCGACCAGAGAGGTTGGACTCGCTTAGAAAGTAGGAGATCGCAACGGGGACGGGCAGCGACGAACTCGCCGGTTCGTTCTGCGTCAGGCTTGCTCGAGCAGCAGAGAGGATTGGAGGGGAGGCGCTGACGCGTGGGTCCCACGAGGCAGTACGACCTTGCGCGGGGTCCCGGCTGTCAGTTTCAGCAGGGAGAAGAAAAGGGAGAGGGGCACGCGGCTAGGCAGGCAGGCCGTGCTCTGCTTCCAGTCCTCCAGGGGAAGGAGAAGGAAGGGGGAAAGGGTCACTACCCTGCGGGCCCGGGACGTCGGCGGCAGGACGAGAGGGTGCGGTGTGCCCTGGTCTGGCTCAAGCCGGGCCGACCGGTAGCTTGCTAGGCCAGAGCAAGGAATTGAGAAGGCCTTCGGGCTCTAGCTGGAAGGGGGAGGAGAACGGGCCGAGGAGGAGAACGGGCCGAGGGGGAAGAAGAGTTGGGCCCTCGGGCCAGATAGCACAGGGAGGGTGAGGTTCATTTCCTTTCCCTTTTTTTTATATTCAAAATAGATTTTCAATATGCTTTTAATGGAGATCCAAATATTTGAACTCAAGAACAAATCGAGCAATACAAAAGAATGCTCCAGCATGAATGCATCATACACGTGTTGAACCCTAGGTTGATTTTATTTCCCAAATAATTATTATTTCCTCTTTATTGAAATGACAGATAATGGCATGATTAAATTGGATCCCCTATGTTTTCATAAGTACCAAAATACAAAATTAAAGCATTTTTATCTCTATATCTAAAATGACAAAATTTGGGGTGTTACAATTCTACCACCCTTAAAATGAATCTCGCCTCGAGATTCGGAAGATGGTGATCAAAGAGATGTGAACACTCTAACTGTAGTTGTTCTTCACTTGACCAAGTAGCCTTATTCGCTTGGTGCCATGCCGTTGTTGCTTGCATACCTTCATAACCTTGATCCAAGTAACTTGTTCTCTATTTCCAAGATTTTTTCATCGGATGCTTTGTGTATCAATGTGACCCTTCTGAGGATATTTCTTTAACTTTCACCATTTCACCTGATTATTCCTCTCAAGCACAACTTTGTTCGCACCTTGGATCACCACGTGATGTGCCGTTAGCCAATCTATTCCTAATATCACATCAATGCAAGAGGAATTTAGAATCAAAAGGTTTTCTCGAAAGTCTACTCCACTTAGATTGAGTTTGACCTTGGGGCAACGCGCACGTCCTTCTTCGCAGATTGCTTGGTCAAAGTGTTCCTCTTCTCAAAATCGGCAGAGATGAAGGAATGTGAAGCTCCATAATCAAACAGAACCGATGCAGGGTTGGAGTTGACTAAGAATGTGCCAATCACAACCTCAGAGGCTTTTTGTGCTGATCCTATAGTCACATGGTTGACTTTACCAAACACATATTTTCGCTGCTCCTTATTTCTGTGACGAGGCTTTTGCTTGTGTTTCTGCGGGCTCTTGTCCGCATAGTGACCAAGTTCACCACATGGGTAACATTCTTCACCTGTAGAGGGACTTTTGAACACACCATCTTGCATAAGCATTTCATTTGGTTGTTCTTGGAGTAGAGTTTGATCCCCAACTGAGTGCTCTTGCATGTATTGATGGGATTCCTGAGGATGATCAACATCCCCTTGAATAGTTGATTCCTGGTACAATTGCTGGAATTCAAACATAGGAGTGTAGCAGGGATATGTATCGTTATCTATAGATTGGTTTTTCATTCTCCTTTTCTCTTCTTCCATTTCCTGATGCTTGTTCTCAAGCACAATTGCCTTATCCACCAAGGTTTGGAAATTAGGATACTCAACAGTCATCAACTGTAGTTGAAGTTCTTCATTCAATCCTTCCAAAAAGCAACTTTGTTTCTTAGCATCGCTATCCACCTCACCTAGAGCACAGCGTGATAACTGAGTGAACTGATCACGATACTCACACACTGACATAGATCCTTGCTTCAAGTTAAGGAACTCTTTCTTCTTAATTCTCACCACTCCTGCGGGAACATGGTAGGAGATAAAAGCTTCCTTGAACTTGTCCCAACTAATTTCATTCTCCTCTCGTTTCTCAGTCTTCAAGGATTCCCACCAGTCTAAGACAGCTCCTTGAAGTTGTCCGGATGCATAAATTACTTTCTCGTGGTCATTGCACTGAGCTATGTTAAGTTGTCACTCCACAGCCCTAAGCCAGTCATCAGCTTCTAGTGGGTCACATGCATGAGAGAATGTCGGTGGGTGTCCCTTCATAAACTCACCACGCTTGTCAATAAGTGGTGCTTGATGCTGGTTGTGGAGTGTGCATTGAACAAGAGTCTGCAATAGCTGAGTCTGTGTCATCAAAACTTGCTTTATAGTTGGTGGTTTGGGTGGTGGTGGATTGGGACAGACAACACTCCTTCTGGTTCCACGCGATGCACTTCTTCTAGTAGCCACCATTTGTTTCCAATAGGTATGCATTAGGATAGTACTCTTGACCATAGCTTCAATAGATGACAAGATAGGATTGATAGAAAGAGAGACCATAGTCTACCCAACCAATACTACTAGAATGTATGAAACTTCATCTTGCAATTATTTTGCCATGGCTACCCCCCTTAAAATAAATCAACTAGAGAGGATCAAAGGGTAGCTTGCATTTTTTTTCCAAATGATTTAATTGTCATTATTTCCTTCTCATATCCCAACAAGACTAATGTGCATTAGCAAGAACACACAATCCAGAATTCTCCGCAAGACCAAAAACAGCAATGTAGTAAAACAGCTATAACTCTCACGCTGTTAATCCAATGAAGCTGCATCTTATACCGTTGGAAAACTGACAAAATCCTCTACAATATTTATTTAGATCACTTTTCCATGTTCTACATTTATGGTGGTCGAAAACCATGGTTAACCAAAACTGTTCCAGGTTGCCGACTGCACAGTTGCATCGTCTTGGGATTTTCATAACTCATAAATTAAAATAGCTATCAAGGTGATTCTTGTGCTCACAGAAAGACGTTGAAGTCTATTTTGTTTCAGAATTTTTCCTTGATTTTGGGCTTTCCATGTATAGAGGTACAAGCTGATAAGAGCAGATTGCTCTGAGAGGACAGAATAGAGGGAGCAAAAGAGAGGGAAACCCAACTATTTATTCCATAAATCCTTGTGCCTTAGGCCTATGAACTAAATGAAATTGTGGATAAACCCCACAAGATCATTGCACTCATTACAAAGATCCAACTCAAACATAATCATCACTATAATAAAACAAGCACTCAAATATTCATAAGGCTCATAGACTTGACAAGACTGAACTTTCGCTACTAGCGTTTTTATTACATAAGGGAACACAAACTCCTGTCTCTTAAACACGGTGCGGTTGCATGGGCATTTCGGATGGATCTTCTTCTGTTGAGTGGAACATTCTTCACCTCTTAATTCTCATCAAGGGCTTCCTTCATACGGTGCATTATGGACACTTGCCAGATGTAATCTTGTAGTGACCTGACTCTAGGTATTTCCATGAGATAACTCTTCATGCTTTTGTGGGCAAGAGTTAACATAATGACCTTCTTGTTGACAATGATAACACTTTATCTTAGCTTGTTTAATCCTTCGAGCTTGAAACTCTTTATATGTGATTGTCCACCCATCTATGCATACTTTATGGGGATAAGTGGTAGCCTGAGAGGCTTCTAACCCTTTAAGTTCTGGACTTGATTGATTAGGGGTCAGAGCTAGATGTGATATTGTAGTAGAACTCAGATGTGAGGTATTCTTCAATGGTGGCTCCACTAGGGTTGCCTTTCTCTTCTTATCCACACTGTCCTCAAAATTTGGGTTCACCTTGACTTCCTTGTTGCTTGGCTTGCTAAGGAGACAGGGAAGGCCATAATGTTTGCAACAATGACATTGATCCTGGCTTCCAAACACCTTGTGGCTAGCACCCTCTAATTGGTTGGCCTTGTATTTCTCAAGTCAGAGTTGAACACCTCCATACTCTATTCTTTCCCCTGATGGTGTTGTGAAAAGCAGTGAACGCTGGACCATTTCGATCATTCCGTTATGAGCAGATAACCATCCCGTCCCAAGGAT
Organism: Eremochloa ophiuroides; assembly: GCA_038502445.1. NCBI lineage: Eukaryota > Viridiplantae > Streptophyta > Magnoliopsida > Poales > Poaceae > Eremochloa > Eremochloa ophiuroides. The sequence continues at coordinate 44,602,538 of JAHLJS010000002.1, forward strand.
AACATAAAAGTCCTTTAACTTCAAAACATTAAGATTTGCCTTGAAGTTCACTCCTTTTATGTCAATTGAAACTTCGGGACATACAAAATCTGTCTTTAATTCTCCTTCCGAAGTGCTAACTATTATGGGTTTCTGCCTTGGAAGCACCATTATCTTGTGATCTTCTACATATTTGCTGGAGATGAATGAATGTGCAGCTCTGGGGTTGAACAAGACCATAGAAGGGGCTGAGCTTACTTGAATCAAACCATACCAACCTCTTTAGCTCCCTAAGCAGTAATCAAATCCAAATAGCTCAATCTGCCCATGATACAGTTTCGCTTTACTAGCACCTGCTTCTTTATGTCAGATTGAACTTGGACCCCCTGAGACTCCTTGTGTGTATTCTTCGCCATATGATCCATCTTAAGGCAAAGAGAGAAGTTTAGAATAGAGTCAAATTTTACAAACAGAACAGAGGCAGAAGTAAGCATAATTTTTAGCACATAGCAAGGTTAAAGAGAAGCATGCTAAAACGTCCAGTTCTAACTAGGCTTGCGTCCTATAGTCAGCATCGCTCTGATACCAATTTGTCACACCCAATTTTTAAGGATAAAATTGAATGCATAATCTTATGTGCGCTTAAGGATCAGTCACACACATAAGCCGACAAATAGAAGGTAATATCAAAAACAATGCTTAAATACATAACGTAATAATAATTAGAATATAACCTTAAGTAGCAAACAGCGGAAAGACACTCCGATCTTCGGGTGTAGGCGCCAATTCCACAGGGACATAGCTGACTGGTTGACCACAAGCCTAACTGTTGTTGATATAGCAAGAGTGAGCACATATCGTACTCAGCAAACATAAGATGGGGTTTATGAGGCTCAAAAAGGATAGACACGGGTTTATAGCAGTTTGCTTTTAATAAGTCAAAGTTTTAACATTTATTTAGCAATAAGTTATGCTTATCCCATTAACCCACATATTCATCATCATTGAATCCCTCTCTTCACAATCCCTGATCATCAATTCATCCACATCTCAATCCGTATGTCTCATCTTCCCCTAAGTATCCAATATTCTGTGAGTTTTCCAGGCCGCTCGTGACCGTGAGCACGGCTGATATACCAGTTTTACACTCTGCAGAGGTTGTGCACTTTGACCATGAGTCGTGATTCCCAAGTGTTGTGGTTTGCAAGGCCCACACTACACTACCAAGGTGCATAACAGGGTCTCACTATGAAGTCTTTCAAAAGACTCCCCCTAACAAGTTAGTAGCCGCACAAGTATAAGCAGCTAGGCAAATGGAGGCCCTCTAACAAAGTGGTACAGTACACGCAGCATATACACACTTTGAGAGACAAGAAGCCATTCTGCAACTGAGGCTTTCCTTGAGCGCCTTTCGGTAACCACTAACAAGCTAGAAAATGTCCTCGTACTTGACTAATGCTAGAGCCATGTAACTCTCATGGTTGCACTGTAAGTCTCAGCTTTTGCTAACAGATTAGTTCTTAGGGAAAGGAACCTAGAGCATCACAAAAACTATGCTCTAGCCCCTTGAGTACATGTTGTTAAAAAGCAAGTTTTATCCTTCCTTGCATACATCCATAAATCAATGTTCAAACAATATTAATTTAAATCAAGCACTAGCAAAGTCTACCCATATGCATGTAATTCCCATAGGTATCAAGGTATAAGGTAAACAATCACTAGGATGTCCTTACGGGTAACAAAATTAGACACATGCAACATGCATTAAAGTGATATTGTGGTGAATAGGTAACAAGGAAGATCCGATGCTATACTTGCCTTAGACTTGAGATCCTTTTCTCTGATCCAAAACCTTCAATGAAATGCTTCTTGATCACCACGTAACTCACCGACTGGACACGATCATAATGCACCACACAAGCATCCAACACATACATGCATAGCGTACAAGTATAACATTCTATTAGAACAATACACCATTCAATACAAATAGATGTTAAAAAGGTCATAAAATGAATATACGTGTTGCTATGAGCACATAGGCGCGAAGATCAAACTAATCAGAGCTATGGTCCGAAAGATGGAACTACCGGAGGATTTGCTTTTATTTATAGAGCAAGTGATTAATAGATTATCAAAATAAATTTTAATTTACATGCTCTAAACATGTTAAACAACCTCGTTAATGTGTATTTTACGTGAATAGGAATCCAACGCAAGTTGAACGGACTAATTCGGAGTTAAAATGAATAAGTTATGATTTAAAAAGGATTTTACTTTATAGAAATAATAGATTAAATATAATCTCGAATTTTAAAAGTTAGTAATATATGAAGCAGTGGTACCATCAGATAGACCTTTAAATTACGAATTAAAGCAATTTGATTCATTCGAATCGGAACTAAAACGTGAAAAATATGGTCAAAACAATCTCAGTGGCAATCCTGTAAATATCGGAAAACATATTTTTGAATCTATTTGAGAAAATACGTTTTCGGAATAGAAAAGCGTATTCAACTGAATGCGCCAAGGGCCGCGGGTTTAGACTTTAAAAAGCACAGGGGCTCTTTTAGAAAATGCCCGGCGAAAGGGTATAGAGGAATCTGATCCGTCGGATCTAAAATGGACGGCCCAGATTAAAAGATGGGAGGGGTGAGGAGCTCTGCTCGCCGGAGGACGGCGGCCAGCGGCGGCCCTCTCGCCGGAGAGGGCGGTTCTAGGGCTAAGGTGGCTCGTTTGGCATGGGAAAAGGATCTAGAGAAAGAGAACCTCGAGGCGAACTCGTCTAGGGCTTCAATTCGGGCGGTGGAGGTTCGGGTAGGGTGCAGTATGGGCTATGGCGTATTAATGGCGGCGGCGAAGTCACGGGTGCGGCTGCAGTGCATGAAACAGAGGAAAAATAGGTCGGTAAGGTTTAGTACCTTGCTGCGAAGCTCGGAGAACAACCAATTTTGATGAGGGTTGGCTCCAATCTCGACTTTCACAGCGGCAGGCGGATGGCTATGGCGGCGCGAGGCGTAGCGGCTGCTCTGGTGGCGCGCAATTTGAGGCGGCGGCTACGGCTAGGGCTCAGAAGGGGAACAGCAGAGGTGCGGCACGGCTTATGTAGTCCCAAGCAGAGAGGTTGGACTCGCCTAGGAAGTAGGAGATCGAAACGGGGACGGGCATCGACGAACTTGCCGGTTCGTTCTGCGTCAGGCTTGCTCGAGCAACAGAGGGGATTGGAGGGGAGGCGCTGACGCGTGGGTCCCATGAGGCAGTATGACCTTGCGCGGGGGCCCAGCTGTCATTTCCAGCAGGGGGAAGAGAAGGAAGGGGGCGCATGGCCTGGCAGGCTAGCCGTGCTCTGCTTCCAATCCTCCAGGGGAAGGAGAAGGAAGGGGGAAAGGGTCACTGCCCTGCTGGCCTGGCACATCGGCGGCAGGAAGAGAGGGTGCGGTGCGCCCTGGTCTGGCTCAAGCCGGGCCAGCCGGTAGCCTGTTGGGCCATAGCAAGGAATTAAGCAGGCCTTCGGGCTCTAGCTGGAAGGGGGAGGAGAACGGGCCGAGGGGGAAGAAGAGTTGGGCCCTCGGGCCAGATAGCATAGGGAGGGTGAGGTTCATTTCCTTTCCCTTTTTTTATATTCAAAATAGATTTTCAATATGCTTTTAATGGAGATCCAAATATTTGAACTCAAAAACAAATCGAGCATGAATGCATCATACATGTGTTAAACCCTAGGTTGATTTTATTTCCCAAATAATTATTATTTCCTCTTTATTGAAATGACAGATAATGGCATGATTAAATTGGATCCCCTATGTTTTCATAAGTACCAAAATACAAAATTAAAGCACTTTTATCCCTATTTCTAAAATGACAAAATTTGGGGGGTTACACTCTTTTGATAGCGTTAGTAACTGTCAACAAGCATTTTTCGTGCCGTTGCCAGGGAAGACAACTGTTGAATTCCTCTGATTTGAGTCAAGTCTAGATAGTTATCCTTTGAATCGTGAATATGGCCAAAAGGACTATCCGTGAATTCTCTGCACCATATGCTGCTAATATAGCAACAGGCCCTGGTGTCATCGAGGCGAACATTCAGTTCGAGTTAAAGCCCACATTGATCACAGTGGTTCAAGCTAACCCATTTCGTGGCAAAGCTCATGAGGATGCTAATGCACACCTTCAACACTTCTTGGAGATATGTAGCACCTTTACCATTAAAGGAGTAACCCCAGACGCAATTCGTTTGTGACTCTTTCCTTTCTCCTTGTTAGGAAAAGCCGAGCAATGGTTCTATACAAACCGAAATGATGTGGACACATGGGAAAAGTGTTCCATCTCTTTCCTAGTGAAATTCTTTCCTCTAGTCAAGACCAATGCTCTTCGCAATAAGATCTCTAGTTTCCAACAACAAGCCGATGAATCAATTCCCGAGGCTTGGGAACGAATGCAAGAGTATGTTGCTGCCTGTCCACACTATGGTATGGAAGATTGGCTTTTGATCCAAAACTTCTACCATGGATTAACCCCTCTTGATAGAAGCCATCTAGATGCTGCGGCTGGTGGAGCATTCTTTTTCTCTTAAAGTTACAGATGCAAAGGCTTTGATCGAGAAGATGGTGTCCAATCAAGGATGGAACAAGGAACATCTGCAACCGCGCAAGCAAGGTATGAATTCTTTAAAGGAAGCTTACATGATTGCAGCTAAAGTGGACCTACTGGCCAAAAGGCTAGAAAATTGCGAGAAGATGCGTACACCTGGGACCGTGCAAGCCATGGAGACTCACATGATGTGTGAAGTCTGTGGAGAAGTTGGCCATTCTAGACTCCATTGTCCTGAGACACATGAAGACCTCAACTTCATCAACAATGATAACAATTTTCGTTCTTCAAACCAAGGATGGACTCAGCGCTCCAATTCTCAAGGTAACACTTTCAATTCTTCGCAACGTCCAAACAACCAAGGTAATAACTACCCTCCTCTTAAAGATCTTGTTCATGGTCAAGGTAGAATGATTGATAGCATAAACAAGAAGCTTCATGTTAATGATAGGAAGCTAGATAGCATAAATGCTAAATTGGATGATTTCTCTTCTGCAATTAAGAATCAACTTAGCCTCAATAAGATGCTTGAAACCCAATTAGCACAACTAGCTGCTGCAATTCCATCATTTGAAAACGATAGAATACAAGGAAAGACTGAAACAACCATGGAATCTATAAATCTTCTTACTATTAGTTATCATGACTATGAACTAGATGGATGGAATTTTTCAACTAAAAAGGGAGATCCTAGAACCCCTGTCATATCTTGTTCTATTCAATCTCAAAAGTTCTATAATGCTATATGTGATCTAGGATCTAGCATTAACATCATGTCTAAAGAACATTATGAAAAGCTGTTCTACACTGAGCTAGTACCAACTTCTACGTATGTGCAATTAGCTGATCAAACAACTTGCTACATAGAAGCAGTACTTTGTGATGTTCTGGTAAAAGTAAGAAACAACTTTGTGCCTGCCGATTTTATGATTTTAGACATGGGTAATAGGGACAACTTACCCCTCATTCTTGGCCGACCTTTCTTGAATACTGTGAATGCATGTATATTTGTTGCCAGTGGTAGCATGGATTTCTATATAAATAGGAAGAAAGAGAGATTTGTTTTCTCTTGTGCACCACACCATGCAACTAACATGCAGAAAAATAAGAATCGATCCATGATGAGGAGGAAACCAAGAATCTAGAGAAACAAGAAAGACAGAGATACGGTTAAGAAAGAGTCATCATCTACAGCAACTACACCAGACCCCGCTATCGCCAAAGAAGGACAAGATGAGAAGAATACATCAGTCAAGGAAGAACCTCCTTCCGAGGAAGGATAACTATGGGAGTAAGTATTCTATCCCTCTTTAATTACTGCATTGGCATGTTTTCCTTCTCCATGCATTAAATCAATTAATTATTAGAAGCATGTTCAATTTTATGCCTTGCATTTAGTAAAGATCATATAATAATAATAAAAGAGAGATGATATATATAAAAAAATAATATATATTTATATGTCAAAAAAATCAATTTGGCTTATCATAATAGCAATAAATAAAAAGCAAAGCTTAGTAGCTAGTGAGCATAATAAATAAGAAGCAAAAGAGGAAATAACCCGAACAAGAAGAAACTCCGACCCTAGGAAAAGAAGCTAGCTTGGGGGAGCCGTCATCCTCGCCAAGGTATGATCTCTATTCCCAGCACTTTTCTTATTTGCTATGAGTTATAAGCATGAAAAGTAGTTCTTAATTTTGCCTTGAAAATATCCAACAAAAGAAGAAAAGAAGAGAATAACATGTCTTTGTTGGAAATGATGAACAATTACTCTGTAATGATTTGTAAAATCTTGTTATACAACCCTTACTATGAAAATTTTTGGTTGTGATATCTGAAAATTTGTCTTAAGTCAAAAACTATTGTGGGTTGCACATGCTAATAACCGAAGTTATGCTCTTGTAAGATTGAATTGGTATAAGTAGAACTTCTACCTTACCTAAGGAATCAGTGAGAACCAACTAGAGTTTTTGATTTATAAAATTCAAATTCTTGCTCATGGTCCCTTTATAGAGTTAATTGCCTACCTTCGAGCCTTGACATCCACAAACACTGAAACCACCAAAAGAAAAGTTCTTGTCTATTTTGAGCTTGCTTAGACCTTATTTGATCTAGGTAGAGAAGCTAGTCATATCCTTTGATCAAGATCACGTACACATGCCACCTATGCATTACTTCTACACTGGAAGTATACATCTATGCTCCATACACCAATTGAGACAAACAACCACAAACCACCTTTGTCTTTTTGATAGATGGGGAGTATAGGTTACTGAAAAAAAAAGAGAGAGCAAGTGCTCAAGGAAAAAAAAGAGAGGACAAATGTCCTATGGGCAGGTGCCCATATATCCCTTCTTCAAAAAACTATGGATTCAGTAGCCATGCTCTTCCCTATCTAAGGCAAAGAAAGAAGTCTCAAGGAGCCCACCAAATAATTTACACTTGCGCTTTCTTGATCATTTTATACGACTTGTTGCTCCCTGTGATCTAAGAGTCTAACTTTGCAATATATTCAGTTCAAGTATGCTTTTGCTCCATTCCTATAAGCCCTACATAAGCTTTTGGATAGACATGAGAAGGCCTTTTGAGCTCTTGTGAGGTTCATCACATTAAAGAGTGGTTGAGAGTGCCATTAAGGGAACCAAAGCAAGATTTTCTTTTCAAAAAGATAAAAACTCTCTAGTAAATGGTCTCACTCTACCAAGGTAAAGGATAAAAGTATCTACTAGCCTACTCTATCTTGTTTTTGCATAACCCAAGGTGAAAAAGCTAAAATCCCCATATAGTTAAGACACAAGATGAATTTTCAAACCATGCTCAATACTAGAATAGTGTTGGTTTGTAAGTAAGATCTTTGTGAATCATTACATTGAAGAGGTTCTTGATCCAACATTGTCTGGTTAAAACCACATCTTTGCTTGAGGACAAGCAAAAGGTTAGATTGGGGGAGTTTGTTGACGGTCGCTAATACCCTGTTTTACCATCAACATTTCACCCATAATCAAGGTAAAACCACATGAAAAGTAAAGAACTCACTTTGAAACTCACCTAGTTCCACATGTCCTTGGAGAAATATTGTGTATGCTGGAAAAATGGTGAAAAGAGGCAAAAACGCAGCAAACCAATATAGCTTGGCACCTCAGCTACCACGTGGGAGCCAGAGGGGGGCGCCCGCCCTATGAAAGTTGCCAAATGGGCATGCCACCTCACGGATCTATGTGCCATTCTCCCAAATGGCCTATGGAACATTGATTCAACGTCAACGGCTCAGAAACAAGTCACAAGGATCCGGTGGCCCTATCAACAGGTCGCCCGCCCTGTCCAAACTGGGTGTCACGTCCACAATCCGAGGAAAGGCCCCAAGGAGTCATCCAAGCCATCAAATGAAGTCAGTTTTCATCCAATGGTGATCAAGTGATATGCCATGGATCGAAGGACCCACATGTCATCCTCCCGAGGGTTGCAAACCGCCAAAACAGGGCACCAACCGACCTTGCAACCGCCATAGAGGGGGAAGGAGGGCCATTGGATGCAAGGCGGTGCATCCAAGGGGGCGCCCGCCCCCCAGGAGGGCGCCCACCCTGCCACTTCGCGCCACCAACCTCCAGGACACCTACAAGTACCCCTGGAGCTCTCCTAAACTATAAATAGGACCAGTTTCCACACTTAAAATCAGAAAACCACTAGAGGATCACTAGCAAATCACTAGAGATTCAATTCATAGTCAGTAGTAGCACCTCTCTCTCTCTAGCGAAGCTCTGCTCTTAGGAATAGTGCTAGCTAGAGAAGAGTAGAGTAGTGAGAGAGAAGTCGGGAGAAGAAGGAAGTCTGTGGAGGAGCCAGGCTTGTCGGCGACCTTTTCTGCAGTGTTCTTCACTCTTATCGGTAATAAAGATCCCCTTCTTCATTTATCTATTGTTATACTTTAAGCAGCTGTATACTTGCGCATTGCTTGGTTAGAGTGCTCTAATTCTTTGGCCGGAGTTAGAGTAGTAAGTTTTATAGATTAAGCGCGGTGCTTAGGCTATAGCTTACCCTTGAGTACCGCTAGGCCCACGAATAGCAGTGGTAGGTTCTAGATGGTGACAGCCCTAGAATCCTCTGGATTCCACCACGTTCGGTCTAGTTCTCGGTATAAGCGTAGGGCTTTGGACGTACGGGGCCTAATCAGTCGAATCTCGACGAGTTTAGGACTTTGCATGCCCTAGGTATAGCAGACTCTTTGGTATAACAAACAATTGATCTTTTACGGAGTTAGAGTTCTCCCATAAACTCTAGAGCTACTTCAATTTATCCTAGTGTATTTTTCCACCTTAGTTATACTTCATTGATTTATCCTTACTAAGCTTGTTATCCTATTTATCCATATCTAGATCCTTGATTATCAGATCCTAGGATTCACAAACCCAGCCTTCCTTTGGGAAAATATAAATTCGACACCCGGTACTCGCAGGTAAAGTGCTACACGATAGTTCTATGTGCTTGCAGAATCCCATCACCTATCCTATAGAGCTACCCATAGCATTTTTGGCGCAATTGCTAGAAATAACTTTATTCCTAGTAGCAACGTTAGAAGTGTCAACAACCACATACTTTGAGCATAGGGATTGACAACCCACGTGATTGCGTTGAGAAGTATTGTTACCACTGCTAAAGGATAGATTTGGCTACACTCTTTTGATAGCATTAGTAACTATCAACAAACACAAGACCCAGAAACAGGCATTTGGGTCACTCCTCAAGAACTGCTCATCCTCAATACGATCCACAACCGCAACTTCGAACACACCAAGGTAATTGATTTCGGACTACTCCAATGCACAGCTATGTATGAGGAGTTTGATGTTTTTGGCGCTATTGGTTAGGGTGAATTTTGGGATTTCTCTAACTTCCTTGGTAGTAAACTTCTCACTTTAGAATTCATGTGCACGATGCAAACAACTAGAGACAACATCTATTTTTGCTTGTTTAATCAAGATTTTGATCTTCAATGAGAGCAATTTAGTGCTTGTCTAGGTTGCACCACAAATTTGGATGCTGCTACCCGTAGGTTTAATAAGCTTAAATTTTGGCATGAAATAACAGGGGGAAATAAAATGGGAAAATCGCGTACTAGTCACATTTGCAACCCCACACTTCGCTTTCTGCATAGATGGTTGGGAATCACTCTTTTACCCAGGGATAATATAAGAATTATTAGAGAAGTTGATTTAAAAATAATATATGCCATGGTACATAAAATTCGAGTATCACCTGTAAAAGCCATGGCAGAACATTGGATTTCTGCACCCTCAAGAGTTGGCTCATTTGATTTCACATCTATCATCACAAAATTTTGTAGCTACCTTGAGATGCTTAATGGGTATAACCAGTACATAACCACCTCTAGAACCATCCTAGATGCAGATTATTTTATAAAGGCACATATTATTGCTGGTGGTCCTCAAGGAACAATTGAATTTAAATTTCATAATACCGCTACAAGACTCACCCTGCCATGTGCAGAATTAAAACTGTATGGGGGCCACCCTTTAGTACATAATATTGCAGGAGTAGGTGGCCGCTGGAATTTTACAGGTCCTGTTACTCGGGGACGTGCACGAGTTGTACAGTTTGAAGAACAATTTGAAGAAGATGACAGCACCTATGCAGGCAGTTCAAATGCCATGCAGACCTCCAGTTCTGGAGGGAGACATCAGGCAGGGGCACAAAGTGGCAGAGTCTTTCACTCATCTTTTCAAGATGCGGGGACCCGAAGTCACCGTCATAATATGGAGTTGCTCACCATCCAGTTTGGTGTGCTGCGGACCGGCTATGAGGCCATTCATAATGTCACAGTTCAAACCCAGCAGCAGCTCCAAGACTTTCAGGTGCAGAGTGGTAGGTGTTGACACTTCTTAGCGCAACCACCAAAGGCAGGGTATTAGGCTATCTCTGATAACGGCGCCAGAAGTGCCTAAGGGTATTTCTTATGTCTATTGGATAATTCCGTAAGCACACAGAATATACCGATGTAGCACTTCACCCGGGAGTATTGCAAGGTATTGTTATTTATTTTATCCCAAGGGAAAACGGTGCTAGGAATAATTAATAAAAGAGAGAGATCCTTAGGTCTATAGCAACTTAGTATCAACTAGTGATAGGAGGGTAAATCGATATATAGAGGAAAGGGTAATGACACAAAGACACAACAAGGTTTTGGATAACTAAGATAACTAGTAGAGTATAGTTAGGTGGGAGGACAACAAGTGAGTATAAGGCTCCTATGACTCTTATTTTACTCCTGTGAATTGTCTTAATAGATAGACGAGATACACTAAGACAGCCACCTTATTTCCGGTGTGTAGGGGATAGTGCGAGACAATAGAGGATATAACCTCTACCCGAAGCACCTATGCTCTTTTGGGAGTCTACCTTTTAAGAACTTACCTAAAACACGTGGAGGGATACTAAGACTAGACAGGGCTGTCACCACCTGCTAGCACCCACTAACAATCCGTGCGACAAGCGGTATTCAAAGGTAAGATCTAGCCTAAGCACCACGCTTACACTAAGTCTCACTACTCAAGCTGCGTACCAACAGCTAAAGCACCCTATGACAGGCAATGAACTACACATGCGAGCTGTTTACAGGATCACTATCTAGTATAAGTCAACTATAAGGTAAGACAAAACACAACAATACTATAATAAATAGTAAAGCACTAAGTAGAGACTTAGTAAAGTAAAGCAAAGATAATATATATTGATAAAAGTAAAGTCTTACAGAAGAAAAGGTACAAGAGCTATACCAGACTCTCCAGCAGACGACTCCGGAGACTCCGAGCGTAGCTTGACTCGACTCTAACTCCCACAGTAGACTAATACTACTACTACTAAGGAGTGGAACTTCACTCTAGCTTGATCTTGTGTATCTTATGTGTCTTCAAGAGGGTGATGGTAGCCACTATTTATAGAGGAGAGTGGAGGAGTGACACGTCAGCGATCCGCGTGCTCCTTGCCTCTCCACCCTTGGATGAACCGACCTTGAACCACCATAAGATGGACTGTAACACCCCAAATTTTGCTAATTTTGAAATAGAGCTAAATTGATTTGATTTTGTATTTTTGTGTTCATGAAAACATAAGAAAATTAAAAAAATTATTAAGTTAAAATTCAACTAGGGTTTAACAACATGTTTGTGCACTCATGCCCTTGCATATGATTTATTTTGGTTGAGTGGTCTTTGCCAAAACTAAAAATAATTCAAATTCTTTTGTAAATAATTTTATGATGTGAGTGAATAAAGTTTTAAAATACGTTTAGTACAACGATCATTTCTGCGGCATGTCTCTGTCTCTTTCTATAATCAAATTCCGTGTTTCTCAACTCCATCCCTTCTATTGAAGTTCATCAGAACCTTTTCTTCAACTCCAAATCACTCTTTGGGGCTCATCGTTCATCAACTTATCTCTAAAAATTTTTCAGGAATTTTTCTTGACTTTTTCGGCCCTTTTTCCTATTTTCTTAGAGAAAAATCTAATTTTTAGATGCTCAAAAATACCTTTTCATCAGCTCCAAATACTTTATTTCGGTTCATCATGTTCCAAAATGTCTCCGAGAATTTTTCCATAATTTTCGGAGCCATCAGAATATTTTTCAGGGCCCAAATATCAATTCTAGACTTTTCTGGAAATATTTAATTTTTGGAATATTTAATAATTCCAAAGATAACAAAATATCTTTTTTTTACCGTCCTCAAACCCTACAACTATATATGTCACCGCGTAGCCCTTGACGCGCTGATTCCGAAAATACGGCCCGTTTTCGCAGCCGCCGTTCATAGCCGCCTAGATCTAAAGCTGAAGTTTGGAAAAACTAGGTTTCCGGCGAACTCTCCGATGAGCTTTTCTGGCCATCTCGACCGTCTCTGGCAAAAAGTACCACCACCACGAGATAGCTCTCTTCGTTCTCTACATCTTGGTATACTTATTTTCTCAAATCCACCATCGTTTCATCGTTCCCCGTTCGTTTTTCTTTCTCCGGTGAAAATTTCTGGCGAGGAGCTCCATGGATGATTCCTGTTCTTCGAATTCTCCGGCCACCTCGGCCCCGAGCATCGCCCGGGCTTCACCTTGCGCTACCCCTGGACGCTACCTTGCCGTCGCCGTGCTGCCATGCTTCCGGGCCGGCCGTGGCCCCTGCGCCCTCCCGGCATCGTACGCAGCTAGCAGGCAGCCACCGAGCGAGCAGCCAGCAGATGAGTAGGCGGCCACCAAACAGCAAGCCGGCACCCTGCTCGGCTCTGCCCAGCACCACGCCCTGCTGGCTGCCCCAGCAAGCTCCAACGGAGCCTTCCCTTCCCCTGCGATCCAACGAACAGCAGCAAGCAGCCATGACGCCACGTTCAGCAGTTTGGACCAAGGAAGAGGATGGATGGAGGTAGAAGACGACTTATTTACAGCTTTGCCATTCAACTTAATTTGGCTATAACAACTGTATTTTAATTCCGAATTGATTCATTCGAATTGCGTTAGATTTGTATTATCGAACACTACATGTTTATACTACTGTGTAGTAAATTTGACACTTTTAAAATTTCGAATTAATAATATATTAATTATTTTTCTATACCAAATGTTGGGAAAATCATAACTTTCGTATTTTAAATCCGTTTTTCGTGAACTTTATATTGATGCGATCGTAGAGATAAGTACAAAGGTTTTATTAACATTTCAAAACTGTTTGAAGAGTTTGAACTAAATGTTATTTTATAAATCCATGAAGCCACAGGTTTTCTGTATATAAAATTAATTCAACCTTGGTCTTTTATTAATAACTATAATTGATCCTTATTTTGTTTTCTTGATATAATATGATTTTAATAAAAATAATATTCTCTAAAAACATATTATAATATATTTATATATATAAATTTTATAGTTTTCTTTTGTTTCTTTTATAAAAAGCAAATCTTCGATAGATTTAACTTTTCAACCGTAATTCCGATTAGCGTGATCTTCGCGTCTATGTGCTCGTAGCAATATGTAGATTCGTTTTCTAAACCTTTTTAACTTCTATTTTCAGTGATTGGTGTATTGTTCTAATAGAATATTATACTTGTATGTAATGGATGAATGTATTGGATGCTTGTGTGGTGCATTATGATCATGTCCAGTCGGTGAGATTTACGTGGTGATTAAGAAGCAATTCGTTGAAGGTTTTGGATCAGAGAAAATGATCTCAAGTCTAAGACAAGTATAGCATGAGATCTTCCTTGTTATCCTATTCACCGTAATAATTACATTCATGTGCATGTGTCTACCTTGATAACCATAAGTGCTACGTAGAATTGTTATCTTCTACCTTATCACCTATGGGTTTATGCATTGGGTAGTCGATGCTAGCAAGCTATTGAAATCATGATCATGTAAACTTGATTAATTGAATATGCAATAAGATTAAAAGATGCATTTTTAGCAACATGGAACTAGGGGATTGGAGCATAGTTTTTGTGATGCTCTAAATCCTTCACCCTTGGTAATGATCTGTCAGTAAAAGGTGGGACTTACAGTGCAACTGTGAGGGCTACATGGCTCTGGTTTTAGTCAAGTCTGGGCACTTTTTCTAGCTTGTTAGAGGTTACCGAAAGGCATGATGGGACCTGACGACTCGGGTATAGTGCGGCTTCTGTCCGAGTGTGTATAATCTACGTGACCTTGTGCCACGACGAAGGAGGGCCCTACATCTTCTTGCCGGGTCCCTAGCGGCCCTAACTTGTTAGACGGAGTACCTTGAAAGACTTCATAGTGAAACCCTGCTCGCTCACCTTGGTAGTGTTATGGGGCTAGCTATCCCGAGCAAATAGGAATCACGGCTCATAGTGAAAGTGCACAACCTCTGCAGAGTGTAAAACTGATATACTAGCCGCGCTCACGGTCACGAGTGGCCCGGAAAACTCACGGAATAGTTATCTTTTGGGGTGATGTTGCCGTGTTGCTAATATATTGTTGCCATTCATTAATTATGTTTACTATTGATCATGAATTATGGGCTTATTAAACTTGTTGCTATCCAATTGTATAAAAGATGATTAATTAAAAGCAAACTGCTGTTAAACCCGTGTCTATCCTTTTTGAGCCTCATAACCCCATGTTATATTTGGTGAGTTCGACATGGACTCACTCTTGCTATTCCCCCCACACCTCAGGAGAAGTTTAGGCTTGTGGTCAACCAGTCACCTGTGTCCCTGTGGAGTTGGCGTCTACACGCGAAGATCGGAGTGTCTTTCCGCTGTTTGCTACTTAAAGGTTATATTCTAATTATTATTACGTTATGTATTTAAGCATTGTCTTTTGATATTACCTTGTATTTGTCGGCTTATGTGTGTGACTGATCCTTGGGCGCACATAAGATTATGCATTCAATTTTATCCTTAAAATTGGGTGTGACATGGACGGTGCTGGTGAATTCATCACGTGGGAAGCATGCAGGAGATCGGTGGAGGCTAGCTGACCTGGCTAGGCACGAGAGGGGGGTCGGCCGAACCCCCCATGACAGGTGGGCCTAGCCAAGTCCTTCTAGAAGCTGTCCCCATCTGTCACAGAGTGTGGTTCCACCTTTTCTTCCTGTTTGTCATTGATCCTTGTGCTTTGCTTCTCCACCGTTGAATGGAAACACATGTTGATCTGATGGATGACACAAGTCGGGTGGAGTGTCACACGGATCATGCCATGTCAGCAGAGCTCTGGTGGGCCCCACATGTGGGTTGGCTGAACCCAATGTGGGCCCCCAGGTGCCCCGCTCTCTTCTATCTGCTTCCATGTGTCATATATTGAAGTGTGACAGCTTGGTGCTCAAATGGGTAGTTTGGCCGACCCATATTATTGAGCTCCAAGTGCTCATTTCTACTCTGTTTCATCTTCCCTGCATTCACAAGCTAAGAGTACAAGTGGAACTCGTTATTGATAAAATATATTCATATTATGTTTATTCTCCCTTGAATCTAAGGCCTGTTGACAGTGTTTGAATGTGGATTTTTATGGTATATCCACCGTCAATAGTAGGCAGTGGGCCGCTCTCCATGCACACCACAACATACCACAACAACCCCAACGATTCCCGCAACCATATCCACCAGCACATCCACCACGATATCCTCCTCACTATCCACCTTATCCGCCACACCCTCCTCAGTGAGGCACTCACAAGGACAAGCTTGGGGGAGATCCTCTCCCCCACTAAGGTAAGTATTCTATCTCTAGCATTTCGTATTTAATTTTATGCATTTAATAAAATAATAATAATAATAATAATAATAATAGTAGTAGTAGTAGTAAAAACAAAAATATTTCCCTTATTTCATATGTTTCATGAATGTTTCTCTTCCTCATGGAAATGATGAATAGTTGCTCTGTTAATATTTCTCTAGTGCCTAGGTTACAACTTGGTATTGCTCTAAGTATGGATCACTTGGCTCACATAAAATCACCATGAACCTGAACACCTTGTGGGTTGCAAGTGTTAGAACTAAGTCTAAGTTGTTGTGAGATATGATATAGTGAGATAAGAGCTACTATAATATTAGTCTAAGCATGCATGATTACTGGAGATTTATTTCTTAAAAACAATTAAAACCTTATTGTTCCTCAATGGTGATAAATTCCTACCACAAGCCATATATGCAACATATGTTTCAAACCCTTCCACATAAGCTATTTACTTTGCAATGAGTTTTGTTAAGTCATGCTGACCCTTATTGAGAGACTTATCATGCCCCCAAGATCAAGATCACTTACACAACACACATATATGCTACTTCTACACTGGAAGTACGCAACAACATGCCATTCATTTCCACATAGTAAATGCTTCATGCTTTAAAATCATAGAATATCTCTCTTAGTGATGATAATAGAAGAGACAAAAGGGCTATGCAAAATAAAATAAAGAAATATGGACATGTGAAAGTCCATAGAAAAGAAAAAAGAAAATATGAGCATGTCTAAGCTCATGAATAAAAGAAAAGAAAATGATAGCCATGTCTCAAATTTAGAGATTTACAATTTCCAAATAAAGGAGCATTATGGTCCACCGTATTCCATACACTTGCACGTATTGATCTAAGGGCATGACACTTCTCTCTTCGGATCCAAGCTTTGACTCTATAACACATGCAAAGTAAGTACGCTATACTCTTTCATTCCTACCTTGAACTCTAGATAAGCTTTTGTAGAAGTAGGATGAAAAGAGAAGGCAACATTTACTATGTGCCTTGGTAAGGAATCATATACCATTTGAGCGACATGAGAGAACCATATGAGGAACATCAAGTTTTCTTTTCAAAAGCATTGCTAAAACCTCCAGTATGAAACTTGCAAAGAACGAGAAAATTAGTGCTCTAGTCAAACTATTCTATCTCTCAACTACCCAAGACAAAGAAAAGCCATAAGCCCCATGAAGGACTAAGGTAAAATGGGTGAGTTTTCATAGCCAACTTTTCCATTCGAAGAGAAATATTTTGTTATATCCATGGTACTTTTGAAATATGAACATTGTAGCAACTCCTGATCCACCGAGGCTAAGTTTGATTACTTGCTCGGGACGAGCAAAGGTTAAGCTTGGGGGATCTTGTTGACAGTGGATAAGCCATAAAATTCCACACTCCAACACCGTCAACATCGTCGGTTTTGATGGAAGATTAACATGACATGGACATATTTTATTCAATAACTAGTTCCACTTGTACTCTTAGCTTGTGAATGCAGAGAAGAGCAAACAGGACAAATTTGAGTAGCTGGAGCTCACCTATGTGGCTCGGCCGACCCACATATGGTGGCACCAGGCCATCACACCTCAACATATAAGCCATACTAGCATAGAGAAGGAAGATCAGTGCAAATGGAGCACATGCATGGGTCGGCCGACCCATGCATAGGGCCCACAAGGCTCTGGTGACATGGCACGATCCGTGTGACACTCCACCTAGCTCATTTCCACCTTCGGATCAAAGTTGTGTTTCCAATCAACAGTGGAAGATCAAAGCACATGGATCCAAGGAGTGAACCGACAAGAACCAAGCAAACCCAGCACATAGCCATGCTCTATGACAGGTGGGGACCCTGGAGGTGGGCCCACCCTATCATAGGGGGGTCGGGTCCAGCCCACCGCCATGGTCCACTGACCTTGAGCATGCCTCCATGCAGCTGGTTCAATCTCAAGCGTCCATCTTAAGTCGGTTTTGAGGCGGTTTATCCAAGGGAGGAGAATGAAGGAGCACGCGGATCGCTGACGTGGCACCTCTCCACTTCCTCTATAAATAAAGATTGCCTCCACCCTCTCAAGATATGATTCATTCAAGATACAAGTGAAGATTAGTGTAGTTCCACCTCTAGTAGTAGTGCAGTCTAGTGTGGGAGTTAGAGTTCAGTCGAGCTACGCTCGGGGTCTCCGAAGTCATCTACTGGAGAGTCTGGTATAGATCTTGTATCTTTCTCTTTCTGTAAGACTTATTTACTTTAATATAATATTCCTGCTTTACTTTACTGAGTATTTACTTTCTGCAATATTATTCCTGCAATAGTATTGTTGTGTTCTATCTTATTTCTTAGTTGTTACATACTAGATTGTGATCCTATAACCAGCTCCTGTTTGCTGTTCATCGCCTGTCATAGGGTGCTCTAGTTGCTTTGATCATAGCTAGAGTAGTGAGAGTTATTGTAAGCGCGGTGCTTAGACTAGATCTTGCCTTTGGTTGCCGCTTGTCGCATGGATTGTTTGTGGTTACTTACAGGTGGTGACAGCCCTGTTAAGTCTTAGCATCCCACCATGTGTTTTAGGCAAGTTCTTAAAAGGTAGGCTCCCATAAGAGTATAGCCGCTTCGAGTAGAGGTTTTATCATCTATTGTCTTGAACTATCCCAGGCAATACAAGTAGTAAGGTATCAATCCTAGTTGTCTCATCTATTTGATAAGGTTAGATCACAGGAGTAGAGTTTGAATCACAGGAACCTTTCTCACTCGTTGTCCTCCCACCAAGCTATATTACACTAGTTATCTTTTATCATCTTCTTTTTTTATCTTTGAATCATCACCTTCCTATCATACTTCGATTACCTCCCTCTACACTAGTTGCTATTAAGATGAGATAGACTTAAGGATCTCCTTTGTTGGCGTTTCTTAGTACAATCACCAGAGATAGGGTGTTAGGCTATCTCTGATAATGGTGCCAGAAATGCCTTGGGTATTTCTTATGTCTATTGGATAATTCCGCAAGCGCACAGAATATACCGATGTAGCACTTCACCCGGGAGTATTCCAAGGTATCGTTATTTATTTTATCACAAGGGAAAGCAATGCTAGGAATAATTAATAAAAGAGAGAGGTCCTTAAGTCTATAGCAACTTAGTACCAACTAGTGATAGGGGGTAAATCGATATATAGAGGAAAGGGTAATGACACAAAGACACGACAAGGTTTTTGATAACTAAGATAACTAGTAGAGTATAGCTAGGTGGGAGGACAACGAGTGAGTATAAGGCTCCTATGACTCTTACTTTACTCCTATGAATTGTCTTATCAACTGGATGAAATACACTAAGACGGCTACCTTACTTCCGGTGCGTAGGGGATAGTGCGAGACAATAGAGGATATAACTTCTACCAGAAGCGGCTATGCTCTTATGGGAGCCTACCATTTAAGAACTTGCCTAAAACACGTGGAGGGATACTAAGACTAGACAGGGCTGTCACCACCTGCTAGCACCCACTAACAATCCGTGCGGCAAGCGACATTCAAAGGTAAGATCTAGCATAAGCACCACGCTTACACTAAGTCTCACTACTCAAGCTGCGTACCAACAGCTAAAGCACCCTATGACAGGTGATGAACTACACCCGTGAGCTGTTTACAGGATCACTATCTAGTGTAAGTCAACTATAAGGTAAGACAAGACACAACAATACTATAATAAATAGTAAAGCACTAAGTAGAGACTTAGTAAAGGAAAGCAAAGATAATATATTGATAAAGTAAAGTCTTACAGAAGGAAAGGTACAAGAGCCATACCAGACTCTCCAGCAGATGACTCTGGAGATTCCGAGCGTAGCTCGACTCGACTCTAACTCCCGCACTAGACTAATACTACTACTACTACTAAAGAGTGGAACTTCACTCTAACTTGCTCTTGTGTATCTTGTGTGTCTTGAAGAGGGTGATGGCAGCCTCTATTTATAGGGGGAGTGGAGGAGTGCCACGTCAGCGATCCACGTGCTGCATGCCTCTCCACCCTTGGATGAACCGACCTTGAACCGCCATAAGATGGATGGCCATGGGCAAATCAGCACGTGGAAAGCATGCAGGGAGGCGGTGGAGGCCAATCGACCTAGCTGGGCACCCAGGTGGGGTCGGCCGACCCCCTATGACAGGTGGGCCCAGCCAGGTGTTGTCCCTACTAGTCATAGAGCACGGTTGTGTACTTGTTTTGTTGATACTTGTCGGTTCACGCCTTGATCCGTGTGCCTTGATCTTCCACCGTTGATTGGAAACACAACTTTGATCCAAAGGTGAAATTGACTTAGATGGAAGGTCACACGGATTGTGCCATGTCAGCAGAGCCAGGTGGGCCCCATATGTGGGTCGGCCGAACCCAATGTGGGCCTTCCTTGAGCTCACCTCTCTTCTACGTGATGTTGTGCACCATATCTTGATGTTTCATGACTTGTTTGATCTTTTCTGCATTCACAAGCTAAGAGTACAAGTGAAACTCGTTATTGATAAAATATGTTCATGATATGCTTATTCTCCCTTGAATCCGAGGCATGTTGACGGTGTTAGAGTGTGGAACTTGAGGGCTTATTGTAACAGAACCGCCTTAATCACGTGGCCCACGGGTCCCTGTCATCGTCGCTAACGACCTCTGACAGCCGGGCCCGTGTCCCAGGCGACTAAGGCCGGCCCCACCGGGGCTACATCAGTGCCCCTATTCCGACAGGATCACCATTGCGAAGCCATTACAGAGTTACAACATTTCATAACAAAATACATCAGAGTAAAAGTGCAGAAGATTTACATAGTACATAGATTACAAACCATTATTCAATTAGGGTTTCACTGTAGCATTAGGGTAGCTGTACAACATAATAGTACGACCCTGCCCCCGGGTCTGGCTCCACTCGATCACGCTTCCTTCTTCCTGCTGTGTTCCTGCAACGGGGTTATAACAAACCCTGAGTACGGGGGTACTCCGCAAGACTTACCCGACTAAAGAAAAATATTTGACTCTTGGAATGCACGGTTGTAGGTAAGGCTAGCACGAGATAAGAAGTTTTGCAGAAAAGCAATCTAATCAGTTTCATCATCTTCTCTCAATATTAAGTTAATCATATCAGTAGTCTCATAGTCAAATCTCATTCATCACCATTCTTTCATTTCATTCATTAATTTCCATGACAACCTAGTTCCGAACCACTTTTCGGGGTAGGTAAGTGGATTGAGTCTCCATTAACCGAGGAGCACGTCGATTCGAATCCAGAAAGTACCCAGCTGGGGATTCTATCCACACTGCATATGTAGCACTTAAGCTTGCATATACCAACCCGGCGTCACGGCTTTGCTATCCCGGAACCGGTCCTGCGCCACCCGAGAGCACAGTAACTCCACTCATTCCAGGCACGCCGGCCACGTGGGTACACGCTACTCTCGCCATCTCTCCACTCCCAGTGCGTGGTTGTCGGTTCCAGCAATAGCGCCACCGAACTCTAGGCTTTCCGTAATGGTATGTGGCTAGGCTGTTCATCTCGATCCAGCACGCCTACAACGAACGGTCCCTACACCTTCCCGCCGGTAATCTTGCATTGGGACTCTAACCCAAGTGCAAGATTCCCCGACGGTTTTTAATAATTCGTGCCTGCCAGCGACAAGTCATGGGAAACGCCGTCCCAAGAGCACATCAACCGAGCGAAACACCTTTACATATATTTCTGATTTTCCGTTGGCGGTAATGCATTGGGACTCTAACCCAAGTACACGACCAACCACACGGCTTCCAATCCGTCGGCGACCGTACATTGGGACTCAAACCCAAGTGTAAAGTCATCCGCACGAGTTGCAAGTAAATGTTCATCAAGCATATATCAAAAAATGGCATTTTATGCAAATCTAGTAATTAAGCAGGTCTAAGCATTTTTCAAACCATTTTATTTTAAAACAGGTTTCAGGGTAATATAAGTGGGGCAATGCATCAGGAATAGGTATCAAGCAACTCCTATCAACCTAATGCAGTGATTAAACTCGAGTTATAAAAATTTTATAAACAGAGGGGCTGAATGCACCGGGGCTTGCCTTTGTTGCAGGTCTGACACTCTTGCCAGAAAACCAAGGAAAACCTCTTGACTTCACTTGACGAATATTCCCTCCGTCGAGATCAATCAATCAACTTCTCCGAACACCGGATCACTACACGTATGCAATGATGCATGTTCAATGCATAAGAAATGACAATGCAATAAATCAACATTTAATCAAAACCCTAACTTGAGCACAATTAAGTCTATGAGCTATTCAATCATTAGCAGACAACAGTTGTCCCTAGGCCATAGTGGGTTTGACCTAGTGACCACAAACAACCCAAAAGCACACAAAACCTAAATCCATTTGCTAATAAACTATTTTATTTAATACTTTAATTAGGCCTATAATTAACAAATAATTAAACTAATTCATATTGGCACCAAAATTTACCAATAGTTAGATCTTGACTTAAAACTATACCAAAATAAATTTCATGATTTTTGGATTAACCTAGATTTAATTAAAAATCCTCAAACTTTCATTTATCATTTATTTGGCACATTTTTAAAGCATATAGAAAATTCTTAAAATCGCAACATAATATTTTTATAAAATTCGAGACATCAATTAGGGCGCTCACAAAAATTTTCATCACTTTAGGTGTGGCAGAATTATTCATACAAAAAGATGAAACACCAGCACTATACATACAAAAATAAAATGGAAAAAGGCTTTGAAAATCGGAAAGAAAGAACAAAACCATTTCGGCCCGAACAGGCCCACGGCCAACAGGCCCGCCCAGCTCGGCCCGCGCGGTTCTCCCCGCGCCCTCCTCTCACACGGGGTCACTGACGGGTGAGCCCCACCCGTCAGGCCCTTCTCCCTCCTCCAGGCCGCGCTCCTCGCGCTACGTGCGCTCACGCCGCCGCGGCGACGGCGCGTTCCCGGCGACACGGGCCTCCCCAACCCTGACCGAGACTACCTACGCGAAGAGGAAGCTTACCTAGGTGCGAGGCTTGCACGAGAAGGAGACGAGGATGGCTCGGAGCCAGCGCTCGGCGGCCGAGGCGGACACGACCGAACCCGCCGGCGGCGACACCCTGCCACCCGGCGATGGCACGCCACCGGACCGCGCCCAAATGGAGCGCAAGGAGGCCAATCAGGAGACTGAGAGATGGAGGTGGAGCGGTGGCGGTGAAATCAACCGAATCGCGAGCTCGAGCTCTACGGCGGCACTCCGCCAGCCGCGAGGAAGACGGACTCGCCTGGACGCTGCGGTCGACGGCACGAGGCAACGAGTGTCCCAATCGACACGCAAGGAAGTCACGAACACAGCTCTAGGATGGAGAGGGTGGTGATGCAGCACACCCGACGAATTTTGGCCTTGACCGAGGAGCTCGGTCGCGGCGGCGATGGCGACGGGAAGGCGAAAATGGAGCGGCTCGGGGCTTAAATAGGCAAAGGAGGGTAGACAAGAGGTCGTGGGGACATTACGGCCACGGTGCGCGCGACAACGGCCCGGGAACCACGCGGGATGGCCACGGCGTGGCGCCGACCGCGCCGGCGGCGCGCCGCCCACTGCAGCAGAGCTAGGCTGAGGTGGCTACAGTGTTTTGTACCCTCACACTTGACTGGAATTTTGCAAAAAGCTCCCCAAAGTTTAATAGAACTTGAAAATATCCCAAGATAGGAGTTGTAGAGCAAGAAAAGTTGAACACTTTTGGTTTTTGGATCATTTTCAAATTTTGCATAATTTTGAAACTACAGCAAAGGGTGTAAAAGAGGTTTTTAAAAATTCAAACTGTATTTTCAAAATTACTTTTTATTTTTATCAGAATCTTGAAAAATGTCCAAAATAAAAGTTGCTCTACTCACTGAGCTTTACAACTTCTATTAAGGAAGTTCTGCCAAATTCTTGATATTTTTGAAAATGAAGTTTTAAATTTGAATTTAAACATAGTAATTTGAGTTTAATTCAAATTTTTATTAAAGAACATCAAAATCTCCCAAAATAAAAGTTGTTCCATTTTAAAAGATCTAAAACTTTTATTAAGGAACTTTTATCAAAATCTAATTAGTTTTTGAATTAGGGTTTTGGGCCTATTAGGGGCCTATTTCAAAATATCTCTTTTATTTTTAGTTAGAGAATCCAAAAATGGATTTAATTACACAATTACAACTCAATCGATCAAATCACTCTAAAGCCCTAAGCACAAGCATTAATGAAACAAGTCATTCTAAATCACTTATGCACAACCATATGCAAGATTTTGATTAATGCATATTAATAAGGTTTTAATGCGGGATGATTTCATGCAATCATGATGACATGGCAGGTTTTATTAGTCCGTAATACCGGAGGTATTACAGTCTTTCCCCCTAAAAAAAATCTCGTCCCAAGATTTCAAGTATAGCTAAAGCCTTAGGATTATCAACGGAAAAGAAAAGGGTCAAGTACTTAGTTTTAGAACTTGATTAATAAACAAGCAGAGGTTTTCATTTTATGGAACTTCATAGGGGAGAATTATGTTTAAGGTAGCAAAAATTTAGAAAGTTTCCGGATGGACATTTCTCCGAATTCCAGGATTACTCCTTCTGACGGCTGATTCCAATATACTTGTATCTTCTTGTTCCAGTCTTTTGAGTCACATAATTCCTTCATGTTCTAGTTCTCATGCTGGATACCCGGAGTGTGTCAGTTCTGATTCAATTCAAGTCAACATCTTGATTAGACTCTTGTTGGCACTTCCCAAGGGGTGACTTATGAAACACACTATGCACAACTCATGAGGGTTCACACACTGGAGTCAACATGCTACTAGCTCACACTTAGCTTCCCATTTATAATGAAGATCTTTATTTAACCTAATCAGTTGTCTCTCAACACTATAACCTTAAACCTTAATTTTCCAAAATAGAACACCTATGAGGAAAGCTATCTGAGTGTGATCTCATAATGAGTTAAGGTTAAGAGTGACGATACCAGCGTGGACCAAGTAGCTACTCCTGTATAAAACAGGAGAAACTCTCGGTTGCGTCGCGGCACCATCAATCGATGACCCTAACACCATTATCAAATACACTCAAATAATTCACCACTAGGTGATTTTTGTACTTCAATTTAATTTTTCACTATAACAAGCACTCATGTTATTACTTAAGTTAAAACGGGTTTTCAAAAGTGGTACTAGAAGTACACAGAGTTTACACAAGTCAATAGTGATCCTCAAAAGAAATCTCAAGGAGGGTTATGAACTGATGACACATTAACTGCGAGCTACAATGGTTCAGGAGTGCCGACTACGATACCAGTGATACCCTAATGAACTCTTAGGTGGCTGCAGTCCACAGAAGATCCCAAGTTTAGCACGGCACCATAGTCACGGATCGAGTTACCATTATAGAACACAATTAAAGTGACCATAGCAAGGAGAAAGTAAGGTGATTACGGATATGATGAAATATGACCGCCTATATTGACACGAGCATATACCTTCAAAATCTCAGGTAGTGGAGTTACGAGAGACTTTAGGTTGCTATAGTGTATCTCAATCGTAGGTCATATTTCACCAAACCAAATCGAATAGAGCTTTATTCGTTGTGAAACTATAGTAGATCAGAACCTTCGTCCTTGATACCTACACGTGCCTAGCAGAACCTCGTGTGACCATGACACACAAGAGACCCGAGGTTTCGACGCGGCACCATGGTCTTAGGTCATGGCACTACTATAGGACACAAACCATAAAGACTCTGATAACAAGTCGAATTCCAAAGGGGTGGTACGTGCCAAATCAGGGCATGGCACATACATAGGTGGAAGAAAAATTTTCGATCAAGTGTTAGACTAGACAGTGGGATGAATGCGAGTAAATTTTTGAGGCAATAGATTTTTCATAGATTTCAAGATAATCAGGAATTCATAAAACAACAGGAAATCCTCAGCAGATCGTAGATACCATTTCCAAATGAATGGATTTCAGGTACCATTTCCAAATCGGTTCCCGATGTTTTATCAATTCAGATTAAGATAATTGCAACGGTCAGAAATTTGGTGAATGCTGAGGGGTTAAACATGTATCTCAAAATAGGTTTTTAAAGGATAGAATTGAATATAGCTTTGGTGGAAAAGACTGGAAAGAGAGTGAAAGCGCATTAACTGCCAGCTAGGATCATAATCAATTACCCTGAAAACAGTGAGCGTCCGGCAGTAACTTCTTATGGTTGCGACCCATAAGAGACCCCAGATTTCGACGCTGTGTCAAGGTCATGGATTACGACATCGCATAGACTGCAATTACAATAGCCTTCAACCAACACCAAACATGTTGGTTACAAACTTCGAGGAATTTAGTATGCGTCGCGAGAGTAGGAAGTAAGCCTGACACACAGATGAGTCAAGGAGTTGGTCATTCCTTGCATTAAATTGAATTCCTCTAGAAGTTGTCAAAGGATTGACAAATCTATGGATCAAGGAGTATTGGTAGAAGAGAGCACATCAATTATGACCTTCATAGTGAGCAGCACTAACTATGATATTAGTATGTGCCCTGAGAAAACTTGTGTGATTGTACGTCACCCAAAATTCTCAGTTTGCAAGGCACCATAGTCGCGAATAATCACCGTTATCAGGTCATAAATAAAGTAGCTTCAGTAAACAGGAGTTATCGAACTGAAGATATAACGGGTAAAAGTATGATGGATAATGACTATGGACCTCGATGTAAGCAAATACCTCAAAAAATTTCTTGCGGTAGCAAACCA
Organism: Eremochloa ophiuroides; assembly: GCA_038502445.1. Classification (NCBI taxonomy): domain Eukaryota; kingdom Viridiplantae; phylum Streptophyta; class Magnoliopsida; order Poales; family Poaceae; genus Eremochloa; species Eremochloa ophiuroides. The sequence goes on from JAHLJS010000002.1 coordinate 44,629,137, forward strand.
CAAAAGATTTCAAGTTTCGACATTACATGATACCCGTAGACCATAATTCATCATAGTGAGCTGGTTTCGTTTCCACAAAAGTGCAAACGAAGAAGAATTGTGAAGCTATGGTAGACAACAACCATAAACCCCAATGCCTGCGCGCACCTAGCAGAATCTCGCTTGATTCAGGCATGCAATTGACACTAGGTTCCATCACGTCATTGCGGTTATTGGTGATAATACCACCATAGGACACAATTACGATAGTTTTAGAAGTACATGAGAATATCTCGAAAGGAGGAGATAGAATTTACACATGAATAGCTTTCCCGAAATCGAGAACTAGCTAAGGTTTTATATTGGGTTGGCAGAGTGAAAGAGTGCTTCCAGAAGCTCCCCAAGGACCAAGAACTCACGAAGGGATGATTATTTATGATTGACGGAAACTTGACATAGAACACGACTCCTTGATTTAATTGATCTTGACATATTTTTGGAGAAGATTTTTAGCATAGTCTAACTTGAAATTCAGTGGTGCTTAGTACCATTAGAGGGCGGTCACGATCATACCACGATACCTGCATACTCTCGGCAGTAAGCCATGTGGATGCATCACACATGGGGCTCCAAGGTTTACAGCGGTATCACAGGTCGAGAACGACTTACCCCATAGGCACTTGCATCAACCTGGCCTTCCAAGCAAGAGGAGGACAAAGAAGCTTTTGAAAAAAAAATCCTTTCTAAATGATGCGGAATATTGTTCTCCCTTCAAAGTCTATGACATTGGTGTCCTTTCGGAAGAATAGAACTTATAAATGAAGCTGATTCATAAGCTTTTAACAATGGACTTTTGATCAAAGGGGTTTTCAAAAGGGTGCCATTCGGAGTTAGAATTATTTGGAAGGAAACGTACATTTACCAAAAGCCTTTCAGGATGATGGAATTATGGAATTCAAATAATGTTTGGGGTTGAAGAGTATTTTGTGGTTTTTAAACTCTAGGTTTGAAATTAGTTTTGAAACCAAAATGAGTTTTTGGAAAACAAAATCTTTTGAATGTCTTGTTTTCATTTCTTCTTTTTTTTTACAAAATTTTGAATGTATTAATTCCAATTTTCAAAACTTGGTTCGAATGATTCAGTTTTCAAATCAAGGCCGTTTGTTGACTGTAATCAAAATTAGGAGGACTTTTGCACTCAACTTGTTTTTCAAAACCTGCCCTTGACTTGAGTTCTCAGAAAGCTTCACAAGATTCTTTCAGCAAACATAAGGAAAGATGTAAGAATAAAACCTTTTGAAATAAGTTTTGTTTTTGGAAATACCAATATACTTTATTATGGGGGAAGTATTAATTGTTGTAATGCATGATATCATGATGCATGAACGTTCTTACGAGTTTTAAAGCATGCAAAAGAAATAAATAACTATATAACTTTAACATAGGGCTTAATATATATGCTACCCACTTGCTACGCTCACTTATCCTATGGATTAAGGTGAAAATATAGAATAAGGTAAGAATAGATGGATAAGGTGAGATATAAGAAGTTTGGACTAAAATACTAGTTTAAGTTTTTATGATCCAAAACGCTTTGAAGTTTTTTTTTCAAAGTAAAACTGTAATGGTTTGGCAACGGATGGCTCTGATACCACCTGTAACAGAACCGCCTTAATCACGTGGCCCACGGGTCCCTGTCATCGTCGCTAACGACCTCTGACAGCCGGGCCCGTGTCCCAGGCGACTAAGGCCGGCCCCGCCGGGGCTACATCAGTGCCCCTATTCCGACAGGATCACCATTGCGAAGCCATTACAGAGTTACAGCATTTCATAACAAAATACATCAGAGTAAAAGTGCAGAAGATTTACATAGTACATAGATTACAAACCATTATTCAATTAGGGTTTCACTGTAGCATTAGGGTAGCTGTACAACATAATAGTACGACCCTGCCCCCGGGTCTGGCTCCACTCGATCACGCTTCCTTCTTCCTGCTGTGTTCCTGCAACGGGGTTATAACAAACCCTGAGTACGGGGGTACTCCGCAAGACTTACCCGACTAAAGAAAAATATTTGACTCTTGGAATGCACGGTTGTAGGTAAGGCTAGCAGGAGATAAGAAGTTTTGCAGAAAAGCAATCTAATCAGTTTCATCATCTTCTCTCAATATTAAGTTAATCATATCAGTAGTCTCATAGTCAAATCTCATTCATCACCATTCTTTCATTTCATTCATTAATTTCCATGACAACCTAGTTCCGAACCACTTTTCGGGGTAGGTAAGTGGATTGAGTCTCCATTAACCGAGGAGCACGTCGATTCGAATCCAGAAAGTACCCAGCTGGGGATTCTATCCACACTGCATATGTAGCACTTAAGCTTGCATATACCAACCCGTCGTCACGGCTTTGCTATCCCGGAACCGGTCCTGTGCCACCCGAGAGCACAGTAACTCCACTCATTCCAGGCACGCCGGCCACGTGATTAAGGCGGTTCTGTTACACTTATCCACCGTCAACATCCTTCTATTAACATTTCTAGCAATCGCTTTCCCTTGGGATAAAATAAATAACGATACCTTGGAATACTCCTGGGTGAAGTTCTACAGTGCTATATTCTGTGCGCTTGCGGAATTATACAATAGACATAAGAAATACCCCCAAACATTTCTGGCGCCATTATTAGAGATGGCCTAACACCCTGTCTCTGGTGATTGCGCTACGAAGTGTCAACAAGTACGCGGGTATGGGTAGTATATATCCACACTCGTACCCGCATACCCGATGGGTATAGGATTCTGCGCAATAATATACCCACCGGTAGAAACTTCATCCCATACATGTCTTTTTATCGGGTAAAACCCGTCGGGTACTCAGGTTTCGGGTACCCATTGCCATCTTTACCCAAGAAGGGTTGTTTTTGGATCAGCTTTATGAGAACGGGCTCAGCTCGTAGCTAGGTGCTAGGATAGGCTTTGAAGATTCTGGTGGCATGAAGGTAGAGCTCGTGGGTTTAGCATATTGATAGATAGGAGTGGAATCCATGCTAAAAATGAAAAGGTTAAGCTAGGCTTGTAGCTAATTCTGCAACCGTTTCCCCGGCAACGGCGCCAGAAAGCTTGTTGGTATTTTTAAGTGCACACAGATAAATCCGCAAGCGCACGGATACCGTTGTAGTTTTCACCCGGAGGGTTTTAAATATCGTATCCATAGGGAAACGGGCTTGGTTAACTACGATCTAACTTTACCAGGGGTAGTTAATAAGTAATTGTGCAAACTAGGTTAAAAGGTGGTAGTCAATGATGAGTGTAGTATGAAAATGATATGGTTATGGTGACCTAGGTTGTAGATAATAGGAGTGTAGAGAGGATAACTAGAGGTTTCTACTTCTAACTTGGGCAAGCTTATGTCTTCTACTGCTCATCTGGGCAAATCACTATAGGTAAAGAAATCAGCAGAGGATATTTCCCTTAGCAAGCTATCCTACTATTCCTTCTGACAGGAGGAGGACAACAGAGGACTAAACGGTTACGTCAAGGACTAAGTCCACTGCGATCTACCACCGATCCGGCCAAATAGGACACATTTACGAGTAACCATAGTCTAGGCACCACGCCTACACTAGGGATTACTACTCTATTCCCCCCAGGAACAGGAATAAAGTACTCAAAAGAGAGACATATACCAGATAAATAATATGAACATAGACTTACGTGAATCAGAAGTTGGTTGCCCGAGACATCTTAAGAGCTAGCTCAAGTAGAGTTAGATCCTACCAAAGTACAAGCTGTAGAGGGGTCACCGACAGGCCAGCATCTCCTCCTAACTCTTCCCTTGCTCTCCATCTCTCTACTCTCTAGTCCCTATATCCTAATGAGAGGTTATCCTTTCATGGGACACCTCTTGATTAGGGTTTACATGTATTGATATGAAATTGGTATGAAACCCTGGGGGGTCTGGGGCCACATATATAGGCCGGTGGGATGAACCATAGCGCTTAGATCAAACCGACTTCAACGGAGGGTGTAGATTAATCCTCAAAGATGGTAGAGAGTCCACGTCGAAGCGGACGCGAAACGGGGTCACTGACAGGTCGGCCGACCCAGGGGCCAGGTCGACCGACCTACTTATTTGGTGACCAAATGGGTCATGCCTTCTCTGGTGAGTCTCTGGTGTCTTGTAGATTATTTTTGATCCACTTTCGCCAGGTAATTCGATGTATTAGTTCGACATGTTGGTCTCCTTTGGTTCTTTTCCTAATAATACCCTGCAAAACACTGATTCACTAAAACTTGTGGAATTCTGTCAGTTCAAACCCTATTCTATGGTGGTGTTTGCTTTTATGCCCTTTTCCATGTTTAGTTGACGAGTAAAATCATACAATAACTTCCGTCAACAATAACTATGTCATAACTATGTCAAGATGATGGCAAATGAACAACTCATGCTGTTGCCCATGCTCATATGCAATGCTAATTCATCTTTAGGCAATGGCTTGGTATGTTGTGTACGTTGGCTGCATACCTGGCATCTACTGTACTTGGGAAGATTGCTATGCACAAGTCAATCGCTACCCATGTGCTTTACACAAAAAATACAATGCAGAAGTTGAAGCGTTCATGGCCTACAACAACTATGGTGCAGTCCACGGAAAAGATGCGGAATTGAAGATAGAAGAGAAGACACCCGCCATAGCGATGAAGATCAGGAGCCTTGTTTTTTGGACTTGGAAAGATATCGTTATTTTATGTCAAGCTTTGGTCATTGCATTCTATATCTAGAAGTTAATGTAGACTACTATAGTAGACTACTAGTCATAATATATTTGGAGTTTGAGCTATGGTCATTAATGTGGTCTTGTATATTTACTAGTTGTATCGTATGTACTTTGTATTAATGCATCAAAACATCCATATACCAGTGATCAAAACAATGCATGTGCCATACGAACATTGACCCCTTGTGTCCAGAAACATGACTCGTCAATGCCAGTTCACCACCCATCTCCAAACTACTGATACCCTACAACCAGAGAGCACTGCGACAGGGGAGCCACAGGATCCAACTAATGGTGGTGGCAGTGGCAACTAGGACGATGACAACCAGCAAACTTGGAGAGCTAGCCATTATCTACAGCTAGACCAAGGAGACAAGGTAATAGCTTAGGTCATACCTAATAACGCAGTATTAACAAATCACGCTAGATAAGTTTTTGATGGGGACTTATTTATGAATGTTGAAGCAGGCTCCGCCGGAAGAGCCAAGTGGTGAGGGTACCATCAGGATTAAGCGTGGTGCAACAAAGCTTCCTCAAACAACTAAACAATGGCACATTTCTGAGTTTGACCAAGTAGGGGAGCCGGTGGAGCCTCTTAAAGCATTGGGCCCATACAAGAGTGTCATCGGGGCACTTGTCAGAGACTTTATCCCGATAAAGTACAGGAAATGGACCGGTCATGAGGATGACCCGTGGAGGGTTCCAGAAAGTGGGAAGGAGCTAGTTTGGAACAAGCTCAAAGGGTATTTCACTTTTCTTAATGACTATGACGAAGGCGACAAGTCAAGAAGAAGGCCAAGGAAATCATGAGTCGATCACTCAAGACTTTCAAGGGAATCTTATACAAGTTAATCAAGGAGGACAGAGAACCAAATTTTGAGAGAGGTGAATGCACCAAGCAGAGAGACTTCTAGGAGGAGTTCAAGGCTTACAAGCTATCCGAAGAGGCCAAGGCAGGCAAGGGAAAGAAATAGAGCAAACTCGCTTAAGGCAAAGGATCCTCATCACTTAGGATCACATGGCTATGTCAGGAAAATTCCGGAATGGGAAATGGAAGTCTAGAAACTAAAGCAACATGACATTAGGGCCTCAGACAAGCGATTGGCAGCCCTAGATCAGTAAACTACCTACTCACAAGGGGGGCACAATACAATAGTGATGGGAGCCTTTTCCGCCTCCAGAGAACCCATAACCGACCTCCTCCAGAGGATTTCCACATTAGCCGAGGAAGTAAATAGAGGCATCCACCAGTCTAATTGAGAAAATGACATGCTCACCCAAGCACTTGGAAACAAGGAGCACCCCGGTCGCACAAGAGGAGCTGGGATCGTTCCTTGGGAGAAAGCTTTCGAAGGAGAATCTTCGTCCTATAAGAGCCGAGCGAGGGCTAGAATGCAAAGAGAAGAAGAGCTCCAAAGGTGGCGAAAGGAAATCGAGGATAGCATGAAAGCATGGATAGCTAATCAAGTTGATGCACGAGTTATGATAGCTATGCAATTCATGTGTTCGGCACAACCGCAGCCTGTCCAGACTGGGAATAGCCCAGTGCCCAAGGGTCGCAGTAGCTGCGGATCTACCCCTATGCCTGACGAAGAAGGGGTCAATGCTCATCATCCAGTGGACGACATCACTGGACCTGTTAATGTCAGGTTGTACATCCGTCAGCAATGGACAAAAGACAAAGTGGCGGTCGGACAAGCCTTTACAAGAGGAGGCGACATCATTCATGGCAAGCCAATGCCACTCGGGTATGCCAGGGTCAGTAATGATAAGATCTTGGATAAGAATTTCAATAAGATACCCATTGATTACCCAGTGGAGGAAGATAGGCCGCGTCTTGTTCATAACTTGGGCACTCATGTGGCTTGGCGCAAACATTTCATCAAGCTTCATGACCAGCCGTCTTCAGATGATGAGGATGACGATAAATCATCGGCATCACCACCTCCCAGAGGTTACTCTCCTGTGCATGGACAGGAAGGTCCTAGTTCTCCCTCCTCTCCACGGCCAACGGAGAAGACTCCTCCTCCTCCTCCTCCTCCTCCTCCTCCACCTCCTCCACCGCCAAAGGAGAAGACTCCTCCTCCACCACCCCCTCCCCCACCGACAAAGACTCCTCCATCTCCCTCATAGCCAAAGAAGACTCCTCCTCCTCCTCCTCCTCCTCCTCCTCATAGTCTAAAATCAGGTTTGACCTCCCAACACAAAAGGACATCGTCTTCGGTTGTAATGCTCCCTAGACAAGCAAAAAGAAGAAGGTGGATGCTAGCATTACTTCTTTGATGAAGGGCACGACTGTGGAGCATCCAAGAACACCCAAGGAAGCAATTGTATCCTTCTTTAAACAAATAGCTAGTCTCTCTCCATGGTTGCAATAGACCAAATATGAAAGGCAAAACAACAAAGAGAGCAATCATACTAGAGATACAGAAGTGGAGACCAAAAATTTGCTAGAGATACAGAATTTGGCCAACAACATGGGCATATCCATGGAGGAGTCCATGGAGTTATTATGAAAGAAGAGAGTTTGAATCAGCAACTGTCGCATAAAAGTATTCAAGAGGCAAACCTTTGGTCGCCACCGAACAAGAGTATAAAGAGTTGCCAACATAACTGCGACAATTGCAAGATTATTACACCGTCGATACTACCAAAGGGGAGTACATTGGTTTTGAAGTTTGTATCCCTCCCGGGCTGATTTTTAATCATCCTGAAAAAGTGGTGCATAGTGTTGATTATGAAGTCCTCTTTCAGCTCTTCCAACGGCGCTCACTCGATGTACAGATTATGATGTTATGGACTATGTAAGTACCCTACCCTCACAATGTTATAATAAACTACGTGATCTGCATTTGAGTATATCGTATGTTTATTATGCAGGTGTATTGTAAAATGGTGCCTACAAAGGCGAGTGAGAGATGTAGACTTCTTGCAAGATAACATGCGCTGGCAGTGGTGAAGATGACTATGTACCAAAAAGTTTGAAGATTGAGTTTGAAAGGATGTTCAGGAACAAGAAAACAAACATACTTCTACCCTACAACTGCGAGTATGTATTCTCGGCCCTCACTTTGGTGTTCATTTTCTTGATATGTCATTAATAACATGGACTTTCCTTCGTGATTGCAGTAACCATTATGTCCTCGTAGAGATTTGTCTTGTAGATTCATATATCGAGGTGTGGGACTCCAAGAAGAAGCCACTTTCTCATATCGACCCTCTAGTCAAAGTGTTGAATAAGTAAGTGAACCCAATATCACAACACTTTCTAATCACCAAGGACATTGTAATGTCCATGGCATTGATACTTTATTTATAATATCACACAGAATGAAGGCATTACTTGATTGAAAAAATATCGATAGCAAGATGCACAAGAACTAGAGTGAACCGTTCAGGGTTAAGTATATGGAGGATATCAAGACCCTAGATTAACCGGCGGGGAACAACGAATGCGGGTTCTATGTGATGTGGACAATGCTTGTCTACTTTGACGCAAAAGCAGACAAAGAAGATGAAGTGGTACATAAGATTCTCATTTCTATTATTTTGACTTACGTTTGTGCATCTGAATATCATCTTGCTTCAATTACAGCGCAAAGCACACAATCACAACCGGTTGGTCGATTTTGAGATAAAAGGAATTCAAGGGGAGCTAACAAAGCTTATCACCGACGAGATATTGGGCAAGAACGGATCATTCTGCTTTGCTAAGACTAAGAAGTTCAAGAAGGAGTATAGAAGAGAACACGTTGATAGGCTATTGTAACGCGACTCTTAATTATTTCGTTACTTATACATTTTTTAGAACATTTGTAATATAAATATTGATGGGTTTGTAGTGACGCCTAAATCAACATCGATATCCAATTATTAGATTGCATCACCGCCTACACCTCCCCTCCACCTCCCCCCACCTCCCCTCAAATTGAAAATAAAACAAATATTAAAATGCAAATTGTCAAAAGTATATCAATATCGGTTGGTGTGCCAAACTGGCAGTGATATCTATATATCACTGTCGGTTGGTCCTACCAACTGGCAGTGATAGCTCAAGTATCACTGCCGGTTGGTAACAATATGAGCTATCACTGACGGTTTGGCACATCTGGCAGTGATGTGATGAGCTCATCACTGCCGAGTTGGTTGTGGCGGTTCAAAATTTGCCAGTGAAGGGGGGTTTTGAACCGCTAGTGATGTTCGAACCTGCAGTAGTGCACTACCGGAGTGGTGAATTTTCCTAGTGTTTTTATTTAATAGTAAAACATTATCACTAGTTATAGCACATGGCAATATCATTAGGAGACGTTTAGTAGGGAAAATTTGTACTAAATTTTGAATAGAAACACTAGAAGAAGCCCATCTCACTATTAGGAGAAATCTAAAATTTTAGTTGTGTCAATATGTATTTAGTTGAAACATAAAAGAATAAACAATGCCTAGAGGCTAGATTGGAGGGCTGAATAGGCTAACAATTTTTAATTTAAAATTTTGCAGAGCAGCAAATATATAATTAAACGAATGTATCAGAGCCTTATGTTTGGTTTTTGGTAAATTAAGACACATAGTGAACTAACATTTTTCTACATATGTGATTAAGTCATGTTAGTCCACACCCAAGGTGATTAGCAAGAGCCCTACAAACGCCTTCATACTCGCGAAAGGGGCTGTAGCCTTGGGGGGTCAAAACTCAAAAAAGCCTTAATAGTACTTGATAAGTTCCTGGATTTGACAACCCATAGAAGCGAATATTTCTGAATTTAACAATATTTATACTTTCAGTAATAAGTAACCTTGTCGTGGATGGTGAGGTGCCTTCGTAAATATCGTCTCGAGTCTTTCAGAGGTACTAGTGGATATAGGGTATTAGGGTTTATGTATGTACGTTTATATGGGTGTAATAAGTGTACGTGTGCTATGAACATACGGAACACGCGTTATATATACTAGCTAATCTAAACGCATTTCTTATAAACTTGATTTATTAAATCTGAAAGAATATAGGAGTAACATCTTTTCCAGGGCCCTGCAAACGCCTCCGTACTCGTACACTGTCGAAGAGCACCAGCTGCTGCCCGGTTTGCAGTTTGTGCACCTTTCATTTGAAATAAACGGGGGTGTTTAGTCGGGGAAAAGGTGTGAAAAGTGTACTGTAGCACTTTCGTTTGTATTTGATAAATTTTGATCAATTATGGTCTAACTAGATTTAAAAGATTCATCTCGAGGTAGTCAGGCAAAAAACACAAATATGCAACAGCCTGGTACTTCATTTAGTGCTCTATACAGACGTAAAGTATAATTGATGTGATGGGAAGAGAAAAAATTTTAAGAAACTAAACACCCCAAAAATTAACACGAGTAAACATGGATGCGTACGTGCACATTAGATGACGCAGTGATGGAACCTCATGGATACGGCGCGAACAGGAGATGAAACACATGTAGTAGTACTATGCACACTCTCCTATCCGCAGGTTTATGTTTCTTGTATTGCCTGGACAGGCGGGCACGACGTACGTACGTACCTACTGTGTGGCGCTAGTATGCATGGGCTTGCCAGTAACGCGCAGAAACTACAGTAGCTGGTACGGGGGCGCACGGCACGTCCGGCGTACTACGTACGCGTGTGCGAACCTTTTTTATGGTACGTACGGTACAGCCGAAAGGGCACAGACACGACTCTCGACCCGATTACTAGCTAGGAGTGGTGATTAGCCAGCAGCAGACACAAAACAACACGACCACGCATCTTGGCATGCGGAGGTGGCACACGAGTGCACAAAGAGAAAAGAGAGAGCACGAATCCGCAGCAGCCGGCAGGAATGGACCCGTCCTCTGCTGCGTATCGTGGCATGGGCCAGAGGCACACAGTATGTGCTTTCGCTCCAGCACTGCACGTCGTAAAGCAGTAAAGTCGTTTTGCGTTTGTCCCATGCATGCAAGCCGCTAGGCGTCGACACGACCGGTCACGTCCATCCTGGAGGGAGTCGGGCTATCAGCTTTGCTGTCTCGGTCTCGTCATCAGTATTCCCTCTCTCCGTCCCAAAGAAAATGCTCCTTCCCCTGGCCACGGCCCATCGTACTTTGATCATGCTTGTGGAGTCGTGGATACATGTTCGCGATGATTGATGCACGGTTATCTTTTGTTTGAGAATCGATGAGACCCAAACCACACAATTATTACTTGATGCTACAAACACAAACAAAAATACACTATTAGAGATGAGCCAACAATATAGAACTCGGTGACGACTAATTCGAGATCGGGCTCGAACCATAGGCATGTCTGATATTGATTCCCATGAGGCCAGGTTCTCCTTGAAGTTTCTATGCACATTAAATAAAATGTTATGTCAGCTTTTTTTTTATGAAGGAAAGAGAAAGAAAACTTAAGAGGGAAGAGGACAAGGAAAACGTTTCGTCCCCTGAAACATACCCGCATTGTTTCCAAAACATGAGAAACACCGTAAAACTGTACTGAGCCTTTTATTCTATTTTATCGTGACTTTTCTTCTATGATAGAAGAGATGATAGGGAGATGTGGGACCCAGTGAATAGTAAAATAAGTAAGGAAATCATGCCATAAAACTTTACACTGTGGAAGAGACCCATTTCATATCAAAGTTTCACGCATTAAAAACTGAAAGGTAACACTCACCATTGAGACTGGCCTAAGGTCCTTTTTGGCATACCTTCACCTGTTTGTAAGCTGTTTTTTTTTACCTAACATCATTTTTCAAAATAGATTCATGGGTGAAGCTATTTTTTTCTCTCCACTCATAAGAGGATGAGTTAAGATGAACCTAAAAAAATTAGCTTACTCCAGCTTCATCTGCTACATGTTGGCCCCAAAGTGAGTAAAATATGCCATTGGGTGGGGGCGCAAGGACCGTCGTCGTGCACACTGCCAGGAGGCCCCGCCGCCATCGGGGAAGAAGCTTGCGCGGCCATTGGGTATTGCTTGTCCGAACGCCATGGGTGATGCAGACGCGGCCACCGTGGACCTACTGTCAATGCAGACGCCGTTGGGAAGCTACTGGATGTAGATGCGGGGTGCGACCAGTGGGGAAGCTAAGGATGCGACCATCAGGGCATGGCGCTGCGAGCCGTTGCTGTCAATGAGATATCGCCGATAGTCAACCGAGGGGTATAACCGCGGTAGTAGTTGAGTCAGTACAGGTGCGCTTGAGACGGACAAGCATAACACAGAGAGTGTAGGACACACGATTTAGACAGGATCAGGCCGCCGCGATGCGTAATACCCTACGTCCTGTGTTCTTGTGGATTGTATTGCTATGGATTGATGTGTTTCGAGGGGATCCCCTGCTCACCTTATGTAGTCCGGGGAGCAGGGTTACAAGTCGGTTTTGTCATATATATCAGATTACAATTCTAGCCGAATAAGGAAACTAATCAGCCAGATATTAGGAAGCTATTTCTTGGCCTCTAAGGCTCTTGATCGGTGGATATGCATGATCTTCTGGAGAACGTGTAGACAACGCATCCTTGGCAGCCTGGGCCTGATCGGACGAACTGGCCCATGTAGTGATATGCGGATATACGGGTCTATACCCCCACAGCTAGTCCCCGAGCACCTTGCTTTCATCGGGAGGTGCAGATCTTCGGAGTTGCTTGACCAGACGGATGTAAGGAGCTCAAAAAAATTTAAAAAAGAGCTTCTCTTTGGTGAACTGTATCCACTTTTGGCTCGATAGAGCAAATACACTCACCGTTAGGTGAAGTGTATCCACTTAGTCACCGAGCCTATTGGAAGATGACATAGTATCTTGTAACAGGGTTAAGAGAAAAAATCTTGAATTTCTCCGAAGCAGGCGAGGCGTCAGCGGAGTCCCCGAGCAGGCGAGGTGTCGGCGGAGTCCCCGAACAGACGAGGTGTCGGCGGACTCCCCGAGCAGGCGAGGTGTCGGTGGAGTTCCTAAGCAGGCGAGGTGTCGGCGGAGTCCCCGAGCAGGCGAGGTGCCGACAGAGTAGTCCTTGACCAGGTGAGGTGTCGACGGAGTCCCCGAGCAGGCGAGGTGTCGGAGGAGTCCCCGAGCAGGCGAGGTGTCGACGGAGTCCCCGAGTAGACGAGGTGCTGACGGAGTAGTCCCCGAGCAGGCGAGGTGTTGACGGAGTCCCTGATCATGGCGAGGTGTCGGAGGAGTCCCTGAGAAGGCGAGGTGTTGGCGGAGTCCTTGAGCAGGCGAAGTGTCGGCGGAGTCTCCGAGCAAGCGAGGTGCCGACGGAGTAGTCCCTGGGAAGACGAGGTGTCGACGGAGTCCCAGTGCAAGCGAGGTGTCGAAGGAGTCCCCGAGTAGGCGAAGTGTCGGTGGACTCCCCGAGCAGGAGAGGTGTCGGTGGAGTAGTCCCCGAGCAGGCGAGACGTTGACCATGAAATCCGCTATGCCCATCAAGCCATCCTGGAAATAAAGTTAGTGAACCTACGAGCCCGAGAAACCAAACCGTCGTGCATGCCTTTATAACTGGAGAAGTGGTGAAGAAACGGTTCATCTCCCAAATAGTTGCTCTTGAAATGCAAGTTCTTGCCCTTTCCGCCACATCTGCCGCCATCTAGTGTTTGGCAAACTGCACCAAATTCCAATTCCTCTCGGAACCGTGCAATTTGAACTTCCCAGCCTTCGATTCCCCACTCAATTGCTAAAATGGCACCAAGGAAAAGTGGGCGCGTGCCCTCGAAGAAGGAGCCAGCACTAGGCGAACTGCGCCTAGACATGGAGTGGCAGAAGTCGTCCGTGTCGAAGCAGATGCTAGACCAGATGGTAACGAATGGCATCCTGCCGGACCAAGCAACAGCCAGATGACGACCGCCAACTGGTGAGCCGTACCCTATCCCCAACACCAATGAAATGGTGGTTTTCACCGATTTCTTTCTCTGCAGGTTCGGCGTTCCGTGCCACCCGTTTCTTCACAAGTTGCTCGATTATTACGGCATTTCTCTTTGCAATCTACACCCATACTCCATATTCCACGTTTCAATCTTCATTCATCTCTATGAAGCCTTCCTTGGGATTCTCCCCCATTTCAACCTATTCCATCACTTCTTTTGGCTCAAATCAAGCGGCAGACGGTCCCAAATAGCGGGCAGAGTGTACTTGAAACTTCAGGATGGGATTACTGCCCACTACCTTTCTGTCCCTCTCAATACTAGCCTTAGGGACTAGAATAAAAGGTGGCTTTATCTTCCAAACCAGCAACCTTCAGTCCGCTGCGCCACTGACCAGGTCCCAGAGAAGACCGACCTGGTATGAGAAAACAGGGCTAGCTGACATGACGCAGGTAGAGGAGCTGTTAGAAATTCTTAAGGGTATGACCCTTGACGGAATTGGCGTAGCAACCAATTTTGTGATACAGCGGGTGCAGCCCTGTGGGGGTACAAACCCGTATACCCGCATGGCTATACTTGGGACAACTTCTCCGATCAGGCCCAGACTGCCAAGGATTTGTCGTCTACACATTCTCCAGAGGATCACGCATAGCCGCCGGTCTAGAAGTCTTGGCAGGCCAAGAAAATAGCTTTCCTAATATCTAGCCGATTAGTTTTCTTATCCGGCTAGGACTGTAATCTGATATACATGGTAAAACCAACTTGTAACTCTGCCCCCCGAACTATATAAGGAGGGTAGGGGATCCCCCCAAAACTCATCTCATATCATAGCAATACAATCCACAAGCACACAGGACGTAGGGTATTACGCCTCATGGCGGCCTGAACCTGTATAAATCTCGTGTCTCGCGCTTTCTGCGCACGTGTCGACGGGATACCGGCTGATAGTTTACTGAGGGGTATGCCCAATGTAGTAGACGAGTCGGTGAAGGTGGGCCTGAGATGAACAAGAGTAGCGCTGCAAGCGCGAGACAAGGGTTTAGACAGGTTCAGGCCGCCGTGAGGCTGTAATACATACGTCCTAGTATGTTGTTGTGTTGTATTGCTGGTAGATGAGTTGTTTCGAGGGGATCCCCTGCCCTGCCTTATATAGTTTGGGGGGCAAGGTTATAAGTCGGTTTTACCATACATATCAGATTACAATCCTAGCTGAACAAGGAAACTAATCGGCTAGATACAAGGAAAGTTATTTTCTTGTCCGCCAAGACTTCGGCGGATATACGTGATCTTCTGGAGAACTTGTAGACGACGCGTCCTTAGCAGTCTGGGCCTGATCGGATGACTTGGCCCATGTATTGCCATGCGGGTATATGGGTCTATACCCCCACAGCTAGTCCCCGAGCACCTTGCATTTGTCGAGAGGTGTAGATCTTCGGAATTGCTTGACCAGACGGATGTAAGGAGCTCAGAAAAAAATTTTGAAGAGAGATTTCTCTTTGGTGAAGTGTATCCACTTTTGATTCTTCAGAGCTAATACCTTCACCGTTAGGTGAAGTGTATCCACTTAGTCCCCGAGCCTGATAGTAGGTGACGTAGTCACGTGGTGTCAGGGTTCAAAGTCTTTATTCTTCGTGATCATGTGAAGTGTCGGCGAAGTCCCCGAGCACATCTGGTGTTCAGAAACGCTTGACGAGGCGGCGAAGTCCCCAAGCACAATTGCTGCTCAGAAACGCTTATCGAGGCGACAAATTCCTAGAGCACATTTGCTGCTCAGAAACGCTTGATGAAGCGACGAAATCCCCGAGCACGTCTGGTGCTTCGGAAACACTTGACGAGCCGACGAAGTCCCCGAGCACGTCTGGTTCTCGGAAACACTTGACGAGACGACAGAGTCCTCAAGCACGTCTGGTGCTCAGAAAAACTTGACGAAGCGACGAAGTCCTCGAGCACGTCTGGTGCTCGGAAATACTTGACTGAAGCAACGAAGTCCCTGAGCACGTCTGGTGCTCGAAAACGCTTGATGAAACGATGAAATCCCCGAGCACATCTGGTGCTCAGAAACACTTGACGAGCCGACGAAGTCCCTAAGCACGTCTGGTGCTCGGAAACACTTGACGAAACGACGAAGTCCCCGAGCACAGTCTAGGTGCTCTGAAACGCTTGATGAAACGATGAAATCCCCGAGCACGTCTGGTGCTCGGAAACACTTGACAAGCTGACGAAGTCCCCGAGCACGTCTAGTGCTCGGAAACACTTGACGAGACGACGAAGTCCCCAAGCACGTCTGGTGCTCGAAAACACTTGACGAAGCCACGAAGTCCCCGAGCATGTCTGGTGCTCGGAAATACTTGACGAAGCGACGAAGTCCCTGAGCACTGTCTGGTGCTCGGAAACACTTGATGAAATGACTGAAGTCCCCGAGCACGTCTGGTGCTCGGAAACGCTTGACGAAATGACGAACTCTCCGAGCACGTCTGGTGCTTGGAAATACTTGACGAAACGACGAAGTCCCCGAGCACGTTTGGTGCTCGGAAACACTTGACGAAATGACGACCAGCCACACTATGTGTGAGTATTCGAAATGACGCACCGTTCTTTTTAAAGGGCTTGAGATGAAGTGGAAATGGTTCACCTTCTCCTCCACAAATTTGTTCATCACTTATTTGAACAAAACCGCTCCAGCCTGCCCTAGCCGCCAGCCGTCTAGGGTTTTGAGAATTCCTTGAGACAAATTGCAATTCCTCGATAAGTTTTTCAATTCGTCCTTCCACCTAGCCCAAATCTCCAAGAAATTTCAAAGGAATGGGTCCTAGGAAGAGCACACGCGTGTCATCGAAGAAGGCGAAAGAACCGCAACCTGGAGAGTTCCGCATGGACAACGAGTGGTAACCCTCCACGATGACAGAAGAGGCCATTCTGGGGTTGGTGGTGAAAGGGTTGCTGCCAGATCGTGCCACCGCCAGGTGGAGGCCCTCGGAAGGTGAGCCGTACCCTATGCCCAACACCATTGAAATGACTGTCTTCGTCGATTATTTTCTTCGCGGATTTGGTGTTCCTTGCCACCCTTTCCTTCGCAAGCTTCTTGACTACTATGTGATTTCACTTGTGCCATTTGCATCCCAATTCTATCTTTCAAATCTCTATCTTTATCCACTTTTGTGAGGCCTTCGTTGGCATCCTTCCCCATTTCAATCTGTTTCGACATCTATTCATGCCCGTGAAGTCGAGCGGTGGAGGCTCCCGAGTTGCCGGGGGAGTATACCTCAAAACCCGAGACAGGATGTCAGCTCAATACCTTGCTATCCCACTCAACACCAGTCTGCGTGATTGGAACAACGGTGTTTTTATATCCCCAATCAAGATCTGCCCGTTCGCAGTGCTGTAGACCAGATGCCGGAGAAAAAATCGAGCTGGTCGGACAGACCCACTTCAGACGAGATGGAACAGGTCCAGGAACTACTGGACATCATAAGGGTTTGAATCTGAATGGGATTGGAGTTGCCGCCAGCTTTGTCAGATGCTGAGTGCAGCCATGCAAAGATAGAATTCATCCTTCATTCGAATGGGTAGGCCGCTCTGATCCCACTAGGGAGGTTGCCGATGACTTGTCTACCACTGAAGCCGCGATAAGATTGGAGGAATTGTTTGACAAAAATGCTCATATTGACAACCATGGGCAAGATAAACCCTTCTGTATTGGAAATCCGCCTCCGGAGGTACGTGGCATGCACAATGTCTCTTTTCTTGGTAACCTTCTTCGTCGTTTGCTCCTTATTGATATTCATTTGATTCAATGAAGATCCATGGGCAGGAGCGCAAGGTATATTTTTCTGATGTGCCGATCGCCGAGTGGCCCCGGGGCGTGATCCCTGACCATCGGTATCGGCCTGGCGACGAAGGCGAAGAGCCTGCAGAGCTCTCGGGAGATCACGGTGATGAATATCGGGAGACTCTGTCCCAAAGAGCAGCTCGCGGTAAACGGGCTGTGTCAGAAAAGGCTGGCTCGTCGAGTGGTGGTGCTCGAAAATCGGAGAAGCCAGTGAAGATATCAGATGAGCTGCCCCGTCGCCTGAGCAGATGCCGCAAGCTCGGGTGACCATGACGGGCCTTCGCCGAAGCATCGGAAAGCGGAATTCCCACCGACCAAAGAACCCGGTGATGAGGAGGGGACTTCTGGTCCGAAAAGAAGCTTCGTACGAAAACGTCGCTGGTCGGAGATGTAAGTGTCCATATCTTTCCTATTTTTGCTTGCTATGTTTCTGAGCAGTCTTTGCCGCTGTCCTGTGAATGTAGAACCTGCTTTATCACCCAGGGGACCTTCTACTGACGATGTTGAGATGCCGGCGAGTGGAGGAGCTTGCTGAAGGAAGACCACCGAAGGATGTCGGTGGTAGTGGCATTGCCGCCGGGTGGCCCTCTGACATGAGTCGCCAGAGAGGTCACCGAAGTGCCACCGGAGACAAGCGTACGAGAGCCGAAACCGCCTACCCGAGCAGTTGCCACAATCTACCCCTATACCACGGACCTCCCCGACAGCCCGCGGGACAGAGCAGCGGCCTAATGATAGGAGAAATCGTGCATCTATGCCAATTCCAGGTGACTCGGTGCCGCCGGTTGACGCCGGTCAAGATGCGAATACGAGCGTCAGTGCTGGTTCAGAGCCGAGGGGAGGCATTATTATCGGCCATCGTCGAGCACTGCCCCGACGGACCCGGAAGTTGAAGAGATTTCCCGGGTAGACCCTCCGCCCCTGCTTCGGACCTTCAGGCGGGTCGGTGACACCTATGCGGTTGCGGTGGAGGAGGAGCAGGCAGGATGAAGAAATTGAAGCTCTGAAGGCTGACATCCGTGATACCCGAGCAGACCTAAGGAAGGTGCTCGGCCGTCTGGGTCTCGGCCGTCTGGGTCATCTTTCTTCGCGTGTGCAGGTAACGCATTCCTCTCCATTGAATAATTGTCTTGATTTTTTATATGTTGTTGATCTTTTCATTGTTGTCAATCAGGCGGTCCATGACACCGCTGAGGACCGCCTGGCATACTCTGCATCGCCTTGCCAGGAGCCGCAGGTGAAAAATGAAGAATTGCAGAACGAGGTAGATCGTCTGGTCAGAGCGATGGCAGATCTGCGCGAGCAGCGGGACACATAACGGGAGCATTGCGCTGACCTGATGGAATCCGAGCAGAGACTGCTGCAGGAGAAAAAAGGTACGATGTCCTCCTCAAAGCTTGCTACTTGGTCGTAGCCTTTCCTTCTCTTCTTTATTATGGAGTCTTGTCGTGCAGATCTTCAAGATTTGTTCGAGGGGTCATTGAAGCGAGGTACTCCCGTCCTCTTCACATGGTTGTGTATTTATTGATTTGATGAAGTATTGCTGAAATGCCATCTTGTCTGTTGCAGCCAAGGAATTGGAAGATGAAGTGGTGATGTTGCGAGAAGCTGCTCGGAGGACGAAGAAACCCGTATTGGTGAGTTTTCTGAGCACATGGCTTATTTTTCCTCATTTTGTTGACTTTTCATTGGTCTTGTAGAAATGGATCAGAGGAACCGGGCGCAGGTAAATGACTTGGCAGCAGTGTCTTGAGGCCGCCAAAGGACGGTTTGACGCTTTGGCAGAGGGGATTAAACCCGTCCTCGACATCATCGAGTATGCCCCTGCCGATCCGCCTACCGGAACGCCAGGGCCTTTTGACATCATCCGCCGTGGATGGCAGGCATTGCGGTTCTTCAAAGCTTTCTGTACCGATGCTGCCGAAAACGTTGCTGCCCATGTGCTCGGGGTAGTCCGCTCGCATTACCCCTGGCGTGAACAACGACCGAGTGAAGAGCGGGTATGCGCAAGGGGGCCACCGAAGAGCAAGAAGATCGACTGGAGGAAGAGGCGAAGCCAGCAGCAGCACTTTTGGATGCAACTTTTTCCCACAGATGTGCAACTTTTTCCCACGGAGGGGATTTAACCCGCGAAAAAACTGTGATTTCTCTGCAAGTGAACCAAAGACTTGTGGTCTCGATACTGCTGTACTTAAACTTAGTTTGTACAAATTTTTATTCTCAATTTGGTTTTTCTTTGTTGGTATTGTGAGCTATCTTAGCTCAGCCGCGTATGTTGCAAATTGCCCAAGCTGGGTTAGGGCTTCGGGAGTAGTCGGCGAGGAGCCTGGATTTGTGGCTTTTAGGAGAAACCCGATGATCGGTGCCCAGTGCCTTTTGACAGGGGCTTGTGGAGACGCTGCTAACCTGCCCAAGTGTCCTCGGGGCTTACGTGATAGTGAAGACTTAAAGGCCCAGGCGTCCCCGGGGCTTACGTGGTGGCGAAGCTGCCCGCGCCTGGCGGGGGTTACGCTTATCGTGGGCGATGGCTTCTCGAATCTATCGGGGCAGTCGATGAAGTGGCGACGTTGGGCGGCCTGTCGAATGCAGGACTTACGCATCGACGCAACTAGGATGCCCAAACGGGTGCGGGACTTACACGTAGTCGTAGTCGTGCTGCCCAAGCAGGTGCGGGACTTATGCATTGGCGAAGTCGTGCTGCCCGAGCAGGTGCGGGACTTACGCATTGGCGAAGTATGTTAGAATTTTGCTAATCAGCAAATGTGGACACTCATGTGTATCGAAACAATGTAACTTTTATTGATGTAATAAAACAAAAATACACATATCTGCCTTGACATGCTGTCAAGGGTAGAAGCAATGAAGGTGCTCGATGTTCCATGAGTTGGGGACGTCGATGCCGTTGTAAGTGCAATCAAGCCCTAAAGCGAGTTTTGGTGATAATGACCACGCGATTAGAAGACTAATGAGATTTATCGAGATGATGGATAAGCAAAAGCATTAGGAGGATGTATTCTTATGCAGGTGGACCCCTAACGACTAAAGGATGCGGCATCCGGCTCAAAGGAGGTTTAAATTCGTTTTGATTTTGAATTTGAGTATAGGGAAAGCCGTACTATTAATGGGGATGCAAAAGACAGGTTTGAAAGTGTGACCAAGTGCAAATCTTTACACCAATCATCCTCTTTTCCTCTGCCTCAGACAGCCACAAAATTTCAAGTCATTCTGCTCTGTCTAGGCAGCGTGGCACTGCCGCGACTTGTTCTGACCGTTAGACTCGAGGGGCTTCTTAGTCACCCTCCTGTCGCCCCCCAACGGTTATCTCTGCTATTTGCTCAGTTCTCAGACCAGAGAAGCCTCTCTCTTGCTCTCTCCTCACCTCCAACAAGCTCTCCACTCTCCATTTTGAATCCAAGTTTGAATCTAGAAGAGTGTGAGCTGAATCTCAGCAAGAACAAGCTTCTCCTATTGATCTTCAACTTCCTCAAGCACTTGGTTCGCGTTCAAGCCGGTGGTTTGCATTTGTTACTCTTGGAGTTTGCTCCTAGCCGGCTAGAGCGTCGCCCAGGTGAGCTTGCCAACCTTGTGGCAGCCTCGGGAGGTTTGTAATCACCCTCACAAGCTAGTGAAATCACCCATCTTTTCAAGAGTTAACTCTCTTGACTTGAGAACGAGGATTGGGCTTTGTGAACCCTAAGTTTCCTTTGTGGAACCTCAACAACGTAGAGTAGGCAAGCCTTTGTGGCGAGCTGAACCACGGGATAAATCTTGTGTCATTTGTGTTGGTTCATTTGCTCTCTACTTGTTGAGTTCTTTGATTTCTAGGGTTTGGCCCCGATCTACTTCTTGGTGAAGTTCTAGCTGTGAAGAAGTGGTGCTCTAGACTCTACACAACCCAGGGAACCTCATGAAATTACCAGATCTAAATTTCATTGGTTAAATTTTGAATTGTGTAGAATCTACTCTGTGAGGTTCAGCACTGCCTGCTCTTGGAGCAGCAGTGCCGGGCAGCCCGGCAGTGCCGCTCTCCAGGCCGGCACTGCCAGGCTTAGAACTAATCTTTGTTTGCGAAGATTTTTCACAGGCCTATTCAACCCCCCTTCTAGGCCAATTCGTGATCCTACAGCCGTCAAGGTCGCACAGTCTGTATGAGCCTGGCCGAGTTACGGCTTTCACCATGTATGGCCCTTCCCATGGGGAAGAAATCTTGTTCATGCCTTCCTTCCTTTGCTTACGGCGGAGGACGAGGTCCCCGATCACGAAGAACCAGCCATTGACGTTGCGGTTGTAATATCACCGTAATCCTTCTAGGTACTTGGCCGTGCGCACACAGGAGATCAGTCGTTCTTCCTCGAGTCTGTCGACTTCATCTGCTCGCGTGGCATTCGAGATTTCTTCGTTGTAGGTCACGACCCTGGGAGCTCGGAAGATGACGTCGGCCAGGAGCACTGCTTCTAATCTGTAGACCATGAAGTAGGGAGACACGCCAGTGTTTCGACTGGGCTGAGTTCGTAGTCCCCAGATTACTACTGGCAATTCAGAGATCCAATTCCCTGGGCTCCTTTCGATGACTCCATATAAGCGCTTTTTAAGGGCGTCGAGCAACATTTCGTTTGCTCTATCCACCTGGCCATTGGCTCGAGGGTGAGCCACTGAAACGTACTTTACCACGATGCTCCTCTCATCGCAGAAGCCCCAGAAGTCACTTCCGGTGAAGGTAGTGCTGAGGTCGGTGATGATACTGTTCGGAATACCGAAACGGTGACAGATGTCATTAAAGAACTCCACAGCTTTGGCGGCTGTTGCCTTCACCAATGGCTTGTACTCGATCCACTTGGAAAATTTGTCAATGGCGACGTAGACGCAGTGGTACCCTCCCTTAGCCGCCTTGAAAGGACCTATCATATCAAGCCCCCAAGTGGCGAAGGGCCAGGATGCGGGGATGGTCTGCAGCTCTTTTCGGCGTCCTGGACAGCAGTAGGCCAGTAAAATCCTGCTCGAAAAGCCTTGCCGACCAGGGTTCGTGAAGCTACGTGGTTGCCGCACATGCCTCCATGGACTTCTTGGAGTATCTTGATGCCCTCCTCACGTGCGACGCACTTC
This sequence comes from Eremochloa ophiuroides, assembly GCA_038502445.1. Classification (NCBI taxonomy): domain Eukaryota; kingdom Viridiplantae; phylum Streptophyta; class Magnoliopsida; order Poales; family Poaceae; genus Eremochloa; species Eremochloa ophiuroides. The sequence continues at coordinate 44,651,670 of JAHLJS010000002.1, forward strand.
TGGAGAACTTCTCTATTGGCGTTCTTGCGCATAAGCTTGTTATCGACCAGGACATAGTTTTTGGACCTTCTCACGAGACGCTCTGCTTCTATTTTGTCTTCGGAGATTTTTGCTTCGAGCAGATAAGAAATGAAGGATGCTCTCCAATCTTCTTCGGGGTTGGAGACACACGCGATCATCTGGTCTGAGGAGGACACTCCGGTCTCCTCCTCTGACTAGATGGAGGGGTTGAACAAGTCGTGGACGAAAACACCTGGAGGGACATCAGCCTGTGATGAGCCGAGTTTTGATAGTTCGTTAGCTGCCTAGTTTTCGGCTCAGACGACATGGTGAAACTCTATGCCCGAGAACTTTCCTTCAAGCTTTCTGATTGCGGCGACATAAGCGTCCATCTTCTCGCTGTTGTAGTCCCAATCCTTATTTACCTGGTTGATGACTAGGGCGGAGTCCCCATGCACCATGAGCCGGCAAATGCCAAGCTTGGAGGCAATTTGTAGTCCGTGCAAGGCGGCTTCGTACTCGGCGGCGTTATTGGAAGCTTTGAAATGTATCCTTATCACATAGCGGAGGCGCTCGCTGTTGACGGTAATTATTGTATGATTTTACCCGTCAACCAATCATGAAAAAGGATATAAATCAGAGCCAACACCTAGAATAGGGTTTAAACTGACAGAATTCCACTAGTTTTGGTGAATCTGCATTTTCCAGGGACTATACAGGAAAAGAACCAAAGAGGACCCACTCCGCAGAGAAAAATACCGAATTACGCCGCGGCAAGAGATCAAGAATATTCTAGAAGACACCAGAGACATGCCTGCCGAAGGAGGGCCCACATGTCAGCCAGAGAGCATCGGCCGATCCCACTGACAGGTCGGCCGATCCACCTCAGAGTCCTTTTCGTCTGCATATTGACATGGCCCCACATCCCTAAAATTTCACGCAATCCTAGCCGCCCTTCGAAGTCGGTTTGATCCAAGGGCTACAGGTTCATCCCACCAGTCTAAGCACCCCCTAGACCTCCAGGGTTTCATATCGATCCGAAGAGAAATCAATCCAGGGTCAGAATTCCATCGACATATCTCAAATAGAGTAGAAACCCAAGATAGGATCTAGAGCCAAGCATCAAGTAGAAGATTAGCCTTATAGTCTCTCTAGATTAAGGCTATTCTTATTCTAGAAGTAGTGTGGTAGTAGAGCTGGAGATAGTTGGGGGAGTTGCCGGCCTGTCGGTGACTGCTCTATGACTTGTACCAGCGGATTCAAGTCCTTCTTTGGGGCTTGTTTCTGTAGATTTCTTTGGAGTTCAACTTCTAATCCAAGTGAGTAACGTTGCTATTATTGTTCTTAAGGTTTACGATTCTTCTGAGTGCTTTAATCTTGGTAGCTCCTTGATTGAAGTACTTATTTAGTAGTTTAAGCGTGGTGCTTAAATTATATTTACTCGTAAATGCCCTATACTGTCCGGATCGGTGGTAGATCGCGAGGGTGACCTAGCCTTGTTGAGTCTTACATAGTCCACCTCTCGTCAAGTAAGACCGTAGGATTTCATTACTAAGGAATTTACCCTTTGTTGGTGTATTCCTATAGTAATTCCCCTGAAGAACAATCATATCATATCTTGTGAGGATTAGAACTAGAAGACATAGCAATCTCCTATATCACCTATTTTCTCCGTCCTTGATAGTAGCTCAGGGGTTAAGTCTAGATTCTAGTCATCCCGTTTTCCCTGTGGTAAAATATAAATAATGATACCTGGAATACTCCCGGATGAAGTGCTACATCGGTATCTGTCCGCCTGCAGATAATCCTAGTGTTTATTTGTTTGAGTTATCTTATACCAACAAGCATTTCTAGCGCCGTTGCCGGGAAAAACTGGTTGAAACATCTAGAGTCTTTCTTAACCTTGTATTCATACTTTTACCTTTATTATCTCCTTATTTTTGTTTTCATCCTTATGGATGCCATTGAAACCACACCCACCTATAAATATGTTGCCTCCACTGAGCACAAGCCATAGGCCTAGGCAATCCTCAAAGCCTATCCAAACTCCTACCTATGAGCAACGCCCATGTTTAATAGAGATGGTCCAAAGCCAATCCTTTTCAGGAGAGGAAGATGATAATCCTAATCTTCACCTACGAGAGTTTGATCAAACTTGTGACTGCCTCCATATAGAGGGCATGTCCGATGAAACACTAAGGTGGAAGCTTTTTCCTTTCTCTTTGAGAGGGAGAGCTAAAACCTGGTATGACCGAACCGTAGAGAAAGGAGGAGATTGGGGAAAACTTCGTTTAGACTTTTGTCTCGAATTCTACCCCCTTTCCAAAATTGTCAATCTCAGAACCGAGATCCTATCTTTCAAACAGAAAGATAATGAATCTTTGGCAACAACCTGGGAGTGTTTTAACGAACTCATAAAATATGGACCAAACCTATCCATTTCCAGACCCGATTCTCATTCAACACTTTTTTGTGGGTCTGAGAAGAAAATCCAAAAGGCATCTCAACTTACTCTGCGGGAGGATCTTTTGTGCATGTTTCAGATTCTGAGGCACACAAGATCCTAGACAACATTTTATCTAACCAACCCGAGGAGAAGTTAGAGCTTAGGGTTGCTGAACTTGAACCTGAACCATCAACATCCCAATTCTCAGCTATCCCAATTTCCAACCCTATGGAAAAGGAGGATACTCCGCTTTCGGACTTTATACTAGACATAGAAGATGATCCTTTCTTTGATTTTGGAAACACCTCTCACTTCTATATGATTAAGTAACCTTAGGAGTCCAAGAAACCATCTTTAGAACCTTTAGAACCTCCTGAAGTAGCCTTCTGTAGAAAGACCACAAGAGAGCTTATAGCCATAATTTGCAATGATTGGCTAGAAGAATCAAGGGTTTCCTCCGATGTGATCCGATTGGATTCACCTTCTATCTTAATCAAATGCCAAATCCATAAAGGCCGTTTTGAAGCTTTCTACAATCTAGTTGTAGGTGTATAATATCATGTCTGCATCTTTTGCTCAAGATTTATCTTTAGACATGCCACTAACCCCAACAACAAAGCTCTTGAAAAGTCCTTCCGGGCACATTATTCCAAGTTTGGGCATTTTATATGTGCTCCCTATCCAAGGTAAACGACACCATGCTCCTATCTTAGTTTTTATATCTTTGATGTCATGGAGTTCGACCTGTTGATAGGCCAACCCATTGGAAGACTTATTCAAGAAGGACAAACAGGGACAATCCATGTTCAACAATGACCAAACTTTAGATTCCCTTTATCCATTTCCTGATCATTAAATGCTAAGACTTGAGCCATGTCTTGAGCCCGATCCAATTAGTGAGATCACGGTGGCAGTCCTAGATTTTCTGAGAGAATCCCATCTTGAAGAAGATGAGGTGTTCTTCATCGAGGAAGAAGCCGAAAATCTAGAACCTTTACCCCTTGATGAATTCCTAGTGCCACCTAAACCTTCTATTGAGCTCAAACCATTGCCAGCTGGTCTTAGATATGCTTTCCTAGATGGAGATATGCAATCTCCAGTGATCATTAGTGACAAACTCTCGCAAGGTAGAGACCATTCGCTTGATCACTGTCTTGGAAAAGCATCGATCAGCTTTTGGCTATTCACTCCAATACCTGAAAGGAATTAGTCCTGTTCTTTGCACCCATCGCATTCCGACTGATCCTAACATCATACCATCTAGAGAGCCCCAGCGTAGGCTCAATAATGCTATGAGAGAGGTTGTAAAGAAGGAAGTCTTGAAGCTATTGCACGCCGGGATTATCTATCCTGTGCCGCATAGTGAGTGGGTAAGCCCTAGTCCAAGTTGTGCCTAAAAAGGGAGGCATGACTGGTTGTCAAGAATGACAAGAATAAGTTAATCCCCTAGAGAACCGTCACTGGATGGCGGATGTGCATAGATTATAGAAAACTCAACAAGGTGACAAGGAAAGATCACTTCCCTTTGCCCTTCATCGGTGAGATGTTAGAGCGATTGGCAAACCACTCTTTCTTTTGCTTCCTTGATGGATATTCTGATATCATCAAATTCCTATCCACCCTGATGATCAAAGCAAAACCACCTTTACCTGTCCTTATGGAACCTATGCCTACCGTAGGATGTGTTGACGGTAATTATTGTATGATTTTACACGTCAACTAAACATGAAAAGGGTATAAACAGCAAACACCAACATAGGTTTAGGGGGTTGAACTGACATAATTCCACGAGTTTTGGTGAATCTGTGTTTCTGCAGGGTGTTATCAGAAAAGAACCAAAGGAGACCCACATGTCGAATTAAAACATCTAATTCCACCGCGAAAGAAAATCAGGAAGAATCTAGAGAACACCAGAGACTCACCGGAAGAAGCAGGGACCCACCTGTCATCTAGAGGAGGTCGATCGATCTCCCTGACAGGTCGGCCGACCCGTCAGGGAGTCCTTCCCGTGTGCGTTTCGACGTGGACCCACATCCCGAAATTTCACGCAATCCTAGCCGCCCGTCGAAGTCGGTCTGATCCAAGGGCTACGGTTCATCCCACCGGTCTGTATAAGGACCCCTAGACCCCTAGGGTTTCATATCACAATCAGACAAATTCATTCAATCATATGTAAACCCTAATCGAGAGGTGTCCCATGAAAGGATAACTTCTCATTAGGATGTAGGGACTAGATAGTAGAGAGATGGAGAGTGAGGGAAGAGTTAGGAGGAGATGCGGGCCTATCGGTGATCCCTCTACGGCTTGTACTTTGATAGGATCTAGCTCTACTTGAGCTAGCTCTTAAGATGTCTCGGGCAACCAACTTCCGATCTACGTAAGTCTATGTTTATATTGTTTATCTGGTTTATGTCTCTCTTTTGAGTACTTTATTCCTGTTCTAGAGGGGGTAGAGTGGTAATCTATAGTGTAGGCGTGGTGCCTAGACTATGATTACTCGTAAGTGCGTCCTGTCTGGCCGGATCGGTGGTAGATCGCGGGGGTGACCTTGCCTGTTGAGTCCTTTGTAGTCCACCTCCCGTCAGAAGGAATAGTAGGATAGCTTTGCTAAGGGAAACATCCTCTGTTGATATCTTTCCCTATAGTGATTTCCCCAGATAGACAGTAGAAGACAGAAGCTTGCCCAAGTCAGAAGTAGAAACCCCTAGTTATCCTCTCTACACTCATATTATCTACAACCTAGATCACCGTAACCATATTATCTACACCCTTGATTACTTTAGCCATAACCTTAGTTGCTACACCACCATCCTTGATTGCATCACTACACCCATCATTGACTACCACCTTTAACCTAGTTTATATCTTCACTTATTGACTACCACTGGTTAAGTTAGACCGTAGTTAACCAGGCCCGTTTCCCTGTGGATACGATATTTAAAACCCTCCAGGTGAAAGCTACAATGGTATCCGTGCGCTTGCGGATTTATCTATGTGTACTTAAAAATACCAACAAGCTTTCTGGCGCCGTTGCCGGGGAAACGGTTGCTAACTTAGCTACAAGCCTAGCTTAGCCTTTTTATTTATCTTTTACCATGGATTCCACTCCTATTTGAAAATATGGTGCACCCACCAGCCATAGGCCACCACAATCTTCAAAACCTATCCTAACGCCTTCCAATGAGCTGCACCCATGCTTTATACAACTGATTCGGAATCAACCCTTCTCAGGAGAAGGCGATGAAAACCCATACTCTCACCTATGGGAGTTTGACCATATCTGTTCATTCTTGCATATCACTGGCATGCATGATGAAACCTTAAGATGGAAGTTGTTTCTGTTCTCTTTGACGGGAATAGCTAAACAGTGGTACAAACTCACCATAGAGAGAATGCACGGAGATTGGGAGAAGCTATGCTCTAACTTTTGTCTATGTTTCTTTCCCATCCGTAAAGTTGTTAGCCTTCGCTTAGAGGTTCTAACTTTTAGGCAACTAGAAGAAGAATCTCTTGATACATCATGGGATCGTTTTAACGAACTCATCATTACTGGCCCGGACCTTGCTCTTACAGACCCAATACTCATTCAACATTTTTACATGGGTCTTAGTAAGGATTCTAGTGAATTCCTTGATGTAGCGTCTAGAGGATCTTTTCTTTATTTATCTCTTAGTGAAGCAAGGCTTGTCCTCAACAAGATCAGTGGACACATCACCTTCACTAGCATTCATGATAAATTCCTAGAGGAAGAGAAGGAACTATCTCTCGAGCAAGAAGAGGATGTTTTGATAGCCAAATCACAACCATTGCAATCCCAAGATGATGAGGCCATGACTCCTCAAATTATTCAGTTACACTATCTTTGATTAATATTCAGTTTATCAGTTCAGCAATAGTTATTGAGAAGCTTTCGTTCCAGTGAAAATTCAGATTAAATTATTTCTTGACATTTAGCACCGTGAAAGATTGGGACAAATTCTTGGACCGCGTAGGTGTGTCTTTATTAGGTGGTATCAACATCCAGGTTGATCACGGTGCATTTCAGTTTGTTTAATGGCTGATTATAGTCTTGCTAACAAGGAAATTAAGTGTTTGCCAACGCTTTATTTAATATCTTATGATCCTAGCCACACATGCATTTATTCTTTGCAAAGAAGACATTTTCTGTTAATCTTTTGGCTTGGTGGCGGGAATTACATAAAGGGCGCATGATGAGAGGTGAAGAACCTTGCAGGACATGGAACGAGATGAAGGTTGTGCTACGACGCCGATTGGTTTCTCCTTTTGAGTCAAAGAAGATGGTAGCTATTGCTCATGGCCCACATTCCGAAGGCACTAATGAAACTATGGGAGAGAATGCCCTAAATTTTTCTTCTCTTGTTACTACTAGTGAGTCCACGAATGCCATGAAATTTTCTTATCTTGATGCTGCGAGTGAGTCCGCCAATCATAGCAAGGAGTCAATTAAATTATCAATGATCAAAGTTGAGAAGACCTCTATAGATGACAGTGTTGACCTTTCTTTAGCGTCAGTGTTGCATACTAGTGATTCTTCTTGTGATATTCAGTCTGAAAATTCAGTTCATGAGACTAATGATGCTTCAGATGGGTTGTCTATGATGGCACAGGAAGTACAAAGTGATGGTAGTTTTGTTCATGTCAAAGGGCAGCGGTGCAGTATATTTCAGTCAGAATGTATAATCCATGACAAGGTATGCAAATTGAGTATTGATGGTGGGAGTTTCACTAATGCCATTAGTTCAGATTTGGTGCATGCTTTGTCTTTATCTATGCGGAGGCTTCCAACACCGCATTATATTCAATGGATGAATCAAAGTGGTACACTGAAAATTACTCATAAGGCTAGAGTTAAATTTCTGTTGGAAATTATGTGGATTGTGATGTTGCACCCTTGAGTGCTTGTCATTTATTATTGAGCCGTCCATGGCAGTTTGATCTTGATGCTACTCATAGTGGTTCTTCCAATAATTATTCGTTTGTGCACAAGGGAGTTCATCATTTGCTCAAACCAATGCCTAAGAATGCTATTAAGGCTGTGATATTTGCTACTTCAAAAGTGAAGAAAAAAGTTGCTGCTAGTACCCCAAAGCCGCGGACGGCTTTGCTTCGAGAGGGAGAGAATGATGTGAATATTCCTACTCTTGCTGCAGCCTGTGAGTCAGGGTTTCGCTGCACGGAGCCAGTTCAACCAGCAATTCAGTTTGGGTCTATCTCAAGCAGTATTGCGAAGAAAGATTTGGTTGGTTTAGTATCATATTGTGCTGCTAATAATCCGGGAAGCATTAGTAATGCAAGACAGGATGATGCTATATTCATTAATACTACTGTACTGGCTTCGGAGGATAATTACAAGGATTCTAAAGCTATAGTAGACATTGATAACTCCATGCCAATGCCGAGGAAGACTTTGTCGCAAGGAAGAGAGCTTGGTGAGCCAAAAAAGTCACTTGAGGATGTACCAAAGCCGAGGACAGGCTTTGTTTCAAGGGAGAGAGGATGATGAGGCCATGACTCCTCAAATTATTCAGTTTGGTTCAATTTTATTTGATGCGATTTCTGGCCATAATATTGGTGAGAAGATTTTAGCTACTAATGTTTTGCCAAAGAATCCAATATTTATTGGGGCAAAGTTATGCAAGAGAAAACAATTTAAGAAGACTACGGCTCTTCAAATTGGGTCCTTTTTAATTCCAATAGAACAAGAGATGGCACGGAGAGAGAAGATCCTAGCTTCTGGGGATATGCAATATTGGTGCTCCAATATTTTTATAGGAATCAAGCTACGTAAAAGAGAAGAAAATAAATGGGTGAGCATGCTTTAGCCTGGTTCAATGCAAATTGGTGCACTGTTCGGATGACTACTGGCCTCGTTATTATATTATTACATTGCTTTGCAATTTGACGTGTCGGTAGTACTAGTAATATGGGCTTATTATTATATTCTTTTGATATTGGGCTAGCACGTTCAGTTAACTAATTTGGGAACCCAAGTTGAGTCCATACCGTGTGCCTGCGTGCACTTATATTGGAAGGGGTTTTCCATGTAATAGATTAGATTGGATTTTATTATTGTGGATTATTCCCCGTCGAGCTACCACTCGTGAAACCCTAGATGGTGATCCAATCAGGTTCTTCGTCCTAAAGATTATCTTCTGGATTTCTCGTGAATCTGTGTGGTCGATGTGATCAAGCTGCCATGGCTTGGGTGCGTCGCTTGGAATTCTCGGAGTTCCCTCTCTTCTATTCGTGTTCTTTGAAGCACGGGTGGAAGAACGTTGCTGCTGCTCGGATTGCATCTACTACTTGATTTTGTAAGCCGAACTGGAATCTATTATCTACTGCTGTTCCGTTGCTCGGAGATATCACGTTGGAATTAGTCCATGCGGGTTCAGTTGCCGTGAGGTTCACTTTGCTTGTTTGCCGATTCCTGTCTGCTCCTCTTGATTGTTAGATTGAACAGCTATTCTGAGTAGTAATGCTGCTGCTACCTTGTGTTGTGTCAGACGGATTAAAATAATCTCATCCGGATTTAATCTTCTGTGTCTTTGCTGCTAGTGGTGTTTTGATTATTCAGTTACACTATCTTAGATTAATATTCAGTTTATCAGTTCAGCAATAGTTATTGAGAAGCTTTCGTTCCAGTGGAAATTCAGATTAAATTATTTCTTGACATTTAGCACCGTGAAAGATTGGGACAAATTCTTGGACCGCGTAGGCGTGTCTTTATTACAAGATTTGGCTATCCATCCAGAATCAACAGTATCCCAAAATCCCCCAAGAAAAAGAGGAATTCCACTTTTGGAAAACCCTTTTGAATTTGAAGGCAATCTCAAAGATTTTGGGAGAACAAAGAACTCTTATCTACATAAGAGACCTCCAAGTGAATTTATGGAGGAGTCTCTTAGAAAGCATCCTTGCATAGGACATTGGGAGGAACTTGAGGATGGCATGTCTAGTGATGTCATAGAAGGAGAGCCAAGCCAATTAGAAGCCAATTTTATCTTCTCCCCTTCTATGCACACAGTAGATGACTTATCTAAACCCATCTGTGAACCCATCCTTAATCCCAATGATTCCTCTTGTGCTCTCTCTCCTAAGAGTCATGATGATCCTAAAAACCCACTCAGACATCTAAAGCATTGGAGTCATTAAGGCCACAAGAAAGATCAAGAAGAGTTACAACAATGGCAGGACTGTGTTGAATGGATGGACAAAAGCCTTATGGATGGAATCCATACTTGGTTCAGATCCAAACGATGAAATTATAGCTCATCCAAGTATGGAGGCCCTAGGCAAGATCGACCTAAGAGACACCCATCCAAAGGAGATCTTGGACAATGACATGTCCAATGACTGTCTTAGGCATGAAATGAAAGAGACAATGTTTTTGTCGATAGACATTCATGAAAAGACACCCTTAGAGATTGAGACAGATGATGACATGAGTGAGCATGGAAGTTATTTCATGAACACCTCATCAAATCCTTTCTCACAAGAGAAAACTTGTGAATCATTTGGTCTCTCTAAGATTGTCCTCCTCATGCTTCCTATTCATAGAATCTAGTGTAAGTCAAATATAAGGTAAAATAAGACACAACAATACTATAATGAATAGTAAAGCACTAAGTAGAGACTTAGTAAGGTAAAGCAAAGATAATATATCCACCATCAACAACGGTACTTATGGTATATCCACCATCAACAACGGTACTTATAGCAAGCCTGGCATCCACTAGATGACACCTAACTTGTCGAAGAACTCGCTGGTTCTACTCTACTCCTACTCCTAGGGTTTTGGCCGGGGCCGGAAAATGGAACTGTTGTTGTATTGATTGTGATCTCCTGTTACAATGCGCTCGGGTTTATATTTATACCCAGCAGCTAGAGAGAAATCTCAACCGAATGGAACCCTAGCTAAAAATAAGAAAATAATACAATTTCCTAATTCTAAGATAACTCGGAGCCCAACCTTGCCTTTCTTGTGGGCCCCTTCTATGATCGCTTCTCAGTGCCGAAGATTCACGCTGACGTCACTCATCAACAGATCCTGCCCTGGGCCGCGTCTTCCTTCCTTCAGCCCGACACCCGATCAGCTATCTTGGCCTTCAGCCCGATCGACTCCTCTCTGAAATCGGCCATCTGCTCCCGGCCCAAATTTTGGTGTAAACAGAATTAATCGATGGCGACGTAGACGCAACGGTACCCTCCTCTGGCTGGTTTGAAGGGTCCTATCATGTTGAGGCCACAGGTGGTGAATGGCTAGGCTGCTGTGATGGTTTGTAGCTCTTGAGCAGGTACATGAATCTATTTGGTGAATAATTGGCATCCTTCGCAGTGGCGTACGATCTTCTCAGCGTCTGCAACGGCAGTTGGCCAGTCGAAACCTACTCGGAAGGCTTTGCCGACTAGGGTACGTGAGGTGGTGTGGTTGCCGCACATGCCTACATGGATTTCTTGGAGGATTTGGATGCCTTCTTCTCGTGTGACGCACTTCTGGAGAACTTCGCATCGTGCGTTTTTGCGCATGAGCTTGCCGTTAACCAGAACATAGTGTTTGGAGTGGCGAATAGTGTGTTCCATCTCGATCTTGTCCTCTAAAACCTTGGCCTCGAGCAGGTAGGCAATGAAGGGTGCTCGCCAGTCTTCACCGTGGTCCATGATACATGCCACGGTTTGCTCGGCTGTAGCTGTTTCAGTTGAGGCTTGCTCTGCTCCCTCTTCCAGCTTGCGTGACAAGGTCTTGGACAAAAACATCGGCTAGGATGTCTGCTCGGGAGGAGCCGAGCTTTGATAGCTCACCGGCCGCTTGATTCTAAGCGCGGATGACATGGTGAAACTTGATGCCAAGGAATTTGCCTTCTAGTTTCCTGATTACCGCGACATAGTAAAAGGTCCTAAATAGCTAGAGGGGTGGTGAATAGCCTATAAAAATCTACAAACAACACTTTACAAGACGATTAGTAACAATAGCAAGCTTTGTAAAACACTAGCTCTAAACTATGCTATGCAAGCCACCTAAACAAGTATACTACACTATGATCACTAGTTCACACTCAAAGGCTATGTCACTACTATACACTACTCCTAAGTGAGCAACTAACTAACAAGTTACACACGAGAGTAAGTGCACGAAAGTAAAGAGAGAAGGTGATTTCAATACCCCCGGTGTAGAGAAGATATGAAGTCCAATATAACCAATCAATCACATATAAGGAAAATCCTCGGTAGAGAGATGACACAAGATTTTTTACCGAGGTTCACTTGCTTGCCGGCAAGCTAGTCCTCGTTGTAGCAATACACCCACTTGGAGGTTCACGCGCTAATTGGCATCGCACGCCAAACCCTTCTCAAGGGTGCCGCACAACCAACACAAGATGGGGATCCACCAAGCTACGAGCAATCCACTAAAGATGCCTTTCGCGATCTCCTGCGGGGATAGGCTCAAGAACCCCTCACAACTTCACCGATCGGAGGCGGAGACAATCACCAACTCCCCTCAACGATCCTCGCAGCTCCAAGCCGTCTAGGAGTCGGCAAACTCCAAGAGTAACAAGAGAAACCGCTGCGAATCACCACTACCAAGTGCCTCTAGATGATCTCTATCAATGCAATGCACTTGATGCTCTCCAAACTCACCAAATGATGATCACAATCAAGTAGGATGAGTGAGAGTGGAGTGGGAAGGCTCACAAGTATGTTATGATGTTTAGGAGTGCCAAGAGATGCTCCCCAAACCGGCCAAGTCGCTATTTATAAGCCACACACAAAGAACTAGCCGTTTAGACTTCACTGCATACCGTTGGACTGTCCGACGGCCAGACCGTCGGACTGTCCGACGGCCAGACCGTCGGACTGATCAGCACGGTCCGACGCTCCGGATAAACGCCACGTGTCACTAGCCGTTTGAAGCCGAACGTTGGATCACAACGGCTATTTCCTCGCGCCAAAACGACCGTCGGACGGACGAACGTCGGACTAAATCAACCGGTCCGACGCCCTCAGCTGACCACCGTCGGACTCAGTCAGACGGAGCCGTCGGACTAACGAACGCGGCCGTCCGACGCTTCCAGAGAGCTCCCCGAGCCCTGAAAACCGTCGGACGATAGTCCGACGCTCACCGTCGGACTAACGCCGAGAGTCCGACGCTCTCAGAGCTCGCCACGTGTTATCTCTCGCACGAACTGCGCCGTCGGACGCTTCGGCTAATGGTCCGACGCTCAGGAACTGAGCGTCCGACGCTCTCAGCAGTGCTAGCCGTCGGACTGAGGCTAATGGTCCGACGCTCTGTGACAATACGGTCCGACGCTAGTTTTTCTATTGTAATGTCTCCGAAATTCGCCGAATCCTGCCTCGCAAGCTTGGCAGGAGGAAGAGAGGACCAAACCCTCTCTAACCCTCAAACTTCACCCCGTTTCTTAAGTCACTAACACTCCAAAGTGTCTCTCACTTAGGTGCACGTGTGTTAGCCTTTTTCAAAGAGTTTTCCATGGGTCAAGTTAGTGTCACTAGCATCTATATGCATATGCAATGATCATGAACACCTAGTGGCACTTGATAACCGTATTTCATCAACGATTTCGCCCCTCTTGATAGTACGGCTATCTATCCTAAATGTGATCACTCCCTCTATGGAGTCTTGATCACCAAAACCAAAAGTGCTCCTATTGGTTATACCTTTGCCTTGAGCTCCCGGTTTCTTATCAACTTCCTTCTCATCTCTTGATGGACCTTGTGGACACCTATGATGATGGACTTATACCATTTGCATGGATGCCGTCAATAGGGCTTTCTCTTTTGTTGATGGACTTACACCATTTTCATGGACGCCGTCATTGCCCTTCACTTGTGACCTCCACCGACCCGGTCCTTTGCTCCATCTTGCCATTTGCTAATCAATTCTCATGAAACACTTAGAGCAATCGTTAGCAAACTAGGTTTCATCAATTACCCAAAACCAAACATGGGCTTTCAATCTCCCCCTTTTTGTAATTGATGACAACCTTCACAAAGATATGAAATGAAAACCAAGTTTGCACTTTGGTAGTATTAGCTCCCCCTACATATGTGATTCCTTGTGTTTCGTTCAATTTTTCACATATGCATGAATTTGAAAGTTTGGGTGAGCTACTACTATCAAATGATGCTAAGGTATATAGAATGGACCTTTAAGCGTGATACCATCGGAGTTGCGGAAATATACCATCCTTAGCACCATTTGTTTACTAGTCATGCATCACAAACTCAAAATACCTCATGAGATCAACATTTAAGTAAAAGAGGTACTTTGTATGACATGTAAGTCATATGCATGCTAGTTTGTCAAATCACCATTCAAATTCTATTTCTAAGCATTTCACCAATCAAGCAAGTATAGGAATTGAAGTTTTGACAATGCAACATTTCATATGTTAATGCATACACAAATGCAACAACTTATTCATGAGCTTGCTCCCCCTACTTGTGTGCTTTCAAATTTTTAATTGATCCCTTTCCTTTCTTATCTTTGTGACTTTCTTCTCCCCCTTTGTCAACAATCACCAAAAATGGTGCAAATTATGGGAACATCAAGTCAATAAATGGGGTTTAGTTCATTTTCACATTGGTTCAATATAGATTACTTGCCTAGAATATGTAACTAAGTTTGATCCAAGGACAAACTTCTTCACACCTCACTAGTAGGGTTATCTTGACCATGTTAAGTTACACATCATGAGCTCATGTTCTAGATTCAACACTAGGTTTGCAAGCCCATCAATATGTCATATGCTACCACTTGATCATACAAGCATGAAGAACAAAAGTGGTACCATATATACATGAAAGCATTTGATTTTTCATGAATGAGCCTATAAGATGCATGTCATGTCTACATGAACTAGACAAATCCTTATCAAAGTATGAATGCCATGTCAACCAATTTTACCTTGCTTTAGTCGAAGGAGAGGCATGTCATATAATGTAGGATGCTTTTCACTTCATGTTGGAGTAGTCTAGTATGTTTAGCTCATTTCTCAACTTGCAAAATCTTGACTCATCAAGTGGCTTGGTAAAGATATCCGCTAATTGATCTTCGGTGCCAACACTTTCAATTGCAATGTCCCCTTTGATTTGGTGATCTCTAATGAAGTGATGCCTTATGTCAATGTGCTTTGTTCTTGAATGTTGCACGGGGTTGTTGGTTAGCTTGATAGCACTCTCATTGTCACATAGCAGAGGCACTTTCTTGTATTTCAATCCAAAATCACTCAAAGTTGCCTTCATCCAAAGCAATTGTGCACAACAACTTCCGGCACTAATGTACTCCGCTTCGGCCGTTGAGAGAGCAACACTATTTTGCTTCTTTGAAGACCATGATACAAGTGACCTTCCAAGCAATTGACAAGTTCCACTAGTGCTCTTTCTATCCACCTTGCAACCGGCATAGTCGGAGTCCGAATATCCAATAAGCTCAAAATTGGACCCCTTAGGATACCACAACCCAACATCTTATGTGCCCTTCAAATACCTCAATATTCTCTTTGCGGCTTTCAAATGACTTTCTCTTGGTGAGGCTTGAAATCTTGCACAAATGCACACACTAAACATGATATCCGATCGAGATGCGGTCACATAAAGGAGACTTCCAATCATTGATCTATATAGCTTTTGATCTACCATTTTTTCACTATCATTCAAGTCCAAATGCCCATTAGTTGCCATAGGAGTATTCATGGGCTTTGCATGTTCCAATCCAAATTTCTTCACCATGTCTCTTATGTACTTGCCTTGACTTACAAATGTACCATTCTTCATTTGTTTAACTTGAAGACCAAGGAAGTAGCTAAGCTCACCAATCATGGACATTTCAAACTCACTTGCCATCATATTTCCAAATTCTTCACAAAAATCTTGATTTGTTGATCCAAAGATAATATCATCCACATATATTTGCAACACAAATAAATCATTACCAAGCTTCTTAGTGAAGAGAGTTGTATCAACCTTTCCCATTTTGAACCCTTTTGAGAGCAAGAAATCTCTCAATCTCTCATACCATGCTCTAGGTGCTTGCTTCAAACCATACAATGCCTTTCTTAGCTTGTATACATGGTTGGGCTTCTTCACATCTTCAAATCCGGGAGGTTGTTCCACATAAACCAACTCATTGATGTACCCATTGAGAAATGCACTCTTGACATCCATTTGATATAACTTGATGTTGTGGGCACAAGCATAGGCTAATAAGATTCTAATGGCCTCCAATCTAGCAACCGGTGCATAGGTTTCTCCAAAATCAAGACCCTCTACTTGAGTATAACCTTGTACAACCAATCTAGCCTTGTTCCTTATTACTATGCCATCTTGATCTTGCTTGTTTCTAAAGACCCATTTTGTTCCTATCACATTGTGTTTCTTTGGTCTTTCCACTAGCTCCCAAACTTGATTTCTTGTGAAATTGTTGAACTCTTCATGCATAGCATTAACCCAATCAACATCTTTCAATGCTTCCTCAATCTTGGTTGGCTCTATGGTTGACACAAATGAGAAATGCTCACAAATTTGAGCTAGTCTTGCTCTAGTTTGAACTCCACTTTGAATACCACCAATGATTTGATCCAAAGGATGATCCCTTGCAATAGAGACCGGTTGGAGAATAGGAACTTGATCATTGGATTGAGATAAACTAGCTTGTTGATCTTGCACTTGAGATTGATCTTGTGAGTCACTTGTACTTGCTTCATTTTCTACTTGCATACTAGTATGAATTGCACCATCATCTTCATCATCATTGACTTGCCTTGGCCTAATATCACCAATATCCATATTTTTCATTGCATTTGCCAAGTCATTGCCTCTCACGTCACTAAGATTTTCAACTTCATCTTGAGAGCCTTGGGTTTCATCAAATTCAACATCATGTACCTCCTCAAGAGTACCACTAGCCAAATTCCAAACTCTATATGCCTTGCTTGTGGTTGAATAGCCAAGTAAGAAACCTTCATCACATTTCTTTTCAAACTTGCTCAATCTTGTGCCTTTCTTGAGAATGTAACATTTGCAACCAAAAACCCGAAAATATGCAATGTTGGGCTTTCTACCATTCAATAGCTCATAAGGAGTTTTTGCAAGCATACCATGGCAATATAAGCGGTTGATGTAGTAGCAGGCGGTGTTGATTGCTTCGGCCCAAAAGGAATGACTAACATTGTATTCACTTAGCATTGATCTTGCCATATCTATCAAGGTTCTATTCTTTCTTTCAACAATGCCATTTGATTGTGGTGTATACTTGGGTGAGAATTGATGTCCAATACCATACTCATCACACAATTCATCAATCTTGGTGTTCTTGAATTCACTACCATTGTCACTTCTAACTTTCTTGATGGTTATTTCAAACTCATTTTGGCTTCTCTTGACAAAAGATTTGAATAGATCATACACTTCACTCTTGTCAACTAGAAAGAATACCCATGTATATCTAGTATAGTCATCCACAATCACAAATCCATACTTACTCCCACCAATGCTAGTATATGTGGTTGGTCCAAACAAGTCCATATGCAAGAGCTCAAAAGCTTTACTAGTACTCATCATGCTCTTCTCAGGATGTGTATTTCCAACTTGTTTACCGGCTTGACATGAACTACAAAGCTTATCTTTCTCAAAAGTGACATCTTTCAAGCCTCTAACTAGATCATGGTTCACTAGTTTGTTCAATTGTTTCATTCCAACATGACCAAGCCTTTATGCCATAACCAACCCAAACTTGACTTAGTGATCAAACAAGTTGACAATTGAGTTTCACTAGCATTGAAATCCACAAGATATAGGTTGTCATATCTAAACCCTTTGAATATCAAATTTGACCCATCAACACTAACAATTTTAACATCATCAACCCCAAATATGCACTTGAAACCAAGATCACAAAGTTGTGCAACCGAGAGTAAATTGAAATTCAAGCTTTCAACTAGCAACACATTTGAGATAGACATATCATTGGAGATAGCAATTTTACCAAGTCCTCTCACTTTCCCTTTCTTGTTGTCACCAAATGTGATTGCATCATAGCCACTATTTGCACTTGTGTTGAGAGAGCCAAACATACTAGAATCACCCGTCATATGTTGAGTGCATCCACTATCAAGCACCCAATGCCTTCCTCCGGCTTTGTAATTGACCTACAAAAAGAGATCAATTCCTTTTAGGTACCCAAACTTGCTTGGGTCCTTGAAGGTTAGTGACTAAGCTCTTTGGTACCCAAATGGTCTTCTTCTTTGGACCCAACATGGATGTACCAATAAACTTAGCCTTCACACCATTTGAGCCCTTTGTGAGAACGTAGCAAGAATCAAACTTAATTGAGGATACATAAGCATTGGATTTCTTGTTTTTGCAATCTTGCTCTAAGTGACCAACTTGCTTGCATTTTGTGCAATACCGGCCATTTCTCTTCACAAAACAAGTCTTGTGAGGAGCAAAGGCGGTTTTGCCTTTCTTGGGGGTATAGCCCAATCCCTCTTTGTGGAGAGATGCCCTTTGGCTACCCAAGCACATAAGCAAGCGGTCCTCACCACCATAAGCCTTAGCTAAGGAGTGATTGAGCTTTTTAACCTCCTCCTTTAGGTTCTTGTTCTCAACTACTAGTGAAGGGTCACTAGTGGGTGAGTTAGTAGTGGAAGTGCTACAAGAAGGGTTAGTGGTAACAACAATAGGTTCACAAGATATGTCACATGTTACACCTATGTTGCAAGTTTTAGTTTCTTTCTTTTGCACTTGTTGTTGCAAGTCTTCATTTTGCTCAACTAGAGAAGAATGAGCTTCATCAAGCTTAGTGTGAACCTTTTGAAGCTTCTTATGGTCTTCCTTTAGACTCTCATAAGATGCTCTAAGTTCCTCAAGTTCTTGCTCAATGGATTGTTTATCCTTGCGCAAGCCCTTGCATTCCTTTCTAAGTTTATCAAAATGAATACGTGCATCATCAAGCATTTCAATTAATTCTTCTTTTGTTAGGTCATCATCACTAGATTCGGTGTCGGATGATACCTTAGAGCCCTTAGCCATGAAGCAAGAAGGAGTGTCGAAGATGGAAGGCTTGTCATGAATGGCAATGCTTGCATGTGCCTTCCTCTTGCTCTTCTTATCATCATCACTCTCTTCATCACTTGAAGAGGCATCACTATCCCATGTCACCACATGATAATTGTTCTTCTTCTTCTTGTATGAAGATTCCTTCCTCTCTTTCTTCTCCTTCTTCTCATGCTTGTTCTCCTTTTTGCCCTTGTGATCATCTTCACTTGAGTGTGGGCAATCGGCTACCAAGTGATCTTTGCTTCCACAATTGAAGCATCTTCTTGGGCCATCAAATCTTCTTGCATTCTTCTTTCTTCTTGCCCGGTAGCCCTTCTTCTTCATGAACTTGCCAAATCTTCTTACTAGAAGGGCCATTTCTTCATCACTTTCACTTGTGCTAGAGGGATCTTCACTTGACTCTTCTTTGGCCTTGCTCTTGCCCTTTGATGAGGATGTGGCATTGAATGCCACACTCTTCTTCTTCTCATCTTTGGAGTCTTCATATTTTTCTTTCTTCTTCTTATTGATCAACTCCTCTTTATCATCATCATCTCTATAAGCATCATCGGTCATCACCTCCGCTAGCACTTGATTTGGAGTCAATTCACTCAATGTTGTCTTCACCAAGACCGTGATCAATGTGGCAAACCGCTTGGGCAAGCTCTTCAAGAACTTCATGGAGAAGTCACTATCCTTCACCTCTTCATCCACGACCTTGAGATCATTCACAATGACTTGCAATCTATGGAACATCTCCGGCACGGTTTCATCATCCTTCATCTTGAAGCTTGCAAACTTGTCCTTCAAGATGTATGCTTTGGCGGCCTTTACACCCTTGGTGCCCTCATATGATTCCTCAAGCTTCTTCCAACCTTCATGAGCACTCTCAATGTTCTTGATTTGCTCAAACACTTTTTCATCTACGGCCTCATGAATAGCACAAACCGCAATGTCATTGAGTTGAAGCAATCTTTCTTCAGCGGTTGTGGGATTGGCCGCATTGGCAATCTCAATCTTTGTTTCCACAACCTTCCAAACCTCTCTATTGATTGACTTGATGTGTGAGGTCATCTTGCCCTTCCAATATGCATAATTTGTGCCATCAAATTGGGGTGGCTTCTTGGTGTTGTTGATGTGAATGTTGAGTTGAGCCATTTTTACACCGTAGGTTGTTAAGCCTCAAATCAACGGTGCCTCGGCTCCGATACCACTTAAAAGGTCCTAAATGGCTAGAGGGGGGTGAATAGCCTATAAAAATCTACAAACAACACTTTACAAGACGATTAGTAACAATAGCAAGCTTTGCAAAACACTAGCTCTAAACTATGCTATGCAAGCCACCTAGACAAGTATACTACACTATGATCACTAGTTCACACTCAAAGGCTATGTCACTACTATACACTACTCCTAAGTGAGCAACTAACTAACAAGTTACACACGAGAGTAAGTGCACGAAAGTAAAGAGAGAAGGTGATTTTAATACCCCCGGTGTAGAGAAGATATGAAGTCCAATATAACCAATCAATCACATATAAGGGAAATCCTCGGTAGAGAGATGACACAAGATTTTTTACCGAGGTTCACTTGCTTGCCGGCAAGCTAGTCCTCGTTGTAGCGATACACCCACTTGGAGGTTCACGCGCTAATTGGCATCACACGCCAAACCCTTCTCAAGGGTGCCGCACAACCAACACAAGATGGGGATCCACCAAGCTACGAGCAATCCACTAAAGATGCCTTTCGCGATCTCCCGCGGGGATAGGCTCAAGAACCCCTCACAACTTCACCGATCGGAGGCGGAGACAATCACCAACTCCCCTCAACGATCCTCGCAGCTCCAAGTCGTCTAGGAGTCGGCAAACTCCAAGAGTAACAAGAGAAACCGCTGCGAATCACCACTACCAAGTGCCTCTAGATGATCTCTATCAATGCAATGCACTTGATGCTCTCCAAACTCACCAAATGATGATCACAATCAAGTAGGATGAGTGAGAGTGGAGTGGGAAGGCTCACAAGTATGTTATGATGTTTAGGAGTGCCAAGAAATGCTCCCCAAACCGGCCAAGTCACTATTTATAAGCCACACACAAAGAACTAGCCGTCTAGACTTCACTGCGTACCGTCGAACTGTCCGACGGCCAGACCATCGGACTGATCAGCACGGCCCGACGCTCCGGATAAACGCCACGTGTCACTAGCCGTTTGAAGTCGAACGTTGGATCACAATGGCTATTTCCTCGTGCCAAAACGACCGTCGGACGGACGAACGTCGGACTAAATCAACCGATCCGACGCCCTCAGCTGACCACCGTCGGACTCAGTCAGACGGAGCCATCGGACTAACGAACGCGGCCGTCCGACGCTTCCAGAGAGCTCCCCGAGCCCTGAAAACCGTCGGACGATAGTCCGACGCTCACCGTCGGACTAACGCCGAGAGTCCGACGCTCTCAGAGCTCGCCACGTGTTATCTCTCGCACGAACTGCACCGTCGGACGCTTCGGCTAATGGTCCGACGCTCAGGAACTGAGCGTCCGACGCTCTCAGCAGTGCTAGCCGTCGGACTGAGGCTAATGGTCCGACGCTCTGTGACAATACGGTCCGACGCTAGTTTTTCTATTGTAATGTCTCCGAAATTCGCCGAATCCTGCCTCGCAAGCTCGGCAGGAGGAAGAGAGGACCAAACCCTCTCTAACCCTCAAACTTCACCCCGTTTCTTAAGTCACTAACACTCCAAAGTGTCTCTCACTTAGGTGCACGTGTGTTAGCCTTTTTCAAAGAGTTTTCCACGGGTCAAGTTAGTGTCACTAGCATCTATATGCATATGCAATGATCATGAACACCTAGTGGCACTTGATAACCGTATTTCATCAACGATTTCGCCCCTCTTGATAGTACGGCTATCTATCCTAAATGTGATCACTCCCTCTATGGAATCTTGATCACCAAAACCAAAAGAGCTCCTATTGGTTATACCTTTGCCTTGAGCTCCCGGTTTCTTATCAACTTCCTTCTCATCTCTTGATGGACCTTGTGGACACCTATGATGATGGACTTATACCATTTGCATGGATGCCGTCAATAGGGCTTTCTCCTTTGTTGATGGACTTACACCATTTTTATGGACGCCGTCATTGCCCTTCACTTGTCACCTCCACCGACCCGGTCCTTTGCTCCATCTTGCCATTTGCTAATCAATTCTCATGAAACACTTAGAGCAATCGTTAGCAAACTAGGTTTCATCAATTACCCAAAACCAAACATGGGCTTTCACATAGGCATCCATCTTTTCACCGGCATAGTCCCAATCTTTATTGACCTGATTAACATCTAGGGCGGAGTCACCGTAGACCTTGAGGCATCTGATTCCAAGCTCAATGGTGATCTGCAGACCCTGGATAGCTGCTTCGTATTTGGCTGCAGTTTTTTGAGGCTTCAAAATATGTCCGCAGTACATAACGAAGGTAGTCACCGGAGGAGGAGATGAGCAGAACCTTAGCACCTGCACAACCTATGCTGAGGGAGCCATCGAAGTACATCGTCCAGTGCTCCTCCTCTCGGGAGTCACCGGCTCTTGCATCTCTGTCCATTCGGCGATGAAATCCGCTAGAACTTGTGGCTTGACCGTCGACCGGCTGCGGCACTCCATGGAGTAAGTTCCCAATTCTACGGCCCACTTCATAACTATTCCATTGGAATCTTTGTTTTGTAAAATGTCGCCCAGGGGATGCTGGGTTACCACTACGATTGGGTGGCCTTCGAAATAGTGGCGAAGCTTTCGTGTTGTGATGAGAATCTCATATATCAGCTTCTGTACCGCCGGGTAGTGAGCCTTAGACTCGTTCAACACTTTCGATGATGAAATAGACAGGTCGCTAAACTAGATAAGCGTGTCCGGCTTCTTCTCGCTCGACCACGAGGCCGTGCTGACTACCCTGTTGGTTGCTGCGATGTAGAGCAATAGGGTTTTTGTCTTCGTAGGCGCGGTGAGTAATGGTGGCTTGACCAAGAACTGTTTGGGTTCCTTAAATGCCTTGTCAGCTTCTTCCGACTAGGTAAATTTTTCTCCAGCCTTTAGGAGCTTGAAGAAGGGGAGCCATGTTTTGCCTAGCCTGGTGATGAAACGGCTCAGGGATGCCATGCATCCGGTGAGCTTTTGGATGTCTTTGACACTGGTCAGAGGTTTCGTCCTCATAACTGCTTCAACTTTCTCTGGATTTGGAAGGATGCTGTGCTTGCTGATGATGTTGCCGAGAAGGTTACCGGAGGGACGCCGAACGTGCACTTGGAGGGGTTCAATTTCCACTGGAAGGCAGATAAGGCCTTAAAGACTGCTTCAAGGTCAGAGAGGAGATTCTCTGTCTTCTTAGACTTGATGACTACATCATCGACATAGGCTTCTGCAATATCTGGGATAAGGTCATGGAGACATGCTTGGATGGCGCGCTGATATATTGCGCCGGCGTTCTTGAGCCTGAAAGACTTGGTCTTGTAGTAGTAGGCCCCGAAAGGGGTGATGAAGGACGTCTTCTCCTGGTCTTCTTCTTTGAAGGCGATCTGATGATACCCAGAGTAACAGTCGAGGAAGCTAAGTAGCTCACAGCTGGTGGTGGAGTCGACGACTTCGTCGATGCGGGGGAGACCGAAGGGGTCCTTAGGGCAGTGTTTGTTGAGATCAGTGTAATCGACGCACATTCTTCATTTGTTATTTTTTTCGTACATGAACCGGATTGGCTAACCAATCGGGATGATACACCTCTCTTATGAAGCCGGTAGCTAAGAGCCGGGCCAGTTCTATCCTAATGGCCTCCTTCTTGTCTAGAGAGAAACGTCGGAGCTTCTGCTTGATGAGATTGGCGGTCTTCGAGACATTTAAGGAGTACTCGATTAACTTCCTGGGGACACCAGGCATATCTGCAGGTTTCCATGTGAACACACTAACGTGTTCCCTGAGGAAGCCGACGAGCACGTCTCCTATTTGGGGTCAAGGTCTGTCCTGATAGAGTAGTCTTGCTCGGGTCACTGAGGACGAGGACCACCTCCTTGGTCTCCTTGTTCTTGGCCACCGCTCTGGGCGGGGTCTTCTATGGAATCTCCTGCTGTTCGGGTGGTATCTTCTGTGCGTCTATCGCACATGTTTTCATCAGGATGGAGACATCGGTGGCTTCGGCCATGGTGATCGCCTCCTTCTCGCAGTCGTAGGCAATCTGGAGGTTGGAGCGCATGGTGAGGATGCCGGTCTCCGTCGGCATCTTTATGATGAGGTAGGTGTAGTTGGGGATGGCCCCGAACTAAGCCAGCGCTGGCCGACCGAGAATAGCGTGGTAGGCAATGTCGAAGTCGGTCACCATAGTCAATGTCCTCGACGCGAAAGCACTGCGGAGTCCCGAACTGGACTGGCAAAGTAATCCACCCCAGGGGTTGGCAGGATTGCCTTGGAACGATCCCTCAGAACGGTGCTTCAGTTGGCTCCAGGTCTTCCTTGTGTAGCCTGAGCTCTTTGACAGCTCCTAAGAAAAGGATGTTGAGGTCGCTGCCGCCGTCGATCAGAACCTTACGGAAGCGTGTCGTGCGCACAACTGGGTCGAGGTTGAGAGGGAATCGGCCCAAGTATGGGATGTCTTTCCATAGATCGGCCTTGCTGAAGGTGATGGGCTTATCCGACTAGGACGGGTATTTCGGATCGGTGATGGGGGCGTCGTAGTAGGAGACGGAGTTGACGCGTCTGGCGACAAGCTTCTGCTCTCTCTTGGACTCAATAGCACTGAGGCCGCCAATGATCGTTGAGACCGTCCTATTGGCATTGGTGAAACCTGGAGGTGTGTCGTTGTCTTTGCCGTGCCGATCTTTATCATCTTTCTCAGTGCGGGCTTCTTCTTGTCTTCGTCTCGGTATGCCTTGGAGAGTCCCCGATAGTTTCTCATGGAATGGCCGTTGGTTTTGTGGAGAGGACAAGGACCGTCAAGGAGCTGCTCATATGCCGCGTCGTAGGAGTGCTTGGGACCCGGCCGGGTGTTGTAGACTCTGTAATGGCGTCTGTTGGCGTTTCTTAACGTCGCTATCTCTGACAACGGCGTCAGAAATGCTTGGGGAATTTCTTATGTCTATTGGATAATTCCGCAAGCGCACAGAATATACCGATGTAGCACTTCACCTGGGAGTATTCCAAGGTATCGTTATTTATTTTATCCCAAGGGAAAGTGGTGCTAGGAATGATTAATAAAAGAGAGAAATCCTTAGGTCTATAGCAACTTAGTATCAACTAGTGATAGGGGTAAATCGATATATAGAGGAAAGGGTAATGACACAAAGACATGACAAGGTTTTGGGTAACTAAGATAACTAGTAGAGTATAGGTAGGTGGGAGGACAACGAGTGAGTATAAGACTCCTATGACTCTTACTTTACTCCTGTGAATTGTCTTATCAAATGGATGAAATACACTAAGACGGCTACCTTACTTCCGGTGTGTAGGGAATAGTGCGAGACAATAGAGGATACAACCTCTACCCGAAGCGCCTATGCTCTTATGGGAGCCTACCTTTTAAGAACTTGCCTAAAACACGTGGAGAGATACTAAGACTAGACAGGGCTATCACCACCTGCAAGCACCCACTAACAATCTGTGCGACAAGCGGCATTCAAAGGTAAGATCTAGCCTAAGCACCATGCTTACACTAAGTCTCACTACTCCAGCTGCGTACCAACAGCTAAAGCACCCTATGACAGGCGATGAACTACACACGTGAGCTGTTTACAGGATCACTATCTAGTGTAAGTCAACTATAAGGTAAGACAAGACACAACAATACTATAAAGAATAGTAGCACTAAGTAAAGACTTAGTAAAGTAAAGTAAAGATAATATATTGATAAAAGTAAAGTCTTACAGAAGGAAAGGTACAAGAGCTATACCAGACTCTCCAGCAGATGACTCCGGAGACCCCAAGCGTAGCTCGACTCGACTCTAACTCCCACACTAGACTAATACTACTACTAAAGAGTGGAACTAGCTTGCTTCTCTTGTCTCTTGTGTATCTTGTGTGTCTTGAAGAGGGTGATGGCAGCCTCTATTTATAGCGGAGAGTGAAGGAGTGCCACGTCAGCGATCCGCGTGCTCCTTGCCTCTCCACCGTTGGATGAACCGACCTTGAACCGCCTCAAGATGGACGGCATTGGTGAATCCAGCACGTAGGAATCATGCAGGAAGGCGGTGGAGGCCAACCGACCTGGCTGGGCACCAAGGTGGGGTCGGCTGACCCCCTATAAAGGTGGGCCTAGCTAGGTGTTGTCCCCACTAGTCATAGAGCATGGCTGTGTAGTTGATTTGTTGGTACTTGTCGGTTCACGCCTTGATCCATGTGCCTTAAACTTCCACCATTGATTGGAAACACAACTTTGATCCAAAGGTGGAATTGGGTTGGATGGAAGGTCACACGGATTGTGCCATGTCAGCAGAGCCAGGTGGGCCCCATGGTGGGGCCGACCGACCCACACAGGGGCCCAGCTTGAGCTCTCCACTCTTCTACGTGATGTTGTGCACCATATCTTGATGTTTCATGACTTGTTTGATCTTATCTGCATTCACAAGCTAAGAGTACAAGTGGAACTAGTTATTTATAAAATATGTTCATGATATGCTTATTCTCCCTTGAATCCGAGGCCTGTTGACGGTGTTTCAATGTGGATTTTTATGGTATATCCACCGTCAACAAGATCCCCCAAGCTTAACCTTTGCTCGTCCCGAGCAAATAATTAAACTTAGCCTCGGTGGATCAGGAGTTGCTACAATGTCATATTTCAATAACACCATGTGCACAACAAAATACTTCTCTTTTGAATGGAAAAATTGGCTATAAAAACTCATCCATTTTACCTTAGTTTTTTATGGGGCTAATGGCCTTTCCTTTGCCTTAGGTTGTTGAGAGACAGAATAGTTTGACTAGAGCACTAACTTTCTCATTCTTTGCAAGTTTCATACTGGAGGTTTTAGCAATGTTTTTCAAAAGAAAACTTAATGTTCCTCATATGGTTCTCTCAAGTCGCTGAAATGGTGTATGATTCCTTACCAAGGCATAAAGTAAATGTTGCCTTCTCTTTTTATCCTACTTCTAAAGTGGCTTATGTGGAGCTTAAGGTAGGAATAAAAGAATGTAGCATACTTACTTTGCATATATTGTAGAGTCAAAGGTTGGATCCAAAGATAGAAGTGTCATGCCCTTAGATCAAGATGTGCAAGTGTGTAGAAAGAGTGGACTATATTGCTCCTCTATTTGAAATTGTATCTCTCTAATAAATTTTTGAGACTTGGCTATCATTTTTCTTTTCTTTTATTCATGAGCATAGACTTGCTCATGTTTTCTTTTTCTTTTCTATGGACTTTCTTATGTCCATTTTTTTTTCTTTTCATTTTGCATAGCCTTTTTTCTCTTCTACCAAATTAACTAAGAGAGATATTTTAAAACTTTAACACATGGAGCATTTATTTGGTGGAGATGAAAGGCATGTGATAGCGTACTTCCAGTGTAAAAGCAGTATGTATATGTGGTGTGTACGTGATCTTGATCTTACGAGCATGATAAGACTCTCAATAAGGGTCAACAAGACTTGACAACACTCAGTACAAAGCAAATAGCTTAACTGGAAGGTCTAAGACATGTGTAACATATTTGGCTGTGGTAGGGATTTATCACCATTTGAGGAACAATAAGGTTTTGATTGTTTTAAGAGATCAATCTCCAGTAATCATGCATGCTTAGAACAATATTATAGCAGCTCTTATTTTACTATATCGTATCTCACAACAACTTAGACTTAATTCTAACACTTAGCATCCATAAAGTTTTAAGGTTCATGATGATTTTAAATGAGCAAAAAAATCCATGCTCAAAGAAATACTAAGTTGTAAATTAGGCATTAAAGAAACAATAACAGAGCAACTATTCATCATTTCCATAAGGAAAATAAACATTCATGAGACATATGGATTAGAATTTTTTTTAAAGTAAAGATAATAAACTAAAAATAAATGCAATAAGAGGAGATAGAGGACTTACCTTAGTGGGGGACAGGATCTTCCCCAAGCTTGCCTTTTGCTCATTGTGGTGGCGGATAGTATTGGAACCATCCCGCCCAACGCTGTGCTTCTTCATCTTATATGGTTTGCAATAATTGGGCATTATGTTGCACCATGTTCAGAGTTGCATCTTGCTCAACTTGCATTGCGCCCATGTCGTCGAGGAGTTGATCCATCTCCATCCTTTGATTCCAACGACCCCTCGCCCGTGCGGACGGACGGGGAGTGCGCACTCTTGGGGTGTGCTGTTGAGGCCGTTCCATTGTCACACCCAATTTTAAGGATAAAATGGGATGCATAATCTTATGTGCGCCCAGAGATCAGTCACACACATAAGCCAACAAATTACATAAATTGTATCATAACCAATGTTTAATACATAGCGAATAATATCAAAGTCATTACACAGCGAAAAATAAAGATAACTCTCGTGGTAGCTCCATAGCACAGGGACGTCGACTGGTGAAGCACAAGTCTAGTAGTCCTCTGGGTAGTCTTCATCACTATCACCATCTGTTACCCATACGGGATTTTTAACCGAGTATTGAAAAAATAAACAAGCGTAAGTACATGTCGTACTCAACAAGACTAGCATGGGTTAATGAGGCTCAAAAGGTTGACACGGTTTTAACAGCAGGTTGCTTTTAATTAATCATCCTTTTATGCAGTTGGATAGCAACAAATGAATAAGCCCATTCTCATGATCATAGTAAACATAATTAATGAGTAGCAATAAATAGATTTAGCAATAAGTAAGCATCACCCCAAAAGATAGCTACTCCGTAAGACGTCCAAGGCCGCTCTTGACCGTGAGCTCGGCTAGTATACCAGTTTTACACTCTGCAGAGGTTGTGCACTTTCACTATGAGCCGTGATTCCCATTTGCTCGGGTTAATTACTCCCATAACACTACCAAGGTGAGTGAGCAGGGTCTCACTATGAAGTCTTTCAAAGAACTTCGCCTAACAAGTTAGGGCCGCTAGGAACTCGGCAAGCAGAAGTAGAGCCCCCCTTCTTCATGGCACAAGGTCACGCAGATTATACACACTCGGACAGGAGCCACACTATACCCGAGTCGGCAGGTCCCATCACGCCTTCCGGTAACCTCTAACAAGCTAGAAATAGTGCCCATACTTGACTAAAACCAGAGCCATGTAGCCCTCATAGTTGCACTGTCAATCCCGGTGTCATACTTACAGATCATTATCAAAGGTGAAGGATTTTGAGCATCACAAAACTATGCTCGAATCCCCTAGTTCCCTGTTGCTAAAAGGCATCTTTTAATCATATTGCATAATCAATTAATCAAGTTTACATGATCATGATTCCCAAAAACGCACTAGCAACATTTACCATATGCATAATCCCATAGGTGGCAAGGAACAGGGTAACAATGCTAGGAAATAACTATGGTTAACAAGGGAGACACATGCAAATGCAATTATTTATTTGGTGAATAGGACAAGAAGGATGATCCATACTAATACTTGCCTTGATCAGCAAACTCCTGGTGATCCGGGTTGTCACAGTACTGATCTTGATCACCCACGTAAAGCTCACCGTCTATACTCGATCCATCATAACAACACACACGCATACAGGGGCAATCATGCATACAAACAAGAGTTTTCATTAGAACAGTACACCAACAGAGAGAAAATAAATTAAAAAGGTTATAAAACAAATCTACACGTTGCTACAATCACATCGATATAAAGTTTGCGCAAATCGGATTTAAAACGAGGAAGATATGAATTTTACAAGGTTTATAATAGAATAATAATAGATGAAATATAATCTTGAATTTTAAGAGTGGAAAATATATGAAACAGTGGTACCATCAGATAGATTATGAAATTACGAATCTAACGCAATTTCAATTGTTCAAATCGGAGCTAAAACGTGGAAATTATAAATGAAACAATTTTGAATTCAAATCTGAAAACACATTTCCATATATACCGAAAATAAATACACCTTCAAACGTAATCTACTGAATACGCTAAGGGCTGCGGGCTAAGCATTAAAAACCACAGGGAGTTATTCGCAAAAACGCCGGCCAAATCAGTATGGGCTGCTCTTCGGCCGTCCGATTCAAAATCGGCGGATCAGATTAAAAGAGAGGAGGGGTGGCGGTGCTCTCGGCCGGAAAACAGAGGCCGACGGCGACGCCATGGCCGGAGGGCCACCGGAGAAGGCGAACTCGGCCTTCGATGCATGAAATAGGTCGGGAAGGGTACCCATAGATCGGGAAGAGCATCGCGAGCTCACCTAGGGTGATGGGAAGGTCGGAAATCGACTCGGAGATAGCTCGCGGCGTGATCCGGCGGACGGTGGATCTCTGCAACGGCGGCGGAGGCGTGTCAGTGCACAAATCGAAGGGGGAAAGTGCTCGGGAACTTCACAAGATCACAGCGAAGCTCCTCAAAGGCTTACCGAGAGGAAATTGGTGGCGAATCGAGCTAATTGCTCGCGGTGGCGACTGCTTGGTTCTCACGGGAGCTCGGCAATGGCGGCGAGAAGAGGCGGCTAGGGTTAGGTGACGGCTACGGGGGGGTGTGGCGCTGCTTAAATACTCCCGAGGTGTGGCGTCAATCTCGGAGATTGAAACAAACTCGGCGAGCGGAGAAATCGGCTTCGGCCATTTCTTCTCTGCTTCGGACTCTCGGCGCGGCGACGAACTCGGCTTCGGCCGTTTTCTTTCTTGCCCGCATCGGACTCTCGGCGAGCAGCAGAGGGAAATAGGGGAGGGGCTGTCCTGTGGGTCCACAGGTCGGTAGCACCGAGTGCTGGATCGGGCTGGCAGTCACGGCAGAGGGACGCTTCGCGCGCGCGTGCTCGGCCGCGGCGGATGAACACGGCAGCGGCGTCTCTGTTCGCACGGCGAGGGAGGTGTAGAAGGAAGGGCTGACCCGTGGGTCCCGCTCGACAGTCAGAGGGGGTAAGGGGAAGGGAGGGAGCAGATTGGCCGAGCTGTCCTCGGGCCGTCCGACCTGGGCCTGGTGGGGCCAGGGAGTGGAAAACAGGCCAAGCTGCTGCTCGGGCTAGAAAGGAGAGGGGAAGGGCTCTGCTCTATTTCCTTTTTCCATTTTCCAAAAGGATTTTCAAATTGGGTTTTGAAATATTTGAGAAATTCAAATAAGCTACAACAGTACAAAGAAGAAATGCTCCAGCATGAATGCATCATACATGTGTATGACTTAGGTTTGATTTTATATTTAAGAAAAATTATTATTTCCCTATATTGGAATGATCAATTAATTGCATAATTAAATAAATTTCCACTATTTAAAATAATGCAATTTTTCGGGTGTTACAATTCTACCCCCCTTAAAAATAATCTCGTCCTCGAGATTCAGTTGGTGCTTACTCAAACAACTCCGGGTACTTTTCTCTGAGATCTTCCTCTCTTTCCCAAGTAGCTTCTTCCTCAGAGTACCGATGCCACTGCACCTTGCACATCTTTATCACCCGACGTCTTGTAACTCTTTCTGCGGTTTCCAAAATTTTCACTGGATGTTCCTCATAAGTGAGACCCTTCTTGAAAACTATTTCCTCGACAGGAATCTGCTCTTCCGGTACTCTCAAACACTTTCTCAACTGAGATATGTGGAACACATCATGAACACCGGACAAACTTTCCGGAAGTTCTAGCTGATATGCCACTTCTCCACGTCTCTCTAGGATCTTGAAAGGACCAATATACCTTGGTGCCAACTTTCCTTTGCTGTTGAACCTTTTCACACTTCTCATCGGGGACACTTTAAGATATACATAGTCTCCTACATTAAAAGCTAGTTCTCTTCTCATGTATCCGCATAGCTCTTCTGTCTAGATTGTGCTATTCTCAAGTTCTCTCTTATTGTCTGGACTTGCTCCTCTGCGTCTCTCAACACATCCGGTCCAAACACTTGACTTTCTCCAGTTTGATTCCAAAACAAGGGTGTCCTGCACTTGCGTCCATACAATGCTTCGAAGGGTGGCATCTTGAGACTTTTCTGGTAACTATTATTATAAGAGAACTCCGCATACGGCAGACTCTTATCCCAACTCGTTCCATACTGTAAAGCACAAGCTCTCAACATATCTTCCAAAATCTGATTAATCCGTTCAGTTTGACCGTCAGTCTGAGGATGATATGCAGAACTAAAATTCAGCTTAGTACCTAGAGACTCATGTATCTTTTGCCAGAAATATGAGGTGAATTGAGTGCCCCTATCAGACACAATTTTCTTTGGAACTCCATGCAGACACACTATTCTCTCCATATACAACTCTGCTAGTTTAGGACCTCCATAAGTGGTCTTGACTGGAAGGAAATGAGCTACTTTAGTCAGTCGATCCACAATTACCCAGATTGAATCATAACCTCTCTGAGTATGTGGCAATCCAACTATGAAGTCCATACCAACTTCTTCCCACTTCCACTCAGGTATCTTTAGTGGTTGTAGCAATCCTGCAGGTCTCTGATGTTCAGCTTTAACTCTCTGACAGGTATCACATATAGCCACATATTCTGCTACATCACGCTTCAGTCCAACCCACCAATATTTTTCCTTCAGATCCAAATACATCTTGGTACTTCCTGGGTGTATAGAATATGCTGACTCATGAGCTTCACGCAGTATAGCATCTCGGATGAATTTCACTTCAGGTACACAGAGTCTCTTCCCAAACCATAAGGTTCCATTCTCATCTAGCCTGAATCCGGGTGATTTTCCAACCACAATGTTCTCTGCTATTTCTTTGAGCTTCTCATCTTCCAACTGAGCCTTTCGTATCTCTTGCTCTAGTGTGGGTTCAACCTCCATCTCAACAGCATTGATCACAATTCCCAAGTTGAGACACTCCTTCTCTGCACACAACTCTGCTGGAATAGTGGTTGCTCGAATCTCATTAGCATAACTTTTTCTACTAAGAGCATCGGCCACCATATTTGCTTTGCCTGGATGATAATGCAATTCCAGGTCATAATCCTTTATCAATTCCAGCCAACGACGTTGCCTCAAATTCAACTCTGACTGGGTGAAGATATACTTCAAGCTCTTATGATCTGTATAGATGTCACACTTATGACCAATCAGATAATGCCTCCATAACTTCAGAGCGTGAACCACAGCTGCTAGCTCCAAATCATGAGTAGGATAATTCAACTCATGCTTCCTCAACTGTCTCGATGCATATGCTACGACTCTTCCTTCTTGCATGAGAACACAACCAAGACCTAGGTGGGAAGCATCACAATAGATAGAGAACTTCTTACTCAGATCCGGCAAAACCAACACTGGGGCTGTTGTCAATCTCTTCTTCAATTCTTCGAAACTAGCTTGGCACTTCTCAGACCACACGAACTTGGCATTCTTCTCTAGCAAGGAAGTCATTGGCTTCGCAAGCTTGGAGAATCCTTCAATGAACCTTCGGTAGTAACCAGCTAAACCAAGAAAACTACGAATGCCAGTCACATCAGTTGGCGGCTTCCAATTCAACACGTCTGCCACCTTACTTGGGTCTACAAAAATTCCACCATTGGACACAATATGTCCTAGAAAAGCAACTTCTCTCAACCAGAACTCGCACTTACTTCGCTTGGCATACAGCTTATGTTCCCTGAGCTTCTGCAAAACCAATGTCAGATGTTCGGCATGCTCTTCTTCATTCTTGGAGTAGATCAAGATATCATCAATGAACACCACAACAAACTTATCCAAGAATTCCATGAATACCTTGTTCATCAGATACATGAAGTAGGCAGGTGCATTAGTCAAACCAAAGGACATTACCGTATACTCATACAGTCCATACCGAGTAGTGAATGCAGTCTTAGGTATGTCAGAGTCACGAATCTTCAACTGATGATAACCTGAACGGAGATCAATCTTGGAAAACACACAAGCACCTCTCAACTGATCAAATAAGTCATCAATTCTAGGCAACGGATACTTGTTCTTAATGGTGACCTCATTCAGTGACCGATAATCAACACACATCCTTTGACTACCATCTTTCTTATCAACAAAAATAACCGGGGCTCCCCAAGGTGAAGAATTAGGACGAATGAAACCTTTTTCTGATAGTTCTTTGATTTGTTTCTTAAGTTCTTCTAATTCTTTAACTCCCATTCTATATGGACGTTTAGCTATAGGTGCAGTACTAGGTAACAACTCAATGATAAATTCAATGTCACGGTCAGGCGGCATACCTGGCAACTCATCTGGAAACACGTCTTCAAACTCATCCACCACTGAGTTATCCGGCTGCACTTCTTCTCTGAGCTGATGTACTGTGGCTTGTTGTTGCACTTGCAGAGCAACCTCAACTCGGACCTCATCTCCCTTTGGTGTAGTGACAGTTACAACCTTCTCCTTACACCCTATGTTCGTGTTGTATTTCTTCATCCAATCCATACCCAGGATAAGATCAATTCCGGCAGTATTTAGCACAGTAGGGGTTATCTCGAATTCTACCTCCCTTAATGAGACAGTAATCGGGAGACACTGAAGAGTAGCTTGCATAACACCACCCGGAGAAGAAACCATAATAGGATGTTTCATGACACTAAGGGGAATACCATGCTTTCTAACAAATGTGTGCGAAATGAAAGTATGCGAAGCACCAGAGTCAAAAAGAACTGTAGCGGGGATGGAGTCGATATTGAACGTACCCATCATGACCTCTGGAGTCTCCTGTGCCGTATCAACCGACACATGGTTCACCTTCCCGGTGCGAGGTGGCACTCTCTGCTGGTTGTTCTGCTTCTGGGAGGCTTGGGAATTCTGCTTCTCAGGGCAATTGTAGGACAAGTGTCCTTCCTTGCCACAACGAAAACACTTGTTGGGGGCACCATTCTTCACTGGGATGTTGTTGGGAGCAGTCAGTTGTGGCGTCTGGTTGCCACCTTGTTGCTGGTACTGGGGACGCTGCTGGTTCTGGGAACGTTGTTGATTCTGGAAATTGTTCTTGAATCTAGACTGTCCCTGGAAACGTTGTTGCTGCTGAGGCTGCTGTTGGTTGTTACGGAAGTGGCTGTTGCTTCCAGACGACTGCCCTTGAAACTTCCTCTTCTTCTTCTTCTCATCTATCTCACGGCGCTTGCTCTCGATAATCAAAGCTTTGTCCACCAACTGTTGGAAGTTGGCGAAAGTGTGGGAGAGCAACTGGTACTGGAGATGATCATTCAGTCCCTCCAAGAAGAGCTCTTGCTTCTTGGCATCATCTTCAACCTCTTTTGGAGCATACCGCGACAATTGGATGAACTTGTCACGGTACCCAGCAACTAGCATTCCTCCCTGCTTCAGAGAAAGAAACTCCTTCTTCTTCAGCTTCATCAACCCTGCAGGCACATGATGATTGCGGAACCCCTCACGGAATTGCCGCCAAGAGATGGGGTCGGCACGTCCAAAACGGAAAGACTCCCACCAATCCAGAGCAGCTCCCTGCAACTGCCCAGATGCATAGAGAACCTTCTCGACGTCGTTGCATTGGGCGATCTCCAGCTGCCTTTCTATTGCACGCAGCCAATCATCAGCTTGGAGAGGATCACTGGAATGATCGAAGGTGGGCGGGCGTCCCTTCAAGAATTCGCTTCTCTTATCACGGGGTGGTGGAGGTGGATTCCCGTTGCCATTGCTTCGCTGCAGCATTTGAATGTTCTGAGCCATCTGCTGCATTAGCTGTGTTTGCATCATCATCAGTTGCTCCATATTAGGCTGTGGCGGAGGTGGTGGTGGATTAGCATTTTCTTCAGAGGTACCATCACCCCTTGGGTTCCTCCTGGTGTGGGCCATCTGCTGTTCAAATCATTGAAGTGAGGTTTAGAATTCTTTTCCATTATAATAACACTTAAAAGACTAGAACAGGAAATTCCGGGCGCGATCCAACAATGGCAGAGTAGAAAAACAGTCATATCTGGAGTTTCCGAAGTCAAACAGAGACATGCTATACATGGTTGGAAAGCATGAGAAAAACTCTACATCTTTTATTCAGACCATCTCTCCAGATTCTGTCGTTAATTTTATCAAAAATAGATTTGATTCGAAACTGTTTCAGAGTAACAGACAGCGCAGAAACTTTGACTTGTGACGTTTGTTTCTCCCAAACCGTAACTGATATTGAGATGATTCTTGCGGCCAAAGAAAACTACAGAAGTCTAGTTTTTCACAAAAATTTCTCATGATTTTTGGTTGTACATAATTAAATAGGAAAAGTTACTAAGGCAGAGAGGTCTGAAAAACAGCACTGCTGGAAACTGAGATAATCAATCCAAACTATTATGCATTAATTCAAACCTATATAAAGAGATTTGCGGACATGTCCACAATCTCAGCACTCATTACAAACTCCAAATCAAGCATTGTTCATAAGGAAAAGCAATCTAGCACAAAAGTTCACAAGACACGAACTAGACTCGACTTGACTCAACTTGCGCTACTAGCGTCTTTTGCTACTAACTGGGGGTAACTCCTCTAGGGGTCAATGTCGGTGCGGGTGTGAGCATCTCCATGGTCTCCTCGATTCCTTGGCGGCGATTTAGCTGGACACCTTGGTGATGGCGGAGGGGGTCCAACACCGAGTTGCCTGTTTAACTCATTCACCGCCCGGCTGAGCTTGTAGTTAGCTTCAGTCCTGGTGTTCAGCTCATCCAGTGTCTGGTCCAGAAAAGTGTTGGTCTGAGCCAAACATTCCAAGGCAGCGTGGAGTCGGGCGTTCACTTCTCTAAGTGGACCGGCGATACTGCAGTTAGCTTGGCCACTCTGACGGCGGGGAAGGTAGCGGTGCGTCTCCCACTTGATGATGTCCCAATTCTCGTGGCGGTGCACCATAAGAGCTTGTCGTGCGGCATCCTTGATGGCAGCAGCTTTGGAGAGTCGAATGGAGACAGCATAGTGGATATTCTTCACCTGGCTTCCCTCCTTAATGTACACCCTCGTCTCATAGTAGTTGGCGTAGTCAGGGTGCTTCCAGTGCTCCGTCTTGTACAGCACCGAGGCGTTGGGGTAGAAGCGGCGCACCAAGTCGAGAAGCAGCGGGTGGTAGTAGTCATCACCATGATGATCATAGTGAATCATTCCCACCCAGGGTTTTTCACCTTGGTCTCCATCATCGTCGCCATCGTCATCGGGGTCGTCGGAGTCATCCGAGTCGCCTCCATCATCTTCGTCATCAGGGTCGCCAGCACAATCCTGGTCACCCTGCGGCTCCACCTTCTCGGGTTCATCTTTCTGAGGGTCCTCCATAGGTACGTCTTCAAAGCTGTCTTCCAAGGGCTCTTCACTGGGCTCCTCTGCGGGCACCTCCTGCTGGGGCTCCTCCACTGGTACGTCTTCCACGGGTACCTCTGGTCGGGAAACACGTCCGCCAGAGATGAAGCGCTGCAGGTACCTCTTAGGTGGCAAGACACGCTTGCGAGCAGTGCGCTTAAGGTTGGCCATCTACAAGAATTAAGATTAAGTCAAAATTTTGCAACGGACAAGGGTAGGATATCAGCAAAAACTTCTAGCAAATTAATATAACAAGTAAAAAAGAGATAATAAAGCTAAGGGCTATCCAGTGCTAACTAGGCTTGCGTCCTACAGTCAACACGGCTCTGATACCAATTTGTCACACCCAATTTTAAAGATAAAATGGGATGCATAATCTTATGTGCGCCTAGAGATCAGTCACACACATAAGCCAACAAATTACATAAATTGTATCATAACCAATGTTTAATACATAGCGAATAATATCAAAGTCATTACACAGCGGAAAATAAAGATAACTCTCGCGGTAGCTCCATAGCACAGGGACGTCGACTGGTGAAGCACAAGTCTAGTAGTCCTCTGGGTAGTCCTCATCACTATCACCATCTGTTACCCATCCGGGATTTTTAACCGAGTATTGAAAAAAATAAACAAGCGTAAGTACATGTCGTACTCAACAAGACTAGCATGGGTTAATGAGGCTCAAAAGGTTGACACGGTTTTAACAGCAGGTTGCTTTTAATTAATCATCCTTTTATGCAGTTGGATAGCAACAAATGAATAAGCCCATTCTCATGATCATAGTAAACATAATTAATGAGTAGCAATAAATAGATTTAGCAATAAGTAAGCATCACCCCAAAAGATAGCTACTCCGTAAGACGTCCAAGGCTGCTCTTGACCGTGAGCTCGGCTAGTATACCAGTTTTACACTCTGCAGAGGTTGTGCACTTTCACTATGAGCCGTGATTCCCATTTGCTCGGGTTAATTACTCCCATAACACTACCAAGGTGAGTGAGCAGGGTCTCACTATGAAGTCTTTCAAAGAACTTCGCCTAACAAGTTAGGGCCGCTAGGAACCCGGCAAACAGATGTAGAGCCCCCCCTTCTTCGTGGCACAAGGTCACGCAGATTATACACACTCGGACAGGAGCCGCACTATACCTGAGTCGGCAGGTCCCATCACGCCTTCCGGTAACCTCTAACAAGCTAGAAAAAGTTCCCATACTTGACTAAAACCAGAGCCATGTAACCCTCATAGTTGCACTGTCAATCCCGGTGTCATACTTACAGATCATTATCAAAGGTGAAGGATTTTGAGCATCACAAAACTATGCTCGAATCCCCTAGTTCCCTGTTGCTAAAAGGCATCTTTTAATCATATTGCATAATCAATTAATCAAGTTTACATGATCATGATTCCCAAAAACGCACTAGCAACATTTACCATATGCATAATCCCATAGGTGGCAAGGAACAGGGTAACAATGCTAGGAAATAACTATGGTTAACAAGGGAGACACATGCAAATGCAATTATTTATTTGGTGAATAGGACAACAAGGATGATCCATACTAATACTTGCCTTGATCAGCAAACTCCTGGTGATCCGGGTTGTCGCAGTACTGATCTTGATCACCCACGTAAAGCTCACCGTCTATACTCGATCCATCATAACAACACACACGCATACAGGGGCAATCATGCATACAAACAAGAGTTTTCATTAGAATAGTACACCAACAGAGAGAAAATAAATTAAAAAGGTTATAAAACAAATCTACACGTTGCTACGATCACATCGATATAAAGTTTGCGCAAATCGGATTTAAAACGAGAAAGATATGAATTTTACATGGTTTATAATAGAATAATAATAGATTAAATATAATCTCGAATTTTAAGAGTGGAAAATATATGAAACAGTGGTACCATCAGATAGATTATGAAATTACGAATCTAACGCAATTTGAATCGTTCAAATCGGAGCTAAAACGTGGAAATTATAAATGAAACAATTTTGAATTCAAATCTGAAAACACATTTCCATATATACCGAAAATAAATACACCTTCAAACGTAATCTACTGAATACGCTAAGGGCTGCGGGCTAAGCATTAAAAACCGCAGGGGGTTATTCGCAAAAACGCCGGCCGAATCAGTATGGGCTGCTCTTCGGCCGTCCGATTCAAAATCGGCGAATCAGATTAAAAGAGAGGAGGGGTGGCGGTGCTCTCGGCCGGAAAACAGAGGCCGACGGCGACGCCATGGCCGGAGGGCCACCGGAGAAGGCGAACTCGGCCTTCGATGCATGAAATAGGTCGGGAAGGGTACCCATAGATCGGGAAGAGCATCGCGAGCTCACCTAGGGTGATGGGAAGGTCGGAAATCGACTCGGAGATAGCTCGCGGCGTGATCCGGCGGACGGTGGATCTCTGCAACGGCGGCGGAGGCGTGTCAGTGCAC
The DNA here is from genome assembly GCA_038502445.1 of Eremochloa ophiuroides. Lineage (NCBI taxonomy): Eukaryota > Viridiplantae > Streptophyta > Magnoliopsida > Poales > Poaceae > Eremochloa > Eremochloa ophiuroides. The sequence goes on from JAHLJS010000002.1 coordinate 44,690,974, forward strand.
AAATCGAAGGGGGAAAGTGCTCGGGAACTTCACAAGATCACAGCGAAGCTCCTCAAAGGCTTACCGAGAGGAAATTGGTGGCGAATCGAGCTAATTGCTCGCGGCGGCGGCTGCTTGGTTCTCGCGGGAGCTCGGCAATGGCGGCGAGAAGAGGCGGCTAGGGTTAGGTGACGGCTACAGGGGGTGTGGCGCTGCTTAAATACTCCCGAGGTGTGGCGTCAATCTCGGAGATTGAAACAAACTCGGCGAGCGGAGAAATCGGCTTCGGCCGTTTCTTCTCTGCTTCGGACTCTCGGCGCGGCGACGAACTCGGCTTCGGCCGTTTTCTTTCTTGCCCGTATCAGACTCTCGGCGAGCAGCAGAGGGAAATAGGGGAGGGGCTGTCTTGTGGGTCCACTGGTCGGTAGCACCGAGTGCTGGATCGGGCTGGCAGTCACGGCAGAGGGACGCTTCGCGCGCGCGTGCTCGGCCGCGGCGGATGAACACGGCAGCGGCGTCTCTGTTCGCACGGCGAGGGAGGTGTAGAAGGAAGGGCTGACCCGTGGGTCCCGCTCGACAGTCAGAGGGGGTAAGGGGAAGGGAGGGAGCAGATCGGCCGAGCTGTCCTCGGGCCGTCCGACCTGGGCCTAGTGGGGCCAGGGAGTGGAAAACAGGCCAAGCTGCTGCTCGGGCCAGAAAGGAGAGGGGAAGGGCTCTGCTCTATTTCCTTTTTCTATTTTCCAAAAGGATTTTCAAATTGGGTTTTGAAATATTTGAGAAATTCAAATAAGCTACAACAGTACAAAGAAGAAATGCTCCAGCATGAATGCATCATACATGTGTATGACCTAGGTTTGATTTTATATTTAAAAAAATTATTATTTCCCTATATTGGAATGATCAATTAATTGCATAATTAAATAAATTCCCACTATTTAAAAGAATGTAATTTTTTGGGTGTTACATCCATGGACCCTGAAATATCCATGGAACTTGCCACATCGCCTTCTTCTTCGTTTCCCCTTGCAACTCGTGACGTGCCGCCTTGCTCAAATTGAGCGGCTTGTGACATGCTTCTTGTCATCCTTCTTGTCCCTACAACATTTTGGCTTATTACCTCCTAGTCCCAATTTATAGTTAGTGTGCGTAGCGCATACAACCGACGTCTCTCACATGGGAGAGAGATTTCGGCTGTATGGCCTGGATAAATCATTTTAAGATCACCATTTTCATCTCTTTTTAGAACTTGAGCACTTATGAAGAAATCTTCAGTTATAATTTCTCTAGGAGAAGCAATATATTCAAAGTAGTGTTTTCCATTTAGCAAGTCCATGGTTTCAGCAATGCGAGTGATGAAAGAGGTAAAGAATATAGGCTCGCTTCTATGGAACACACCAAGACAAAAGCGGACTAACATCTTAGCAGGGAAAACTTTTATTTTCTTGGTCACAGCATAAAGCAATCTTAATTCATCATTGAGAAGAATTTGCACATTAGAGCCAGGAAGAAGAGCTATAGCCATCCAATAGCGAAGAAATCGCAAAGTGGGATTATAAATTTCATCAGTTTTAGGATCAGAGCAATCATTGGATCCAGTTATAGCTTTCCAAAATTCAAGTTTATTAAATTTTCTAGTGGCTCTATTTAAATCTAGATGACAGTTGTTATCAAAGCCAAGAGCCATACTAAAAACTCACCAAGTTAAATTATACTCTTGATTAAACATACGAAAGTAGACATTATCATCTGTGGTTTTTAAAAGCAAAGAAATTCTATGATGAGTTTTTCAATTCCAAGTTCTTACACTTCCCAAAAGCTTCCCCAACCGATTGTATTGAAAACAGTATAAAACTCTGCGGTCATACCTGTGCTGTCCAAAAGGGCAGGGTCGATGGTACCGGTATGTTCATACCCGCGGTGTCGGATGGAGAGGTACCTTTGGTACTCTTCTTGATCTAGCCTGAGGCCGCTCTCGGGATCGAGCATCCTCTCGGGAGGCACTCCAAAGCTTTGTCTCGGTGCAACTTCTCTTCCTTCATCTTCGTCATGGCGGGGCCGTCTGGAGGAACTCCCTACGACACCCTTGGCCTTCTTGAACGCGGAGGAGAACTTCTTCATCTTCCTATAGCAATAGGACAACACAAGAACACACTAGGACAACAAAGATTAGCGTTAGCGTTAGTCTTAGTTGTCCCAATGTTAGTAGTCCTTGCGGGGTATGGTTACCTCCACAAAACCGTTCTTGTGGGTAGGAGTACTCCACAAACAAGTTGTTGAGAGCAAAGATTAGAGCAAGACAAGCTTCTAGTACTACAGAATATTTTTGGGTTTTTGGTTTAAGTGGCTACTACTAAACTTGAGAAAGAACTTGCTCAACTAGAGAGGACAAGAGAGATTGTGTGCTCAAGATGATTCAGCTGGTTTGGGTGTGGATTTGAGCACACAATGCAAGGGTATTTATATGGGGAGAAGGGCTGGTGACCAGGCCACTAGGGCCAGGTCGGCTGACCTCACCCCTGACAGTGTTAGAGCTGCTTTCACCTTTGGACAGGGACTCTATTTGAATTCAAACACAATTTTGCAGACAGGACTTTAAACATGGGTCGGCCGACCCATGTTTGGCCCCTTTTCAGCTTTAAACAGTGTGTTTCATTTTGTCCAGTAAAGTAAAGACTAGTGGTGGACCAAAAGTGGTGAAATTTTTCAGAGATTCCCTTACTTAGTGCTTTGTGAAAGAGAAAGTTGTATGGCAAAAGTGGGGACATGTTTTAAAGTGATTCCCATGGACCATGGGAGCACTAAAGCATGACAAAGTGTCCACTTTTCAAAATTTGGATGGTAATGGATGTTGGATTCTCATTGGAACATGTGAAAGTGGTCATGACCAAAGGTGGTCGACCAAATTCAAAATGAGCTGGTGATTAAAGTTGAGACAATAATCAGGACACCAGACCAACACCACTAGAGGTGAGTGGGCCCCATGGTGGGGTCAGCCGACCCTACCTTGGGTGGTCCCACCACCTCAGGTGTGAGCACTACAGTTCTTTTCAAGTTTTATTTATCTAGGTATTTTATTTTTGTCGAAATAAATTATTGCAAAAATTTAAATATGAAGATGCAATGCAAAAAATACAAGAATTAAAATACAAAAATTAAATATGAGATAAATACTGATTTACCTTACCACCATGGGCTCCATGTTTTAAGTCAGTAGAGCAGGACCTCTCCTTTTTCGGGTTCATTCTTCGGGTGCTTCGGTCGGTCCCGGAGATAGGAACCGTGATGTTTGCACCTCTTTCTTCCGCCGTTCCTTCTTGGTTTATGCTTGCGACTCAGCGGAGTCAGCCCTATTTACCGCCTCGGCTTTACTTACCAGTTTGGCCTTTTTGGCTTTTGACAGTTGATTCTTTCGGCGTGGTGCATATTGGGGCTTGTTCTTCCATAGGTTCTTCCTTGTCTGTTGCATAGCTTTATAACCATTGAAAGGACATTTAATTCTCTTACCTAGGAGCTGGAAGTGGACTTGGCCGGATCCCACGTAGATGATGGCGTTAATGGTGTTGAGGAACGGCCTTCCCAGGATGACGGGGACTTCGTCATCGGCTCCCATATCAAGGATGATGAAGTCGGCGGGGATGTATTCGTCTTGAACTTTGACAATGATATCCCTTGCCAATCCCTCGGGGAACCGGATGGATTGATCGGCCATCTGTAATTCGACAAAAGTGGGGTACAAAGGTCCCCCTAGCAGATTTTCATACATTACCTTAGACATGATGTTAACTCCCGATCCAAGGTCGCAGAAGGCGTTGTTGAAGATGTGTGGCCCAATCTCGCAGGTGATGGTTGGATGGCCGGGGTCACTCTTCTTGGCCATGAATGGTGGATCAAGAAGAATACCCGGGTTTGACCTTTGCGGAGGTTTACCGAGCCTCGTAGAAATTAACCGGACACCTTCAACTGGTTCCTCAGGTTTCTCTGGGATCTTACCTTGTTCGAAGGATGGGACAGCTGCTGCTATTTGAGCTAATTGTGTTTCTAGCACTTTATTAAAGCTCAATTGATTTTTCATAGCAGTGGCAAAGCTATCCATTTTCTCATTAAGATTTTCAAGGATCTTATCATTAGCCATCATTTTCTTATTGATGCTATCATTGATTTTAGATTGGCCTAAGACAAGATCTTTCAAAGAAGGTTGGTTACCATAAGAATTATTAAAATTATTATTGTAACCATTACCTTGATTACCTTGGTAGAAGGGGCGCGAGTTCCATCCTCCTTATTGCTGGGATCGATACCCATTATTGTTGTTGTTGATGAAGCTCACTTCCTCCTTCGTTTCGGGACAGTTGTTTCCCGAATGATCTTCTCCACCACATACTTCGCACCATGGATCAGCTTCAATGGTTCATGCGGTGGCAGTGGTTCGAATGGCCTCTTCTTCCTTTTTGGAACCTTGTTCAATCTTTTTTATCAAGAGGTCCATTTTAGCTGAGAGCATGTCCACCTCATGAACGGTGTGCATACCCCTTTTCTTTGGCTGGAGGAGTTCCTCATTCCATCCTTGGTTGATAACCATCTTCTCAATGAGGTCCTTAGCATCCTTGACATTATGTTGTAGGAATGCTCCTCCGGCGGCAGCATCAAGGTGACTACAGGCTAGTCCAGTCAGTCCGTGGTAGAAGCCTTGGATTAGGAGCCATTCTTTAATTCCATGATGAGGACAGGCACGAATGTACTCCTAGAGACGTTCCCATGCTTCAGGAATCGTCTCATCAGCTTGCTGTTGGAAGCTTGAAATCTTTCCACGAAGAGTGCTGGTTTTGCCCATCGGGAAGAATTTCTTGAGAAATGCACTTGCACACTTCTCCCAAGTGGTAGCTTCATTCTTGTTGGCATAGAACCATTGCTTCGCCTTCCCAAGCAGTGAGAATGGGAACAGGCGAAGACAGATGGCGTCTGCCGAGACATTCTTGATAGTGAAGGTACCACACACCTCCAAGAAGTGCTGGAGATGGGCGTTAGCATCCTTATGCGGCTTCCCACAGAACGGGTTGGCTTGCACCATGTTGATAAGTGCTGGCTTGAGCTCAAAGGTAGCATCCCCCAAGTTAAGCTGCGGACCAGTGGCAATGTTGTCAACCGACGGTGCAGAGAACTTAGAGATTGTCTTTTGAGCCATAGCTTCCTTGATTAATAGTGCGGAGCCTCTTTCCTCAAACGGATTCAGGTTTGAGATGAACCTTTGAGGGGAAACTTGATGGCGTCTAGTTCTCCTCAACAATTGCTCAGGATCTTCAATAAATTTTGACGGCAATTGGAAACCGGTCTTGCACTGTCTAACTTCACGGTAACGAGAAACACAGACAGGGGTAAACCCCTAACACTAATCGATAACGAAATTGATAGTAGACTCCGGATTCAATTTTATTAATATTCCTAGGCTGATGCTTTCCCCAGCAACGGCGCTAGAAATGCTTGTTGGCGTTTTTTAACCTCGCTACTAGAAACAGAGTTAGATTCTATCTCTGATAACGGCGTCAGAAATGCTTGGGGTACTTCTTATGTCTATTGGATAATTCCGCAAGCGCACAGAATATACCGATGTAGCACTTCACCCGGGAGTATTTCAAGGTATCATTATTTATTTTATCGCAAGGGAAAACGGTGCTACGAATGATTAATAAAACAAAGAGATCCTTAGGTCTATAGCAACTTAGTATCAACTAGTGATAGGGGGTAAATCGATATATAGAGGAAAGTGTAATGACACAAAGACACGACAAGGTTTTGGATAACTAAGATAACTAGTAGAGTATAGGTAGGTGGGAGGACAACGAGTGAGTATAAGACTCCTATGACTCTTACTTTACTCCTGTGAATTGTCTTATCAAATGGATGAAATACACTAAGACGGCTACCTTAGTTCCGGTGTGTAGGGGATAGTGCGAGACAATAGAGGATATAACCTCTACCCGAAGCGCCTATGCTCTTATGGGAACCTACCTTTTAAGAATTTGCCTAAAACACGTGGAGGGATACTAAGACTAGACAGGGCTGTCGCCACCTGCTAGCACCCACTAACAATCCGTGCGACAAGCGGCATTCAAAGGTAAGATCTAGCCTAAGCACCACGCTTACACTAAGTCTCACTACTCCAGCTGCGTACGAACAGCTAAAGCACCCTATGACAGGCGATGAACTACAAACGTGAGCTGTTTACAGGATCACTATCTAGTGTAAGTCAACTATAAGGTAAGACAAGACACAACAATACTATAAATAATAGTAAAGCACTTAGTAAAGACTTAGTAAAGTAAAGCAAAGATAATATATTGATAAAAGTAAAGTCTTACAGAAGGAAAGGTACAAGAGCTATACCAGACTCTCTAGCAGACAACTCCGGAGACCCCGAGCGTAGCTCGACTCGACTCTAACTCCCACATTAGACTAATACTACTACTAAAGAGTAGAACTAGCTTGCTTCTCTTGTCTCTTGTGTATCTTGTGTGTCTTGAAGAGGGTGATGGTAGCCTCTATTTATAGGGGAGAGTGAAGGAGTGCCACGTCAGCGATCCGCGTGCTCCTTGCCTCTCCACCCTTGGATGAACCGACCTTGAACCGCCTCAAGATGGACGGCATTGGTGAATCCAGCACGTGGAAATCATGTAGGAAGGCGGTGGAGGCCAACCGACCTGGCCGGGCACCAAGATGGGGTCGGCTGACTCCCTATGACAGATGGGCCTAGCCAGGTGTTGTCCCCACCAGTCATAGAGCATAGCTGTGTACTTGATTTGTTGGTACTTGTCGGTTCACGTCTTGATCCATGTGCCTTGATCTTCCACCGTTGATTGGAAACACAACTTTGATCCAAAGGTGGAATTGAGTTGGATGGAAGGTCACGCGGATTGTGCCATGTCAGCAGAGCCAGGTGGGCCCCATGGTGGGGTCAGCCGACCCACACATGGGCCCACCTTGAGCTCTCCTCTCTTCTACGTGATGTTGTGCACCATATCTTGATGTTTCATGACTTGTTTGATCTTTTTTGCATTCACAAGCTAAGAGTACAAGTGGAACTAGTTATTAATAAAATATGTTCATGATATGCTTATTCTTCCTTGAATTCGAGGCCTGTTGACGGTGTTTGAATGTGGATTTTTATGATATATCCACCGTCAACAGCGTCGCCTTTCTCTGGCTCTGGAGGTCTCGGGCTCATCGTGACGATGTCGGTCGTGGCGGCGACTGTCGCAGTGGTCGTGATCGTCACGCCTGGAGTCGCGTCGTAGTCCGTAGACGTCATCACGTCACTCAGCTCGGTGTTCACCGTCTTCACAGCGTGTCTGGTCGGGTTAGCGCAGACGGCTATGGATGGAATGCCGGGCCTCCTCGCTAGCTTCAATGTATTTATTGGCGATGCGCAGCATCTCAGTGATGGTATTTGGCCTGCTGCGGAATAGCTTCCTTTGAAGATTTTCGTCTAGTCGGAGGCCATGTGAGAAGGCGGTGATTGCCTCAATGTCGGTGATGAAGTCTCACAACGACTCGCGGGATGCTTGCTATAGCTTCTCAAGATTGTACTTTGTATGAACTGCTTTTTAAGCTGGTCCCATGTGTCAATGGAGTTTGGCCACAAGCTGAGCAGCCAGTTGTTTGCAGAGGAGTTGATCACAACAGGCAAGTAGTTTACCATGGCATCTTCGTTGCCCCCAGCGGCCTTAACCGCGATCTCGTAGACGGTGAGCCACTTGGCGAGATCGACGGTGCCGTCATAAGTCTCGACACCGACAACCTTGAAGTTCGGCGGCTAGCGTACCGCCTTGAGGTCAGTTGTGAAAGGTAGGTCGCCAGCGGTCTTGCTGTTGTGGGGAGGGCCGTGAGTTGCATCATACTCACTTCGGTGCTCGGTCTCTGCTGAGTGCCTGGCGGCTATCCTGCTGGTGATGCGGTCGCAGAGATCTTTGGCCTTCAGTCATTCGCGGAAATCAGGTTGGCTGACTTCCTGCGCGTCGTCACCTTGGTGGTGGCGGCCGTCGCGGTGTTTGCGTCCACCGCGGGAGTGGTCTCCGTCGTCCCGGTGATGCTCGTTTGCTGATGCGGTGGAGTGTGATGGGCCGCCTCTACGCTCTTCATCGATCTGGACGTGGGCCCGTCTTGAGGAGAGCTGTGAGGCGTATTATCTCTGGTGTCTGTTGCATATTCCCTGCCTCCGTCATGGCGCAGGCGATGTTTACGCTTGGAGTTTTGGAGACGGGAATATCCCCGACCAGGTCGAACTCTTGTTCGAGATTTCGGGCTGTGGATGGAACTTTCTTTCCTTCAGCGTGGCGCCGCCTCCGATCGGCGTTCCTCTGCTCGCGGGCTACCCGGGCTTGGTTGGATTCTTCCGGGTTCGGCGGGCTGTCGTTGCTGACGGTGAGGATGTGCCCACTGGCGTACCGTGCTGGTGGCGGAGGTGTGTCGCGGAGGCTGCTGCTGTCGCGGTCGTCATGGTCGGGGTGGTCGTTATCGGTTATGGGGCTAGCTACCCCGAGCATATGGGAATTACAAGCTTTGCAGAGTTATCTTTATCTGATATATTAGTCGTGCTCGCAGACATGAACGGTCTGAATCCTTTTTTATAGCCATTAAGTTGTGGGGTTGTTTAATATTGATTAATGATATTACTCTCACTTGGTTAAAGCAGAGTCTAGCCTTTGAGCCTTGCATCTCCCATGAATATACTTGTTGAGCGTGGTAAACTGACGCTTATCGTTGTTTACCAAATCAACAAAAATCTTGGATGGGTAACAGATGGCAGAGACTACAAAGAGTTCCCAGAAGATGTCTTTGACTTATGAGGATGGCGTGTCAAGTCGGTGTCCATGTAGACATGAAGAGTTTTCTTCACGTATCCGCTTTTAAGACGTTGGCTATGCCATGAACTCTAGTGATGTAATAAGGACTTAATCGTTATTCGTGCAATAATAATGTATAATTTGTGAATATATGTGGTTTTGGATTTTCTGGGTTCACATGTATTCTCGTTTGGATTTCTTCATAAATCCAGGTTTTACAAATAACCCTTAGCTAGCGTGATATAAAGTCCAATTATAAAATATATTTAGTTGTGTATGTAACGTAGACTCATAAGTCGTGTTCATATGTACTAGAACAACTCGATACGGAAAGAGGAAAAAATCAGATTATATTTAAAAAATATTAAAAAGGAAAAAAATCAACTTGAAGTCAAATAATAGAAACAAGACCCACGATAGACTCCTACTGTATGCAGGAAAAAATAGAAAAAAAAAAGCAATGGTGCATATGGTAAAAAAGAATATAAATAAAAATAATAGTAATTAATGGTCTCTCTTATAGACTCATTTGGTTTATAGAAAAAAATAACAATAGACTCTGTCACATACTCCTCAGATTTAGGACTCTTAAAAGACCACGCATTTAGATTGAAAAATAGCAATACAAAATAAATAACTATATAACACTTCTATTCTATGAATGTTTATTTTTTCCGGTTGCAACACACAAGCATATTAGCTAGTAAATAAAAAAGACAAAATTGCCTTTAAAATTGCTTATAAACAGGCCAGGAAGGTAAAACACACTGTTTCAGGGAGGTGTTTGTTCGGTATTGCGGTTTGGAGAGAAAGAGCAGGTTTTGGGTAAAAGTTTTTTTTTTTTTTGACAAAAGGTTTTGGGTAAAAGTTGAAGGAGGAAAAGTGATTTTTTTTTTCCCCTTTTCTGCCCCACACGAAGGCCCAATGAGGCCCAGCGGCCTGCCGGCCCATATTCTCCGCTGCACCAGCAGGCCACAGCTATGGTCTCGCGACTCGGGGTCGAGGAGCTGTAGAGGCGCGGTCACGTGATCTCGCCGTGTCCTGACGCCGCTCAAACCCTAGCTTCGATTCCCAGTGGCGGGCAGCCGCCGGCGCAGCAGCGGCGGCGGGGCGCACCGGCACCGCGCGGCGGACTCAGGGGCGTGCGGTGGCGGCACTACGACGCCAGGCAGCCAGCGCCTCAGCGGCAGGGGCGCTCCCCGCTGACCGGTTGGCCGGTTGGGGCGCCGCGCGGACGTGCGGACGGCGGCAAACGGCAGCACGTAGCAGCGACCGCGAGTCCGAGGCTCCGACGTCGACACTCCGACTGCCGAACCTGAGTTTGTCTAAACTTCTGTAAGTTTCATTCTCTATCTCTTGACTTACATATATTCAATCTGTTAGGGATGCCAATTTGTGAATCGCTCAGCGGCTTAGCCTTAGATTGTCCCCCAAATTTAGTGTCAAGTATGAAGAGAGAAAAGGGTAGAACTACAGATTTGAGGACTTTCTTGCAAAGGACTGCTGCAAAGAAAAACAGTCACAAGCTCAAGCTTTATTATCGAGGGCTGTTATCTTACAATTTGAAAGCTTTATTAAATAATTTCAATTTATGTTTGAATTCTTGAATAGATAAGGCGTGCTCAATTATGTGTTATATATATTTCCTATATATATTATGCAATTTCAACTATGCAGCGTTACACATGCCACCTTGGTTGTGTTTTTTTTGTACCCTTATGCACTTTGAACACCCGGCGTCAAAATCCTGGGCCCGCCACTGCTTTCCCAAATCTGAAATCTCATACCATAGGATTTGACAGTGAGCACTTGATTGTAAATTTTGGCTTAGATATTGTGTATATGTGAAATTGGGGTGTGATTCATTATTATTATTATTGGTTAGGGATTTATTCTTGTGAATGAAATCGCAGCATATAATCGAATGAAATTTCTTGTCATAGAACTGAATGCAATCGGAGCAATTTGGTTAATTTATAGTGATGTATACCATTTTTTTTATTTTACTGTACTGCATATGAAAATTATGAAAATTTTGACTAGGACTACCCTTGTTTCAAATCTTGGCTCCGCCACTGGGGGCGGCAGGTGGCAAGGCCGCCCTAGAGGATGATATACACGGCGATCGACACGTTCTACCTGACGGATGAGCAGCTGCGCGACTCGCCGTCACGGAAGGATGGGATCGACGAGGCCACCGAGACCACGCTTCGAGTCTACGGCTGCGACCTCATCCAGGAGAGTGGCATCCTCCTCAGGCTGTATCCTTTTTCCTGCAGTTACTCACTTCCTCTCGCTAATCCGGCTTCCTGTGTCCAAATCCTGTCATTAAGCTATTTAGGGGCTTTTTTTAGACCAAAGGTTCCTTAGCCCGGCTTATATTGAAAGCCCACAGTCTGCTGGGGACACCAGCTATTTAGGGGCTTCATATGGTTCCGGGGTTTTGTTAATTAGCTTATGTTTGATGACTTATATTAATTGAGTTCTCTCCAATGTGATTTCTAGATTACTTGCTTTGTTTCAGTACTAGTTCCATCGATTACGTTGGGATTAGGGTATTTTGTTCAGTAGGTGTGTGGGTTCTTTACTGTTATGTATCAATGAGGTGTTTCGATTTTGAATTCTCTGGCTAACCTACTGTAGCAGATAAGTAATAGTAGGTTTCTTTCTTAATTAAGGAATAGTTGGTGGCACTTGGTACCTTGTGGCCAGATGAATTTTGGCTGCTTCTAGATTTCTTTCTCCAGAGGTTGTTTTAGTTGTAGAATTAGCTTCTTCTGAATCTGAAGTCACTATGATGTTGTTATATACCAATTCTGCATTGTGCACTTTTTGTTGGTAGAATGATAGGGAGATGGACCACTATTGATTATGTACATCTATTAGGTATGGTTTGCTGTTTTTTCATGACCTCCTTATCAATTAAATACAGTACTTGCAGGATATAAGGATACTTTTAGTGAATAATAGTAATATGTCACTCCGCTCTTTTACTCTTTCTTCTTGTCATTATTACATTATCTTAGGTTCATCCTGTCTGATAACGGTAGAAAATATAAAAGGAAAGTATGATTAAAGAATATAGAGATATGATGTCCATCTTCTATTTGGTCAGCATAGGTGAACCTCTGTTATAAATGATATGCTGAAGCAAAAAATTGTCTGCATTATGGACAAGTTGAGAATATCACAATGATTGGCATACCAATTTTTGATGATATTAAATGTTTCAGTGTTATTGATAATTATTTTACTAACAGATAGAGAATTCTTGTTTGGAGATTGCAACTTCCCCATGCAATCTTGAACATAATTGAACCCCATTCTCTGAGAATTTTGTTTTCTTTTGTATTTAGAAATTATGTATTTTGTGTATTCTTGACCAACGAAGTCCACAAGCAGTGATGGCCACAGCACAAGTACTGTTCCATCGCTTTTACTGCAAGAAATCATTTGTTCGATTTAGTGTAAAGGTAGATATCTTTATTTGCAGTTATTCTTATTGATCCATTCTTAGTCTTTTCTGAGTGGAACTAACAGGCTTTTTTATTTATGCTTGCAGAGAGTTGCTGCTAGCTGTGTTTGGCTGGCAGGGAAGTTGGAGGAAAGTCCCAGGAAATCAAAGCATATTATATTTGTCTTCCACAGAATGGAATGTAGGAGAGAAAACTTGCCAAATGAATTCTTAGAAGTTGTTTCAAAGGTATATATTTTGTTCAACTCAACATAATTTCAGTTTTTTTTCTTGTAAAACGTATGCACACTATTTGACTTGACTTTATATCACGAAGAAGTTAGAATCATTGCTACTGTTGGTTTTCTCATTTTTTGTTGGTGTATCTTAGAATGTAGTTGGTACAAATATCTGATGGTTATGCTGAACAGACTGTGATTCTAATCTTTGCTACAGAAATATTCAGAACTGAGGCATGACCTGATACGGACAGAACGACATCTGTTGAAGGAGATGGGGTTTATTTGCCATGTCGAGCACCCCCATAAGTTCATATCAAACTACCTTGCAACACTTGAAGCCCCTCCTGAGCTTACTCAAGAGGCATGGAACCTTGCCAATGATAGGTACTTCTGATTCCACGTTATGAGATTATCACTTTTATTGCAACTAAAATTATTGTTACAGTTATGGACTGTAATGTGATCTGCTTATTCTTTATTTTAAGGACTTACACCAACTTGCTTGGAGCCTTTTTTGTGTGTGTGGGTGGGTGGGGGGGGGGGGGGGGGCTTCGCCAACTATGTGAGAGGAGAGAGGCAAGAGGAAAAGAGCTCATGTGAACAGTGCATGAACACTGAAGGTGGTAGGAGCTCTTCCAGACAGGGCCTAAGTTGACTGCGATGCGACTTTGATACATCATCTCAGTTTGAATTTTGAGTTAAATGCAATCTTAGCTGCACCACAAGGGCAGGGATAGAAGTGGACTAACCCTAATAGAATAGATTGATATTCTTCTTTCTTGACTTGATCAATATCTCTCCTGAGGCTTACTTGATGCATAAGCAAGATACATAATCTTATCCCTAGGCATATCTCTAATGGGCCTACAATACTGCAGTGGCCGAGGTGGTCAATTTTCACACCTAGGGCCACTAAGTGTGTAAACCACTCACCGGATGAAATACTCATAGATAACAAAACTAAAGCATAAATGCTTATTTTGGGATGATATATTTAAATCCCACCATTAAATACACAATATACTTGAAGAAAACATGGAAGTGGTAAAATTACTAACTAATGATGATTTGGTTTATCCTCGCATCTCATATGTTGGGGCAGAAGGTTGGTTTTGTGACATTGATTGAATAATTGGCATAGGAGAAAAAAAAACAGATTTTAATGTATTGGTCCTCTTCATCTTGCAACTCTATACAAATCAAGAAAGATACATAACTTATCCATGGGGACTTTGTGGATTGGAGGAATTGAACATTGGAATAGGGCTTGGGATTTGAGAATGACCGATTGGGAATTCCCCCGATTATGCTGTCTTGCTGGAGACTGGACAGTGGAGTGCCAGTTGCCTGGCTGCCCCTGGTGACTACAGTGCTACTGTTGACCTGGCTGCTGAACTTGCAGTGACCTGTCCACGCTGTGACAGTGCAACGTCGGGTTGCCTTGCTGTGGCCGGTGTCCGCCTGCCCGCCCACTGGCCCCGTCGATTTCATGTCCAGCAGGATCACGACAGCTGGCCCTGCCCTCATATCGGGTGCTGTTGCCTGGTCCAACACACACCGCCATGCACCGCCTAGGGTTCTGGTTCCCATTTGGGAGAGGGCTTCTGGTTTTGATTCAGGAGAGGGATGAGAAGAGAGAGACGGGAGAGCAAGAGAAGAGACGTGCCGAGTTACACACCCCGCACGTGTAGGGAGCCGGACTGCCGTGGGCCCTTTGATTCAGTCGGCTAGCCAGGTGGGACTTGGCCACTTTGGAGTGGAAGAAATGTTGGGCCATGCCTAGGGATACCTTGACTTGGACTAGAAACTTTAAGGATGGAAAAGGGAATCTTCAGGCCACGGATCCACTGGCCCTAGGTCCATATTGCCCCCTGTCTGACTGCCCAAATCATGTAATACTGTCTTGTGGTTTATCTGTTGGAGGACTTCTTTCACTGAGATCTTTTCCCTTAAACAAAAACGAGCATTTTTGTTTCCGATTTTTATGCTGCACTGTGTTTGTTTGGGCAAGTGGATCTATTTATTATTTATTTGTTGGCAACCCTCTTAATGCCTGTACTGTAACCGTCATTTGAGCATTACAAATATATCAACACAGGCAAGTAGGCAACTATGCAAAATATAAAGGGCTAAGAGGAAAATGAGCCCAAACCTTCAAGCGATGGGGTTTTTTAAGATGATATACCATAGACATATTTGAATAATGAGCTGAGAGTGAAAGTTGCAAACCAAAAAATTATAATATGAGACTTTTAAAGCTTTATCCACATGTCATCACACTTCCGTGACTTCTTTGGGGAACTAAAATTCATTTTGCCTGTGGAGCATTTTTATCTATTTAGGGATTCCCAATCCTTTTGGGCTTTGAATGTTGTCAGTGACCCTGGAGCTTGCACATCTTCCATGTCATCAGATAGGCTTCTTGTGTTTTTCCTTTTGCAGTTTGTACTAAGTACTAACATATTCTATATATATGTTTTGTATATCAGCTTAAGGACAACTCTGTGTGTGCGATTTAAGAGTGAAGTAGTAGCATGTGGAGTTGTGTATGCTGCAGCTAGGAGACACCGTGTTCCCCTTCCTGAAGATCCTCCGTGGTGGACTGTCTTTGATGCTGATGAAGCAGGAATTCAGGAAGTTTGCAGGGTTCTTGCTCACCTCTACAGCCTGCCCAAGGCTCAATACATTCCAGTGTATAAAGACAACGATTCCTTTACTGTTAGGAGAATATCTGATCCACAGGCTTCAAAGGTTAGTAAAGAATACCATTCAAAATAGTCATACTGAATCTCATACAGGTGTTCTTTTAAAGAATGTGAAATGATTTTATTTGCATTCATCTTCAGGAAAGTCCAAGTGCTGTTGCTAGCGATAAGGGTACCCCTATACCCTCAAGTTCTAGCCAGGAGAAGGATTCAGTGACTAAGACTATACCAAACAAGCTGAAGGAAAAAAGTGACGATGAAGGTAAACCATTGCCCGCTGAACTTGATGGAAAAGAAAACCTGGTGGCAAACTCGAAAAATGAGAAGTCTGATTCTGGTGTTGACCGGAGTCGAGAAAGAGAAAGAGAGAGATCAAGAGGGCAGGAACGTGATGCCAGGGGTAGGGATTCTGATCGCGATAGCAGGGGCCGTGACTCTGATCGCGAGAGGGACCGGAGACGTCGCTCGAGGGAAAGGAGTTCAGGTATGCCCATCAGTTTTTTAGTTATGTTACTCCCTTTCCTGTCAAAAATAACAAGCCTTTAGGGTTTTCCTGACTCAGCATATTTAAGCTTCGGTTGCATATTACTTTTGATGGGTTGAGTTTTGATATTTGAAAATTGTATGATCTAATAACTGGCATAATGTATTTTTATAAAAAGTACACTTTTGCTTGTTTATAGATATTCTGTAACAAAATGTAGTAGTCAAGGTCACATTTTGAGGATTTTCAATGTCCAAAACACCACTCGGGACTAGAGGGAGTATTCAATGTGTCCAATAGTATTCTCAGGATATTTGAAAATTGTATGATCTAATTACTGTCATAATGTAGTTTTATAAAAAGTATATTTTTGCTTGTTTATAGATATTCTGTAGCAAAATGTAGTAGTCAAGGTCACATTTTGAGGATTTTCAATGTCCAAAACGTCACTCGTGACTAGAGGGAGTATTCAAAGTGTCCAATAGTATTCTCAGATTACTCATTGTATCTCGTATGCAGGATACTTAGACAAGGAGAAATCAAGGCGCCACTCATCACGAGGTATGTTATATTTTCACAGCAGGCTCTGTCCATGGCCCCGAGCTGTTCTATTCTTGTGTTTTCTTATATTGCTTTCGTGTTACGATTTCAGACCGGGTTGACTACTACAGTTCGCATTCATCTCGTGAAAAAGATCGGCACAGGCACCATTGATCAAGGTGAAGAGGATCCCAGTGTGCAGGGATTACTGCATGGAGACCACCACTTGGCAGTGCCGAGTGCCGACCGAATCATGAAAACTTGTGGATTACATCCCATTGGTGGTTGCATTGGCTTCATTGTTTTTGCACCTTGGATTTGTAAGATAAGATAGGTGAAGCTATAGAGAGCTATGAGCAACTTGAATTTGTACACACTTAAAAAAGGATACAAGATACAATTGGCGCATGTGCGCATTCAACTGCCATTCGAGAGCCTTTGGAATGTTATGAAAAACCGGAGGTTTGTGGAATGTTTGTGCCGTCATGGTAAACATTTGTGCTGATTTGGCCATGGTATATACACATAGCTTATTGAGGTCGGAGAGCAAACTGTTAAACATGTTCTCACACGGGGAGCATCAGATCCTTGTGCGACTTGTTTCTGATTGCAAATAATTCTATAGATTTCATTCCCAGAATGTGAAAAATAGTATATATCTGCCGATCATAAATAGGTGATATGATCGTACTGTTGATCTGTCATTGGGTTTGACACGCAGAATGTAACGAGTAATTAAGTATAAACATGGAAACTAACTATTGCTGTATCTTTACAATAGCAGTGTGCGTTTCAATATTTTATATTTAACAAAACTAAGCGCCTGTTTGGCAGAAATTCATGAATGAAAAAAGTGAATTTGAATATGTGATTCACCGTGAATCAGATCCACCGTGAATTTGATATTCACTATAAAGATCAGATCCACCGTGAATTTGATATTCACTATAAGAACTCATTAGCAAATAGAGCAGATCTAGATCCACTCAAGGCCATTTTGGTTGGATGACCCATTTTGCCTCTGCCATAGCCCCACGTGTATCTATAGCCCTTCTTCCTCAAATGAAATCACACAAAAAAAAAAAACAAAAAACTGTGCAAGGCTAGCCATGGAGCATAAGGGGAGGGGGGGGGGGGGGGGGGGTGGCACTTGTGGCGGCCTGCCTTGGTTGGTCACGGTCTCACGGAGGCCTCCGTGGCCGCCCGAGGAGGTACGCTCGCCGGCAGAGAGGCTCGCCGGCATGGGAGCACTGAGGGGCTCGCTAGTGTGAGGGCACACATGGCGGCCTACCTTGGGCAGGCGTGGCCATGCAGAAGAAGACGCTCGGGGTAGAAAGAAAATAAACGAACCAGTATATATGTAATCAGTGGCAGTGGTGGGTAATTTCTTCATATTCACCAAATTTGATCGGTGACTCACCCATTTATGAAATCCAAAAAAATGGTGAATTTAGCCCAAAATCCATCATTTTGGTGAATCCGAATCCAGGTGAATCTAGACCCTCCGGTAAAGGATGTGTAGAATCACAAACTGGCCAAGAACGAGGTTGACATGGAGACAGCGGGGGCTCTAGGGCTGGCCACCGTCCCCGGCTTCTTTTCTGCCTATCTCTCCCCCATCCTCTTTCCATGTTACCTTGACTTAAATGTGCTGTTTGTATATGGTGTAACACCAGCAGTTGAAATTTGCAGGCAGTGGCTTCTGCTTAGGATTTATTTTGGCATTGTAAAAAAAAAAAAATACTGTTCCATAGCTAATACTGTTTCATGGCTAAAAATATAACTCAAGCGAACACAAAGAGGCTAACCTTTCGCTGCCAGACTACATAGGCCGGCGACGAGCACGCCACCTCCGACGAGTGGCTGGAGATAACTGAGAGCAGGGCCGCAGGGGGCTGCTTCAATAGCGAGATGCAACGCTTTTTCCTACTAGGTAATAGCAACGTTTTTTATTTATACAACAGTACCAATACTTCTGCAACAGAGACCAAAAGAATTAAATAAACATATCCTCCGAGGCGACGTTCCTTGTTGCAGAGACGTGCTACGTCATTTCAGGGCAACAAGATTGCACAACGCAAAGCTGCTCAGACCATTTCAGACAGGATATGCCGGTATCTGCCGAAGTCCGATGTGGTCTTGAAGCTCGGAGTAAACTCGCAGAAGAAGCTCAGCACTGCAGCCAGGTTGTGGGCGCTGTTCTTCGCCACGGCTTTTCTCCAGGAACAGGGCAGGCTGCACGGTGATCACCTGGACCAACAATCCTTGCGTCAGTCATCGGATGCAGCAAAACGTATGCAAGGTGTCAAAGGGGAAAGAGCGAAGCCAAGGACCTTGTATTTCCTGGCATAGCGTAAGGCCTCCAAGTAGTACCCATCTTGCAGCATCGCAGTCACGTAGTCGTGATGCAGGCCTCGCTCCCTCAGTATGTCCATGCCCAGCTTCCTTGTTGGCGGGTGCTGCAGACCCAGTTCCATGAGTTGAATTGCCAGTTCTTTACACGGCTCAAGAATCTGCATCTTTCAGAGTTTTTATGATATGAACATCAACAACATCACTAGTCAACTGGAATATGAACCACAAGTTTTCTTTAATTACTAGTGTAGTACATACAAGTATAAAGCTTAAAACAATATCCAAGTAATTCAAATTAGCGAAATATGATTGGCCATATTCAATTCCAGAGGGTTCAATCATAAAACACGCAAAGGGGCCAGATTCTACGGAATCCAGGTAAATCGTAAACGTACTTGTTATTTGAGGGGGCAAAAGACAAATACAAACTATATGACATGGCAAAGCAATAGCCTCATGTGGACAATAGAAATGGATTAGAAGACAAGTTGACACACTGCTCTAGTCTAATGTAACTGCAAAGTGAGTAACTCTAACTTGTTGGAACCAATAGCATAACTACAAGGCACAAGCTAAACACTACATTAGTACTCCCTCCATTCCAAACTATAATACGTTTTGGCTTTTGTAGATAGTTTTTGCTATGGACTTAGCTAGATACATAATAAAAGCAACGCATATCAAGAAAAGCCAAAACGTCTTATAATTTACAACGGAGGGAGTACTTACAGAACAACTCGCAGTCCAAAATACACAATCTAAGAGTTACAATAAACTGACCTTGTTTGACACAAACAATGCTATTTCAGCATAACGGTTGCTACGAGCTAGTAGTGTCGCCATCATCACATAAAGCTTGTGAGGAGCCTTTAGCCCAGCCTTTGAGACACTGCAAATAAGACAGCATAGTACCTTTTATTCTCATCCTGTTTTTTCCTGAGAGCAGATAGACAACACCCACTACACAAAAACCAAAGCATACACCACAACAGAGAAAAATAGATGATGTCAGATGATTCCACAGGAAACGCTCATTTTCATCATGTTGGCCCTGATATATGGAGTGAATGGTCATTGCATGGAAGCAACATGCCGATTGTGGCGGTTATATGGCCAGATTCATTTTTCTTTGCTAACAGCACACTCCAGCATGCTAAATAAACAGCAGATATATGCAGAGAAGACAGTGTTAAATAAACAGCAAATGTACCAAGAACTGGAATATTGGCAATCCTCAACAATTTAATAAGATACTAGATCAACAAAAATTACCTCCGAAGAAACTCCATTATGACAGCAATAAGATATGCATGGATCACCCATCATTTCATCTTCAACAAGTGTAAAGACAGACTGGAACATCTCAATTGGAGAGATTGCCACAGTTCCAGCATGTTGTCCATGTTGCGTCGATGTGCCTGAAGACAATGGTCGGCTTGCTTCACCTATAGCTTGCTGTCTTTTGTCGACAGCATCAGATGTATTGTCCGCAGAATCAGAAGATATATTTATATTTAGTAATCCCCTGTCTATTGCATGCTCAACTCCTGCATTTGACTGCACAGATATATTCACAGCCCCACTTGCATGGTCTGGGTTCACAGCAGGACTAACTGTTGTTCCAGGACTAGGTTCCTGAGAAACCACATGGGAGACCTCATTAGGCTGACTACCTGACTGCTGATTTTGCTCATGTGTTTGCCTAACCCCAGGAAAAGCCCCTCCCATTTTCATTAAACGTGTGTAGGAATCAAGAACAACATCTATTGCCTTAGCAACTGTGTGCACTGACCTCCTTTCCAGGATGATTGTCCGAACTATAGCAAGGCATAGAGTCTTAACCTGATTCATAAAAATTAACAGGAATTGGTACCGTAATGGTGATAGTTCACAAAATTGAACACCAAATTTGCTTATCGGCAAAGTAGTAAAATAATATTACCAAGCTTGGGTCAGACTTTCGTCTCTGAAGGAATTCCAAAATTGAAGGAGCATCAGAGCTACTAGCAGCAATAGCCTGTAATTCAAGATAACCATGTTAGAATAAAAATGTATTCACAATAAAAGAGGAATGATACAAAAAAAATGACCATTAGCAACTTCTTACCTCCAGGTCTAAATGGAGCTTCCATAAGAGCCCATTCTCAGCATCACAGATGAGGTCTGGAATGAGAAAGTTCCAACCTTCTCCATAGATGGTTCCACCATATGCACTAGACTGGCTATCTGCAGTCTGAGATACTTGTCTACTATTGACAGGCAGCCCTCTCACTAGCAGTGGAAGTGGTGCAGAAACTGGGGCATAAGAATCCAGGGACACATCGTAAAGTATGACTACTTTTGCATCTATTTGGTGAACCATAATTATGTTGTCAACGGCACTAACTGCAATTCTGCTTGAGTATGTTGGCAGAGTACACTGGAATTGAAAATTACGAGTTAGGAGACAAACATTGCTTCTAAAAAAGGAAGGGAAAATTAATTGTAGTTCAAACCTGCTGTACAACAGCATCACGGTAAAAGCGATATAGATTCAATGACATACTAACTCTGTCAAGCTGCAAGCAATAAATCCTACCATAGCTGTCAAGTTTGAGAATAAGTCAGTGCAAATGTTGCTCCAAAAGAGATGAGCAAGAGTGAGAGAGAGCATACACTGTTACAATGTGAACATCATCTGCAGCTAGAACAGGCTTGTTGTTTGCTTCACTTTTAGACATCATCATCTCAAACTTCGGTATTTTGACAATCCCACCAGCAGAAAACTGAAAGGAAGGAAAGTTGTTTCTGTTCAGATGCTAAATACTTGAATAAAGATAACTCGAGAAATACTCTTTCTGCAATTATGTAGTCAATCTGAATAAATGCCAGGACTCAAAAGAAAAATCGAAAAAAAAACAAGTCACACCTGTAAATATGTTTGTGATACAAAATGTTTGACAGGCTCAAAGTTGTGTATGCACAAAAACTCAGCACAAGGTTGAGTTCAAAAAAATAGAGAAAGTGGGCAAATAGCATATTGAGTCAATGTGTCTCACGAATTTGGGACAAGATTCTACAACCTTATTCGCATATATGCATTTGCTTTCACCCTGCCTATATTTTACCTACAACATACTCCCTCCATTCCAAATTATAAGACGTTTTGGCTTTTTTAGATACATATCTTTTGTTGTGCACTTAGACATACACTATTGAGCAATGTATCTAAAAAAGCCAAAACGTCTTGTAATTTGAAACGGAGGGAGTACACGCCCAGGCAAAATTCTTAGCAATGACTCAAAAGCTTCCTTCAATCTATAAGATGTTCTATACAAATTATCAATATATAAATTAATCTGAAAGAAAAATGACAGGCTGAAAGAACAGATCCATCAGTTCACATAGAAGTAGAAAATTTCTCAACCGGGGATTTGCCTTATAGCCAGGGCAACCACAGCATCAGCAAGCATGTGACTGGGGTTTTGGCATGTCCTGGAACAGGAAAAATGAAGGGCCTGTTTGGATGTTGCAGTTTTTAAAGACTATAGTATCACAAAACTGTAGTTTTATAAGCCAAACAGATAGAAAACTGTGGTTTAGAAAGAGGCCATGAGTGGAGTTTTTAAACTCCAAAAATACTACAGTTTTAAGAATATCATGGTTTTAGAAACTAAAAAGTTTACTGTATGGTATTTCTCCAATACTTTTAAAATACTTTGTATCCAAACAGGACCAAAGTATTTACTTGGAGTTTCAATGATTTTGTCTCAAGCAGGTGACATTACCTGATAGCCAGTAAACATCGTGCATTGCATTCCAGAAGCAAGTAGAATCAGCCTACTTTCATGTGTGTAAAGATACCAGCTCACATTGAATTTCTTTGATTCAACCAAGTGAAAAGCATGGGACTGAGGCTCATAGGCAAGAAGATCAAGACCGCTGCAATAGAAACTTACTGCATAAATAGCTAAGAATATGCTTGCCTCCTTTAACATAGAACTAAATTATGAAAGAACTTGACATTACATTACAATTAAGCTGATGATATATTTTAGGGAAAAAGTTGATAATACAATTTGAACAGAAATAATAGAATGGCTTATTAGTCTAACTGATAAACAGCTTATAGTTACATCCTTCCATATGGCTATGGTATTAATTTGACAATTTCTGTTCCTCAAGTTGTAGCTGTAACAAGTTGCACATACCTTGTTTTTACAAGTATAACATCACATGTTGGGCAATCTGTCCAGAAAAAGCCAAGTATAGTTTCTGAATCAGCTTTGCATTTTTTGCTACAAGTCTCCCCTGTTTCCCTATTTCTAAACTCAATTTCATGTCTGGATCGTTGAATCCCAATGGCTTTGTGATCCAGCGAATATCGAACTGACAAGACAGGTCCTTCATTAACTGGGTCAGAGTTTGGAGGTCCAGAAGGAGTAGATAGAGTTGTTTTCCAGTACAATATCTACAGTAATTAGACAGGTTAACTTTAGTAATAACCATATTTCTCGAAACAAAGAGAAAACCATCAGCTGATTAAATGCTCATATACCCGGTCAGCAGTTGGAGCTATAAGGAACTTATTGGCATCATCATAGAACAGACCCCGAATGTCTGGTATATCACATCGCAGTGGAGGATGCTGAACGTAAGCATGGGACAGCGCCCCAGGTGTGCCCAGGCTCCCTTGTATCTGATTGCCCAACATTTTTTTTCTCTTCCGTGCTTAGGCTCTACTGATTGTTTAGCCAAGCAAATGAGGTTCTATTATTTAAGATGACTGAAAATAGAAAGGGATCTGCAATCAGCATGGTACAGTTTTTAACATTACATGGTAACAAAGAACCACAATACCAAGTATTTTCTTTTCGTTTAAAAGTAAGGACTCAGATTCTCACCTGAAATCCACGGCAATTACCAAAAGATATTAGTATCAAACTTCCTATAAATATGGAACCTCAAGCCTTGTTCTTAACCTTTCAAGACAGAAGAGAGATCACGATTACAAAGTTGATAATTTAAAGACAAGTAGACAATAAAACAATTCATGTTTCAGACATTCCAAAGAATAACATAAATACACATTTTTCATCTTTATAAGAAAGGTACTCAACCAGTGGACCACAACACTGAAGTGTAAAGGCCACAGATTAGAGAACAAGGTATACGGTCTATATAGATTAAAGACCGTTTTGCCTTGGTGTATAAATTGTTTTCTTATACCACTAAGATTTAATTGGACAAATTTCTAATGAAGCGATATCTCCAAGCCAAGCCACTTCATCTGGCACAGTGATAACGATTCGTAAGTGAACCATACCTCAACAGTATGGTGTTCTTAAGTATATACCTTCATTTTTAAAGAGCATAGACAACAAGAGATTAATTTAGGATTCAAGGCCATCCAGTGCCAAGGATAATGGCCCCTTACATACAAATTGGACAAGTATATGTACCAAACTAATTTGAGCCTATATATTTGTTTCACGGCACAGGAAATTACCGCAGTCTGCATGCATGCTCTGAGTGCTAGAAACTCCTTAGAACACATATTATGTTCAATCTCAGGGACCTTTGCTGCTATGCATCTCCCATAATCTTTTGCCTACAGTACATAGCAAAACAGGAACATGCACAACATAAGTAGAGCAAGGACCAGGCAAGTGGCACTAGATTTCAGAAAACAGGTATTCTTCGTAAAAGCACGCAATCATAGGTGACAAATTTTTTGTATGCTACCACTCAAACAGGAAAGTGTAACATGCTTCATCTTCAAAGCATGTAAATAACTGACATTTGTCAGGTAGAATATTTTCCTAGTTAGTCATATTTCAGATTGTCACTGGGTTCTGGCACCAGAACTGAAGGACAATGGGATGCCCAACTGACTAGACCCCAAAGCCACGCAACTCCGCAAATCTACCACCACCCGAATACCGGGCCGCACGAACAACCAACGGCAAGCCACAAATCACAAGGTCAATCGATCCACGACCGCACCGACTAGACGGCACTCCATAAGCCCCAGTAGATTAGTGCAGTACTAGCACTCCACGCATCACCCGGGTAGAGCACTGAGCAGAACAAATCACGAGTCGTCGTTAATAAACCGCATACAGCAGGGAGGGCTCCCGAGAGAGGAGGCGGCACCTGGGACGCGCAGATGGCGAGGATCCGGACCAGCGCGGGGGAGGAGGCTGCCGGCTTCCGCTCCTTCATCCGTGTCCTGCCCAGTATTCAGACCGCCATGCCCTAAGCAGACCACACCAAAGGAGACGCAACCGTGGAGGCGAAGAGCAGCGAAATTCGAGGGGGTGTTCGCCGACCGTGGAGGGGAAGAGCAGGAGGTGGGGACTGGAGTCAGAGACGGGGGCAGCGCGATCAGGTCTGGTGGTGAAAGCTCGTGCCGGCGGTCACCCGATGTTCTTCGCCGCCCGCTCGGCACTCACCGTCGGCAACCTACCACTACTGTCGGGCTACCCGCCCTCGAGCTCCTCCTCCTAAGCCCACCGGCAGGCCCGTATTCGAGAATTTTGGGCCATAGTGCAAAATATAAAAATGAGGCCTATCTTAAGCAAATAAAATACTCCCTCCGTCCTCAAAAGGATGCAATTCTTTGACTTCTACGATCTCTGTTTGACCGTTCGTCTTATTCAAAAATTTATAATAAATATTATTTATTTTGTTATGACTTATTTTATTGTTAGATATATTTTCATAATAATTTATTTAATTTATTATTTGTATAAAAAAATTAAATAAGACGAATGGTCAAAGAGGAATCGTAGAAGTCAAAGAATTGCGTTCTTTTGCGGACGGAGGTAGTACAAATAACCAAAGTTTTTTTTATTTCACATCTATAAGCCCGTTTGGCAGAGCATATCTCTGAAAACAGCTCTAGTCTATATATCCACATAACTCACCCATAGAACAGCTCCACCATGGATCCGAGATAATGAAAAGCGTTTGGTATAGCTCGACTCCTATTTCTATGTTACTGACAACTTGACCCACACGTTCAGAAGAAAAAACGTCTTCTTCCCCGTGATGGAGCCGACGGGGTCTTTCTTCACGGACCAGAATGCGGAGGGGGCACAATATGCAGCCACACCGGATAGGGAGAAGGTGGCGAGAAGTAGTGCGGGTGTGTGGTGTCGCCGGAGAAGTCAGAGGTGATGGCGCAAGCGAAAGCTGGTGCGTGGATCTCACGGTGTGGGCATGTGGCGTCATCGCTGGGCAAGTTCCTAAACAAGGAGCACGGACTTCCTCGGCGAACGGCACCTCAGGGTGCGAGACGGCCACGGCCACGGCCGCAAGTGCTGTTCGATGACAGCGGGGTACGACCTCCGTGGCGGACGAGAATGGGAGGTGGCGACTTCTGCGCGCATGGCAGCTGGTGGAGGCTATGGCGACAAGGAAGAAGGGGATCCCGGGAAGAAGAGCGTGATAGGAAAGATGCGAAAGAAAAGAAACTGAACCGATCATTTTCCACTAACTAATGGCATTGGTGGGTAATTTCTCCTAACTCCATGAGATTTGATTTCGTAGAGCACCACTTGAAGTGCTCCACCAAATCCATGGATCTTGGAGCAGATCCACTATTTTTATGGAGCCGATCGAAGCTAAAAGCGTCTGGCTGAAAAAAATTTAGGAACCAAGCATTTTTAGATACAGATCTACGTGAAGCTCTACCAAATAGACTCATAATATATATTTCTATATACCTTAATAATAAGCCGACAAAGTTTTCTTCCAGTTTAGTCAGTTTTTGTCTGGCCCGTTACAGTAGTTCAACTGTAAGACTCGTTTTAGCTCCGTCCCACTCAATCCTATGCTTCCACTAAAAGCCCACTCACTTCCTAGTAAGCCCAATCTCCTTTCAATCTATAAAAAGAAAAGAAAAAAAAAACGCTCTTAGAAACACTCAGCATGCAGTGCCGCCGTCCGTCGCTCTTCCCCATCCGATCCCTAATGCTTGCAGTGTTGCCGCTCCTCCAATTGGCGTCCCTAATTACGCCACCACTTCGTCTCTTAGCTCGACTTTCATCTGCTCCGGCCGGCCAGCCATGGAGGCCTATGTGGGTGCGGTGCTCGGCTAGCTATCCGTGCTGTACTGCTGGGCGAGTGTGCCTCATGCGGGCGTCGCGCGCCGCCGTGTGCCACCGGGGATGCACGGGACCTGCCCCAACTTACCTCGACATTAGGCGCCCTGGGCGCCGAGGCGTGTGAACATCGAGCGTGGACGTCGAATGGACTGAGCGTGGCAATAGTGTTGCACAGACGGACGTCGAGAGAGATCGGAGCAGGCTATTCCGCAGCAACAGGTTCAAAAACAAAAATAACAACTCGGACCAGGAAATCAAAAAAAAATCCTTCATTTTCCCATCCTATATCTTGCCATTAAATTAAAGATTCTTGTCTTCATTAATTTCACAGAACCCACCGTTTCGTCGACAATCTCACCCAACAAAGTTGGGTTGTATTGACCAGCATGATTTGCTGCCATGGAGATCGATTGGCAAGAAGTTAGACGGCCAATGGTGCTCAAGGTGCCCCTCGCCAACCTGCAATCTTTTTGGGGGCCAACTTCATTTTGATCCATCGTCGTCCAATATGCACAAATGTCAGTCAGGTGCCTTCCTATGTAACCCGACAACAAACCTTCTCTGGCACAGTGATTATCGACTAGCAAGAGAAAAGACTTTTGATCCACATCAAGTTCTAACTATTTGTTTAGTGTTCGGGACTAAAAAAACCTTTTGTCCCTAATTCATATTACCAACTGGGACTAAAGGACCTTTTAGTTCCGGTTGGTAAAGGGTCATCTACGGGTCGGTTCAAAAGGAAAACATCGTGTCTATAGTCATATGTGCTCTATAGATGCGATGGTAAGTCACACATGAGACTATGCATGAGGTCTTGGTCTCAAATCCCTGATTCATAGTCCTGGTTGACAAAACCGGGACCAAAGGTGGTTTCTCTACTAGGTGATTGTTAGAATCATATTACAATTTTGTATGTAGTCAGAGAGCCTGAAAGCTTCAGTAAGGAATCCTAGGTGACACAATGGCGACATTACTATATCAAATTTTGATATAAGTGAAAAATTGTTGAGTTGTCCATGAAACTTTTGTTGATAGATGGTTTTTGAAATTATAAGCTTTATATTATCTTTTCTTTATTCTCATTGGAGTTATGAACTTACGAACTTTATTAGTTAGTACTGTCCTCTTTAGTACTCGGCTTTTTATGATCGGTTGATCATTTGCCCATAGCAATTGTCGAACAGCACTGACAGGAACACTGGCTTTTGTCCATGTAATTAGAAACTCAAATATGTTTAATAACTTTTTTTTGCTGAGATAACAAGACAGCATATTAATCATTGTCGGATATAGCAGGCCATGGATTTTAATTTTTTTATGTTGTCCTTTAATTATTTTTAGGGCTTAGTGCATTAATCAGTTTTTTATGACCAGTTGATCTGTTGCCCATAGCAATTGACGAACAACGCTGACAGGAACACTGGCTTTGTCCATGTTATTAAGACAACATATTTATCATTGTCAGATCTAACTGGCCATAGGATTTTAATTTTTATGCTGTCATGTTTTTTAGAGAAAATGGATCCAGCACCGTTGAGAATTTTGATGCTCGTCCCTTCAAGAAACCTAAATATTCTGGATTTGATTTGTTGGAATCATAAAAGATGGAAAATCTTGATCCATTTTCTTTCTTCAGTTGCATTGCCAACCATAGAGACATCCTCTTCTGTTTCTGAATTGATAGATAAACGGTTTACTCAAGAAAAACTTTCAGATGAAATGATTAATGTTGATCCAATTCCCTCAGCTGCATTGCTAACCATAGAGACATTCTCTTCTATAGTTGAAGAGCTGAAGGGGAGGGCAAGTTACAGGAAAGATAGAGAGAGCTAGAGAGCAAGGAGGAAAGGAAGAAATAGAAAAACAAAGAAAAGGTGCCACACGTGTGTGTGGCAGGCTGGTCAAGGCATCTCATGCCGTTCCGTGGCGTGACATGGTCAAAAGAACGGGCCAATAGTTGATCTAACGAGGAGCCGTACCGGAGTAGGCAACACAACGTCTCTATACAATGACTTGACTGCCTGGGCTGCCCTGTCACGGTGAGGGATCACGTCGAGGTACACCTACTCTCATGTTGGTGTGTCAGACGTATGGGTCAGGGTCCATGTTCTCACGTCGTGGTTCTTGGCGGCCTCATGGGTCTCCCTTGAATCGCTCTTGGCCCATATCGCTGGATCTCGTGCCAGGCGGAGTCGGCCCATGCGGGGTTGGACGACACAGGGTCATCCCCAGCGGGGGGTCGGCTGTCATGTAGCCCACTCCCTAGGGGTCGGGCTGAGGCGGAGTCACCCTAGGTCGGATGGGGCGAAGTTGCCTACTACGGGGTTGGCTATCATGGAGACGGGAACCTTTATCCTTGATTTGTTTAGGTTAATCAAGGATTATATTCGTTTAATCCTAATCCTTGAGTATCCCTACTATGTACCCGACAACATTTCCTTAAATTGAAACTAAAAAACAGGTAGATAGCTCTCATTCTGACCTATTAAAAAATCCATCGTTTTTTTTTTCTAGCAAGCCACACCTATGGTGGATGGTTGTATATCTTTATTACATAGATAGATCATGTTATACACGTTGATAATAGAAGGCATATATATTATATTACATATTACATTTTTTTACATAAAGATATTACATATTACATATAGGAGTACATGTATACGTATATAGATCCATCACGACACCGAACACAAGACACATCCTTCCACAGATCGCGCACGTATATTTAATCATAAAGCACGTATATATACTTGTGTGTGTACAGACACACTTCCTGTTTTCGTTATGCTTGCACACTCTGACACTCACTTCAGTTATCACGCTCCGTCCACGGGCACGAAGTACTTGAGCTTCCAGTCCTCAGATCCCTCGTCCGGCACGCCCCGCACGAGCGCCCGAAACGTGCCGAGCCCGGCCACGCGCAGCACCAGGTGGTACTCCTTCGCGGTTGCGCTGCCCTCCGCCTCCGTCGTGGAAGCCGAGAGCACGCGCTCCAGCTTGGGCACTGGCTTGATGTTGTTCCACAGGCTGTACACCCACACCGCGAACTTGCCCACCTTGTGGTAGAATGCGTCGTCGTCGTCCGCTGCC
Source organism: Eremochloa ophiuroides (assembly GCA_038502445.1). Classification (NCBI taxonomy): domain Eukaryota; kingdom Viridiplantae; phylum Streptophyta; class Magnoliopsida; order Poales; family Poaceae; genus Eremochloa; species Eremochloa ophiuroides. Next base: position 44,720,753 of record JAHLJS010000002.1, read on the forward strand.
GCCGAGCCACCGTCGTCGGCCGCCGCCCCCTGTGGATGAACCGAGACCGCGGCGGCATCACGCGCACCGGCGGCGACGAGGAGAAGCAGGATGAGGAAGGAGACAGCAAGCGGCGGCGTCGACGATGACCGCATTGCGTTTGCGCGAGAGCTACTACACATGGATGACAATGGTTGGTATATACCCGAGAGGCCGAGAGTTGATCAAGAAAATTGGTGTGTAGTAGTAGTTGCATGCATGCGATGCGAGAGAGGTCGCGCGCGTATTTATAGCGAGGCTGTGACACATAGCCACATATACACACATGGCTGTGCGCGCGCGATGAACGGCGCGTGCGTGCGACGGCGACCCCCCATGGCCGCAAGTAGGGGGTGTGGAGTCTTCGGGCAACACGACTTCCGAGGCAAAGAGGACACGGCGAAAAACGGGGTCTTCGGCTTGGGACGACAGCAACGTACGTGCCCAAGCTTGCGCGTTATATTGGCTGTGATCTTGACCATGGATGCATGCCATTAATGGTCCGCTCGGCCGAAAAAGGACGGCCCACTTTCACTAGTCCAGGCATTGTGGCCATGCCATGCTCGACCCAAGGCAAGTGTATTTTTCGTACCGAGCCATCCTGAAAGCTAGAACAAGCACGTACGGCAGGCTGGGCCAGTGTATAGCAGTCCCTGATACAGGTTCACGAGCTGAATTGTTAGGGGTGTTCAGGGACTTCTTGGATCCATGCTTTTTTAGTTTCGTTCTATTTTTTTTTCCAAACAGGTCCAGTCCATGCATGTGCTGCTCGAGAAAAAAAGATAGAGTTATAAGAACACCTAAAGTAGTGCTCCAAAAACATGGAGTTTATATAGCAGTTCCAAACATCGTCACTTCAAGTTTTTTTTAAAAAAAACTTACCTGCGCCCCCTAGACATTGCGCTAAAAAGATCTTCTCACACATGTAAAAATACCCCGGACCTCCTGCCCCACCCATACATAGTTCCACCCGTAGCCCATGTGAGACAACTAGAACCGGGGCTGGGCCTTAGACCTGTGCTTTAGGCCGTGGGACAGACGAGAGAATTTTTTAACCTCAGTCCGAAATTCGCTTCCACGAGAAGTCGAACCCAGGATCTGAGGAATGTCGCTGGATTTTAACCAACTCATTTGGCAGACTTCAAGTTTACATCTAAAAATTCAAAATGTACAAACTTAGTCACTAGACACTAGTAGAGAACAGACCTTTGATCCGAGGCCAGGAATGGGATTTAGTCCCGGACTAATTTTGTGTTCGGGGAGTAAAGAGACCTTTAGTCCAGTTCCAGCCACGAACCGGGACTAAAGGTCCCTGCCCAACAGTCACTGGGAACTGACGTTATGTCAGGTGACGTTTAGTCCCGGTTAGGTGAAACGAATCGAGACTAAAGGTTTGTCTTTAGTCTCCGTGCTTGATACGGACCGGGACTAAAAGTTTTACTCCCGGCTGTAGATATCGGCCGGGACGAAAAGCTCACTTTTAATCCCGGTAAATAAGTCTAATCAGGACTAAAAGTCCCTGCGTATAAAAGCCAGCAGCTCCTCTTCTTCCTCCTCTAACCCGAGAGCTAGCTGTTATTCCTCTCCATCGTGTTCTTGCTCTGTTCTTCGGTCAGCACCCCCATTTGTTGCAGAACTCCATCGATTTTTGAAGGTAACTAACTTTATTTTCACACCTCAATATTATATGTCATTGCATTGTCTAGAATAGCCAAGGATGTAACATGTTGTCTTTTGTGTTCATTTCTTGATTTGTGGCCATTTAAGTTTATATTCTCTTCAAATCTGTATTTTTGGATGAAGAAAGCTTATAGTTGTTGTATTTTAGAATGCCCTTCAAATCTGTGTCCATTTTAGAATGCCCTTTTTATTAGTTTTTAACTAGAATGCATCTTTTATTGGATGAAAACAGCTTGTATTTTCATATATAGCATTTTTAATGGTTATGAGAATTAGAGGAATTTAGTGGTTTATGCAAATATCCTTGTTTAGAAACTGAGAAAAAATAAATAACAATAGCAGTGTTTTTAAAATGAATTTATGGGTTGACATTATGTTTTGTTTGTGATTGTGCATGACAACTGCCGTTGGGGCCTCAATCGGCATACCTCAGCAACCCAAAGATATTACGGACTTCAATCGCAACTACATGACAATCTTTGACACATATGAGGTCAACTTGCATACTAATGATATGCTAGGCAGCTTAATACTTATGAAGGTCCCCGTGCAAGCTATCCCTGAAGAGTACCCGTATTTTGTGAGTCGCGCCACGATACAAGAAGGACTGGTGCACAATGTCAGGTCTTTGTCCCGCTAAAAAATATCTCGCATTATCATCGGGATTACCTGGTGCTACCCTCATCTCCAACTGATTTGAATGCCATCATGTCTATATCACATATCGATGTTTGTGTTCATAAGCTTGTCATCCTTCCATGGACATCCGACTATGGTGCCACTACAGTTGGCTTGGATCCCACCTTACCCGCCGCCTCCATGGTACAAGTAGAACCAGCATCACTGTCAGAATTGGCCGAACCACTCAAACTTGTCATTTATGGAATGTCACCGCATCTTTTTGTGCAACCGGCCGTAGTACCTAGAATGTTCGCGAACATATGTCAAGTTCGCGAGGTCCAGTACAATAGCAATGATCTCACAATCCACATGATCACATATGCTCGAAGATCAACTATACCCAGGGTTGCACATATCGGAGTCCGCAAACAGTCACCTTCCGAGGATGCCATGATGCACATATGGCCAGTTTGGATTACTGTGGACCCACTACCACCGGGTGATCAACAGGAGGCCCGTCGTCTCATGACTGGTAGGTGCACTTACAGGAGAATTAATCATGTTGCGTGTATGTTACATTGTTCCTTTCTAACAATTGTCACTCTTACTACAGCCCTGCCTTCTTATCGAATCCGATACACACTGTACCCATACATGGATCGCGGAGGTGCGAGGACTTCTGGACATGGAGGTGCGGGGTCTTCTGGACATGGAGGAACAAGTCATCGGCAAGCAGGCACGGGTACAAACAGTTCATACATGGGTTTACATACATGTGTTTATATATATACAAAAATCCTGAATTACGTGATGCACAGGTTACTTAATTGAGGGACCCTGTGATTCCTTCATCAGAAGAAGGTTCACCTGCATGCACCACAATGGAAACACCAGGAGACACTACAGAAGTTCCGAAGACACCACCTTCTTCAGAAGATGGTTCACTGTGTCTAGGACCCGGGTGTTGGATCACAGGAAGCAGCCCCACAGGATGACCTCGAAGGTTCGACCCAACCATTTTCACTGAGAATGGTACATTATATTTATAGTTCAGCTACAATTGTTATTTATGCAACTGGGTGGTAAATTATACATGTAAATTATACCTAATACATCACATTTAAATATGTAGGTACGAAGAATACCGAAACCAAGGATGACGAGGCACATGTGGCAAAGAAAGTGGGAACCACTGAATCCAAGGATACTTCATCCAAGGATGACGGTGCTTGATGCATATGTGATCCTCCCTTCAGTCCTCGTTTGTCGGATTTGTGAACTTGATGTGTATTTGAACTTGTTGTTGTGAACCTCTGTAACTATGATTTTCTGAACTCGCTGCGGTATTTGTGAACCTCTTTTGTACTGAATTATGAGTCTGTGAACTTAGTTGCTGCGGTTGTAAGTCTGTGAACTATGTTCGGGCAGCTTTAAGGTCCATGCGCAACGGCTAGTGCCTCGGGCATTCAATTGTGTAGGGGACCTTACCAACCGGGAGTAAAGGTCTGTATTTAATCCCGGTTAGTGGCTCCAACCGGGAGTAAAGGTCTAATCCCGGTTGGTAATACCAGCCGGGGCTAAAAACAGGCATTTATTTCCGGTTGGTATTACCAACCGGGAGTAAAAGTGCCCACCTATATTAGCTCAAATTCTCCTTCTTCCACCTCCACCCCGAGCACACTCTGTTCTTGCTCTTGCTTCTGTGTTCTTCCTGTGTTCTTCGGCCACCACACGATTTCTTCCACTTCTACATCGATTCTTTGGTTTCAGAGGTTACTAACTTCATTCTCACATCTTCATTACTTGTATATCTCATTTCATGGTCATTTATACTTGATTTTAGAGGTTATCTAGCTAATTTCACACCTTTGATTGATTTCTTGATTTGTGAGCATTTATACTTGTATTCACTTGATAGTTTGTATGTTTAGATGGTGAAAGTTTGTAGTTCTTTGTTCCAACTAGTATGCACCTTTTATTTGTTTTCATATATGTAGCTTATAGTTATTTGTTTAAAATTGCTATTAGAACTAGTATTCATATATGTAGCTTAATAATCATATTATTAGTGAATATTCATAGCAATTTATGTAGTTTATTTTTTTAATTTGTGGGCCTTTAAGGTTTAATTTATAGCAATTTTAAAAATGAATATAGAGAGTAGATGGCGACTCCTTCTGGGTCCTCGAACTCTCATCGGGTCTCTAAACGACTTAGGCCGCACCTCCCTCTCATTGCGTGCGGCGAGTGTAAGCAGAATATTGTCATGGAGTTCCGAGTGAGGAAGGAGTGTTCCAACAAAGGTCGTATCTTCTATAAGTGCCCGGATCGCAATGTGAGTTATTGGATCTCATTTGACGTACTATGGTTATTTTTTTACATTCTCCTGATGGTTTTGATTAAAGTTTTTAATTGTTGTTATAATTTCAGTGGGACGGCACCGGATGTAAAGGATGGTACTGGGAGGACGAATATGTTCAACACGTGCAAAACAGTTAGACGGGTGATGCAGTGAGCCAGCACAAGCAGCCCGCCAAGACAGAGGAAGCGAATGATCTGTCTATTCTAGTTGAGATTGGTCATCAGATCCTTATGCTGCTGAGGTGCATTTTAGTTTTAGACTACTTAGTGCTAGTTGGGATTGTGTACATTGTAGTGAGCTTAACATAAAATGATTAGTTTGTGCCTGTAGGCTAGCATTTTAATTGAACAAGATGAATGGTGTTGTGCAATTATGTAATTATCTTCAAGGTTTTCATACGGTATGTCTTGTAATGCAGATGAGCCGACACTGGATATACAACACTGATCGCCGCTCCGGAGAATTCATTACGGGCGTGCATATGTTCTTGAGTGTGGCCGAGTAAAACAAGCGTGATGGTTTTATGTGTTATCCATGTGCTGTATGTAAAAATTTGAAGGAGTATGCTTGCTCAAGGACTCTCCATTCACACTTGTTTAAGTCGGGTTTCATGCCAAACTATATATGTTGGACCAAGCATGGAGAAAACGGGGTTGCAATGGAAGAGTGCGAAGATGAAGAAGAAGGGGAGAACGATATATTTGCCCAATACAGTCCCTTACATGACATTGCAATGGGGGAAGCCGAAGAAGATGTAGCTAAAGAAGATGAGCCCGCTGATGATCTTGGTCAGTCCATATGTGACGCACAGCGAGAATGCGAAAGTGAAAAAGAGAAGATCAAGTTCGATCGCATGTTAGAGGATCACCAGAAATTACTTTACCTAACCTGCGATGCGGGCCAGAAAAAGTTGGGTACCATACTAGAGTTGTTACAATGGAAGGCAGAGAATGGTTTATCCGATAAGAGATTTGGACAGTTACTGCAGATCCAAAAGAGGATGCTTCCGAAGGATAACGAATTGCCCTCCACTACATATGACGCAAAGCATGCTGTATGTCCTTTGGGGTTAGAAATCCAGAAAATACATGCATGTCCCAATGACTGCATCCTGTACCGTGGCAAGGACTATGAGAATCTAGAAGCATGCCCTGTATGTTATGCATCACGCTATAAGATCTGAAGAGATGACCCTGGTGATGACGAGGGCGACGGAGAACAGTCCTAGGAAGAAAATCCCTGCGAAGGTTATGTGGTATGCTCCTATAATACCACGTTTGAAACGTTTGTTCAGAAACAGAGACCATGCAAAGTTACTATGATGGCACAAAGATGACCGTAAGGTAGACAATATGTTAAGACACCCTGCGGATGGGTCTCAGTGGAGAGCAATTGACAGAGAATTTCCTGATTTCGCAGCTGACGCAAGAAACTTAAGGTTTGCTTTAAGTACAGATGGCATGAACCCTTTTGGGGAGCAGAGCAGCAGTCATAGCACTTGGCCTGTTACGCTATGTATCTACAATCTTCCTCCATGGTTGTGCATGAAGCGAAAGTTCATGATGATGCCTGTGCTCATCCAAGGTCCAAAGCAACCCGGTAATGACATCGATGTATATCTGAGGCCTCTAATTGACGAACTTCTAATCCTATGGAGTAAACCTGGTGTACGTGTGTGGGACGAGCACAAGCAGGAACACTTTGACCTGCGAGCATTGTTGTTCGTAACAATTAATGATTGGCCTGCTCTAAGTAACCTTTCAGGATAGACCAACAAGGGATATAATGCTTGCACACACTGTTTTGAGGACATCGACAGCATATATTTAAAAAAATACCGAAAGATCGTATACCTTGGCCATCGCCAGTTTCTTCCTGCGACACACCCGCTAAGAAAGAAAGGCAAGCATTTTAAAGGTAAGGCAGACACTCGGACAAAGCCTCGCAACCGAACTGGAGAGGATGTACTCAATATGGTCAAGGATGTGAAAGTAGTCTTTGAAAAGGGACCTAGCAGCGAACCTGTTCCGAAGGATGTTTTCGGGCGCGCACCCATGTGGAAGAAGAAGTCCATATTTTGGGAGATTTCATATTGGCAACTCCTTGAGGTCCGCAGTTCGATCGACGTCATGCACCTCACGAAGAATCTTTGTGTAAACCTACTCGGCTTCATGGGTGTGTACGGGAAGTTGAAAGACACAATTGAAGCACGACAAGACCTGCAGTGTTTGAAAGAACGAGATAACCTTCATCCAGAGAAGACAAAAGATGGACGTCGTTACTTAAGACCCGCTAGCTACACTCTTAGCAAAGAAGAGAAAGAAAGCATGTTCGAATGTATAGATAGCATCAAGGTCCCATCTGGATTCTCCTCGAATGTAAAGGGTATAATCAACGTGGCAGAGAAGAAATTTCTAAACTTGAAGTCCCATGACTGCAACGTGCTTATGACACAATTGCTTCCAGTTGCTTTGAGAGGAATTCTACCTCCAAATATACGTTTAGCCACCGTGAACCTATGTGCATTCCTCAATGCAATTTCTCAGAAGGCAATCAATCCACTAGATCTAGCAAAGCTACAGAATGATGTGGTTCAGTGCCTTGTCAGCTTTGAGTTGGTGTTCCCCCCATCCTTCTTTAATATCATGACTCACCTCCTAGTTCATCTAGTCAAGGAGATTAGTATTCTCGGTCCTGTGTTCCTACACAACATGTTCCCCTTTGAAAGGTTCATGGGAGTCCTGAAGAAATATGTACACAATCGAGCTCGACCAGAAGGAAGCATAGCAAATGAATACGGAACAGAGGAGGTCATTGAGTTCTGTGTTGACTTCATTCCCGAGCTTGACCCGATTGGTGTGCCTGAATCGCGATATGAGGGCAGACTAAGTGGTAAGGGAACACTAGGGAAGAAAACATATATCGGTACGGAGGATGATCGTTTCAATAAAGCACACTACACGGTTCTGCAAAACTCTTCATTGGTGGCTCCGTATATCGAGACGCATATGGAACTCCTCAGAAACGAGTTTGCAGGGAAAACTGAAGCTTGGATTACACGTCACCACATGAAAACTTTCAGCGGTTGGCTGCGGAAAAAATGTCAAGGTGATGAGAGTCTTGATGAGCAACTGTGTTTGTTGGCTAGAGAACCATCGTGTCATATTCTCACTTATAAAGGGTATGAGATAAATGGAAATACATTTTACACAGTGGCCCAAGATAAAAGGAGCACCAACCAAAACAGTGATGTCCGCGTAGATGCCACAGATCCAAACGGGAATAAGCAAACATATTATGGCCGTATAGAGGACATATGAGAACTAGACTATGGACCTAATTTTAAGGTACCTTTGTTTCAGGTGTCAATGGGTGAAAGGGACCAGCGGCGGGGTAATAGTCGACAATGAGTATGGAATGAAGTCTGTGGCTCTCAACAATATTGGTTACAAGGACGAACCATTTGTTCTTGCCAAGGATGTCACTCAGGTGTTCTATGTCAAGGATATGTCTACGAAACCAAAGAGAGAGAGAAACGACAACTCAATTAACGAGGTAAAGCGTCACATTATTCTTTCAGGAAAAAGAAACATTGTGGGAATCGAGGATCAGTCAGACCTATCAGAGGATTATGAAAAGGATGACCGAATTCCGCCGTTCATAGTGAATAAGGACCCAAGCATCGCGCTAAATAATGAAGGCAATCCATGGTTACGGCGCGATCATGATCAAGGAACATACCTCAAGAAGGTCTTCACTGCTGTTGTTGCTTGATGTAGTGATGTGTAATAATGTGTAATATATATTATGTAAAAACTATGAATACACAATTTTCTGTATATGTTGAAATTTAATTTTATATGTTTCATGATGTTTGACGACTATTTTAGGACAATAAGCACTCAAAAAACAAATTTCAAACGTTGAAATGATGCGAAAACAAATATCCTATCGAAATCCAATAGTTTCAAAATATTTAAATTAAAAATATATTTTTGCATTAATGAAATAGTGATTATTTTCTAATAAAAATGGGTATAAACAAGAATAAATAAAATACTTTTACATTTAAGATTTATCATAGTTATAGCAAAGGAAAAGAAAAATAAAGATCATTTTTATGAAAAAATATTCTAACTAATTAATTTATTATGCAATTATTACAATAAATCCGATTTATAATAAATCAAACAAATGGTGAAGGCTAAATTAGCAACTGGCGGGAACTGGGAAAAATTCACCTTTACTCCCGGTTCTTGTTACTAACCGGGAGTAAAGGTGTTTTACTCCCCGCTTATAAAAGCCGCAGTCCTTTCTTACCTTCGGCAGTTTCCACACTTAGTAAATCGATTGAGATCGCCGTCGCCACCGCCGCTCATCTCCGTGCGCCTCCATGCCCTCGTCCGCGCGTTCCGACGATCCGCCGCCGCCTGTCCGCGCCTCCACGCCCCTGCCAACGCCAAGCTGCCCACACTCACAGCCCCGCCGCCGCTGCTCGCCCGGCAACCGTGCCTGCGTGTGCGCACCGGCCTGCCCCGCGCCGCCAGCCTCGACCACGCCCCGCCGTCGGCCTCGACGCCCCCGGCCTCTACCTCGACCCCGCGTGGCCGAGCTGCCCATGGCCTCGACGCCGCCCGGCCCCTCCCTCGACCCCGCGTGGCCGAGCTGCCCACGGCCCGACGCCCGGCCCCGGCCCCGGCCCCTCCCTCGACAGTACCCCGTGCGGCCACCGCCTAGCTAGGTGAGGCGCGCCGCCGGCCACGCGCGCGCGTGTGGTGCCGCCCTCATTTCCGATCCTCTGCTCTGTGTGCATGTGTTGCCGGCCGAGAGAACAAACAAAATGTGAAATTTAATGTGAAATTGATATATATTGATATGTTAATTTGTGAATTTGATATATGTATATGTTAATTTGAATTAAAAAATGTGAAATAATGTGAAATTTGATATATATTAAAAGTGGCTCGCCACCGGCCTCAATCGACGGTCCTGGCCCCGCTCTGCCACCGGACTCGACCCCGCGCGCCGCCGGCATCAATCGACGCCCCCGGCCCCGGACTACTCGACCCCGCACGCGAGGCTGCGTCCACGTACGGCCGCCCGCCGCCACCGCTCTCGCCCCGGCCGCCGCCGCTTGCGCCCGTGCAGCACACCACCGGCCCCGTGCCGCTGACCTCGACGCGGTCCCAGCCCCAGCCCTGCCCTCGACCCCGCACGCCGAGGTGAGACGCGCCGCCGGCCAAGAGAGAAAAAAATTAAAATGTAAAATTGTGATATATATATATATATATATATATGTTAAATTGAAACATATATATGAAATATTGTGAAATTGATATATGTATATGTTAAGTTTGAAATTGGTATATGTATATGAAATATTGTAAAATTGATATAAGTGTGATATACATGTTCCCCTCTCAATTTAGTATATGTATATACCTCAGTTTCAAATATATGTATATATATAATGTATATGCATGATTTATATAAATGATGATATGTATAGGTTTTAGGGTTAGGGTTTGTGTATCTCAATTTTTCTTTTCATGTATCTCAATTCTCATATATATAATATTTAAAAACCCACATTGCGTATGTGTTAATATTTGTTTATCACTTTGCGTATGTTTACATACTTATATTATGGTGCTCCAAATCTTTCTATGCGAAAATTTTAAGGGAACCTATACTTTTTAATATATATCAATTTTATGTATAAGTGTTTAGGGTTAGGGTTTTAGCCAGGTTTTCTTGTAATTTCTTATATATATGGGTTTAGGGTTAGCATTTATATGTATATCAATATTTCGTATATATATGTATCTCAATTTTAATTTCGTATATATCTCAATTTCATATATAGTCTCGATGGCCGAACCTAATCAAAACATGGAGGATGTCATGATGAATATGATCGCTGGAGGTCAATACGACGAAGTTGATAACCAGCAGACGGTAGATGACACGATACAATACTTGAACCTTCACGATGATCAAGAGATTATCGGCGAGGTATAAATAAATGAAATATATATGTATATACATGTATATAAACATGTAAAATATATGAAATTATCAGTGATGAGCAATATACTTATTGAACTATTTTTTTCTAAATCCATAGCCCTCTGGATCGACAACGACGACGAAGAGTCGAAATATACGAGGCCCGGCAAAGCCGTTGAAGGGCCGCTTCGTAATCTCTGATTTCAACAGAGAGACAGGAGAACCACTTGGACCAAACGTCAAGAAGTTTGTTTATCATTGTAGGGTACCTTGTAAGGGACAGGCTCCCCATAGGTGCTCGAGAGTGGAAACAGAAGAAAGACGCTCCTCATATCAGTTATGTCTCCGATCTTGACAAGAATTTGATTTGGAATGATATCATGGCACATTTCACACTTGAAGGAGCCGATGATGCTTTGAAAGAGCTAGTGAGGAGTTGGGCTATGAAGAAGATGACAACACAATTTCAGACTTGGAAGAAAAAGTTATATAATGATTATGTGAAGAAGAACTTGACGTCGGATTTCAATGCTCCGGGCCCAGTTTCAAAGTTGAGGCCATATTGGGATGAGTTCGTATAGTTCAAGACCTCAGAAGAAGGTGAACAACGGGTGTGCAGAGGAACCAACAGAATGCCCGGCAGAAGACATATCACCATTGCATGGGATCCGGTGGCTACAACAGTGCCGTCCCCAAGTGGGAGAAGATGGAAGCAGATGTAGTTGCCAAGGGGCTCGTGCCGGTTTCACTCCATTGGCCCGACCGTGCCAAGAATTGGTTTTTCGCGCATGGTGGCAGGCTAGACCTGGAGACTGAGCAGGTAGTGTATGGCGAACAAATCCAAAGGGTAGGAGAAAGGTTACTTTTTGCGGTAGATGCTTCCGTTAGCGGTGCGTTCAAGCCCGACAGAGATAAAGATGAATTAACGTATGCCCTAGAAAGTGCTGAGCACGGTGGGCGAACAAGAGGCAAAGGTGCTATCCCATGGTCGCATGGTTTTCCTGAGGATAGAGGAACGTACAGAAGCCGCCAGAGAAAGAAGGACGAGGAGAACGAGAGGCTCCATCGTCTGGAGGAGTTTGTGTTTCAGTCGCAAGAACGGGAAAAGAAAATGCAAGAAGAAATGCAGGAGATCAAACGACAATTGAGCACCCAGGGACAGTCTACATCAGCGATGGGACCTGGGGTCAACATTAGCCCCCCTGATCAGATGAAAAGCAGTTGTGCTTCCACGGACATGACAGCGCAAGGAGATGCAGGGCTTCGCTTTCCCGTGGATGATGTCACACAACATATGACAGCATGTGAGTTGCACATTCCAAAGGACAATGCCACAGTCCTAGTGGCTACAGCTGTTGTTTCCCCTGTCGCCACTGAGCAGGTAATCCATGGGCAACCAATCCAACCTGGATATGCTATGGTGTCGGTGGATAGGGTACTCTCTGGATTCAGCGACATGCCTCTTGACATTCCCGAAGATGATGGGGAGAAGACTTTAGGAGAAGTAGAGCATGCATTCATTCAATGGCGCAAGCGCTACATCGTCATTCCTGGGGCGTCGCCTTCTCGGCTCCCTCCCCGCAGGTACGTACATGAGAAATAATTAAGTAATAATTAATCTTGTCAGATTCAATTCTCACATTCGTTTATTTGCTATACTGATCACCCAGGTTGGAGGGGCAGCTAAGTCCAATTGTTCATTCGCCAGACCACCACAGTGCTCCAAGGAGGTCTCCAACGCCTCAGGCCCCCTCCGCCAATGTCTCCGACGACTCAGGCACCTCCGCCACCCCCGGCGAGGTCTCCGACTGCCTCAGGCATCTCCGCCACCCCCAGCGAGGTCTCCGACGCCTCAGGCATCTCCGCCACCCCCAAGGAGGTCTCTGACTCCTCCGCCCCTCCGCCACAACCGGCTCCGCCCCCTCCAATGTCAAAAAAATATCCACTAAGAGGGTACGAACGAAGTCCTCGTCCCCGCCGAAGAAGAAGAAGGCAAAAACTATCCCTCAAAAATTGGCTTCTGCCATGACTGAAGAGCAAAAAAGTGCGGAGGCAAGAAAAGAGGTTGTTGATTACTTTGAGAAAATAAAACAACAAAGATTAGCATTGAAGGCAAACCCGCCCAAGCCGTACTTTTACATGCATCCAAATGCACTGTGGCAAAAGGTGGACGAAAAAGCAGGAATGTTGCGTGAAGGTTGTAAGGCCTCGCCGCCATCAGACTATGACCGAACCCTCATCAAAACTATTGAGAAGTCGAAGAAAAAGACAGTAGGAAAAGATGTTCCACAACTTAGGGAACAATCGAAGCAGATTGAACCCCTAGTTGTAAGTGATCCATATGGTTCAAATGAATCGTACATGGAGGCCGTGCCTTCAAATATCAATTTGGATGACCTTGGTGACTTCATGCTATCTACCGGTCTCAATTTTCAGCAACTCTTCCAAAGTGGACACATCGAGAGTGCACAAGTTGTTGATACCTGGAGAAAATATGAACATGGCAAGCCACTCTACAACCCTGAGAAATACGCAGAACTAGGCACACAAATGTACTTGTTGAACAAGTGGTACCTAGATGCGTGTGCCAGGAAAGAGAATTACATATTGGTCAAAATTCGCAACGAGGATGTAACACCCTAGTGTTAGTTACTATTTTCACACTTGCATTTGCATGTCATCAGGCACCTATCATGTCATTTCATGCATCATCACTATTCAAGTCAAATTGCATTTCTTATATACTATATGTTTCCTTTATGCTTATGTGTGGTAGATATGTTAGCATGCAAATGTGATGCTTGTTTACTGTTCTAAATGCTTTAGACATGTTTGGGATAACATTTGGAACAATGTTCATGTTGGTGAAATCCCCAAAATACCCCTCTAGCTCATAGTTGACTAGAGAGCCCTCTAAAAGCTATTTTGTTTGACCAAACAAGAAGGGCATTTTAGACATTTTGCATGTCAGTGCACCCTTAATCAAAGTTGTGTAGAATTTTATAAGCAACAAACTTTATTTTTGGGTCAACTCATGAAAATGGGTGGAAGGTGGTCAAAAAGTTGAATTAGTGCAGATTTAGAGTTGTTTTGAAGTTTCAAAAATTTGCTAAGTCTAAAACTGGTTTTCAGTTTTGGTGTACCCATGTTCATCGATCTGTATCTCTCAATCCAGGCCGAACTAGAGTAAAGTGTCTTAATACCAAATGATCTACTCATGTAGCTCTTTGATCCATATTAGTGAAGTTTTCGCTGAAACGCACTGGATCACGAGTTATGGCTCGATCAAAATTGGGTTTCAGTCAGGTTCGCGGAGACTGAATCGAAGCTGATTCAGCTCGGCAGCCGGTCGTCGCCGCGCGACCGCCGTCAGACGCCACGCGCCAGGTGGCGCCGTACGCCGCCGTTGGCCGCCGCGCCGGTCGGCTTTACAAAAGGCAACACTCCACTCTGTCCCCCGCACGATCCTCTCACTCTCACTCGCTCGCTCTCGCCCTCTATTCTCCGTTTTCCCCTCCGCCGTCGCCATTTCCGCCGCGCCGTCGCCGCGGTGAAATCCGCCGTCACCGAGCTATCTCCGACCGCTCCATCTCCGCCGTAGCTTCGCCTTGCTCTGCTCTTCATCCTCGACCCGTTGCCGACCTCAGCCGACCAAAGGTATAGCTCCAGCGAGCTTCTCGTCGCCGCGCCATTGCCAGAGCACCGCCGAGCTCTCGGGCCGCCGCGACGAGGGCGATGCCGGGGTCGGCTTCTCTCTCCATTGCTCGTCTAGGAGTCTAAGTTAGCTGTAGATCCAGTCTAGGCCGTCGGATGGGTCGGTCTCGCCGTAGGTTCGCCGGAACCCGAGCTCGCCGTGAACCCGCTCGCCGCCGTGCCGCCATGTGAGCGCGGTCAGTGAGCTCCCGTGCGCAATAGTTCGATTCGTCGCACGCATAGGTCCGCTAGGGTTCCAGGATCTCGAAACGGTGCTTAGCCGCGCGAGCAACGGCCAGAATCGGCCGGCGCAAGCTCGCCGGACCACCGCCGTCCGCCATTGCCGCCGTCGAGCTCGCTCCGGTGAGGGACAACCCTCGGCAGTTGGTCCTTTGGGTTCGTCTCGTTGCCACGAGTCGGTAGGTAGCCTCGGCGTCGCCGGAGACCTCGCCGTCGGCGAGCTCTCGCCCGTCAGCGCCGGCGGCTCTGCCCCTCTCTCTGACGCGTGGGGTTGAGTTGACCCCGGGGCCCGCGAGTCAGCCGTTCAGGTGCGCCTCTGGTTCACTGAGCCGGGTGCATGTAGCAGTTTCTATCGGGTTTGGGTTTTATGATTTATAAAATGAATTTCCAGAAAATGGGTAAAATCTTCCAAAATTCATATCTGGAGCTAGGAGTGTCCAATTGGGGTGAACCAAATTTTGTTATGTTTGTACTTCTGAGATCAATCAAGGAAAAATATAAAATATACTTTTGGAATACTTTTTCTGTGCAGTTATATTTAAGTTGTTAATTGCTTGCAAACTTGATAAATGCATAAGTAATTGTAGGAATGTGATAAAAATGTGATTCCACTTGCATTCATCTTGTTTATGGAAGTAGAATCTAAGAAAAATATGTTTGCTAGTGTTGCACTGTTATTTATATGATGTCTAGTATAATGTGCCTTTTATGCTTTAATCTTGCAAAAATCACCATGCTTAATGTGTTAAGAATATGGTCATGAATATTTTTCCTGGACCATGTTATGTTGGAAAGAAGCTAAAAAAATTGGGAAATCTGTTGTTTGATACTTTTCACTGTGTTAAGTATTTTCCATTGCTTAAAAGGCTGGTTGTTTGTTATTTTTGTGTAGACTGTTATACTTGTCCAAATGACTTGAAATTTTGTCAGTAGGCTAATCTGGATGTGTAATAGCTACTTTAATTTTTATGGATTTTTTTGGTTACAGTAAACAGTAGGTCCAGTTATAGGCTAGGGTTTGTTTAATTGTTTTTAAGCAAATATCTTTGGGTGTGAAGTGTTTTTATGCATTTCTGTGATGCTCAGCATTATCACTTGTTTAAAACAGTAGAGCTGATCCTAATTTAAGTTTAAGGCAGCAATGTTAATGTTTTGTTTATTTGATGTTGCTCATACCTGTTAATTATAAGTTGGTTGTGGTAGGTTAGTTGATGCATGTTGATTATTAAGTGCAGGTTGTAGACCTCTCACCCGGGACGAGAAATTTTTCTATGCTTTGCTTAAGAAGGGTGAGTATGAGTTGGTTGTCTAGAGAAGGAATATGCACGTACTCAGTAAATGAGTGTGGATTGTTAAACTGATTGCATATCATGGGTTAATTTGTGCATCTCTATCTTGCATTTCATGTGCATTCTCAGTTCTCATATAGACATATCATGCATACAGGATCGCCGGGAGGAGTGACGCTGTTGCAGTTCGATCCACCGGAGGAGGGAGTTCCGCGGAGATTGAAGTGCCAGAGGTTCCGGAAGGCCAGGAAGAAGAGGCTGAACTTTCAGAGTGCCCTGATCACCAATCTACTAACTTTGTGAAAGGCAAGCCCCGGAGCATCCCTAAGTCTCCACCTACTCTTTTTGCAAATGCACTGGTCTTTATTAAATCGTATGATTGTGCACTTAAGTATAGGAGTTGATATGATACGGTTGCTGCATTTATACCTTGTCCACTTATACTTGATCCTGAAGTATTACTAGATAAGGGATGGGTTCGATCTTATGCTTAGCCATGCTTAGACCGGTAGAAGATGAGGGATTTCCTGTCCTTCGCGAGCATAGGTGGTTACTAATGATGATGGGGTTGGATTCCACATGATGGACTATATATGCCACCATGCCACAGTGTCTAATGAGAGAATCAAGGCTAGGTAGGGGGAGCCGCATAACATGGTAGAGGTCATGCCGTATTCGGTGCTGCTTGCGGCCGACTAGGACTGAGGCCACCAGACATCAGTTGAGATTGAAAGACGTCGTCACATATCTGGCCAGATAAGTCGTTCTGACCGCGAAGCCGAGTATTTCTTTCTGAGCCGGGAATTGGGCGTGATAAGGCAGACATATTCTGGAGGTAGGAAGGATGTGCGGAGACACCATCTTACCAAGGGCAGGTCAGGGACCTGATGCATCCTGGAAGTGGGTTTGTCTCTGAGAATATGGACCCCTCCAAGCCCGCGATACATATTATGTCTCAGAAAGATTTAACGGTGGCCCAAGAAGCCAGTGGCTCGGCTGACAGGGTTTGTGATTGGCATATTTGCCAGCTGGTACAATCGATTCGAATCGCCATCTCTCCTGGTTAGTGAGAAACTGAACTGATCTTCTGGTGAGGTAGAGGCTAATAACTTGAACATAATGATTATGGTGAGATGAGGTTGATATCTGTGGATATCGGAAATCATATGGTTTTATTGATTGCTATAATATTCAGTGAATGCTTAGTATAGTGGCTAATCTTAGTAAATAGCTTAACTGAAATCGAAGCTTATCACAATTAAAATGAATAAGTTGAGGTTCTACTGTAGTAATGCTTTTGATGCAAAAATGATGCTACCCTCTGAGCTCCACCAAACAAGCCTTGCATATCCTTGAGAGTCTTTTTATTTACTCCCTGTCGGGTAAGTCTAGCTGAGTACAATTGAGTACTCAGGGTTTTATTCCCATTGTTGCAGATGGTGTAGTCTACTACGCGTATTGCAGGAATTGCTTCACCCCTGCGGGCAAAGAAGACTAGACCCGAGGGCAGGGTCATTATCTATCCTTAGATATTGTAAGAATGCTGTAACAGGGTCATTTGATGGTACTCGTATTTGAACTCTATGGTGTAAAACTATGTTAACTTCCGCTACTATTATATTTGTGTAAAAGACTATGTTGTACTCTGATGTTTAAATTCGGTTGCGAACTTATGTGTCATGTGATCGGGTATTGCTGAATGAATGATCCTTGGGGTATGAAATGTTTGAAATCCTTCGAGATTTCCGGACTACTGGGTTTATATTGGCTCAAGTGCGACTGGATTGCGATTAAATATGCGATTGTTGTACTTGTGCTCGTATAAATTGGTCGGTTCTGTGACAGCTGGTACCAGAGCATAATTCAGCATAAACCGGCACTTGACTATTTGAAAACTAAAAGAGTTTTGAGTTTTACAAACTAATTGCCAACTGGTAGTGTGTATAGGTGATTTAAACCAAGTGTTTGCAAAACTTATGAGTACCAATGACCAAGTCCTATAGCCCTATATATATGTGGTAATTAGGTGGCTTATGTAAGTACTGACTTGGGGGGAAATTGCATCATGTTTCTATCGTGGTTCATTTGGTTTTATCGTGCGGATAATTATGAACTGTCGGTTTCTTATTGCTTCCTATGGGTCAATGTACCCCGTCGCCTAAGGTAAGGTGAGATGTGAGTGTAAGATCGAACAACCATCGATCGATGGTGAGTGTTATGGTTACTGAAGTGAGTACATGTGATCCATATGTGTACTTATGGAAGTAAGGTGGAGTAATTACTTTTGGGGTCGCAAATGTTCATGGGAACATTTCCGGCAAAAAGTGCTTCTTGTTGCCCTGCATACATTGGGATTTGGGCTGAGATGAATCTTCTGCAGGTACACTAACCACGCAAAACGTATAGCACGGTTAGTTACGTATATGAGAGCACGTGGTATGCCACCGACTATAACGTTAGTTAATATATACTATGTGTGAGGTCGTTGGCACGTGCATGCATCATGATCATGAAATTAACTCAAGATATTTGTACTATTTTCCTTCCCTATGATAAAAATTATGCTGCCCTATCTTATTCTAAATGCTGAAAGATGTTGTAATGTACCAGATAGCAGCTGAAGGTGAGCCGCAGAGTGGTCAGTTTATGGAGCAGTTTGGCACACCCACTGTGCTATGGAGGTTGTTGAAGTCTGTGGGATATGCAGAGCTACCACTGTATTTCTGGAAGCCAGCGGAAACCATGGTGCAGCCTTGGTTTGATGTTTGGGTGACTATCCCTGTGCTTGAAAGGGGTTGGTCGTTTCCAGGAATAAAGGTGAAAGTTGACATGAGGACGCCATGGGATGGTGCGCAGCTTGCAGCTTTCGAGGTGTTGACGGATATTTGCAGCCGGTTCAACAAGAGAGCTGATTTGGGGCCAGCAAATGTTTTTCCCAGGGTGGATGCTTCTCAGGGTGAGTGGGCTCAGTCTAGCCAAGCTTCTTCGGAGCGAGGCAGGGATGAGCGTGCTCATAGCACGGGTGCTTCTATGAGTGCTATGTTTGCTGTCCTGAGGATGCATTATTCCACTAGGGATGGTTGGATGAAGTGCGTTGAAGCCCTGCATGATGCTGTGGAGAAGAAGTTAGAAGCTGAAGAGTGGGCGCGTATGGCTCGTCGTAGCTCAGATGACTTGGTGGTAGCTCTCACTGCCTGTCGCAATGAGTTGTTACGATGCACTGGCGCCTTGTTGGCAGCTGATCGCCGTGTCGAGGTGCTTGAGAGGGAGAATGCAGATCTTCGCCACCAGCTTGACAATCGCAATATGAGCTTGACACGTCAGCGCGATGAGTTTCTGCAGGAGTTGCGTGCTAGTCAGCAGCAGGTTTGGGAGTTGCAGCAGGATGTTCATCGTCTGAACAACCGTGCTGATCCGTTTCATCCTCCGGGTGCAACGGAGTTTGCTCCTGAGATCTTCGTTGCAGCTGATGATGGTGAAGCAAGTGAGGAAGAAGAGGAAGAAGACCCCGAGGAGATCGTGCCTATTGACGAGAGTGATGACCATGGTGGGAACGTGTCCGGCATGGACAGTGACCACGATGACTAGGCTTTTTCTAGTGATCTTGCCATGATCGGCACCCTTTTGTATTGGGAAAACCTTTAATGTCATGTAATGGGTAGAACCTGAATTGTAATGAGAGAACCCTGTGTGTTCAGGGCTGGAACCATCAAACTTTTAATTAAGTAATGGTAACTTATGCAGTTTGGAAACCCTTTTTGGTTGCGCCTTGTTATTGTGCGGTTGTGTGATGATTATTGAATTATTGTGCCGTTTGTTGGTTATCAAAAATGATCATTGATATCTTTTGGGCATATTCTTTTGGTTATCTTTGGCATAACTGACACTTAACAATGGTTGTTGTGTATTGCTACAGATGGCACCTCATACCCGTCGTCATGGGTCAACCAGTGGTGGTGGGAATGAACATGAAGATGAGGAGTTGCCGCCTCCTCCACCGCGTACCCAGGAGCAGATGTTTGCTCAGTTCTTGGACACTCAGCAAGCGATTCTGCAGCAGATGGTTGCTAGTAACACCCACAATCGCAATCGAGATGGACGCCGCGGAAACGATGAGGATCAGTACAGTAACTATAAGGACTTCATGGACACTAAGCCTCCGGTATTCAAGCAGGCCGTTGAACCGCTGGAAGCTGATGAGTGGTTAAACACTATTGAGCAGTCATTCTCTGTGCTGCGATTGACTGAAACCATGAAGGCTAGCTTTGCTGCTATGTTGCTGCAAGGCCAAGCTGGAATATGGTGGGCCAATCGCAAGACCGCCTACCCTGTGGTCGTTAATATCACCTGGGAGCAGTTCACCCGGGATTTCAGGGGACATTTCATTCCAGCAGGCTTGATCAAGATGAAAGTGAATGAGTTCATGCAGCTTACTCAGGGTACCAAGACCCCCACTCAGTATCATCATGCCTTTAACAATCTGTCGAGGTATGCCCCGTGGATGGTGGATACAGATGAAAAGAAGATCGAAACTTTCAAGAGAGGCCTTAGTACCAAGCTTATGAAGACTCTGGCGAACAACGCTCGTACAACTTTTAACGAGTTCATCAGTGAAGCTTATATCCAAGAGAAACAGAACAACTTGCACACTGCTTCCAAGGGAGGCAAGAGGCCATTTGAAGGAAGCTCTTCTGAGTCAAGGACTCCAGCAGCTAGTCGTGCGGTGGCAAATCGCCCTGCTTATCGTCCGGCTGTTCCTGGAGCAAAATTCAGACCCCCTCCAAAGAAGCAGCCAGCGCCACAACGCTACAAGAAAGGTTTCACAGTGCCTTTGAACAAGAACAATGCTCCTCCAAGCAATGCCGTTCAAGTGAGGACCAACCAAGGTCTGGGGCCATGCTTTAACTGCGGTCAACAGGGGCATCTTGCTCGCTATTGCCCTCATCCAAAGCAGGCTCGAGTGCATCACACTACTATTGAAGAAATTCCAGAAGGTGAACCAGTCACTGCGGGTATGTTTTCAGTTAACCAGCACCCTGCCATTGTTTTGTTCGACTCTGGATCATCGCATTCTTTCATAAGTCAAGCATTTGCACAAAGGCATGCTTTTCAGATTGTTGATTTGGGATGTAATTTCTGGATAACCTCAACTGGTGCTGAAATATGCACACGTGAGGGTATCAAGCAGGCGAGTATTGAGATTAATGATAGGAGTTTTATCAGTCATCTCATTGTGTTGCCTGGGTTAGGTCTGGATGTAATTCTAGGGGTTAGCTGGATGAACAAATGGGGTGTGGTATTGGACGTTGCTAACCGAACTTTGACGTTGAAGGCGCCCCAGGATGGGGGTACCTTTCAAGTTTCCTTACCTCGAAGAGGGGATCTTTTTAATCTCTCTTTCGCAGTTGAGGGCAAGACCATCCAAGGTATTCCGGTAGTGTGTGAGTTTCCTGATGTCTTTCCTAATGATCTACCTGGACTTCCTCATGATCGAGATGTGGAGTTTGCAATAGAACTTATTCCCGGTACGGCACCTATTTCTCGAAGGCTATATAGAATGCCTCCTCATGAATTAGCTGAACTCAAGAAACAACTCCAGGAGTTATTGGACAAAGGGTTTATCCACCCTAGTTCTTCTCCGTGGGGCTGTCCTGCAATCCTTGTGAAGAAGGAGGATGAAACTTTGCGTATGTGTGTGGATTACAGGCCACTTAATGCTGTGACAATTAAGAACAAGTATCCTCTACCTCGTATTGATATCTTGTTTGATCAATTGTCTAAGGCCAAGGTTTTCTCCAAAATTGATCTGAGATCTGGGTATCATCAAATTAAGATCAGACCACAAGATATTCCCAAGACGGCTTTCTCCACTCGGTATGGATTGTATGAGTATTTGATTATGTCTTTTGGATTAAACAATGCTCCTGCACATTTCATGTACCTAATGAATTCGGTATTCATGCCTGAGTTGGATAAGTTCGTGGTAGTCTTTATTGACGATATTCTGGTGTACTCTGAAAACATGGAGGATGTAACACCCGAAAAATTGCATTCTTTTAAATAGTGGGAATTTATTTAATTATGCAATTAGTTGATCATTCCAATATAGGGAAATAATAATTTTTCTCAAATATAAAATCAAACTTAGGTCATACACATGTATGATGCATTCATGCTGGAGCATTTCTTCTTTGTACTGTTGTAGCTTATTTGAATTTCTCAAATATTTCAAAACCCAATTTGAAAATCCTTTTGGAAAATGAAATTGGAAAATGAAAAAGGAAATAGAGAAGAGCCCTTCCCCTCTCCTTTCTGGCCCCAGCCGGCCCAGGTCGGATGGCCCGAGGCCAGCTCGGCCGACCTGCTCCCTCCCTTCCCCTTACCCCTTCTGACTGACGAGCGGGACCCATGGGTCAGCCCCTTCCTTCTCCACCTCCCTCGCCGCGCGAACAGAGACGCCGCTGCCGTGTTCATCCGCCGCGGCCGAGCACGCGCGCGCGAAGCGTCCCTCTGCCGTGACTGCCAGCCCGACCCAGCGCTCGGTGCTACCGACCTGTGGACCCACAGGACAGCCCCTCCCCTGTTTCCCTCTGCCGCTCGCCGAGAGTCCGACGCGGGCAAGAAAGAAACGGCCGAAGCCGAGTTCGTCGCCGCGCCGAGAAGTCCGAAGCAGAGAAGAAACGGCCGAAGCCGATTTCTCCGCTCGCCGAGTTTGTTTCAATCTCCGAAATTGTCGTCACGCCTCGGGAGTACTTAAGCAGCGCCACATCCCCTCGTAGCCGTCACCTAACCCTAGCCACCTCTTCTCGCCGCCACTGCCGAGCTTCCGCGAGAACCGAGCAGCCGCCGCCGCGAGCAATTAGCTCGATTCGCCACCAATTTCCTCTCGGTAAGCCTTTGAGGAGCTTCGCGGTGATCTTGTGAAGTTCCCGAGCACTTTCCCCCTTCGATTTGTGCACTGACACACCTCCGCCGCCGTTGCAGAGAGCCACCGTCCGCCGGGTCACGCCGCGAGCTATCTCCGAGTCGATTTCCGACCTTCCCATCACCCTAGGTGAGCTTGCGATGCTCTTCCCGATCTATGGCTACCCTTCCCGACCTATTTCATGCACCGAGGGCCGAGTTCACCTTCTTCGGCGGCCCTCCGGCCATGGCGCCGCCGTCGGCCTCTGTTTTCCGGCCGAGAGCACCGCCACCCCTCCTCTCTGTTAATCTGATCCGCCGATTTTGAATCGGACGGCCGAAGAGCAGCCTATACCGATTCAGCCGGCGTTTTTGCGAATAACCCCCTGTAGTTTTTAATGCTTAGCCCGCAGCCCTTAGCGAGTAGATTACGTTTGAAGGCGTATTTATTTTCGGTATATATGAAAATGTGTTTTCATATTTGAATTCAAAATTGTTTCATTTATAATTTTCACGTTTTAGCTCCGATTTGAACGATTCAAATTGCGTTAGATTCGTAATTTCATAATCTATCTGATGGTACCACTGTTTTATATATTTTCCACTCTTAAAATTCGAGATTATATTTAATCTATTATTATTCTATTATAAATCTTGTAAAATTCATATCTTCCTCGTTTTAAATCCGATTTGCACAAACTTTATATCGATGTGATCGTAGCAACGTGTAGATTTGTTTTATAACCTTTTTAATTTATTTTCTCTCTATTGGTGTACTGTTCTAATGAAAACTCTTATTGTATGCATGATTGCCCCTGTATGCGTGTGTGTTGTTATGATGGATCGAGTATAGACGGTGAGCCATACGTGGGTGATCAAGATCAGTACTTCGACAACCCGGATCACCAGGAGTTTGCTGATCAAGGCAAGTATTAGTATGGATCATCCTTGTTGTCCTATTCACCAAATAAATAATTGCATTTGCATGTGTCTTCCTTGTTAACCATAGCTACTTCCTAGTTTTGTTATCCTGTTCCTTGCAACCTATGGGTTTATGCATGTGGTAATTGATGCTAGTGCGTTATTGATATCATGATCATGTAAACTGATTAATTGAATATGCAATAAGGAATTAAAAGATGCCTTTTTAGCAAGATGGAACTAGGGGATTGGGGCATAGTTTTGTGATGCACCATATCCTTCCCCCTTGGTAATGATCTGTCAGCAAAAGCTGGGACTTACAGTGCAACTATGAGGGCTATATGGCTCTGGTTTTAGCTCAGTATGAGGACCTTTTCTAGCTTGTTAGAGGTTACCGAAAGGCACAAGAGGGGCTTTGACGACTCGGGTATAGTGCGGCCTCTGTCCATATGTGTATAACCTGCGTGACCTTGTGCCATATGGAAGGGGGGCTCTACATCTGCTTGCCGAGGAAACCTCGCAGCCCTAACATGTTAGATGAACCTTTGAAAGGCTTCATAGTGAAACCCTGCTCTCTCACCTTGGTAGTGTTATGGGAGTAATTAACCCGAGCAAATGGGAATCACGGCTCATAGTGAAAGTGCACAACCTCTGCAGAGTGTAAAACTGGTATACTAGCCGCGCTCATGGTCACGAGTGGCCCGGAAAACTCACGGAGTAGTTATCTTTCAGGGTGATGTTTACTTGTTGCTAATCTATTTATTGCTACTCATTAATTGTGTTTACTATGATCATGAGAATGGGTTTATTAACTTGTTGCTATCCAACTGCATAAAAGATGATTAATTAAAAGCAAACTGCTGTTAAACCGTGTCAACCTTTTGAGCCTCATGAACCCATGCTAGTCTTGTTGAGTACGACATGTACTTACGCTTGTTTATTTTTCATTACTTGGTTAAAAATCCCAGATGGGTAACAGATGGTGATAGTGATGAGGACTACCCAGAGGACTACTAGACTTGTGCTTCACCAGTCGACGTCCCTGTGCTATGGAGCTACCGCGAGAGTTATCTTTATTTTCCGCTGTGTAATGACTTTGATATTATTCGCTATGTATTAAACATTGGTTAAGATACAATTTATGCAATTTGTTGGCTTATGTGTGTGACTGATCTCTGGGCGCACATAAGATTATGCATCCCATTTTATCCTTAAAATTGGGTGTGACAGAGGATCATGCTGAACACTTGAGAATAGTCTTGATTAGACTCAGGGAGCATAAGCTATATGCTAAGTTCAGCAAGTGTGAGTTTTGGTTGACTAAAGTGCCTTTTCTGGGCCATATCTTATCTGCTGAAGGTATTTCTATAGATCCGTCAAAAGTTCAGCAGGTGTTGGATTGGCCGTCACCTACCAATGTGTCTGAGGTTCGTAGCTTTCTGGGATTAGCTGGGTATTATCGCCGCTTTATCCAAGATTTCTCTAAGATAGCTAAACCTATGACCAAGTTATTGCACAAGGATACCAAGTTTGTGTGGAGTGAGGAGTGTGAAACAGCCTTTCGCACCTTGCGAACGTTGTTGACCACTGCTCCAGTTCTTGCATAACCTGATATTGAAAAGCCTTTTGATGTGTACTGCGATGCTTGTGGCACCGGGTTAGGATGTGTTCTCATGCAAGAAGGCCGAGTCATTGCTTATGCCTCGCGTCAATTGAGAAAACATGAGCAAAACTATCCTACTCATGATTTGGAACTTGCCGCTGTAGTTCATGCATTGAAGATTTGGCGCCACTATTTGATGGGTCACAAATGTCATATCTATTCCGATCACAAGAGTCTCAAGTACATTTTCACTCAGCCTGAGTTGAACATGAGGCAAAGAAGGTGGCTGGAGTTGATCAAAGACTATGATCTAGAAGTACACTATCATCCGGGCAAGGCCAATGTCGTAGCCGATGCTTTGAGCCGAAAGTCTCATTGCAATGTATTGCAGCCTTTGCTAGCAGACGGATTCAATCTTGTGCATCCAGTGGTGTTGAATAATATTACTCTCAGTTGTACTTTGGAAAGCAAGATTATTGAAGGTCAGAAAACAGATCCCGGCATATATCATATCAAGAGGAAGATGAAAGAACAAGAAATGCTTCATTTTCGAGTAGATGAAAAAGGTATATTGTGGTTCAAGGATCGATTGGTAGTACCAAAAGACCGTGAGTTGAGGAATCAGATTATGGACGAGGCTCATTTGTCCAAGTTGTCTATCCATCCTGGCAGTAGTAAGATGTATCAAGACTTGAAACCTAGGTTTTGGTGGACCAAAATGAAGAAGGAAATTGCAGCTTATGTGGCCAGGTGTGATACCTGGTGTCGCGTGAAGGCTATTCATCTTAAGCCAGTAGGTCTATTGCAACCTTTACCAGTTCCAGGGTGGAAATGGGATGAGATAACCATGGATTTCATATCTAGGTTACCTCTAACGCAAAAAGGCCATGATTCTATTTGGGTGATTGTAGATCGATTGACTAAGATTGCACATTTCTTACCAGTTCGAACTACAGATCGTCCTCATCAGTTGGCACAGCTCTACTTTGCTCAGATACTTCGGTTACATGGTGTGCCGAGGACGATAGTTTCCGACAGAGGCCCGCAATTTATTGCACGCTTCTGGGAGCATCTACACAAGTGTTTGGGAACCAATTTGGTTCGCAGCTCAGCTTATCATCCTCAAACTTCTGGTCAGACTGAAAGGGTAAACCAAATCCTCGAAGATATGTTGAGAGCTTGTGTTCTATCGTCTAAAGGGTCATGGGAAGAATGGTTACCTTTGGCCGAGTTCTCGTACAATAATAGCTATCAAGAGAGTATTCAAATGGCTCCTTTTGAAGCTTTGTATGGACGCAAATGTAGAACTCCTCTCAATTGGGTTGAATCAGGCGAAAGGAAATATTACGGGATTGACTTTGTGAAAGAGGCCGAAGAGAGAGTGCATACCATTCAAACACATCTCAAAGCCGCTCAGACTCATCAAAAGAGTTATGCGGACAAGCGAAGAAGGCCATTGGAATTTGAAGTGGGTGACTACGTATACTTGAAGGTGTCACCTATGAAAGGCGTACAACGCTTCGGAGTGAAACGAAAGTTAGCTCCAAGGTTTGTAGGTCCTTTTCAAATTTTGGAAAGAAGTGGGAAAGTAGCATACAAGTTATGGTTGCCACCACACATGTCCACTATCTTCTATGTGTTTCATGTATCCCAACTCAAGAAATGTTTACGAGTACCGGAAGAACAAGTGAATTTTGGTGATATCAAGTTGAAATCAGATCTGACCTATGAAGAAAAGCCTATTGAAGTAATAGATTACAAAGAGAGAATCACCCGTAGCCGAGTGATCAAGTTCTATAAGGTGGTGTGGAACAACCAAAGTTATTGGGATGCGACTTGGGAGCGAGAAGATTACCTCAAGGAAGTCTATCCTTCTTTCTATAAACAATGGTAATTAACTCTAATCTCGGGGACGAGATTCTTTTAAGGGGGAAGGGCTGTAACACCCTAGTGTTAGTTACTATTTTCACACTTGCATTTGCATGTCATAAAGCACCTATCATGTCATTTCATGCATCATCACTATTCAAGTCAAATTGCATTTCTTATATACTATATGTTTCCTTTATGCTTATGTGTGGTAGATATGTTAGCATGCAAATGTGATGCTTGTTTACTGTTCTAAATGCTTTAGACATGTTTGGGATAACATTTGGAACAATGTTCATGTTGGTGAAATCCCCAAAATACCCCTCTAGCTCATAGTTGACTAGAGAGCCCTCTAAAAGCTATTCTGTTTGACCAAACAAGAAGGGCATTTTAGAGATTTTGCATGTCAGTGCACCCTTAATCAAAGTTGTGTAGAATTTTATAAGCAACAAACTTTATTTTTGGGTCAACTCATGAAAATGGGTGGAAGGTGGTCAAAAAGTTGAATTAGTGCAGATTTGGAGTTGTTTTGAAGTTTCAAAAATTTGCTAAGTCTAAAACTAGTTTTCAGTTTCGGTGTACCCATGTTCATCGATCTGTATCTCTCAATTCAGGCCGAACTAGAGTAAAGTGTCTTAATACCAAATGATCTACTCATGTAGCTCTTTGATCCATATTAGTGAAGTTTTCGCTGAAACGCACTGGATCACGAGTTATGGCTTGATCAAAATCGGGTTTCAGTCGGGTTCGCGGAGACTGAATCGAAGCTGATTCAGCTCGGCAGCTGGTCGTCGCCGCGCGACCGCGTCAGACGCCACGCGCCAGGTGGCGCCGTACGCCGCCGTTGGCCGCCGCGCCGGTCGGCTTTACAAAAGGCAACACTCCACTCTGTCCCCCGCACGCTCCTCTCACTCTCACTCGCTCGCTCTCGCCCTCTGTTCTCCGTTTTCCCCTCCGCCGTCGCCATTTCCGCCGCGCCGTCGCCGCGGTGAAATCCGCCGTCACCGAGCCATCTCCGACCGCTCCATCTCCGCCGTAGCTTCGCCTTGCTCTGCTCTTCATCCTCGACCCGTTGCCGACCTCAGCCGACCAAAGGTATAGCTCCAGCGAGCTTCTCGCCGCCGCGCCATTGCCGGAGCACCGCCGAGCTCTCGGGTCGCCGCGACGAGGGCGATGCCGGGGTCGGCTTCTCTCTCCATTGCTCGTCTAGGAGTCTAAGTTAGCTGTAGATCCAGTCTAGGCCGTCGGATGGGTCGGTCTCGCCGTAGGTTCGCCGGAACCCGAGCTCGCCGTGAACCCGCTCGCCGCCGTGCCGCCATGCGAGCGCGGTCAGTGAGCTCCCGTGCGCAATAGTTCGATTCGTCGCACGCATAGGTCCGCTAGGGTTCCAGGATCTCGGAACGGTGCTTAGCCGCGCGAGCAACGGCCGGAATCGGCCGGCGCAAGCTCGCCGGACTACCGCCGTTCGCCATTGCCACCGTCGAGCTCGCTCCGGTGGGGGACAACCCTCGGCAGTTGGTCCTTTGGGTTCGTCTCGTTGCCACGAGTCGGTAGGTAGCCTCGGCGTCGCCGGAGACCTCGCCGTCGGCGAGCTCTCGCCGGTCAGCGCCGGCGGCTCTGCCCCTCTCTCTGACGCGTGGGGTCGAGTTGACCCCGGGGCCCGCGAGTCAGCCGTTCGGGTGCGCCTCTGGTTCACTGAGCCGGGTGCACGTAGCAGTTTCTATCGGGTTTGGGTTTTATGATTTATAAAATGAATTTCCAGAAAATGGGTAAAATCTTCCAAAATTCATATCTGGAGCTAGAAGTGTCCAATTGGGGTGAACTAAATTTTGTTATGTTTGTACTTCTGAGCTCAATCAAGGAAAAATATAAAATGTACTTTTGGAATACTTTTTCTGTGCAGTTATATTTAAGTTGTTAATTGCTTGCAAACTTGATAAATGCATAAGTAATTGTAGGAATGTGCTAAAAATGTGATTCCACTTGCATTCTTCTTGTTTATGGAAGTAGAATCTAAGAAAAATATGTTTGCTGGTGTTGCACTGTTATTTATATGATGTCTAGTATAATGTGCCTTTTATGCTTTAATCTTGCAAAAATCACCATGCTTAATGTGTTAAGAATATGGTCATGAATATTTTTCCTGGACCATGTTATGTTGGAAAGAAGCTAAAAAAATTGAGAAATATGTTGTTTGATACTTTTCACTGTGTTAAGTATTTTCCATTGCTTAAAAGGCTGGTTGTTTGTTATTTTTGTGTAGACTGTTATACTTGTCCAAATGACTTGAAATTTTGTCAGTAGGCTAATCTGGATGTGTAATAGCTACTGTAATTTTTATGGATTTTTCTGGTTACAGTAAATAGTATGTCCAGTTATAGGCTAGGGTTTGTTTAATTGTTTTTAAGCAAATATCTTTAGGTGTGAAGTGTTTTTATGCATTTCTGTGATGCTCAGCATTATCACTTATTTAAAACAGTAGAGCTGATCCTAATTTAAGCTTAAGGCAGCAATGTTAATGTTTTGTTTATTTGATGTTGCTCATACCTGTTAATTATAAGTTGGTTGTGGTAGCTTAGTTGATGCATGTTGATTATTAAGTGCAGGTTGTAGACCTCTCACCCGGGACGAGAAATTGTTCTATGCTTTGCTTAAGAAGGGTGAGTATGAGTTGGTTGTCTAGAGAAGGAATATGCACGTACTCAGTAAATGAGTGTGGATTGTTAAACTGATTGCATAGCATGGGTTAATTTGTGCATCTCTATCTTGCATTTCATGTGCATTCTCAGTTCTCATATAGGCATATCATGCATACAGGATCGCCGGGAGGAGTGACGCTGTTGCAGTTCGATCCACCGGAGGAGGGAGTTCCGCCGGAGATTGAAGTGCCAGAGGTTCCCGAAGGCCAGGAAGAAGAGGCTGAACTTCCAGAGTGCTCTGATCACCAACCTACTAACTTTGTGAAAGGCAAGCCCCGGAGCATCCCTAAGTCTCCACCTACTCTTTTTGCAAATGCACTGGTCTTTATTAAATCGTATGATTGTGCACTTAAGTATAGGAGTTGATATGATACCGTTGCTGCATTTATACCTTGTCCACTTATACTTGATCCTGAAGTATTACTAGATAAGGGATGGGTTCAATCTTATGCTTAGCCATGCTTAGACCGGTAGAAGACGAGGGATTTTCTGTCCTTCGCGAGCATAGGTGGTTACTAATGATGATGGGGTTGGATTCCACATGATGGACTATATATGCCACCATGCCACAGTGTCTAATGAGAGAATCAAGGCTAGGTAGCGGGGAGCCGCATGACATGGTTGAGGTCATGCCATCTTCGGTGCTGCTTACGGCCGACTAGGACTGAGGCCATCAGACATCAGTTGAGATTGAAAGATGTCGTCACATAGCTGGCCAGATAAGTCGTTCTGACCACGAAGCCGAGTATTTCTTTCTGAGCCGGGAATTGGGCGTGATAAGGCAGACATATTCTGGAGGTAGGAAGGATGTGCGGAGACACCATCTTACCAAGGGCAGGTCAGGGACCTGATGCATCCTGAAAGTGGGTTTGTCTCTGAGAATATGGACCCCTCCAAGCCCGCGATACATATTATGTCTCAGAAAGATTTAACGGTGGCCCAAGAAGCCAGTGGCTCGGCTGACAGGGTTTGTGATTGGCATATTTGCCAGCTGGTACAATCGATTCGAATCGCCATCTCTCCTGGTTAGTGAGAAACTGAACTGATCTTCTGGTGAGGTAGAGGCTAATAACTTGAACATAATGATTATGGTGAGATGAGGTTGATATCTGTGGATATCGGAAATCATATGGTTTTATTGATTGCTATAATATTCAGTGAATGCTTAGTATAGTGGCTAATCTTAGTAAATAGCTTAACTGAAATCGAAGTTTATCACAATTAAAATGAATAAGTTGAAGTTCTACTGTAGTAATGCTTTTGATGCAAAAATGATGCTACCCTCTGAGCTCCACCAAACAAGCCTTGCATATCCTTGAGAGTCTTTTTATTTACTCCCTGTCGGGTAAGTCTAGCTGAGTACAATTGAGTACTCAGGGTTTTATTCCCATTGTTGCAGATGGTGTAGTCTACTACGCGTATTGCAGGAATTGCTTCACCCCTGCAGGTGAAGAAGACTAGACCCGAGGGCAGGGTCATTATCTATCCTTAGATGTTGTAAGAATGCTGTAACAGGGTCATTTGATGGTACTCGTATTTGAACTCTATGGTGTAAAACTATGTTAACTTCCGCTACTATTATATTTGTGTAAAAGACTATGTTGTACTCTGATGTTTAAATTCGGTTGCGAACTTATGTGTCATGTGATCGGGTATTGCTGAATGAATGATCCTTGGGGTATGAAATGTTTGAAATCCTTCGAGATTTCCGGACTACCGGGTTTATATTGGCTCAAGTGCGACTGGATTGCGATTAAAAACGCGATCGTTGTACTTGTGCTCGTATAAATTGGTCGGTTCTGTGACAGAGGACTTCTTCCGTGGCGATGATACCATGTTCATTGAATTCAGTGAATTACCAGCTATGCCACCAGGACTCGCTCGACAAGTCACACTTGAGCTGCTATTGTCTGTAAGTCATTATAGCACCGCGCCTGTTATTATATTGTCTATATAATTATATATCCTAGCTCATACTACATATATGTTCTTCGATATATATTTGCAGATATGTGATGGGGGTCATAAAAAAAGAAGGGACGATACCATTGGATTCATTGATCCTTATATCGTATTCAAAGACCCAGTTACTCCTAATTGGGTAGGTCAATGTCACACCCAATTTTAAGGATAAAATTGAATGCATAACCTTATGTGCGCCCCAGGATCAGTCACACACATAAGCCGACAAGTACAAGGTAATATCAAAAGACAATGCTCAAATACATAACGTAGTAATAATTAAAATAGAACCTTTAAGAAGCAAACAGCGGAAAGACACTCCGATCTTCGCGTGTAGACGCCAACTCCACAGGGACACAACTGACTGGTTGACCACAAGCCTAAACTTCTCCTGAGGTGTGGGGGGAATAGCAAGAGTGAGTCCATGTCGAACTCAGCAAATATAACATGGGGCTTATGAGGCTCAAACAGGATAGACACGGGTTTACAGCGGTTTGCTTTTAATTAAACATCTTTTATGCAATTGGATAGCAACAAGTTGAATAAGCCCATAATTCATGATCATAAGTAAACATAATTAATGAATTGCATCAATCAATTAGCAACAAGTCAACATCACCCAAAAAGATAACTACTCCGTGAGTTTTTCGGGCCACTCGTGACCGTGAGCATGGCTAGTATACCAGTTTTACACTCTGCAGAGGTTGTGCACTTTCACTGTGAGCCGTGATTCCCATTTGCTCGGGGTAGCTAGCCCCATAACACTACCAAGGTGAGCGAGCAGGGTTTCACTATGAAGTCTTTCAAAGTACTCCGTCTAACAAGTTAGGGCCGCTAGGAACCCGGCAAGCAGATGTAGAGCCCCCCTTCGTCGTGGCACAAGGTCACACAGGTTATACACACTCGGACAGGAGCCGCACTATACCCGAGTCGTCAGGTCCCATCACGCCTTTCGGTAACCTCTAACAAGCTAGAAAAAGTACCCATACTTGACTAAAACCAGAGCCATGTAGCCCTCATAGTTGCACTGTAAGTCCCAGCTTTTGCTGACAGATCATTACCAAGGGGAAAGGATATGGAGCATCACAAAACTATGCTCGAATCCCCTAGTTCCTTGTTGCTAAAAAGACATCTTTCAATGTTATTGTATATTCAATTAATCAAGTTTACATGATCATGATTCCAATAGCACGCTAGCATCAACTACCCAATGCATAAACCCCATAGGTGATCAAGGAATAAGATAACAATACAAGGTAGAAACTATGGTTAACAAGGTAGACACATGCACATGAAATTAATTATTGCTGTGAATAGGATAACAAGGAAGATCTCATGCTATACTTACCTTAGACTTGAGATCATTTTCTCTGATTCAAACCCCTGAAGACTGCTTCTTGAATTCACCACGTAATTCTCACCGACTATACTCGATCGATCACCACATCAACACACATCGTCCAGCAGACATACACAAAGCAAATAAGGATAATAACTAAAACAGTACACCAAACAGTAACAAAATAGTTTTAAAAGGTTATAAAACTATTCTACTAGTTGCCACGATCACATCGATATAAAAATCACTAAAAACGAATTTAAAACGTATAAGTTATGAATTTCCAAAAATTTACTGGAAAAGAAAACTATGACCTTCATTCATTTTAATTGTATAAAACATGTACGAGATATTTCAAATAAATACCTAAATAGAATTACGTCAATTTATATTTGAAACCGACAATTAAAATAAAAATTAATCATATTTTATTTATAAATGTTCTTATATATTATAAACAACTTAGGTGTAAACTTTCCAAAAGAAATATTATCATAGAAACATCTAATTTAGTTTATGTATTGGCGCTTAAACTAATCAAATTTTAATTAGAAAAATATAAGTTGACATTAAGTAAATTAATCATATCATAATAACATTTATGTATAAAAACAGCTGAGGTATAAAATCTATGTGTTTTTAGTATAAACTATGAATTAAATTATAAACACATCAGCATACATGAACGCTTGCTTCTTACACGTAAGATTACCTATCGCTAAATATATATACATCACGCATGGGGCTTGCTAGCTTGTGCACTGTTGATTACATGCAACGTGCATGCTAATCGCTTGAAGGTTTGTATGCGTTGCAGTAGGAAGACAGATGGAGGAAAAAAAAACAAAGCAGGCGTGCAATACAGGGAAGCAGCAGGGCGGTTGCAGTCGGCGGCGCATGGCCGGCAACAGCTGGACCTCGCCGGAGATTAATTGGCGATTCGTCGACCTCTGGCACAATCAGTCAAACAAAAGCACGAGGAGGGATTACGGGAACAGAGGATTCACCTAGGCCCTTGCCGTGGACAGGGATAGGTTCAACGACGACAGGCCAGGCCCAGCGGCTCTTCCTTGCTGCGGAGCGCGGCAATGGAATAGACACGACGGGTGAAGCAGCGCTGAAGGCGTCAATGGCGGCGGCGGATGTCTCCTGTTCTTCTTGGCGAGAACGGCGGCGCGAGTAGATGAATTTTGGGCGGCGGCGCTTTGACAAGAGCTAGGGCAAATAGGCAGTGCAAACAAGGAAAACACAGACGTGGAGGCCTCGGCTTTGAAGAGGCCGAGCGTGCAGTCCGCGCAGGAAAATTCCCTGAAATCAGGATCGACGGCAACGATTTCCATAGAGCAAAATTCTGCGCTGGGCAGTTACACAGGCCAAGCTGATTAGAGAGAGACATGGCCTTGCTGTAGTTGGGCCATAAAATAGGCAAAGGAGCAGCAGGCTGATTGACTAGCTCTGGGTGGTGGTAACATATCTGAACTCGTCAAAGCAAAGGGAGATGTAATATGCACTGATGGTTAGACTTTGGCCTCATTATTAGCTTGGTTATGTCATGGTCAGGTCAAACAAGCCCAATGAACAAAACAAATAGGAATAATAGATCAGGATGAGAACCGCACGGCGAACGGTCCACTAGTGAAAGAAAGGTTTGGTCACAAATTGTTCAAGGTTAATATTAATTATTTTCGGAATTATTTAATTTCAGGATTTAAAATAATTTTTGAAAAGTCTAGATTTGGTATTTGCGTTGAGAAAACAATCCGAAGGCTACAAAAATTATGGGAAAATTTCCGGAGACAATTTAGAACATGATGAACCGAAATAAAGTATCTGGAGGTGATGAAAAGGTATTTTTGATCATCTAAAATTTAGATTTTACTCAAAGAAAATAGGAAAAGGGACAGAAAAGCCAAGAAAAAATTTTCAAAAAGTTTTTAGAGATACGTTGATGAACGATGAGCACCAAAGAGTGATTTGGAGCTAAAGAAAAGGTTCTCATATACTCTAAATACAGAATCCGAAATTGGAAACCAAGGGATTTGATTAGAGAAATAGACAGAGACATGTCGTAAAGAAGATCGTTGTATTAAATGCATCTTAAAACTTTACTCACTCACATCATAAAATCATTTAAAAAAAAGATTTGAATAATTTTTAGTTTTGGCAAAGACCACTCAACCAAAATAAATCATATGCAAGGGCATGGGTGCACAAGCATGTTGCTAAACTTTAGTTAAATTTTAACTTAAATTTTTTTTCAATTTTCCTATGTTTTCATGAACACAAAAATACAAAATCAAATCAGTTTAGCTCTATTTCAAAATTAGCGAAAATTGGGGTGTTACAATTCTACCTTCCTTAAAAGGAATCTCGTCCCGAGATTCAAGAGAGCAAGATCAAAAGAATAAAGTTTAGATGATTGAGGAGATTCAGATACTCTACCATTGAATCTTCTTTGTTTTCTCGGGTACCTCCTCTTTCGTGATAATAATTCTGATGTGCATTTCCTGTTGTTACCACCTTGCTATAAATACGCCATGTAATGTTTCCATAACCTTGATGGGTACCCAGTATGTAAGATCCTTTGTCAGTAATAACTCATCCAATCGCATATGTGATACACATCTAATGTTCCACATAATATCTCATGTGATTCCAATGTTTATGGGTCCATCACGCTTCCACTGCGCTACTCTAATATTCCATCCAAACACTACACTTGTGTCCGATCAGGCAATATTTCTTAACTTCATACATGAATTATTATTTCTAAATCTTGTCCTTGATAGTGTCCTCTCCAAACATGGAGGTATCTGATTCCCCCCAGTAGAATCACCGAAGCTCAGAAATCTTCATCTTGCTACTCTTTAGCTTGGCTACCCCCTTAAAAGAAATTAACTTGGGGCACCAAAGATAGCTTGCATCTTCTTCTGAGTGGGTTGATTACTACCATCATGTACTTCTAACATTGTAACAGTACCCATGAGCATAGGTAAGAATAGGTAATCTGAAGTTATTCGCAAGCAGAAAAACAATAGCTCAGTAAATCAGTTGTAACTCCAGATCTGTTACTCCAAATAAGCCGCAGCACATACCGTTGGAAAGCTGCTGAAATTTCCTACAACTTTGATGTAGAACATGTTTCCAGATTCTGTAGTTATAATGGTCGAAAACAGGGCACAACCAAAATATTTTCAGATTCCGGATAGCACAGTTGCATCGTCTTGTGATTTTCACAACTCCCAAACCATAATAGCTATCAGGGTGATTCTTACGCCCATAGAACGATCTTGAAGTCTACTTATGTCCAGAATTTTTCTAAGATTTTTTTGATCTTCCAAAAATAGAGGTAGAAGCTAACAAGGACATGTTGCCCCGAGAAGACAGAATAAAGCAAGCAATAGAGAAAGAGAACCCAACTATGTATTCCATTAATCCTTATACCTTGGACATATAAACTAAATGAAATTATGAACAACTCCATAAAATCATTGCACTCATTACAAAGATTCAAATCAAGCTAGTTCATAATAACAATTCGACAAGGCACAACAATCATTGGTACCCAACTTGCGATGCTATCGCGCGTTCTATCTCTATCAAGGGTTCATCTCTAAGGCTTCAACTTCATGTTATGAAAGAATGAGGTAAGAGATAGTTCTAAAAGAATTTCAAGCCAACGGGTGGATAAAAGATTTATAGCAAAAAGGAGGAGATGAATATCAAGGTAAGGGGTATAGCAACACAGAAATTATCAATGGTTATGGAACAAGGACTCCATAGGAAGTTATAAAACTTCAGATGGTCTATTTCTTACTAGGCTTGCGTCCTACAGTCAGCATTGCTCTGATACCACTTTGTCACACCCAATTTTAAGGATAAAATTGAATGCATAATCTTATGTGCGCCCCAGGATCAGTCACACACATAAGCCGACAAGTACAAGGTAATATCAAAAGACAATGCTCAAATACATAACGTAGTAATAATTAAAATAGAACCTTTAAGAAGCAAACAGCGGAAAGACACTCCGATCTTCGCATGTAGACGCCAACTCCACAGGGACACAACTGACTGGTTGACCACAAGCCTAAACTTCTCCTGTGGTGTGGGGGGAATACCAAGAGTGAGTCCATGTCGAACTCAGCAAATATAACATGGGGTTTATGAGGCTCAAACAGGATAGACACGGGTTTACAGCGGTTTGCTTTTAATTAAGCATCTTTTATGCAATTGGATAGCAACAAGTTGAATAAGCCCATAATTCATGATCATAAGTAAACATAATTAATGAATTGCATCAATCAATTAGCAACAAGTCAACATCACCCAAAAAGATAACTACTCCGTGAGTTTTTCGGGCCACTCATGACCGTGAGCGCGGCTAGTATACCAGTTTTACACTCTGCAGAGGTTGTGCACTTTCACTGTGAGCCGTGATTCCCATTTGCTCGGGGTAGCTAGCCCCATAACACTACCAAGGTGAGCGAGCAGGGTTTCACTATGAAGTCTTTCAAATTACTCCGTCTAACAAGTTAGGGCCGCTAGGAACCCGGCAAGCAGATGTAGAGCCCCCCTTCGTCGTGGCACAAGGTCACGCAGGTTATACACACTCGGACAGGAGCCGCACTATACCCGAGTCGTCAGGTCCCATCACGCCTTTCGGTAACCTCTAATAAGCTAGAAAAAGTACCCATACTTGACTAAAACCAGAGCCATGTAGCTCTCATAGTTGCACTGTAAGTCCCAGCTTTTGCTGACAGATCATTACCAAGGGGAAAGGATATGGAGCATCACAAAACTATGCTCGAATCCCCTAGTTCCATGTTGCTAAAAAGACATCTTTCAATGTTATTGCATATTCAATTAATCAAGTTTACATGATCATGATTCCAATAGCGCGCTAGCATCAACTACCCAATGCATAAATCCCATAGGTGATCAAGGAACAAGATAACAATACAAGGTAGAAACTATGGTTAACAAGGTAGACACATGCACATGAAATTAATTATTGCTGTGAATAGGATAACAAGGAAGATCTCATGCTATACTTACCTTAGACTTGAGATCATTTTCTCTGATTCAAACCCCTGAAGACTGCTTCTTGAATTCACCACGTAATTCTCACCGACTATACTCGATCGATCACCACATCAACACACATCGTCCAGCAGACATACACAAAGCAAATAAGGATAATAACTAAAACAGTACACCAAACAGTAACAAAATAGTTTTAAAAGGTTATAAAACTATTCTACTAGTTGCCACGATCACATCGATATAAAGATCACGAAAAACGAATTTAAAACGTAGAAGTTATGAATTTCCAAAGATTTACTGGAAAAGAAAACTATGACCTTCATTCATTTTAATTGTATAAAACATGTACGAGATATTTCAAATAAATACCTAAATAGAATTACATCAATTTATATTTGAAACCAACAATTAAAATAAAAATTAATCATATTTTATTTATAAATGTTCTTATATATTATAAACAACTTAGGTGTAAACTTTCCAAAAGAAATATTATCATAGAAACATCTAATTTAGTTTGTGTATTGGCGCTTAAACTAATCAAATTTTAATTAGAAAAATATAAGTTGACATTAAGTAAATTAATCATATCATAATAACATTTATGTATAAAAACAGCTGAGGTATAAAATCTATGTGTTTTTAGTATAAACTATGAATTAAATTATAAACACATCAGCATACATGAACGCTTGCTTCTTAGACGTAAGATTACGTATCGCTAAATATATATATATCATGCATGGGGCTTGCTAGCTTGTGCACTGTTGATTACATGCAACGTGCATGCTAATCGCTTGAAGGTTTGTATGCGTTGCAGTAGGAAGACAGATGGAGGAAAAAAAAAAACAAAGCAGGCGTGCAATACAGGGAAGCAGCAGGGCGGTTGCAGTCGGCGGCGCATGGCCGGCAACAGCTGGACCTCGCCGGAGATTAATTGGCGATTCGTCGACCTCTGGCACAATCAGTCAAACAAAAGCACGAGGAGGGATTACGGGAACAGAGGTTTCACCTAGGCCCTTGCCGTGGACAGGGACAGGTTCAACGACGACAGGCCAGGCCCAGCGGCTCTTCCTTGCTGCGGAGCGCGGCAATGGAATAGACACGACGGGTGAAGCAGCGCTGAAGGCGTCAATGGCGGCGGCGGATGTCTCCTGTTCTTCTTGGCGAGAACGGCGGCGCGAGTAGATGAATTTTGGGCGGCGGCGCTTTGACAAGAGCTAGGGCAAATAGGCAGTGCAAACAAGGAAAACAGAGACGTGGAGGCCTCGGCTTTGAAGAGGCCGAGCGTGCAGTCCGCGCAGGAAAATCCCCTGAAATCAGGATCGACGGCAACGATTTCCATAGAGCAAAATTGTGCGCTGGGCAGTTACACAGGCCAAGCTGATTAGAGAGAGATATGGCCTTGCTGTAGTTGGGCCATAAAATAGGCAAAGGAGCAGCAGGCTGATTGACTAGCTCTGGGTGGTGGTAACATGTCTGAACTCGTCAAAGCAAAGGGAGATGTAATATGCACCGATGGTTAGACTTTGGCCTCATTATTAGCTTGGTTATGTCATGGTCAGGTCAAACAAGCCCAATGAACAAAACAAATAGGAATAATAGATCAGGATGAGAACCGCACGGCGAACGGTCCACTAGTGAAAGAAAGGTTTGGTCACAAATTGTTCAAGGTTAATATTAATTATTTTCGGAATTATTTAACTTCAGGATTTAAAATAATTTTTGAAAAGTCTAGATTTGGTATTTGCGTTGAGAAAACAATCCGAAGGCTACAAAAATTATGGGAAATTTTCCGGAGACAATTTAGAACATGATGAACCGAAATAAAATATCTGGAGGTGATGAAAAGGTATTTTTGAGCATCTAAAAATTAGATTTTACTCAAATAAAATAGGAAAAGGGACGGAAAAGCCAAGAAAAAATTCCCAAAAAGTTTTTAGAGGTACGTTGATGAACGATGAGCACCAAAGAGTGATTTGGAGCTAAAGAAAAGGTTCTCATATACTCTAAATACAGAATCCGAAATTGGAAACCAAGGGATTTGATTAGAGAAATAGACAGAGACATGTCGTAAAGAAGATCGTTGTATTAAACGCATCTTAAAACTTTATTCACTCACATCATAAAATCATTTAAAAAAAAGATTTGAATAATTTTTAGTTTTGGCAAAGACCACTCAACCAAAATAAATCATATGCAAGGGCATGGGTGCACAAGCATGTTGCTAAACTTTAGTTAAATTTTAACTTAATTTTTTTTTCAATTTTCCTATGTTTTCATGAACACAAAAATACAAAATCAAATCAGTTTAGCTCTATTTCAAAATTAGCGAAAATTGGGGTGTTACATTCAAGCTGAGGCGAATCTCAAGACGATGATAAAGAAACAAAGCAAGAAGACAACGATTCTCTTCCCGTACGGTGGCGAGTGAGTGTTATTAATTATAATGTCATTTTTTATACGTGGCCCGGTCCGTAGTTTATCGAGTTATGATTATTATATTCTTCCTATGCAGCAATCACTGGATCTTGATGGTCATCAAGCTATCCACCAGTCAGTTATTGATCTTTGACTCTATGAAAAA
The DNA here is from genome assembly GCA_038502445.1 of Eremochloa ophiuroides. Classification (NCBI taxonomy): domain Eukaryota; kingdom Viridiplantae; phylum Streptophyta; class Magnoliopsida; order Poales; family Poaceae; genus Eremochloa; species Eremochloa ophiuroides. Next base: position 44,761,594 of record JAHLJS010000002.1, read on the forward strand.
GTAGCTGGGACGATACTAACTAATGATTGATATGATCCAACGGTAATCTAATTTCACTCGATCTTCCTAAACTCCACTATATGTTTATACATACTTGCTCTCTCATTAATTGGATATATTGGACAGCGTTTGGGCAGAATTCATTTCAAAACATCGTACCGAGTGCAAAGCGCCACTGCAAATAGTCACACCCGTAGTAAGTAGCACTTTGCTATATGTAGTGTCTAACATCTTCATTTGTCATAGTTCAAATCACTAGATGACGAGAGAATTCTTTTCTCGTATATATAGTGGTGTCTGCAGCAAATATATTTAGTGGTATACATGATTATCATATATATATATATGCATACTAATACATGTTTTTTTCTCAATTCAACTCAAATTGAAGACTGATTGGTTGAGGCAGAAGACCCTAAATCAGCACAACGTCAAAACCATCCAAGAGACAATAGCAGACTTTATTAATGATCAAGTCTTAAATCTCGATGGAGCGCACTACTTCGGCAGAAAATAATTGTCTCGGCTTGTAATTCTAGGTTTAGGACGGACAAACAAACGTGTGCATATTTTATGTACATTATGTGTATATTCAATCATACATGTGATATATATAGTTTCCTAACTATATAGTTGGGTTAATTATTTACATATGCATGCTTTCATTTGATACGTGTATGCATATAACATTAGCGTAGAATGCGTATTTAAATACCTATATTAAACCCTAAACCCCAAATATGAATTAAAAAGTTGAAATGAGCCAAAAAAGAAAAAATACCTTTACTCCCAGTTCGTAACACGAACCGGGACTAAAGGTTCCTGCCAGGACGACTAGGCTTGAGGGACTTTTAGTCCCGGTCCATGATAAGAACCGGAAGTAAAGGCCCCCTTTACTCCCAGTTCCTGAACCGGGAGTAAAGGGGGGCCTTTACTCCCGGAAACGTACTCTTGGCTGGGAAACCGGGAGCAAAGCCCCTTCCCAACCGGGAGTACAATCCGATCCTGTACTAGTGAGATCGCACAGGACATGGAGCCAAATACTATTGAGTTTTTTTGAGGGACAAATACTCACTAGTACACAGGAGCTCTATAGTGGCGCCGGGCATTTTTTTTACTGGCGGTTTCATTCACCGGCCACTAGTGCAAATAAAATGGAGGGACAGAGTTAAGAACCGCCAGTGAAAACTAATTAACACTGGCGGTTCTCTTAAGCCAACCGCCAGTGAAAATCGTAACTTAACACTGGCGGTTGGCTTAAGGGAACCGCCAGTGTAAACACCATTTACACTGGCGGTTGAGTTAAGCCAACCGCCAGTGTTAAGGTACTATTTTCACTAGCGGTTGGCTTAAAAAAACCGCCAGTGTAAACACCATTTACACTGGCGGTTGAGCTAAGCCAACCGCCAGTGTTAAGGTACTATTTTCACTGGCGGTTGGCTTAAGAAAACCGCCAGTGTTAATTGATTTTCACTGGCGGTTCGTTAGGCCAACCGCCAATGTGAAATCTGCTATAAATACCCCTTCTTCTTCCCCCAACCGAACACTTACTCATAGCCAGCCGCCATTGGAAGCATTTATGGAGGTCTGGATCTGCCAAAATACAAGGGGGGAGGTTTTCTTCTTCATTTCTTTGGAGGAGGTTGCTAGGAAAGGTTAGTTTATGTATCTTTTGCCTCTATTTAATCTACTTTGCTCAATTTAAGCCACTTTTTGGATCTAGCGTTTCCCATGAGTTAGAGAGAATGATTGCTAGGTTATTGCCTTTATTTATTCAAATTAGGTTGTTTATGATGGTTAGATAGTGTATCTCTTCTCTCCCTTTTCATAATTACTTCTCAATTTATGTTATATTAGTTTTTTCCATGAATGGTGTGTACTCTTGTGTATTCATGTAGGGAGAGCTAGTTTTTTTAGATTTTTCTATTTTTTTAATTGGGTGTCTATATTCAATCCTTTGTTGGAACACATTATTCTTCTATTTAATTGGGTGTCTATATTATAAATTATCTTTATTATTTGCAAAATATTCAATCTTTGACACTGAGAATGAGTCTTAACACACATTATTCTTCTAAATTTTAGTGAACTAAGGTTCCAAAGGTCTACAAATTCAACAATTCTCAAGTGAACGGTTTTCATCTGTATTTCTTCGAAACAAGATTGCTGGAAAAAAGGTTCGTTAATTAAATAATATTTATAAACAATCATTTTTATTTTGCATTGGTCATAATAAACTCATTATATTTTTATAGTTAATGATGGAGAGGTCATTCTGGATGTACAATTTATCACGAGTTGATCCATCATACATACCTGAGGTGCAGAGTTTTATCGATGCCGCTAAGATTCATGCTTGGAGGTCAAATACGAAGCACATATATTGTCCATGCATAGACTGCAAGAATGTTATCGTATTTGATGACACGAAAGCAATATTTTCTCATCTCGTGTGCCAAGGATTTATGAAGAATTACCTGATTTGGACAAAGCATGGAGAGGGTAGCCCTGCAGCTTACACAACTGGTACTCCTGTGAACATCGGTGTCGATGGTGTAGATATGCTTGCTGACGGATGTCATTTCATACAGGAGAGACAAACACCTTGCCCTCAGAGTGAACCTGTTGTGCCTAATGCTGATGGTCCGCCCAATGTTAGTGCTGAGGAAGATGCAGACTTCTTAGATGCAATATTGCGTAGTCATCTAGATCCATCTATCTTCTTCATGAAAGGTATGGAGGAAATGAGGAAGGATGCACAAGAGCCTTTTTTCGATGAGTCTAAGGGTTGCACGAAAGATTTCACGACGTTGCGGTCAGTGCTAAAGTTATTGATGGTAAAAGCCCGGTATGGTTTGTGCGATGCTGGCTTCGATGCGTTCTTCAGTATTCTCGCAGACATGCTTCCAAAGGAGAATAGAGTTCCTGCTAACACATACTACGCAAAGAAGCTAATCAGTCCGCTTACAATGGGTGTCGAAAAGATCCACGCATGTAGAAACCATTGTATGCTATATCGAGGTGATGAATATAAAGACTTGGATAGTTGTCCTAATTGTGATGCAAGTAGATACAAGACGAATAAAGACTATCGAGAGGAAGATTGTGCCACCACCGTGTGTACGTGGAAGAAGCGAAAGAAGACCCAACAAAAGACCCAACCCACCAGGAAAGATAAAGAAGAAGTAGACTACTACGTGCAGAATAAAATTCCTGCTCTGGTGATGTGGTACCTTCCCGTGATTGATCGATTGAGGTGTTTGTTCGCAAACGCTGAGGATGCCCAACTTATGAGCTAGCATGCTTCAGATGAGCGCAAAAACGATGGAAAGTTACGACATCCAGCCGATGGCAAGCAATGGCAAGATTTCAATGCCAACCATCCAGAATTTGCTAAGGAGCCATGAAATGTTAGGTTCGCTCTGAGTACGGACGGAATGAATCCATTTGCCAAGAGGAGCAGCAAGCACAGCACATGGCCGGTGATCCTCACCATCTACACCTTCCACCTTGGTTGATGCATAAGCGTAAATACCTTATGCTAACTATTCTTATTTCTGGACCTAAGCAACCCGACGTTGACGTAGATGTATTTTTGGAGCCGTTAATGCAGGACATGAAAATATTGTGGGAAACAGGAGTCGAAATATTGGACGAGTACCGCCAAGAAACTTTCACACTGTATGTAATTATTTTTGTGACCATCAACGATTACCCTGCTCTCTTTACATTATCAGGGCAGTTCAAGGGAAAGCTTGAATGCGTAATCTGCATAGATGGAACCGCTTACGTGTTCCTTGATGCATCAAAGAAGATAGTGTACATGAGGCACAGACGGTTCTTATCGAAAGGGCACTGTCGGTGCTAATTTTGGCGAGGCTAACACCGGCTAGTAAATATGTGTTTTGCGGTTGAGGCTACGGATGGTGTGCAAGGGGAACACAGGGATTATACTGGTTCAGGCCGAGCAAGCCCTACGTCCAGTGGAGAGGAGAGTCGTGTTGCCTTGCACCGGGGTGCTTGTAGTAGGGGTTACAAGCTAGTCGAGAGAGGGAAGTGCTCCCAGGTCTCTTGTGAGTGTCTAAATGTTTACAAGTCGTTTGCTGTGGGTGAGAACTTGGAACTTCTCCGTCCGTTCGTTTGTTCTTCTCTTCTGTCTTTTTTGTCCTAAAGCTGGTCTCTGCTCTCCCTTTTATAGCCGCAAGGGAGAGGCAAAGGCAGCTACGACGATACCTATTAAAATAGTGAGGAGTTGCCGTTCCCCGTTTGACTGGCTTCTGCCTTTTCTCCGTGTCTCCGGGGTATGGGTATGGCTATCTTGGTTCGTGAGTTCCAAGGTAGAAACAGTCGTCTGACAATGTCATGTCGTCAGCTCTCTGGGTCGTCTGGATATGGCCGTCGTGGTCCGCACGACTTTGGTGAGTTCACACCTGCCGGCTATCCTTCCGTACGATGTGACAAGAGGGAGAGTCACATTGGGGCGTTGTTTCCCAAGGCTCGGGATCCTGAAGGCGTGCTCGTCCTTTCGTGTGGACGGCGCAGTGGGCGTCTTTCCCAAAACGGGGCGGCGCACCGTGGACCATACCATGGAGGACAGGTGGTATGGCCGTCAGGGGCATGCGAAGCACGGTTGCGTCGAGAGTCTCGCCCGACGGGACAGTGCTTGTAAAGTGGTCAGAGAGATCTCTTGTGGTCCAAGACTGCTCCGCTGACATTACCTGTGCCTTGGATGTCTTCGCGAGATTGCGCTCGAGGGGGATAGGGAAGCTCGGGCGAATCGGAGACTTGGGGCGCCGAGGATGCCGCTCTCCCGAGCTCTTCCGAGCTGGTGCCGCTCTCCCGAGCTCTCCCGAGGAGGCTCGGGCGAACCGGAGGATTCGGCGCCGAGGACGCCGCTCTCCCGAGCTCTCCCGAGGAGGCTCGGGCGAATCGGAGGTTTGGGGCGCCCCGGACGCCGCTCTCCCGAGCTCTCCCGAGGAGGCTCGGGCGAATCGGAGACTTGGGCGCCGAGGACGCCGCTCTCCCGAGCTCTCCCGAGGAGGCTCGGGCGAATCGGAGACTTGGGCGCCCAGGAGTGCTGCTTTCCCGAGCGCTCGCCCGAGCTCTCCTGGAGAGGCTCGGGCGAATCGGAGATTTGGGCACCGAGGGTGAGGCTCGCCCGAGCTCTCCCGGGGAGGCTTGGGCGAATCGGAGACTTGGGCGCCGAGGACGCCGCTCTCCCGAGCTCTCCCGAGGAGGCTCGGGCGAATCGGAGGTTTGGGCGCCGAGGACGCCGCCTCCCGAGCTCTCCCGAGGAGGCTCGGGCGAATCGGAGACTAGGGCGCCGAGGACGCCGCCTCCCGAGCTCTCCCGAGCAGGCTCGGGCGAATCGGAGATTTGGGCGCCGGGGAGGCCGCTTGCCCGAGCTCTCCCGGGGAGGCTCGGGCGAATCGGAGATTTGGGCGCCGGGGAGGCCGCTTGCCCGAGCTCTCTCGGGGAGGCTCGGGCGAATCGGAGACTTGGGCGCCGAGGACGCCGCCTCCCGAGCTCTCCCGAGGAGGCTCGGGCGAATCGGAGACTTGGGCGCCGGGGATGCCGCTCTCCCGAGCGCTCGCCCGAGCTCTCCCGGGGAGGCTCGGGCGAATCGGAGATTTGGGCGCTTGGGCGCCGAGGACGCCGCTCTCCCGAGCTCTCCCGAGGAGGCTCGGGCGAATCGGAGACTTGGGCGCCGAGGACGCCGCCTCCCGAGCTCTTCCGAGGAGGCTCGGGCGAATCGGAGAATTGGGCGCCGACGACACCGCTCTCCCGAGCTCTCCCGAGGAGGCTCGGGCGAATCGGAGAATTGGGCGCCGACGACGCCACTCTCCCGAGCTCTCCCGAGGAGGCTCGGGCGAATCGGAGAATTGGGCGCCGACGACGCCGCTCTCCCGAGCTCTCCCGAGGAGGCTCGGGCGAATCGGAGGTTTGGGGCGCCGAGGACGCCGCTCTCCCGAGCTCTCCCGAGGAGGCTCGGGCGAATCGGAGACTTGGGCGCCCAGGACGCCGCCTCCCGAGCTCTCCCGAGGAGGCTCGGGCGAATCGGAGATTTGGGTCGCCGAGGACGCCGCTCTCCCGAGCTCTCCCGAGGAGGCTCGGGCGAATCGGAGATTTGGGTCGCCGAGGACGCCGCTCTCCCGAGCTCTCCCGAGGAGGCTCGGGCGAATCGGAGGTTTGGGGCGCCGAGGAGGCTCGGGCGAATCGGAGACTTGGGCGCCCAGGACGCCGCCTCCCGAGCTCTCCCGAGGAGGCTCGGGCGAATCGGAGATTTGGGTCGCCGAGGACGCCGCTCTCCCGAGCTCTCCCGAGGAGGCTCGGGCGAATCGGAGATTTGGGTCGCCGAGGACGCCGCTCTCCCGAGCTCTCCCGAGGAGGCTCGGGCGAATTGGAGACTTGGGCGCCCAGGTCGCCGCCTCCCGAATGATGTCGTGGGCCTCTGTAGACGCGGCCTTCGTGGCTTCCACTGGCCTTACTTGGGCCAGGCCAAGTTGGGAATGAGCTTTTTTGCATCGAAGTTGGGTACCCCTAACTTTGGTAACCGACAGTAGCCCCCGAGCCTGTGGCGGAGTGAAGGCACTCCTCCACAGGTTCACACTGGTTCTTCCTGTCAAAAAAGATAAAGTGTGGGTTGTTTTTTCCGGGGGGTGCGCGCGAGCGCACCCGCCGGGTGTAGCCCCTGAGGCTTTGGAGGGATGATATATCCCTTCAAAGGCTTAGAATCGTGTTCGTTAGTCCTCGGGTGTTTTTCGATTTATTTAGGTGCGTTGTTTCCTTGGAAGCGGAGCCCCCGAGCCTCCCACCGTGTTGGGAGATCGTTCGGTGGTCCTTCCAAGGTGCAGGGCAAGTTTCCGAGCCTCCGTTTTCGTATCGGAGATCGATCGGGTCCTTCCCTGTCTTTTTTAATTCGACCTTCACGCTCTTTTTTTGGGAAGAGGAAGGTTTGGTCCTGCTCGACTTCCCCGCTGGGGCACGAGTCGGCATTTCCGGTGAGCTACAAACGGGTTGGTCCAAGTGGAGGTCCGTGCCCTATTCGTTAAGGGTCGGCTAGTGGCCTGAGCACACTCCAATTATTTCCCGAGGGTCAGTTAGTGGATGTCGGGTCCCTTCGACGGGTCCCGAGGGCATGATGCCTCCCACGGAGGGATTCCACGTAACCGACTCACTACTGGGACTTGGACACAGCATGGGGTGTCCCTTGTGACGTTCCGGGCGTCGGGATACTGGCCGTTTTCGTGACCCATCCACTAGCTGTCCCTAACTCGACTTCCCTGGGGCGACTGTTCGAGCCTCGGAGGGCCAGTCTTCGATCCCCTGGGAACGTAACGGGCGCCCGAGCCCGGGGTTTCTTCGTTGAGAAAACGTAGGTGGAATCGAAGCGCGCGGTTGTAATGATTTGGCTCACCTTTTGAGGCGCGAAGCCTGACGGACGCGACGGTTCGGCTCAGTCGAGGCGGTTTGCGTGCGCGGTGATGGCGGGTCTCTTACAAGCCGAGGTCGAGCTCCCTCCTCTGAACCTGCCGTGAAGAAGAAGCGGGCCATAGTGCCCTTGTAAAAAGTAACCTTTCGGGAGTGGTTTGAAAGGAAACAAACAATATGGCCCTTCGTGGCCTTAACATTTATGTAAATATTTGCTGAATGTTTGTTTCGCTTTGTTTCGTGCTTTTTTCCTTAGGCATTTTTTCTTGCCGATCCTGTGCCCGGGCCATCGAGCCTCGGGGGACGCTTTTCGGGTGTCGTAGCTTTAGTGGCATAGACGCAGCCGATGTCCTAGGAGCTTTGGCAGAAAGAATCCCTTAGAAAAGAAGCTTAGGTGTTTCCTCCCGAGCTTCCTCCCTTGGCCGAGCGTAGATCTTATAGGTTTTCTTCCGAGTGCGGGTTAGCCTTCGAACACGGAGTGGCGAGGGAAGATGCTGTGGCCCTGGGGCATAAGCGGTCTCCGACTCGACCGGCTCTGTCTTCTGGGGCTTCCCTCATTCTTCGAATTCTATAAGTTCATGCTTGATTTTCGGAAGGAAGCGTGTTTTAGGGAGAAACGAATTCGACAAGTTTTGAAATTTTTGCGTTTCCAAAATTGTTTAATCTCGGGATAGTTCGGGGGTTCCCCCCGTCCTAGCCCCCGAGGGAGGGTCGGCCTTTCCGTAGGATAGGCCGGGCCTCGCTTTTAGTGCGTGGTGAAATAAAGGTTCATTTCACTTCCGAGTGTAGGCTCGGATTGAAAATCTAAAATCATGTTAAAAAGAGCAGAAGTCGGGTCTTTTCATCGATTTCAAGATTTTCAAAATAGTACAATGCATGGAATCTTAAGGATAGAAGCGACGTAGCTGTTCGATGTTCCAAGCGTTGCTGTAGACCTCGCCGTTCTCGTTCGCGAGCTTTGCCGGGGCGTTGCACCTCGGCGACGATGAACAGTCCTTCCCACGGCGGAGTGAGCTTGTGGCGCGAAGTCCTCTGTCGTCCTGTGAACAATAAGTCTTGGCCGAGTGCCCATGTAAATATCAGACTTTGTGATGAAAGTTGAGGACTTAGCATTTTTAGGGATGCCGTAGCCTCGGTGGTGTAGACAGAGCCAGAGCTGTGCCAGTCCGACCCGAGGGGTTCCCGCTTTGTCGCGCACACAGCTAGGTATCTCAGAGAAGGCTCGAGTGAGATCGTTTTTTACTAAATTTCCCAAACGCCCGTCTCTCTTCTCGCACTCAGGCAAAATTCGCGAAATCTTTCTGGAGCGCAAGTTGACCCTCGGGCGGAGGGTGGTGAGTGGAGGTGCCGTAGCCCGGAGGCGTAGGCGATCTCACGGCTCGGCCAGCCCTGCCCTAAGAGTGTCCTTTTACTTCTTTGGATCTCGCAAGTTTTGCTAGAGTGCAGAAAGGAGTTCGGCGCGGAATTTTCGAAAAAGCTATCGAAAAGGTGCAGAGAAAATTAGATCGTCGGTCCCCAAGCGTCCACCCCTCGTCCCGTACTTGAAAAACTCCATGAAATTGCCTCGAAGCGTAAGTCACCCGTCGGACGGTGGGTGGTGAGTGGAGGTGCCGTAGCCCGGAGGCGTAGGCGGTCTCGCGGCTCGGCCGGCCATGCCCTAAGGGTGTTCTCTTGCCTGTTCGGGTTTCACGGATTTTTTCAAGAGTGCTGGAGAGGTTCGGACGTGAGGGAGGTTTCAGTTTAAATCTCAAAATTCGTGATAATTAAAGAACGCTTATTTATCGATTCCGAGACCACAAATATGAACAAAGCATGGAAGCTTAAGGGTAACTGTGACTTAGCTGCTCGAGCTACCAGCGTTGCGCTGGTGATGATCGTAGAGGCGGTGTCTCGCGCGGGGGGCGCCGGATTGGTCGGGTTGACGCGGATGCGCTTCCCCCGCCTAGTTCGGCGGGAGCGGCGCGTGGCATTCCCTCTGTTTCCCTGAAACGGGTGGAGGTGTCGCCGGGGTCCCTTTCCCAGCCACCTGCTGGGCTGGGGTCAGGATGATGATGGCTCGGGGCTCTGGTTGGGCGGAGGTTCATCTCGAGGCCGAGGACAGTGGCCGCGAACTCGAGGCTCCCGAACCGGAGCACCGCGCCAGCAGGAAGCGCAGGGACGTTGGCTGCCATCCGCAACCGGGATCAACACGCAAAAGGCCCCTACCTGGCGCGCCAACTGTCGGTGCTAATTTTGGCGAGGCTAACACCGGCTAGTAAATATGTGTTTTGCGGTTGAGGCTACGGATGGTGTGCAAGGGGAACACAGGGATTATACTGGTTCAGGCCGAGCAAGCCCTACGTCCAGTGGAGAGGAGAGTCATGTTGCCTTGCACCGGGGTGCTTGTAGTAGGGGTTACAAGCTAGTCGAGAGAGGGAAGTGCTCCCAGGTCTCTTGTGAGTGTCTAAATGTTTACAAGTCGTTTGCTGTGGGTGAGAACTTGGAACTTCTCCGTCCGTTCGTTTGTTCTTCTCTTCTGTCTTTTTTGTCCTAAAGCTGGTCTCTGCTCTCCCTTTTATAGCCGCAAGGGAGAGGCAAAGGCAGCTACGACGATACCTATTAAAATAGTGAGGAGTTGCCGTTCCCCGTTTGACTGGCTTCTGCCTTTTCTCCGTGTCTCCGGGGTATGGGTATGGCTATCTTGGTTCGTGAGTTCCAAGGTAGAAACAGTCGTCTGACTATGTCAAGTCGTCAGCTCTCTGGGTCGTCTGGATATGGCCGTCGTGGTCCGCACGACTTTGGTGAGTTCACACCTGCCGGCTATCCTTCCGTACGATGTGACAAGAGGGAGAGTCACATTGGGGCGTTGTTTCCCGAGGCTCGGGATCCTGAAGGCGTGCTCGTCCTTTCGTGTGGACGGCGCAGTGGGCGTCTTTCCCAAAACGGGGCGGCGCACCGTGGACCATACCGTGGAGGACAGGTGGTATGGCCGTCAGGGGCGTGCGAAGCACGGTTGCGTCGAGAGTCTCGCCCGACGGGACAGTGCTTGTAAAGTGGTCAGAGAGATCTCTTGTGGTCCAAGATTGCTCCGCAGACATTACCTGTGCCTTGGATGTCTTCGCGAGATTGCGCTCGAGGGGGATAGGGAAGCTCGGGCGAATCGGAGACTTGGGGCGCCGAGGATGCCGCTCTCCCGAGCTCTTCCGAGCTGGTGCCGCTCTCCCGAGCTCTCCCGAGGAGGCTCGGGCGAACCGGAGGATTCGGCGCCGAGGACGCCGCTCTCCCGAGCTCTCCCGAGGAGGCTCGGGCGAATCGGAGGTTTGGGGCGCCCCGGACGCCGCTCTCCCGAGCTCTCCCGAGGAGGCTCGGGCGAATCGGAGACTTGGGCGCCGAGGACGCCGCTCTCCCGAGCTCTCCCGAGGAGGCTCGGGCGAATCGGAGACTTGGGCGCCCAGGAGTGCTGCTTTCCCGAGCGCTCGCCCGAGCTCTCCTGGAGAGGCTCGGGCGAATCGGAGATTTGGGCACCGAGGGTGAGGCTCGCCCGAGCTCTCCCGGGGAGGCTTGGGCGAATCGGAGACTTGGGTGCCGAGGACGCCGCTCTCCCGAGCTCTCCCGAGGAGGCTCGGGCGAATCGGAGGTTTGGGCGCCGAGGACGCCGCCTCCCGAGCTCTCCCGAGGAGGCTCGGGCGAATCGGAGACTTGGGCGCCGAGGACGCCGCCTCCCGAGCTCTCCCGAGCAGGCTCGGGCGAATCGGAGATTTGGGCGCCGGGGAGGCCGCTTGCCCGAGCTCTCCCGGGGAGGCTCGGGCGAATCGGAGATTTGGGCGCCGGGGAGGCCGCTTGCCCGAGCTCTCCCGGGGAGGCTCGGGCGAATCGGAGACTTGGGTGCCGAGGACGCCGCCTCCCGAGCTCTCCCGAGGAGGCTCGGGCGAATCGGAGACTTGGGCGCCGGGGATGCCGCTCTCCCGAGCGCTCGCCCGAGCTCTCCCGGGGAGGCTCGGGCGAATCGGAGATTTGGGCGCTTGGGCGCCGAGGACGCCGCTCTCCCGTGCTCTCCCGAGGAGGCTCGGGCTAATCAGAGACTTGGGCGCCGAGGACGCCGCCTCCCGAGCTCTCCCGAGGAGGCTCGGGCGAATCGGAGACTTGGGCGCCCAGGACGCCGCCTCCCGAGCTCTCCCGAGGAGGCTCGGGCGAATCGGAGATTTGGGTCGCCGAGGACGCCGCTCTCCCGAGCTCTCCCGAGGAGGCTCGGGCGAATCGGAGATTTGGGTCGCCGAGGACGCCGCTCTCCCGAGCTCTCCCGAGGAGGCTCGGGCGAATCGGAGGTTTGGGGCGCCGAGGACGCCGCTCTCCCGAGCTCTCCCGAGGAGGCTCGGGCGAATCGGAGACTTGGGCGCCCAGGACGCCGCCTCCCGAGCTCTCCCGAGGAGGCTCGGGCGAATCGGAGATTTGGGTCGCCGAGGACGCCGCTCTCCCGAGCTCTCCCGAGGAGGCTCGGGCGAATCGGAGATTTGGGTCGCCGAGGACGCCGCTCTCCCGAGCTCTCCCGAGGAGGCTCGGGCGAATCGGAGACTTGGGCGCCCAGGACGCCGCCTCCCGAATGATGTCGTGGGCCTCTGTAGACGCGGCCTTCGTGGCTTCCACTGGCCTTACTTGGGCCAGGCCAAGTTGGGAATGAGCTTTTTTGCATCGAAGTTGGGTACCCCTAACTTTGGTAACCGACAGGCACAGGTACCGCTTGCGAAAGATGGATAAGTACTTTGACAATAATGATAAACTGCATTCTACTGCTCCATCGGGTAACAGTAAAGGTCAAACAGTTTTCAGAATAGTCAGCAACATTAAATTTGTTTTTGGGAAGAAGAAAAAAGACAGAAAACTAAGAAAGGATGTGAAACCAACTCCAGGGGCTACTTTCAAGAAGATGTCTATTTTCTTCAAGTATTTGCCATACTAGAAAGAGTTAAACATACGACATGCGATTGACGGTGTGCATGTTCAGAAGAACGTCTTTGAAAGTGTCTTTGGCACGTTGTTTGACATAAAGAGCAAGACTAAGGATGGACTCAACTCACGTATGGACATGGTAAATTTGGGCATAAAAAAGGAACTGACCTTACACTGACCAATTAAAACTCACATGATTGTCATGTCATGCTGACTACTTTCCTCCCTGTTGCCATCAGGGCTATAAATCCGGTGTTCTTAAAGACGGCAATCACCAGGTTGTGCTACTTTTTCAACAAGGTCTCACAGAAGGTTATTGACCGCGATGAACTGCTGTCACTTCAAGAATTCACGGTGGAGACTCTGTCACAGCTTGAGATGTGTTTCCCCCCATCATTCTTTGATATAATGGTTCACCTTGTGACGCACTTGGTGCCGCAAATAGAGGCATCGGGGCCCATGTATTTGCATGAGATGTGGACTTATGAGCGTTTCATGTCAGTACTGAATGGCTATGTATCAACTCGTGCTCGTCCTGAGGCGTCCATGATAGAAGGGTACTGTACCGAAGAGGCCATTGTTTCTGGTGGCCCATTCTGTAATAGTGTCCTAAAAGACCAGATTGCAATAGGTTTGCCCCCGTCACGACACGATGGTAGGCTACATGGAAGTAGGAGGACTGGATGGAAATCTTTTATCTCGTCAGATTACAAGGTAATCCTCGAAGCACACATAGCATCATGCATCAGCTCTCGATAATGGATCCTTTGATCGAGCGTCACATGAATGATCTTCGCCAACATAATGGTGGGCACACGAACGATTGGGTCAAGCAGGAACCCAAGCGTCGGTTCATCGCATGGCTAAGGGAGCAGGAAATTCCAGATGGGGAAACGTTTGAGGAACAAACCATCAAGAAGTTGTCGTGTGGACCATCACGCCAGGTCACGACATGGCTAACCTACGACATCAGTGGCTTCACATTTTGTACCAAGTCCAAGGACAAAAAGAGCATGGCACAAAACAGTGGTGTTCAATGCGAGGCCATAGATGATGCAACTGGTGAGATTAGTACATACTTTCGCTTCGTTGAGGACATATGGGAACTAGACTATGGTACATTTCAGATACCTGTGTTTCGATGCCAATGGGTTGAAGACAAACATGTCACAGTGGACAACTATGGGCTCAGAGTTCTTGATCTAAGTAAGGTAGGTTACAAAGATGACCCATGGATCCTTGCTAACCGTGCCGCACAGGTCTTCTATGCTGAACAAATCCTTTCTAAAAATGAGAAGAAAAGTTCCGACAAGCCAAAGCATATAGTTTTCCCTGGGAAGCAACAAGGTCTAGGAGTTGATGGTGTAACTGATCTGGAGGATTTTAACCAATTTAGCGACATGTCTCTATTTGTAGACCATCCAGTGAAGATAAGACACGTTGAGCGAAGCATCCCACAAAATTCGTTGCCATGGGTGCGCCCCGATGGACAAGGAAGAACAGTAGCTGGCTAGATTCTATTTGTCATTTGTCACGTAATCCATTTTCTATCTCAACATATATCCTATGTTACATTTAACATGTTTACATTTATCTATTTTAAAATGTTTACATTTCTCTATTTAAACATGTTTACCCTAAAAACCGTAAACCCAAACTAAACCCTAAACCCTAGCTAAACCTAGCTAAACCAAGCTAATTAAAAACCAAGCTAAACCCTAAACCCTAACTAAACCAAGCTAAACCCTAGCTAAACCAAGCTAATTAAAAACCTAGCTAAACCCTAAATATAATATAACCAAAAATAATGTGCATGTGCATAAATATAAACATAAAACATCACATAAAATTATTGCTACAGGCGGTTGATAATGTGAAAATTAAATTTAAAAATATTTTTACTGGCGGTTGTCCTCAGGAACCGCCAATGTAATGTGAACCGCTGTGTAAATCATTTATACAGGCGGTTCACATTGTGAACCGCCAGTGTAAACGGTTCCTGAGGACAACCGCCAGTACAGATATTTACACTGGCGGTTTGTTAGGACAACCGTCAGAACTAATCTTCCCAGTATATAACGCGCGCTCCCGTCCGAAATTTCGCTAAGTCTGGAGGAGCCCGCCATTTCTTCCCCGACGCCGTCAGGTTGCCGGATTTTTCCGTGCCCTCGCCGCGCGCGTGCCCTAGCCGCTGCTGTGACCTTGTCGCAGCCGTGCGCTTGCCCCACCACGCGCCTCGCCGCAGCCGTGCCGCCGTGCCGCACGGCCACGCCCCCGTCGCCCCGTGCCGCGCCTCCGTCGTGCCACGCCGCACCGCGCTCCACCGAGCTCCCTGACCGGTAAGCCACCGAGCTCTCTCCCTATACTATGTGCAGGTGCCTCCCGCCCTAACTGGCTCGGTGTGGTCCGCGGCGGCGAATGGCGCGCGCGCGGCGGCGCGAGTGGCGTGTGGCGGCCAGTGGCACGGCGGCGAGGGCACGCGCGCGGTGGTTTGTCCCCCTGCTCCGGTGGCGTCGGCAGTGGGCGCGCGGTGGGGGATGTGGTGGCGGGCTCCAGTGCCTCGTCGGCGGCAGGCACGCGGCCGGTGGTGGTGGATTCCGTCGGCAGCGGCTCTGCGCTTGCTAGGGGGCCGGCCTGCTAGTTAGGTTTTCTATTTTATTTTTTAATTTAATTAGGTTTTTTACTTAGGTTTTAGTTTAGTTTGGTTTTAGATTAATTAGAGTTTTAGGTTAATTAGGTTTTATGTTAATTAGGTTTTTAGTTTAATTAGATTTTGGTTTAGGGTTTAGTTTAGGTTTTGTTTTAATTAGTATTTAATTCTTTAGTTAGGTTTATTTTAGATTTTGGTTTAGCGTTTAGTTTAAGTTTCGTTTTAATTAGGGTTTAGGATTTTGTAGAGGGTTTTTAAGTGTATATGTATATGTGACAATATAGGTTATTTTATTTTATTTTAGCAGAGTTTTTGTTATATGCTTATTGCCCCACCCCAAAAAACAAACCGACCCAGCAAGAAAACGTATGCTCTGGTGTCATGTCTACTGTTCAACAAAGGACGAACACCCAACAGTCTCCGCAGATGCAGCTGGTGCTGGTGACACAGCCCTTGGGAGCTCAGCAGTTGATAGCACAGTCTGCAAATGCTCCAAGCAGTGTCGCGTCTACGGCAAAGGTTCGCTATCCAGTTGATGCCATTGACGTGCCAACGCCTTGCTCACTAGTCATAAACTATGGCATTACCAATGTTCGTACTACGGAAGTAGGCACTGGCTTCGCAATCCCTGGATGGACGTTTCATGGTGCAAACATTTCAGATGAGTACAGCAGGGTCGAAGTGGTGACCGTAGTGCAAGGACATGAGGATGACATGTTGGACATCCCTGCACCCGAAGGCATTGAAACACCGGGACAAGCCATCAAGAATTTCATCCTTTGGCCTAGGCGAGACATCAGGTTGAGTAGGCCACCACCATCTACCGAGCATAGCATTCATAATGACCCACCGCCGTCGTCATCACCTAACCGGCCTCTTCCTAGCTCACCAAATTCGTCTGTGCATCCAATTCCAGAACCTCCGCCACCAGCATCTCCTATCAACTATCCACCTTCCCCAGCAAGTAAAGAGAAACAACCTGAGGAAACATCGACCCCAACGGGCCCACAAGACAAACAACATGAGCAAACATCGACCCCGTCAGCCCCACAAACCAAAGAAAAAAACCCCCCACCAGTAAAGAAGAGGAATGCTGTTCCCAAAATGGTCTCTCCACACCGGCCAAAGCAAAAAACTGCTGGGACCATGCTGTGGTTGTCAAGAATAGCACGCAGCCGCACAAGTCGTGTCGTTGAGTGTTCTGAGGCTGAGGAATCGGGGAAATCCTCTGTGAAGACCATACAGATCAGGAAGCCAACGAAAGAGGATTATGAAAATGTCCCTGACACATATGTGCCGGGCAGGCCGCTTCTCACTTGGGAAAAGGTAACCCAAATCCCATCTCTAATTAAAAGAATGCATGACTGGTACATGAGAGCAGCTTCTGTTGGCATCGACGCTCTGAGCGTATGTATACCACCAAGAGCTTTTATGAACGGGCGAAGTAAAGCTGTGGTCACGTTCGAGGACATGCACTTGATGATGAACCTCAAGAGACTCGACGTTCAGCTCGTAACAGTGTGGGCATTGTAAGTGTTGCTCATATACTCACTTGATTATTATTTTGATGTATTATGTTTCAGTCTATGAGATTCATTTGAACATGTGCCTTGCAGACTACAACATGACCAGCAGGAGAAGAGATTTGGTATCGATCCTTATTCACACGCAGAAGAGAGGATTGGCTATCTCGACCCCACCGAAATATGCGAGGAGCGGCACACATTCAGGATCGGAAAGGACAATGACAAATTGAAGGACAAGACTGAGAAAGAAGCTAAGCAGATTATTACTAAGCTAGAAAGAGAGATGGAAGACAGATACTGCTTATACTTAGAAAATTCAATGCTTTAATTTTAAGATAGGCAAGTCATAATGGCCCCATACAACTTTAGATAAGCTCGAGTTTATTTTTGCAATTAATGTTATTATTATCTAATCCATATATATGTGGCCCCGACCCATGCATCACGAGAACTTGATTCGTACAGGGACCATTGGATTTATTTTTATATTTAGCCAAGGCAGGGAAGGGTGCTTGTCTTTGACTCCACAGATTATGATCCCACTACGTATACGCCATTCTTAACCTTCTTAGAGAGGTACGTAAGCCGAGAAATATTTTCATTCTTTTCTCGATGAGAGTTTGCATTGAGAATATAAAACTTGGTGATTCTTTCGAAATCATAGGGCATATAGGTGGTATAAACTAAAAGGCGAAAAGCACGACAAAAACAAAAAAGAACCATTAACAATAAATCACAAGTGGCCGGTATGTTAGTTATTTATGACTACATATTTATCATCCATGTACAACACATAAGACAATGTTGCAACTAATTAAATATTCGCTTATCTGTTTACATATATATAGTGCCACAAGCAACCACCCGGATCGGTCCACTGCGGATTCTATATCTGTGAGTTTATGAGGGAGTCCGGACGGTACATCAAGAACGTTGATAAGGTAAGTAATAGTCATTATAACCTTAAAGTTACAAATGTGTATATGATGTTTATACATATTAATTAATATAGTTATATATAACTATAGTTGCGGAAGTATAAAAAACTCAAGGCGCAGAACATGAGCACGGAGACTTTATATAACATAGTTGAGGACATGTGCTCATTCATCATGAAACATGTTATTCCAAGCAACGGGAATTATCACGACAATGAAGACACTCTACGAAGTGAAGAGTTCAGAGAGCTAACGGAAATCAGCATGCTAGGGCTTACCCGAGAGGGTTATTAATTAGATGTGTAAATTTGAGATGTTATCACATGTAACTTTGATGAACATATATATATATGTGTGTGTATATTATAAGCACAGTCCTTTGATGTATATAAATATACTATATAATAATTAAATTTTGTTTTGCTATATTTGATCATGATTTAATACAGCTTAATATCTACAATAAATAAATAAATACATATATATGACCGGGTAGGGGGCTAAAATTCCCTAAAAAGGGCGGCAATCTCCACTGACGGTTGCATGTGAACCGCCAGTGTAAATATACTTACTCTGACGGTTCCTTAAGAAAACCGGCAGTGTAAATATGTTTTCACTGACGGTTTGCTTAAGAAACCGCCAGTGAAAATATACTTACACTGGCGGTTCCTTAAGCAAACCGCCAGTGTAAATATATTTCCACTGGCGGTTCACAGGCAACCGCCAGTGGAAAGATTTATTTTCACTAGCCTCTCCCACTGGCGGCCCTGCTTCACTCTATTGAGTTGGTTTATAATATTTTGGTTGACTATAAGATCATCTCCAGCAGCTCTCCATTAACACCCATCGTCCCGATCAAATTGTCATATCAAGTAAGACGAGGTCATCAAATAAACAGGAGTTGCATCTCCCATAAAAGTTTTGGGACCACACCAACCGCCTTCTTCTTCCTTTCATATCCTCTATATTTCTGATACGTGGGCCTCATGTACCGAGAAAGATTATTGGTGATTTGTTGAAACATCTCTCCCATTAGGAATGAATTACTGGTGAGCTGCTAAAGATGCTATTATTATAACTGTGCTATGTAAAAACTCACACCTCAATAGAAAACACTAGTAACAAAAAAGAGTGAAGCTTTGCTCCTCCAAGTGCAAGCGTTGAACAAGCAATACAATCTTACAAACCAATAGAATATGCACATAACAAAAACCAACATAAATGATTTTGTATGGACAGAGAAATTGGTCCAGTTGTTGGTTGCTACAAATTTTTTGTACCGATAGAGAAATTGGTCTACCGAGAGGCACTACTACAGAAATGATTTTGCGAAGCAGGTACCCTTTCAAAATCCAATTGCCTCATAAACTGCCTGGCGATTAACCAAGGCACCAAAAAAAGACTACATCATAAAATGGATTTATGAAAGCGATTGTGGTTGTTTTTTTCTTACCGAGGCGGTAGGAAATACCCGCCTCTGAAAATGGATGTACAGAAGCGGTTTCTTTAAGATAACCGCCTAAAAATATTCTGCCTCCGTAAATCTATTTTCAGAGGTAGGTATAATGTCCACCTTCGAATACAGTGGCATAGCTCCGTGTCTAGGCACGCCATCTCGGCATGATATCATGCTTATTTTATATATACCAAGAGTTAGGTTTCATTCTCAGTTATCAATCTCTTGCTCAACTGCTCCCCCTCTCTTCCTCTCTCGTTCCGGCTGTGCACCCGACGCCTACCCATCTCTCACTAGTGCTCCTCTCTCTCTCTCTCTCTCTCTCTCTCTCTCTCTCTCTCTCTCTCTCTCTCTCTCTCTCTCTCTCTCTCCCCCTACACTCTCTCCATTTGACGCCCACCTCTCTTTCCCTCTCTAGGTGGCGCGAAGGGCCACCCGCGGCGACGACGGTGGCACACGGGGTGGCCCACATCTGTGGCGGCGGCACACGGGGCGGCCGGGATCCATGGCGGCAGCGCACAGGGCAGCCTGGATCCATGGCAGCGATGTGTGGGGGCGGCCACCGACTACCGTGGCGGCGTGCATGGCGGACAACAACAATCGTGGAGGTGTGCAAGCCGGCCTGGATACGCGGTGGCAGGGCTTAGGGCAGCCTAGATCTATGGCATGCAATGGCACATGGGGCATCTTGATCCACGGTTGTGGCCTTCGGGGTGGCATGGATCCGCGTCGGTGGCGCACTGGGTAGGCACCACCCCACCCGACGTAGTGACCCCCTGGCGGTGGATCGAGGGTGGTGGCATCCCCAGGCCATAGGTCGAGGGCGCGGGAGACTTGTCTAGTGACGATGGCAACAATGACGTGGTTCGGCTTGGTGGGCCTATGGATAGGCTCGGGTTGCTCATCCAAGGATTTTCTTCTTGTTGTTTGTTTAATTCATTTTAGAGACGGGCAAAGCGCCCATCTCTTTAGTTCTGCATTAACACAAACATTTTGTCAGAGGAGGACGCTTTGCCTGCCTCTAAAAACCGTTTTTGCCGATCTCGAAAAAGTTTCGTGCAGCAGTGAGGAAAATTGTGTTTTTCTATCACTTTATTTTTGTCGGCATTTTCCTAGAATTTTTTTAATTTTTCTATCGGTATTTGCTATTTCCCTGTCAGTTTCTCCAGTAGTGGTCGCAAAAGCATCCTCGCCAAGCTTGAGGTTCTTGAAGGCTCCTCTCACATCCTCTGGATATGTTTTTTTTTGACAGCATCCTCTTGATATGTTGATCCCATGTAGTGAGGAAGATTATTGCTGATCTGCTGGAACATCTTTCACCAATATTCCAAAAAGCACTATTGGTGAGCGGTGACCGCCAATACCATTTTATTGGGGATGAATTACTGATGACTGCTGAAGATGCTCTCATTAAAACTTTACTAGGTAAACACTCACACCTCATCAGAAAACACTAGTAGTAATAAGAAAGAGTGAAGCTTAGCTCCTCCAAGTTCAAGTTTTCGACAAGCAATACAATCTTACAAACCAATAGAACAGGCACACGACAAAAACCAATTAACAGAAAGATAGTGGGACACTCTCACTCTCTCAGGCAGGGGACAACATACACTAGCAACCAACAACTTCAAGTCTTCAGCTTGCATTGATCTTTGATTTTGAACTTTTTTTAGTTGACAACAGCAGCAAAAGCCTCATATATATATAGCCAAGCTTGAGGTTCTTGAAGGATGGATTCCTCAACTTCTGCGTTCTAGCTCTTATCGTTATTTGATGGGGATCGGACGACATTTTTGGGGCTATGGACTGAAGTTGTGGACCTATATTGTCAGTTGATCAAAATGGCCATATATATTGGCCAATGTAATTAGACAGAAATGCCTCCATATATGATCATCTAGTCATCAGCTGTGAGCCATGATTTAACACTGCAGGACAACAGCCGTAGATATAGGAAAACACAAGTTCCTAATAGTGACACAGGGGGAATCTATACTTCTTATATAAACAAATCCCACTAGTGAATTCTCTTGACATGCAAGCTGTCCACATCAGCAATCCACTAAAACTTACAATTAAAGTCAACTAGCACATATAATTATGATAGCTATCTCTTCATGTAACATTCATTGAGTTGTCCACATCAATATGTCAAACCATTCACCAAAATTAATTTCAAATAGTTTAATTTATATAACTATAAATATATATGTCCAATATCTTTTTAAATTATCTAGAATTGCCGCAGCAACGCGCGGTGTATTCTCCTAGTAATGAACAATTTTGATGGCACTCAAGAAAGCCATATCCCTTGAAACAATTATACACACCAAGCATTTTTGACACTCCAGGCAAATGTGGTTAGTCAAAACTCTATATAGTTTGAACACACACACACACACACACACAAGGCTAGGGAGCAGTAGATGTAACTGATAAATTTATAAGAAATTTGGTATATGTTTGGCAAAAAGTACAAATACATCTCGGGGGCGATTCCTCATATACTAAGAATAAGGCATGACAATGCACTCGGTAAATCAACGACACAAAAGGTAAGAAGAGCAATTACGACGATACACGGTGGAATGGCTTAACCATACTAGTAGTAGGAGCTGTTGTATATAGCTAGCCTGCCGATAGACGATACTACAGTCGTAATAACAGGGCGCTATATATCTATCTAGCTGCTACAATCGAACCATCTCAATTAATTGGTGCCGTTGAAGGTGAGGAGCTTCCAGGTCTTGGACTCGGAGCCCGGGATGCCCCAGGCGGTGGAGACGTAGGTGCCGGCGGTGCCGGTCCAGTTGGTCGCCGTGAGCACCATCCAGTAGTTGTAGGCGCCGCCCCCCGCCGGCGAGGACCAGCACTGCAACGTCCTCACGTAGCTCATGGGTATGTAGTGAGCGATCTTGTACACGTTCACCACGAACTTGCCCACCTGTATGATGAAGTCGCTGTTGGGATCCTCCTGCTTCGTGTACCCCGGCGGCGGCGCCAGGTCGGCCACCACCACGACGGCGGCCAGGGCAATGAGGAGTGCTAGCACAGCAGCAACCGCCGATTGCTTCATGACTGATGATCGGCGGGCGGCGGCGACCGGCGGTTAGGGCGGCTGGCGCACGTACGTACGTACAGCGGGCGGTGCTAGCTAGTAGGAGCTCGATCGATCTGTGAGTGGGAGCTAGCTAGCTAGTTGTATGTGTAATGTGTTACTAGCTAGCTAGTGAACTCGATCGCGATGCTGTAATGGCGCACGGCACGTCCACTATATATAGCGTGTGCAGTCCACACTGGTACAGAAAAAGGCCTTTTTCCGGTTGGGAAACCCCTCTAGCCCCGGTTTTCCAACCGGGAACAAGCTTCCGGGAGTAAATGTCACTCCTTTTAATCCCGGGTCCAGAACCGGGATTAAAAGTGGACCTTTAGTCTCGGTTTGAGACACAAACCGGGACTAAAAGGTCTGCAGCCCAGACCACGTGTCCTCGGGTCTGTAGAACCTTTTAGTCCCGGTTTGTATCAACAACCGGGACTAAATCCTTCATTTTTTTATTTTTCGTGTTTTTTCAGTTCATTATTCGTTTTGTTTTTTAATTATGGTTTTGATTTAAAATTATCTATACACACATATTACATATATATATATATACATATATATATATATATATTTTACATATATATATGTATTATATGTGTGTATCGGTTTTGACAAAGGGCACAATACCACATAAGACATATATATATATATATATATATATATATATATATATATATATATATATATATATATATATATATATATATATATATATACTAGAGAGTTTAACACTTTTTTCACTCCAAATGTTTTCCTCTCCAAATGTTTTCACTCCAATATATATATATATATATATATATATATGCCCTTCAGTCATCTTCATCACCACCGTTGCCCGGCTTACAAGATTCATTAGGGTCATTGTAAAATTCTCCGGAGGAATTTAAAACTTGATCATTAAGAAACCTTGCTATGGTCTCTTGAATTGTCTTGAGCTCGTCTTTTACCAGGACCTTTTTCTTTAAATAATCAGTCTTCAAACAGAGTGAAAGGGAAAGATATTAATATATATGATTATATATATATATATATGTATATATACATTTGTGTGAGTTAATATGAGATCGATTTAACGTACTTTTAGCTTCTCCCGGTCAGTTCTGACTGAGTACACCCTCGGATTTTCTTTCTGGTTCTTTCATCCTCAACATCACCAGAGTCATCTCGCCTGATCTTATACCGTGATGCATGGCATACCGGGCAAGAATCCAACTCCTCGTACTCCTCGCCATGGTAGAGGATGCAATCATTAGGACATGCATGTATCTTTGTGATTTCCAATCCCAGAGGGCAGACAACCTGTTTGGCTTCATAGGTAGTGGCTGGTAACTCATTATCCTTTGAAAGCATCTTCTTTATTTTTGTAAGCAACTCCCCAAATCCCTTGTCGGATACACCATTCTTTGCCTTCCATTGCAACAACTCTAGTGTGCTACCCAATTTTTTCTGTCCTGCATCATAAGTTGGGTATACCAACTTCTTGTGATCCTCTAGCATACGCTCGAATTTGATCTTCTCCTTTTTACTTTCGCATTCTCTCTTTGCATCGCAAATAGCCTGAGCAAGATCATCAACGGGATCATCTTGTGCTGGTACCTCTTCTTCAGCTTCCTCCATTGGAATATCATTGTTTAATATACTATAGTCAGCAATAGTGTCACCATCGTCCCATTGTTCTTCTTCGTTTTCTTCTATTATAACGCCTCTTTCTTCGTGTTTGGTCCAGCAGATGCAGTTTGGCATGAAACCCGACTTGAACAAGTGAGAATGAAGAATCCTTGAGTAAGAATATTCCTTCAAATTCTTACATATAGCACATGGACAGCACATGAATCCATTCCGCTTGTTTGACTCGGCCACGTTTAAGAAAATATGCACGCCCTCAATGAAATCTTTGGAGCGACAATCAGTGTTGTACATCCAATGCCGACTCATCAACATTACAAGACAAATGAACATATATCATAATACTGGACATTAATTAATTTATGGAAGCCTCGCTGCAATGTAGACAGTCACAACTAGCACTAAACTAATTAAACCTAAAATACACTTCAACAGCCTAAGAATATCACGACCGATCTCAACTAAAACAGACAAATCATTCGTCTGTTCAAAATCAATGGTCTTCGTTCGCGGGCTCAGTGCCTCATCAGCTAGCTCATCACCCACCGCAGCCGCCTCTGCAAGAGTTCCAAACACGTGTTTAGCATACTCTTCTTCTCAGTACCACCCTGGATATCCACTGCCATCCCACTGAAATTAAGACAAAAATACATAAGTTTAGTAAAAAAATACATAATTTATTATATATAATCATCAAATGCGATGGAGTAACTCACATTACGATCCGGACACTTGTAGAAGATGCGCCCCTTATTGGGACCCTCCTTCTTCACTCGAAACTCAAGCACATTCTTTTTCTTGCACTCGCCGCACTCAATGAGAGGGAGGTCTGGTCTCAGCCTCTTTTGAACCCGATGATAGGCCGACGACCCGGAAGCATTCGTCATCTACTCTTTACTCTCTAGACTCAAATTTGTAAAGCACTTAAATTCCTAATAATGTATTTTAACAAGTGAAACAAAAAATAAAACTCCTAAAATTAAAATCACAAATATATACATACAACATTTGAGTAACAAATGTGAGCTATGCATACTATAAATCTTCCTTCAACCAAATATACAAACTATCAAGTGATTTTGAGCTTGAAATATAAATTATTAGAGAAATATTAAGTGATTTTGACCTTGAAATACAAATTATTGGAGAAATAACCATAGAAATATCCTAATGATTAAATAAGAGAGAATAAAGATAGTAACCTTTGCAACCGTAGAATTGAATAAGTTGGAAGAGTAACCTAGCCAAGCTCCACACTTGAGCTGAGAAGAAGCAAGAACATGCACGAGCAGAAGCAAGAACATATGAATGGCTCGGGGCCTCGGGCTCGGGGGAAGAAAAGGTTTAAATTGGAAGGGAGGAATATTAGTCCCGGTTTAGGCTACAAACCCGGGCTAAAAGTTAAGGTTTAGTTCCGGTTCTGCCCATAAACCGTGGTTAAACTTTTAGTTCCGGTTGATTATCAAAACCGGGACTAAAGATAGACTTTTAGTCCCGGTTTTGATCACCAACCGGGACTAAAAGCTCCCTAGCCGTTGCAAGCCGTTGGGAAGGAGGATTTAGTACCGGCTGCTATATCTAGCTGGGATTAAAGGTTTCTTTCTTCCCGGGCGCAAAAAATTTCGGTACTAAAGCCAAAATCGGTAGTGGATCAAAAGTCTGCTCTCTACTAATGGCAGGTAGCCGGCCCCCTGGTGGGTGTGTAGACTGTAGAGATGCATAGGTAGATAGCCAAGACAAATCCAGGAAGCAACGCGCATTCGTTTGTCTGCAGATACCATACCATTCTACTCCGGCATCAAGCGTACGTGTACTTTCCATTCGTTCTTCGAGAGAGGCCGGCTGGTGTGTACATGGCATATGCATGGGTGCTTGCGATCGAGGACGTGGAGATTGGCGCGGCGAGCTAGTTTAGAGATTATGTGCTGGTTTTGCTTTGGGGCCAGGCATATCGCGCAGAATAACGAAGCCTCCCGGGCCGGCATTTGAGCATTATATTCGATCCAGTCACGGTGGTCAACACCACCTACCTAGGCTCCAATTGGACGGCGCATCGGCCGCGACGCCGCCGCGTTGTGCCCGGAGGAGAGCTAGCTAGCTAGCTGGCCATTGTCGGCGAGCTGAGAGAGAGAGCGATCATCGATCGTGTCATCGTCCACTAGGGTTCAGATGGAAACGAACGAACGTACATGAATTCCCTAGCGATACATATGGGTATACTACTCCCTTCGTCCCAATTTATTATAACTTATTCTAAGAATATTAAGCATTTTAATTTTGACTAAAGTTATAGAAAAAAATGAAGATTGATACCAAATAACTATATTATGAAAATATATTTGATGAATAATTAAATGATACTTAATTGATATTATAAATATTATATTATATTATCTTATTATATAAACTTGAACTATAAGCTGAGATGATTTGACTTTCCAATATTTTTAAAATGATTTATAATTTAAAATGGGGAGTAGTACGTAGTATTTGTTTATCTTAATCCAACAAAGTCAAACTCGCACGTACTTGGCCGGCCAGCTGTCCTAGGAGGATGTATCATATGCTCCAATCGAATTCACCTGCGCTAGATAGACTCTGGACAATCCATGCGCGTTTACTGTACCTACGTACTTAGCTTGACTTAATTTGATATAACGACTACTTTTTTTTGGGCTGGAAAGATATATTGTGGCGTAAAGACATGCACTACTCGTAGTACTAGCTGATTTTAATCTTCTTTAAACTGACCGCGTTTCTCGTGGAAATGGTGATTTTTCACTGTCTTCATCACTTTACGAACCATCGTCACTGACAACACACTTACACCAATCACCAGTGACGTTTCTATATATACTGGTATTGACGACTTACGGCATAACCACCAGTGCAATGATTAATTTCACATGTGCTTAAGCTAAGTTATTGACAGTCTCGATGTGTTTTTCCAGAGGTGGCTACTGTCTCTAAATATTTGTCGTTCTCGGTTCCTGAGAAATAATTTTATATTAAAGGATATTAATATTTATGATACATAATTGATATCATTAGATAGACCTTTTAATATAGATTTTTAATAAATTTATTCGGAGATATAAATATTGCACGTATTTTTTATAAATCTAGCTAGTTAAACTTACGAAAACCAGAAATGACTATTAATAAGGGATAGAGGGAGTACACAAATTCCCTGACAATGCATGCCTCATACAATTAATTAGCAAGCAGGCTCGCGCATGCTTCAATTTACTTACTATCCCTATAGAATTTAGACATCGTTTAGGACAACGTGTACTAGTACACAAGAGCTCTACAGTGGCGCCGGACATTTTTTTTTACTGACGGTTTCATTCACCGGCCGCTAGTGCAAACAAAATGGAGGGCCAGAGTTAAGAACCGCCAGTGAAAACTAATTAACACTGTCGGTTTTCTTAAGCCAACCGCCAGTGAAAATGGTAACTTAACACTGGCGGTTGGTTTAAAGGAACCGCCAGTGTAAACACCATTTACACTGGTGGTTAAGTTAAGCCAACCGCCAATGTTAAGGTACTATTTTCACTGGCGGATGGTTTAAGAAAACCTCCGGTGTAAACACCATTTACACTGGCGGTTGAGCTAAACCAACCGCCAGTGTTAAGGTACTATTTTCACTGGCGGTTGGCTTAAGAAAACTGCCAGTGTTAATTGATTTTCACTGGCGGTTCGTTAGGCCAACCGTCAGTGTGAAATCTGCTATAAATACCCCTTCTTCTCTCTCCGACCGAATAGTTACTCGCAGCCAGCCGCCATTGGAAGCATTTATGGAGGTCCGGATCTGCCAAAATACAAGGGAGGAGGTTTTCTTCTTTATTTCTTTAGAGGAGGTTGCTAAGAAAGGTTATTCCAAGCAACGGGAATTATAACGACAGTGAAGACACTCTAGGAAGTGAAGAGTTCAGAGAGCTAACTGAAATCAGCATGCTAGGGCTTACCCGAGAGGGTTATTAATTAGATGTGTAAATTTGAGATGTTATCACATGTAACTTTTTTAAAAAAAAAATCTTATCACATGTAACTTTGATGAACATATATATATATGTGTATATATTATGAGCACAGTCTTTTGATGTATATAAATATACTGTATAATAATTAAATTTTGTTTTGATATATTTGATCATGATCTAATACAGCTTAATATCTACAATAAATAAATAAATACATATATATGGCCGGGTAGGGGGCTGAAATTTCCTAAAAAGGGCGGCAATCTCCACTGGCGGTTGCATGTGAACCGCTAGTGAAAATATACTTCTACTGGCGGTTCCTTAAGCAAACCGTCAGTGTAAATATATTTCCACTGGCGGTTCACAGGCAACCATCAGTGGAAAGATTTATTTTCACTGGCCTCTCTCACTGGCGGCCCTGTAAAACATCAGTGAAGATAGCTTATCAACCGCCACTATAGAGCTTCTGTGTACTAGTGGTGTCTTCAAAGTATGATTTTGACTTCATATTTTTATAAAAATATTTATTGTAAAGTGATATATGTATACTTTTATAAAAGTATATTTGAAGACAAATCTATTTAAATAGTTTTCATATTTTCAAACTCAACAATATAGTTTAAAAACTATTTATCATTTATATATTCTCATTGTTTGACAAAAAAAAACTTATTCAAAACAACATCTAATCTTATACGAAGAGAGTATACAAGACTCGTCGAGTGTGGTGCTTTCATGTAGCACACAAACATGAGAAGGCTAATTTGTGACACCGAAACTGTACAAGCTAAGTACGTAGTAAATGCGCATTGGATTGTCCAGAGACTGTCTAGCTAGCGGGAGCATTCGATTTGAGCATATGGTTCATCGTTCAAGGCCAACTGGCCTAGTACGTGCGAGTTTGACTATGGAGGTTCAAGGGAACAGATTTAGCTAGATCCAGTGTAACTCTATGATGGCTGCCTCACTAATAAAAGTGATGTTTATAATTTCGGTGCGCTTCATATAGAAATGCTGACTAGAAAGAAATCAAATAATTATCATAACATTGATAGTATTGGATTTGTGTTGGCATTTCTGAACGTCATAACCAAGAATAGAGATAGAGTCCATTACTAGCAATGGTGGCAGAAATACCTATGGGCATTTCTTAGCGACATTACTATAAGAATTTAATTAGATTTCCTAGCTAGTAACGACACTAAAGAATACCCGCCTTGATAGTTCTTAGCGACTACAATCAGAATCTACAAGTGCATGGAGGTATCGTTGCAATATTTCACCCGATGGTATTTGAATATCATTCATTTATAGACTACTAGTATGGACATGAACAAGACAACATGATTACATCACAGAGGTAAGCGATGATAGTTGCGGATAGTGGACACACGAATGTGAGCATATCACGGGGAGGGAGAATAGAAGGAAACAAGAATAAAGAATTAATGAATAATCTAATAAGAGCAAATACATCCTAATAATACAGTTTTGCAATGGATAGTTAGTGATCATACATGTACATGAACAAAGAGCTAGAACTATGTATAAGATGGATTAGGGGGCCACCGAGTATTGATCTACCAACAACTTCATATGACAATTTACATGGTGCTACACTATATCTGGACATGGGGATTAAAAGAGACGCACAAGGCTTTCACCACCTGCCGCCTCTAACACCCCTGGTGTTACGAGCTCGCCCCTACAGTTCACAGCCATCACCAGCAACTCCGCAGTCCTCTCCTCTTCCCACTCACTTCGCCAGCCGCATTGGAGCCTTGGACGGGAATCGGCGTCATGCGCCAGAAAGTCCGGCTCTATTTGCTGCACTGTTTGTACATAACCTAAGAAGAGGAGAAGGATCACGCGCATAAATTCAGTCTTCCAGGGTCCAGGTGAGAAAGTGCATGACTCATAGTTTTGGTGCGATGACCTATTCATAATTACAGCCTAACCCGGGATTCATTTTGCAAAACCGTGCGGCCACCGATGTCCTGCCTCGGCCTATTGTTTTGTTCTTTTTTTTAAAAAAAAAGCTGCGAACTTTGAAAATTCATATAAAATCATAGAAAAATCGTAAAAATACTAAACTTGTTTTTTTGTGCTCCTTGTAAATATATCTATGCAATAGGCTCCTAATAGAATGCATTTTTGTACATAGCTTTTGCTGTAAAAATAAATATATGTATTTATAGTTGTATTGATCATTGACTGTTAGGTGAGTTCTGTTGTGGTGATAAGTTCGTCATAAAAATGAGTGTTCCTGTGAATATGATGAATACAAAACTTTTAGAGGATTTGTGTATCTATACTGTCCAGAAATTTCTTGATTTTAGACCATCAGGTTTATTCGTTATGAAGTAAATTCCCTGTCAAGTGTTGCATGTATCCTGGACAGATCTGCTTGTAGATGTTTTTCGACCATGTTAACTACTAAACCATTTCTAGGTGATAATAAAAAAGTTGTAGGGGATTCCTTAAGCTTTCTAGAAAGTCTAGAAATGTATTTATTGGATTCTTATAACTCCTGTTATGATTAAAACTAGTGACTGCCTTGCTGCAGTCTAGAAAATGCTCTTCTAAATTATGATTGTGGTTAATAGAATTGTATGCATGCCTTGTATGTTATCCTTCTATGTTGGGAATAACTTGTTTGATTAAAGCATGCATCTACATTTATGCATCCCATATAGGAACGATGATGAATCGATGGATTGATTGGAGAACCTGGTGTCTAATCGAAGATGGTGCCGAGATCATGTTATGGAGATGGAAATGCTAACTTGTTCATTATATTATTTTACCCAGGCAAGCCCTGGTTCATAATTCCTACTTTCTGCATTTTTATTATAATTGTTGAGTCTTACTAGCATAACAGGATAGTGTAGAATGCTATGCTATAGGAGATTACAGTAAAAATTGTGTGATTGACTGTCACTTATGAGAGATAGAAAAAATAGTATTGTTATTATTTTCTTAGGTTGTCACATGAAATAAATAAATAGATAGATGATAACTGGAGACCAGGCGGAACAACATTTTGGATTGGACTTGGTTTAGCGCTCGAGCAAGGCTCTAGTCCATTTGTTCCGTCTGTCGATTGAGGACCGACTGTTGTTGTGGGTGGTAGTCAGGTCACAAACTTATTATGTCGAGCACATACTTCCTTATGGGGGCTTGGAAGGCTCAGCTCCTCCCAGACCGGTTATACGGAGGTCGGGAAAGGTGCAGGTCTAAGCACCACCATCGAGGCCAGGCCTTAGTGCGTGGGGGATTTGGAGTCTAAGTTGGGCCGGGCACCTGGACCCCTTGACAGGACTAGAGCGAGTTGGTCTTTGCTTGTGCCTGGGGCGCAGGCAAGATGTGTGTTTCAGAGTACCAAGCTGGGATACATTAATTCACGAATCGCCGTTTCTTTGGGACGGTATAGACTTGGCTATGGTCCTACACCGTAGTAAGAATTGGAACATGGAATAAGATAAAAATGGTTCTTATTGCTTGCCACCTGCTTGAAAATAGTACAAGTGCTTACCTAAAATGGTTGGATAATGAACTAATATGACTGCTAATAATTTGAATATAAGGATGCACTCTTAATAATGCTTCTCGCAGATTCAAATCAGTAAACAAAAAAGCCTGACATACCCTTGGAGTCTTTTATTTTTCTCCCTTCGGGTAGGTCATGCTGAGTACAATTGAGTACTCAAGGTTTTATTTCCCCTGTTGTAGATAATAGGTGAAAGCTAGAGGTGACTCTTGTGTGTGGATACCTCCTGGTGGGCTCAGCGAGGATTCCTTTTACGTCATGATTGTAGTTTTATTTTATAACCTTCACCAAATGTTTTATAAAGGCTTGCTTTACATTTGTTACAATCATATCTTGAATAATTTTTTATCATGATAAATGTTTAAGCATGTCAAATGTTAAATATGACTTGAATAAATATTTAATTCCGCTACTAAATTGGACATATTTTATAATAACTCCGATGTTCATGTAACGATGTGATGTAAGAAATGGTTAAGTGCCTCTAAAAGTGTGTTGTTGTTGATGGTCATTAACAGTCTATTTTACCGTCAACATTCTACCCATAATCGAGGTAAAACAACAAGAAATGAGAAGTATTCACTTTATAACTCATCTAGTTCCATATGTACTTGGAGAAATGATGTGTATGCATGAAAAATACTGAAAATAGGAAAACAAGGAGCCAACATGGCACACAAGCCACCTCGGGTGCCACATGGGCACCAGAGGGGGGCGGTCGTCCAACAAAGGGGGCGCCCACCCTGTCCATGTGCCCTATCCATGTCAGTGATCCATGGGAAGTGATCCAGAGCACACCCAAGCCATTCATCAACGTCGGTTTCATTCAAGGGTGATCAAGAGATGTGCCAAGGATCCATGGACCCACTTGTTGTAGTCCTCCAAGGACCATAAATCACCATACCAACCACGATTCGGGCCTTCATTGACCTCAATATCGACTTTGGGGAGGATCTACGACCATTGGATGGCAAGGCGATGCATCGGAGGGGGCGGCCGGCCTATCCAAGTGAAACGACCTCGATTTCCGCGAAGGGAAATCCACAGGCTCGAATTGTAATTCAACAGATTGCTTGGGACAATCCATGAAATTACCCATATCTCAGTTGACACCAGGATCCATACAACAGTAAATAAGTCTTACATAAACACTTATTACATCGCCACATTGGCGGAATCAACATTCAGAGAAGCTTTAGAAGATGCGGAAGCGATTCATTCTTCACGGCCAACTTGAGTGTAGCACGTGACCCTATTCCTCGTCATCATCTCCCTCGAAGTCGTACTCATTCTCGTCACCTGACAGCAAATTTATCAGTACGATTTGTACTGGCCACGGAGCCCACCTATGCAGCATTTGCTTTGTGGAAATTGGATGCAAGGCTATACAAGCAGACCTATAGGCTGAGGTTTTCCTATGCAGCTATAATCAATGTTTAATTAGTCAAGTTTTATCACCAGTTAACACCATTATTCCTTTTCCCATCACCACATCTCACTTACCCACACCTCGCTCTCATTCGACAGGCCCAACTCCCTCTCGGGCCTATCTCAGCGGCACACTACCACAACGGGTACACTGCCGGAAAAATGTTATCCAGGGGGAGAAGAGAACACTCACTACACTAGTAGAAGCTTCACAGGAAAGGTCCATAGCCAACGAGTTGGCATATGTATCGATCGATCAACCATACACTCTGCAGAGGTTTCACTACCCACAAGATTAGCCATCATAGGTGTTGCGCAAACACCTAGGCAGAATTCCGGGTGCTTGCTTGCCTAGGTCGATGCCACCCTACCACTCAGCCCTGGGATATTCCGGATCCTACACCGTTATGCTGAGACTGGGAGACACAGTACCGGGCCCATCCAGTGGTACTGTGCATCTAGAACGGAACGGGAACCCATCGACCGTCTCCGCCCACCCTTATCACCTTTCAACCTAGCAGTAGTGGCACCGTCCTACCAAGTAGTCCAGCCGTCTCCCGCCCATCAGAAGCGAGTGAGTAGAAAAGGATTCCCATGAACCTGAAACTAGTCCATCCTAGGTTTGACCAAGTAGACATCTCCACTTAGGGGATACTCTCCCCGTGCTATCACAGCACCTCCGTCCACGGGCTTCAAACCACCAAGGCTATCCCACCCGGAACCTCCTCAACAACTTTACCCGCCACAGGTATCTCGCTTGGGGATGCCCAGGTTGCACCCCCGGCACGACTTGCCCCATGGGCTCGTCTCACATCCCACTTGGTCGACATCAACCCTCACCACGCACCCAAGACGCACGCAGCACTCTCTCCCAGTGGTTATAATCAGTTATACACCGTCCCAATTCCACCACATAGCATATAGCAAGTAGAAAGTAGTGGAAGAGTAACAGTAAATTAAGCAGCAGCTAACCTAGCAGCGGACAGCAGGGTAAAGTCTTATCAAGGCAGGGAAATCAAATATACTACCATGCAACCAATCCATACATAATCATAAAGCAATAGCAACAATGTCATTTGCAATGCGTAATTAGGATCTAAGGATTTGGTGGGACGTGGCACCTTCGTAGTCGTCTCCTAGCTCCTGAAAGTACTCGTGGTCGTCTTCCTTAGTCAGATCCTCCTCCGGCTCTGAAATCGAACACGAAATAGTCGCGTCAGCGACTCCTATAGAGTATTTCAGAAAAATCCAATAAAATAAAGAGCCAAATGCACACAAACATAGTCTTAGATTGTAGATCTCATTTTTCTGAGAATTTTGATATATGGTGCGTAATTTTTGGACTTCGTATGAATAAGTTATGAATTTCCGAAGATTATCCTATTTTCTGAAAATAGGAAAATTAGTCGGTTAATCAGGGGCAGCTCGGGATTGGTCCACGTGGCGCGTGGGTCCAGTAGTGCGGCAAGTGGCGCCTCAATAGAACACAGACCCGATGGTCGCCCACCAGGTGTTCGATGCTGGTTCCCAGAGAGTTGCCGGCGTTGGCGTAGCTCGGCGTGGCTCGGCGGTGGTCGGGGGTAGCTCGGCTGTGGTTGGGGGTAGCTCGGCGGAGCTCGGCGGTGGTCGGGGGGAGCTCGGCGTAGCTCGGTTTAGCTCGGCGGGGCTCGGGCGAATCGGAGATTCGGGGAGCCGAGGGTGCCGCTCTCCCGAGCTCTCCCGGGGAGGCTCGGGCGAATCGGAGATTTGGTGCGCCCGAGGGTGCCGTTCTCCCGAGGTCTCCCGCGGAGGCTCGGGCGAATCGGAAATTTGAGCGCCCGAGGGTGCCGTTCTCCCGAGGTCTCCTGCGGAGGCTCGGGCGAATCGGAAATTTGGGCGCCCGAGGGTGCCGTTCTCCCGAGGTCTCCTGCGGAGGCTCGGGCGAATCGGACATTTGGGCGCCGAGGGGGCTGCTTTCCCGAGCTCTCCCGGTGAGGCTCGGGCGAATCGGAAATTTGGGCGCCCGAGGGTGCTGCTCTCCCGAGCTCTCCTGGGGAGGCTCGGGCGAATCGGAGATTTGGGCGCCGAAGGTGCTGCTCTCCCGAGCTCTCCTGGGGAAGCTCGGGCGAATCGGAGATTCGGTGCTAGCAGGGTTCCAGGGCGTCTGTTCAAGGCGGCGGTGTTTCTCCGGTGCGGCGGACGATGATAGGGCGGCGATGACCATATTTCGGCAAGACAGGGCTCGGCTTTCCCCAATTGGCGTGCTCAGGCAGTCGTCCGACCAGATGGTGGCGGGTTAGAGTCGTGGTATGGCCTCCTTCTCTCCCTCGGCATACGGCGGTTCTCCGACGAGGTGGAGGCGCACGTAGCCAAGGCGACAGTCGTGATTCGGGGCTCGGCTATCTAGCGGCGGTGCCGAGGCAGACTTGGCGAACCTCGGCGGCCTTTCTCCGCAGCGCGAGGCGACCGGGGGTACTCGGAACGGATTTAGGCGAGGCGGAACCTGTCGGCGGCGATGTCGTCGCGACGGTGAGGTTCCGGCGGGGCTAAGGAGGTCTTCTAGGAGATGTATACGCGTCCAGGGTCTATGGCGATGGTATACCAACTACCAATTTTGGCTACCGAGCTTTCCAAGGTGCTCGGTTGTGGCGGCGGCGTGTTGCCGACGACGGCGGAAAGCGGCATCGCGGCTACGACCAAGTATTGGTTCAATCGAATGCGGTCTTGTCAAATTGGTGAGGCCAGAGAAGCATACAACATTCTGGTGGCGAACTTTAGCCATGGCATGACCTTCTTTTGGCGACGGCTCGCGGCGGCGCTCCGGTAAGGTCGCGGCGCACGCGGCCAAGGCGATTCAGGCTTCCTCTAGCGCTTAGATCCGCGTAGCTAGCTCGAGGGGGTCGTGGCGGTGCTCCACGATGCTCTAACCTATACGGGTGCTAGTCGGATTGCTCGGAACGGGTGATTCGGCGTCGGAACGCGTCGGTGGTGAGCGCGCTCCGCCGAGAACGCGTCGTGCTGCGTTCTCGGTCTAGCAAGCTTGTAGTCCGGGGGTTTCGGCCGGTCGAATGAGTGCATGGTGCAGGTGATCTTCCCGAGCCGGTAAGGGCTCGTGCCTGCGCGTCCCGAGGGTGGAACGCCATGGCAAAAGCAGGGCAAGGTTCGGACATGGCGTGCGATGGCTCACCGTGGTGTCGGTGAAGCTAGGATGGCGGTGCAGTGGCGAGTCGGAGCCGTGCAGAGCGATCGTAGTGCCGTGCCGCTCCTCGTCCGCAGCTCGGGCTTCTCCTCCGTGTCTGGCTCCGGCGTGCTCCGCGGCGGCGGCGCTCCGGCAGCTTCTCCTCCTCTGCTCCGCCCTTCTCCCTCTCTCTCGGCTATGCGGTGGGGTGCTGTGGTGGCGGCGAGGGGAAATGAGGGTAGGGCTTCGGGGTGCTCCAATTTATAGGCGAGCTTGGCCAGCTCCAATGGCGAACGGTCCTGATTGCGCTCGACCGATCGAAGGGCCGTGGCTCGAGTGGATCTAGGGCTCCGGATGGGCGTGGGTTCGCTTGGCGGCCAAGAAAGGGGGGAACAGGAGGGGGACAGCGGGGTCAGGGCTCTGCCATGCTGTCGGCTGTGGGACCGGGGTCACGCCATTCGCGCGACACCCCCGGCAGGCGCGTCGCCTTCGTGAGGAAGAAGAACAGTGGGGGGGCGAGAGCGGCTGACAGGCGGGGTCGAGTTGGCAGCGAGCGTGAGCGTGTGTGTGCCGGTCGCGCGCGCGCTGCCGAGCCGCAACGTGGGCCGCGCGCGGTGAGGTGAGGAGAGGAAGGTCGGGCTGGCTTGGGCTGACTTAGCGACCCGGCTGGCCGAATGGCTGGCCTAACTCTCTTTCTCCTTTTCTATTTTCAATTTAGTGTATATATACATATATTGCCCATTTTAAATATTGAGTAAATACAAACATAAATTGCAATAAATCCCAAATGTGATGCACAAGTTATTATTCTATGTGAATGGAATTAAAATGCAAACTACACTCCTTTATTACCAAATTCATAATGAAACCTATATGCTTGCACAAGAAAAATGGGTTTTCACAATAAATAAATGAAAAATTTTAATTGGTTGGGATTTTTAGATTGTGTGGATTTTTAGGGTTGTTACACCAACGCGACACCCTTCCCCCTCTCTATGGCCACCAAGCTCCAACAAGCCTACAAGTACCAAGGAATCTTCCTAGCACTATAAATAGAAGCGCTTTGGCTCATTTGTAACTTGAACTACTAGAGGCAGAGTCAAAATAGCTCATTCAATAGTCCATAGTAGTTGCTACTCTCACTCTCTCTAGTGAAGCTCTGCTCTTAGGAATAGAAGCTAGTTAGGGAAGAGTAGAGTAGGGAGGAGTCTCTCTCTGAGGTCAGAAAGAGTCTTTTGGAGTTCTCGGGAGAAGATAGAAGAGAGAAGATCAGAAGTCCGACGAGGAGCCGGGCTTGTCGGCAACCTTTTATGTGGTGTTCTTCTCCACTCTTTATCGGTAATACAGATCCCCTGCTTTATTATATTACTGTTATACTTTAAGCAGTTGTTTACTTGTTTCACTACTTGGTTAGAGTGCTCTAATTCTTAGTGCCGAGTTAGAGTAGTAAGTTCATAGATCCAGTGTGGTGCTTAGGTGTTGGTATAAATTAACATGCTACCTGATTAGGCTACAGATCACTTGAACTTTTAACCTCTATCTCTTAACTTTTAACCTCTATCTCTTAGAAATAACTAGGTTGTCATACCTAACATGATTCTAAAAGATCTCATGAACTTCCTCTAGTAAGTGACTGAAATAAATATATTACATCCGCAAGCGTACAAATAAAATATATATCATTGCAGCATTTTACCAAGAGTATTACGGGTTGTCGATTTATATTTTACCATTGGGAAGGGCTTGCCAATAAATGGTGTAGATAGATAGTTGTCATATGCACATACAAATATGGAGATAACCATGTATGATCTACTTATTCAAAATAGGGGTTAAGTCACAATAATAATAATAATAATAATAATAATAATAATAATAATAATAATAATAATAACAACAACAACAACAACAACAACAACAACAACAACAACAACAACAACAACAACAACAACAACAATAATAACAACAACAACAATAACAACAACAACAACAACAACAATAGTAGTAGTAGTCGTAATAATAATAATGATGATGATATGAATGATAAGTATAATGATCAATCTATAGATAATAATATAATCGCTTAGAGCACTTTCGATCTAGGCATTAGCATGGATTAGACGGAAGCATAAGAATATTGCTAAATCATTTTAACTATACTATCAAAGACATATTAAATTAGCGTAATTATACTACCAATCATGGCAAAGATACCTTATACTCATACGTAAGGGAATATTTCTAAGGAAAATCAAGAACATAGGCAGCCTTCTATAGTAATAATAACTTACTACTCTCTCAATATTCGAGGTGTGGACTACAAATGACTCAACGGGAGTGTCGCATCCGCGATCTACTACAGAACCCAGAGCATAGGGTGCAATTGCAGACAAACCACATCTAAACACCATGCTTGCATGCTGTTGGTCACCCATCCATGACGTGAGTGAGAGCTATACAAATCTATGTATGAATATGAATGTATCCTAACTATGCAAAGTATACAATCTAGATAAGCAATGAATATCATAATTGAGAACATAATCAAATAGTAGAACAATATCAATCAACTTTATCTAAAGTAGTCACAAGAGTTATTAGATACAAGAGAGAGGTTACAATGGCTCTAAGAAGCCTCTCTCCAGACAAGGTCTGGAATTCAAGTAGAACTTGCCTCCTTCTACTTCTGAAGCTATGTAGTTATGCTCTAGAAGGTGAAGCTCTAATGATCTAGAGTTTCTGGATGCTATGAACTAGATATAAATTCATATGAAGCCCTGAGGAATCTGGGGTCGTATATATAGTCCGAAGCGATGAATCTCAGCCTTTGCATCAAACCGACTTACGATAGTGGCTCATATTAATCCTCAATAGCGGTGGAAAACTGACATAAAAAGATGGAGACTGACAGGTGGACCAGGGGGTCGGTCGACCTCCTCTAGTTGCCAGGTGGGCTCTCCTTCTATAGGCGAGTCTTTGGTGTTCTATAGAATGTTCTTGATCTACTATCGCGATGTAATTCGATGTATTAGTCTGACATGTGGGTCTTTTTTGGTTCTTTTCTGATTAAGACCCTGTGAAACACTGATTCACCAAAATTGTGGAATTCTGTCAGTTAAAACCCTATTCTATGATGATATTTGTTTTTATACCCTTATTTCATGTTTGGTTGACGAGAAAAATCATATAATAATTACTGTCAACATTAGGCTATTGCTTACCGCCTTCCGACTTTTGGTTGGGTTGGTTAGCACAGCCGGGAGGCTCCTAGCCAACCAAGGTTCAAATCCCAGTGAGTGCGCTTCGGTGCCGCGGGGAAACCTTGGGGCACAAAAAAATCCCCTCGCTCGCTCCACACCAGAGCACAGGTCTGTGGCCAATCTTCTCACAGGGTTACGGTGCCGCTATGTATGGGTGGAGCGGGGGTTCGGGGGTTTTCTCGGCCTGTGTGAGAATGTCTTCTTCTTAGCCCCGTTAATGGTTGTGTGCGCTTCGGTGCTGACCAGGGGAAATGCTGCGGGCCGGCAAAGTCCCTACAGGTCGAGTTTTTTTTAGGCTATTGCTTACCCGTGAATGCAGCTGGGTCCACGGATAGTTGTGGTAGGTTATAGGTGGTGACAACTTTAGAATCCTCCGGATTCCACCATGTTTGACATAGTTCTTAAATCGTAGAGCTTGTAGGTACGCCGTGCTTAATCAGTCATACCCTGGGCGAGTTTAGGACTTTGTGCGCTCATAGTAAGGCAATCTTTTTGGTGCATACAATTGATCTGGATTATCATAGTAGAGTTATATCTTCATCTCTCATTAGTATAGTCATATTACTCACTAGCTTAGTTGAGTTTGAGCTGCCCTAGTAAGTTCACCTTAGTTATCCTTTAGTTATTTATCCTCACTAAGGTTTATCCCATTTATCCCATATAGACCTTCGACTATCAAATCCAAGGAATCACACATACACGTCTTCCTTTGAAAAAATATAAAAAATTCGACACCTGATACTCCTAAGCGAAGTGTTGCATGATAGTACTGTGCGCTTGCAGAATCCCTTTCTTATCATACAGAACCATCAATGCATATTTCTAGGGCAGGTATGGATGAAATTGGTACGGATATTTATCCGACCGTCCGTTCGACCGAATCTATTTAGAGGTGTTCGGATCTCTCCGTATCCGAGTCCGGATATTCAATATCCGATACCGTATCTGGATCCGAATACTCAAATCGTATATTTATGATGTCGACATCCAATCGTATTCTATCCGGCATGACTGTCACTATCCTATTCGAATCCGAATCCGGCCAAAAATATGAAAATAAATGTGATATCAGTGATATCCTTTCGTATCCGATCCGTTTTCATCGCTAAGGACAGGGATTGACAACCCCATTGATTGTGTTAGAAGTACCGACAAATATTTTTAGCGCCATTGCCAGGGATAGACTTTATCTCTAGCCTTGGTGATAGCGTAAATAATGGTCAACAGTTATCTCGAGTGGTTCTGCCACACCGCCTACCTCTCAACCATGGACTATGAAATGCATTCACTTGATTCCATGTATCTAGGCACCATGCCTACATACAAAGAATCTACCCATTCCCCGTAGGTCCCCGACCCTATGGATCGATAAGTAAAGAACTTGGGCATACCTAAAAGGGTGATGAACCACCATCCAAACATAACTCTATTCTTTGTTTTATACATGATATGAACGATTAGGCTAAAGTTCTATATGAAATGATCATGACATGAAAACTATAGACTAGTTCATATGCCAAATTCATAACATTAGAACTATACTCAAATTCATAAGCACAACATATTGATATTATGAAGAAAAGACTTTGGAGAAAGGATATTTCTTGTTCATAACGCCAAACATCAGAACTCCAAGAACCTAGCAGTGATGTGATATAACTGTAGAAAACTGTCCTACACCGAGGTAAGTGGAGATGACACTTGAGAGTAAGAAGAAGCATGCTCAACATAATGCAATAGCAAGGAGAATTGAGCGAGTTACCATGGAACCAAGGAGAGTTGAGCAAGTTATCGTGGAAGCATGTCAACAATACACTACGGAGGATGAAATCTTGTTGTCGGCAACTTTTGCCAGATGATCTTGTGCAGAATTGGATAGTGACTCAGGGGTCAGGGCTGCCATTTCAACAATCATGACTAAACGAACATTACATTGTTTCATCTTATAAACTGTCATATATGTCACTGTTTGGGAAATAAATTTGTTTCACTATGCATAAACACTAAAAATTATGATTCAAACTTTTAGGTTCCCTTTTGACCAAAACTACAACTAAAAAACATATGTTACCTCGTCGTAGATGTTATTTTCTAAAACTTTTTGCCTATTTTTTAGAAAATTATTGTGCTAAAACTCTTGCAAATTTACGATAATCTTATTGAAGCTTTATATATTTTCTACGAAATAACAACATAATTATATACAAAACGGTATTGATCTTGGCTTCACACTATCTATTTTTTATCTGTCTCTACGATAAATTTGACATGTTTATTTAACCCTTCTCTATGGGTTATACCCTTACTCACCTCGATCCACTTGGATTGAGGATGGAATTTATGACTCCAATCCAAGTCGATTGAGGTCTAAACAAGATCTGGGCTGATAATCTGCTTCGCTTGGGCTAAAAATTTGGTCAATTGGGCACCTCCCGACTGCCCAAAACGATGCCGCCGTCGCCTTCCCGCCTGCTGGCCTTCCTCCGCGCTGGCGCCGTCGCCGTCGACCCACCGCCGCTCCGCGTCCTTCTGAAACTCCATGCGCAGCTCCTCGTCGCCGGCCTCCTCTCCTTCCACTCGACCTCTCCCTTCAGCGAACGCCTCGTCGCGGCCTTTGCCCTCTCGGACCCCGCCTCCCCGCGCCCGCTTCTCCACGCGCTTGCCATCCTCGCTTCCCTCCCATACCCGCCGGATTCTGCTTCCCCCTACAATGCCGTCTTCCGCGCGCTCTCCGTCTGCCCGCATCCGCACCTCGTGGACCGCCACTGCCTCCCGCTCTACCGCGCCCTCATCCGCTCCGGCTCCGCGCGCCCTGATCACCTCACCTTCCCATTCCTCCTCAAGGCCTGCGCGCGCATGCAGTACAGGGCGTACGGTGCCGCGGTTCTTGGACATGTGCAAAAACTGGGGTTCAGCGCTGACGTTTTCGTGGTGAACGCAGCGGTGCATTTCTGGTCTGTTTGTGGTTCCATGGCTCTCGCACGCAGGTTGTTCGACGAAAGTCCCACCAGGGACGTGGTCTCGTGGAACACACTGATTGGTGGGTACGTGAGGAGTGGCCTCCCGCAGGAGGCGCTAGAGTTGTTTTGGAGGTTGGTGGAAGACGGCAAGGCAGTGAGGCCTGATGAGGTCACGATGATCGGAGCAGTGTCGGGTTGTGCACTGATGGGGGATTTGGAGCTAGGGAAGAGGCTGCATGAGTTTGTAGACAGTAAAGGGGTGTGGTGCACGGTGAGGCTGATGAATGCAGTGATGGATATGTATGTCAAGTGTGGCAGTTTAGAGTTAGCAAAGTCGGTGTTTGAAAGGATTGATAACAGAACTGTTGTTTCTTGGACAACCATGATCGTGGGGCATGCGAAGCTGGGGATGATGGAGGATGCACGGATGCTGTTCGATGAGATGCCTGAGAGGGATGTATTCCCATGGAATGCTCTGATGGCTGGTTATGTACAGAATAAGCAGGGCAAGGAGGCTATTGCACTGTTTCATGAGATGCAGGAATCAAAGGTGGATCCTAATGAGATCACCATGGTTAATCTCCTATCTGCTTGCTCGCAGCTTGGAGCATTAGAAATGGGCATGTGGGTCCATCATTACATTGACAGATATCAGCTTTATCTTAGTGTTGCACTTGGCACATCTCTAGTTGACATGTATGCAAAGTGTGGCAACATAAAAAAGGCGATCTGTGTTTTCAAAGAAATCCCGGATAAAAATGCACTCACATGGACAGCAATGATATGTGGTCTTGCAAATCATGGACATGCTGATGAGGCCATAGAATACTTCCAGAGAATGATAGATCTTGGATTGCAGCCAGATGAAATAACATTTATAGGGGTTCTATCAGCTTGTTGCCATGCCGGTTTGGTTGCAGAAGGTCGTCAATTTTTCTCCCTAATGCATGAGAAATACCACCTTGAGAGGAAAATGAAACATTATTCATGTATGATAGACTTGCTAGGCAGAGCAGGGCATTTATATGAAGCAGAACAGCTTGTAAACACCATGCCTATGGATCCTGATGCAGTAGTTTGGGGTGCTCTTTTCTTTGCTTGTAGGATGCATGGTAATATCACTCTAGGTGAGAAGGCAGCGATGAAATTGGTAGAACTTGACCCAAGTGATAGTGGAATCTACGTGTTGTTGGCTAACATGTATGCAGAGGCAAATATGAGGAAGAAGGCTGACAAAGTGAGGGTAATGATGAGGCATTTGGGAGTGGAGAAGGTTCCTGGATGTAGTTGCATTGAGCTTAACGGTGTGGTTCATGAATTTATCGTGAAGGATAAGTCCCATTTGGACACTAATGCAATTTATGATTGCTTACATGGGATTAAATTACAAATGAGGCACACTGCAAACCTGATTGACATTTCAGAAACTGGCATCATGTCGCATCTTTAGCCCTGAAACTACATCTAGTTCTAAGAAATGGTGCATTCAGCTGTATCACATAAACCACATATGTCTGCTGCCAGGCAATAGGCCTGATGAAGTTCCTCAGTGACGCTGAGGGAATACCAGAAATTAGAAGGTATTATTTTAACTTACAGATAATCTTTTTAGTTGTAAAAATTCTTGAGCAACTCTGTAAGTTGATGAGGGGGCATCGTATCTCAATCCCATTCACTAACATCTTTGCAGAACAATGATATCAGAAACTAACAACTATCATTATCTCCTTTGCATAAGGTCTTGGCCTCTGTAAGCCTGCCTGATTTTCTTGGGCTTATGCTGATACCTGCTCATTTTCACATTTTAGGTATTAGATGTTGATTTATGAAGCATCACATATTATGCAAAGTGGCAATTTTGATTTGCTAGTTAAAAATAATGCTATACACATTATTCATAAATTTAACATTCCCATCTGATAATTTAAGGAATTTTGTTTTCTGATAACAATGCATGATCCTCTTTGTCTTGCAGATTCAGGATGTTATGATGTAATTTCCGCACTTGGAGTGACAGCCTGTAATCCCAAAAGCAGCTGCCTGCTAGTAACATCGTAAGTGTCTTACTTTAGTACCCCTCCATTCCAAGTTATAGTTCACTTTAGCTTTTTCTTAAGTTGAACTTCTCTAACTTTGATCAAGTTCTCAGAAAAACAAGATTTTGGTTAAACCATGGTTTTGAGGCGTTGCCTAAGCGTTGAGATGTACCTAGGTGCCACAGGATGCCACAAGGTTTTAATTACGGCTTCTAGGCATCCAGGTGTACCCAAGCACCACATGACACCACAAAAGGCAGACCCAGTATTGGAGGCTCCCACATGAGTGGAGTCTAGGGAAGGGAAAACCCGAGGCAAGCCTTGGTGAGTCAGTGAGCAAGAA
Source organism: Eremochloa ophiuroides (assembly GCA_038502445.1). Lineage (NCBI taxonomy): Eukaryota > Viridiplantae > Streptophyta > Magnoliopsida > Poales > Poaceae > Eremochloa > Eremochloa ophiuroides. The sequence continues at coordinate 44,805,967 of JAHLJS010000002.1, forward strand.
TGAACTATTGTTTGGGATGGAGGGAGTATGTATTTGCATATATGATATATACAATGAAATGGCAAGATTGCTTTGAAAATTTTAGGATATGGCAGAGTTCACCTGTGAAATTTCTTGCGTTATGTTAGGTTTCATGCTCCAACCAGATGAACCCAAAAACCTAAGCCATTGGGAAGAGGTGGGCAATCCACTTATACACTTCAACACTCCCACTCACATGCAGCCACATACAAGACACAAACATGGAAATAAAGGAGCGGAGGACTTAAATGATGCCTCTGCCATGATTCGAACTCAAGACCTCTAGCTTTGATACTATGTTAGGTTTTATGCATCAACCAGATGAACCCAAAGACTTAAGCCGTTGGAAGAGGTGGTAATCCACTTATACACTTCAACAATTTGATCAATTGGTAGTTCTATTCTTATCCTTCAATCCCATATTAGTGCCACGCCAAATCAGTTCTATCTCTTGTCTTAATTGGAAGTTTGTTTCAAATGATTCTCGAAAATGGAAGCAGTCGATAGTTTAGGTGCTCGGTGTGCATACATTTCTTTCCTTGTAAGAGCATCTCCAGTTCCAAAAAGAAAAACAATCCTAAAAATCTGGTTTTGCAACCTTTTCAATAAATATTGGAAAGGACAGAACAACCCCATCACCAACAGTTTTCAATAATTTGTTCCTAAAATAAAAGCATGCCCAATTGAAATTTTTTTTGTCACTGCTCATGCTACACCCAAGCTGCCAGCTGCCCCACAGCCGGGCACCTAACTCACACCCAGAACCTCCTAAACGTAAGGAATCTCCACTGTGTGCTCTACCTCCCAGTATAGATTTGAAAATAGTCACCAAAGATCCAATTCTGGTACCGTTGGTAGCGACTCTGGCCTACGAAACAAATTCACATTGTTTCTTGCTCCACTTCTCAAAGTATTCTGAGACCAGAAATTAGTGGCTGGAGATTTAATTCCAGCAAATTTCTAGGCGGTGGCGGTTGGGGCGACTGAGTGTCGTAAAAAATGCGTACCCCAGTAGCCCATATCTTGTGCGTGGATGCCTCTGTTTTTTGAAGCGCGGATATATTGGGAGTTGTTGGAGGTCATCTTGCCAAAAAATCAAGATTAGGAGTTGCTTTACGAAACTATTGGAGATGCTGAAACAACATTTTTTTCTCTCACCTTTTGATGATATATATATACCAACTAGCCAACTACTAAGTAAAGAACTTGAATACATCACAATTCACAATGCAAGTGTTGAGTTTTGCAATTTTATTTCTTAAGTACATGACGAAATAGTCCCCCTACAATGGAAGCTTCAAAAGCTACTAAATCAAACAATTTGCACGAAGCAAGAGTAACTTATGGCATATTACAATTTATTTTGTGAAGATAAATTAGCTGTTGGCAAAAGGATTCATCCTAAGCACAGCAGTGAGCGGATAACTGATGCTCACATTTGATCATCAAAAAGGAAAACAAAAAAAGAAGGAAAAGGAGTAACATCAATCATGAGCTGCATATGAAAAATAGTCTCTTATTATGAACTTCTTGGCATTGGCAGAACATTATTTTTCCATGGACATATGGAAAGCTATCTTCTAACTTCACCAACCTAAACTTCATATGCGACAATTGCATTAGAAAAGGATTGATGGGCATAGGGTTGATTTTTAGTGGAAATTCAAAAGGGAATTTTGGTTAGGTTTGGCATGTTGATGAGATATGAAGTTAAAGAACAAATAGTATTAGTACTAGCTATGTATTTCTGTGTCTTCCATCTGTGCAGCAATTTCTGCCCTCAGTCTTTGTCGGGTACCAAAGTATGGGGTACACAACTTCAACGCAAAAACGCATTCCCCAAATAAGGCCCGGCCCAAACAAGCCCAACAGAGGCTCATAATGGTGGCACTCGTGAAGGCCTGCATCGATGCCGTGCCAGCGCATTGCTCTCCCAGGTGCACAGACCCCTCGGGAGAAATTCTCCGGTTCGCCCGAGCCTCGACGACAGGGCTCGGGAAGGCGATACCCTCGGGCACCGTTTTACGACTCGCCCGAGCCCTCCACTGTATGCAGCTGCCTCGGGCGCTTATCTTCCGACTCGCCCGAGCTCCCCACTATGCGCAAACTCCCTCGGGCGCAACTCTCCGATTCGCCCGAGCCTTGCTGACGTCAGCAGAGTAATCTTGCATTCCAAGGGACCCTTTTGATCACTTTATAAGCACGGTCTCATCGAGTGGACCCCTTAACACGACTGCGCCTCACGCGCGCACGCCTGCCGTACCAACTACCAAGTCTCTTCTGACAGCCGATCTGACGGCCCCACTACCTCCACACCGTCCCAAGGACAACCTACAATGAAACGCCCCGTTTACAGAGAGATTCCCCTGCTACGACTGCCACAAACCATGCTCCTGGCACACGAACCGCATAGGGGCGGGAGAGGCGTCCACTGTGCTGCCAACTCCGGAGATTGGGCAAATCTTCCATCCGGGCCCACCTACCCCTCGAGAAGTACCTCACACGAGAGGGAACGCGCCCAAGGAGGAACACTATCACCGTTTCGCTGCACTTCGTCCCCGACGGAATGAGGCCCCCCGAGCCCTGAGGGTTAGCGCCCGAGGGGCGACTCACTCTCCCGCCATGCCATGCAGGATGAACAGTGAGCAGGTACGAAGCATGACGCCACGACACGCAGCAGCCACGTCCAGCACTGTGCGCCACCTTGCAACTCACCGATCAAACAGTGGAGGATCGCCCGAATGACAATGACCATGCTTCCATAGTACCAAGTTGGAGTCGTGACTGGCGACAGGTGCCGATCTTTGCGGACATCACCACTCCGAGTGCTATTCCTATAGCAAAAAACATATAACCTTGCCTCTCCCTTGCAACTATAAAAGGGAAGGCAGAGGTCAACCTTAGAAGGACTTTACGTCAACCCCAACACTCTACTGCCATAGAACACACAAACACATAACTCACGCACACAAGAGACTTGGGAGCCCCTCCTTCTCTCGCCTAAGCTTGTAACCCCTACTACAAGCACCCCGGTGCAAGGCAACACAACCCGACTCTCCACTGGACGTAGGGCATTGCTCGCCTGAACCAGTATAACTCCCTGTGTTCCCCCTTGCACACCATCAGCAGCCCCGACCGCAAAACACAAGTTTACTAGCCGGTGTTACCACCGGCTAATCCTAGCACCGACAGTTGGCATGCCAGGTAGGGGCCTTTTGCGTGTCGATCCAGGTTGCTGATGGCCGACGGTTTTCCCGCGCTTCCGCCCGGTGCGGTGCTTTGGTTCGGGAGCCCCGAGTTTGTGGCCACTGGCCGCGGCTTCGAGATGAACCTCCCCCCGGCCGAGCCCCGCGTCATCGTCGTTCTATCCCCAGCTCTGCAGGAAGCTGGGGAAGGGACTGTGGCGACCCCTCCACCTGTGCCTAGGGGCGGAGGGAATGCCACGCGTCGCTCCCGCCGAACCAGGCGAGAATGGCGACCCCGGGCCAACCCGCGTCCTATCGTGGGAGATACGGCCCACCCGGTGCCCCCAGTGGGGGACACCATCGCTGCACCAGCCGCTGGCCCAGCTTCGCGGACAGCGGTAGCTGCTCGCCCGCCCATTGCTCCAAGGACGTGTGGGGGCCGGTCTACGGCGCCGCCCGCCATTTCCCTCCGCCCTTAATGGGAAAGGCCGACGCGCCGTCACCGTTCCCTTTCGGGTTCCGCAACGCCCTGACGCTCATGTCCGTACCATTCGTGCCCAACAACACGACCTAGTGATGATGCCCATCCATCACCTTGAGCGCATGGATGATCTCGTCGATTTCCCGCCGTCATCCCTTGGGAGTACTCCCAAGGCGTGCAACAGCAGGGAGACGGACTCCAGCGCCAGCTTCGTCCTGCCGGAGTATCCGGAAGGATGGGATTGCTACGGCCGTGTCTCGCCGTCGCGGTGGGACCTCGGCAGCGATAACGACGCTGATTTCTAGGAGAACCTAGACTTCACTGGCGTCCGCGACCCCCAGGCTCTCCTCCACCTCGTTGACTCGGGGGACAACGCCCTCAGCATCCCCGATTCCGAAGTGTACGATGTCGACCCTTCCCGGGAGTGCTACCACCTAGTGCACCTGGAGAAAGGCATGCTGGAGGAGGTCCACTCGGAGGAGGACGAGAACGAGGTCCCCGTGCCGGAGCCGCAGCTCTAGCGACACACGCCACCTCCACAAGCTCCGCAGCCCGCGCCCCCTCGAGACACGGGGGCTAGGACATCTCGCCCCACCCACCGACCTCCGGAGCTAGAGCAGCTTCGGGAGCTCGAGGCGCGGATAGACGAGGATCGCCTGCGCCTCGCCCAACTGCGCGTCGCGCTGGAGCACGAGGAGGAGCGAGGAGACGGCGGAGCAGCGCGATGCCGAGCATGCGGTGTCCAGGCCCGCATCATCGCCGATGACGGGGCAGGAACGCCTGGGGCTGCACCCCGGGCTAGCCGGAAGCTCACGGAGGCTGCGATGCTTCTCCGGAGCATGCCCGAGCCCTCCACCGCGGAGGCCCGGCAGCTCAGGGACCAGCTCAAGGACCTCTTGGAGGACGACGCTGTTCTTCAGGCGGAAAGCTCAGCGTCACGACACCGTGGCGCCGAAGAGTACTAGCATGGTGTCCCAGCACGCCATGAACGAGAAGTCTCAGTGCACCCTGAGGTCCTGGGGGCTCCCTTGGTCCACCAGGGGCTCGGCAAGGACGTCGACGTCCGTGCCATTCTTCAGGCCTGCGGGTGACGGAAGACCGACGGAGCCACTCGAGGTTACAACGTCCATCGGGGTGGGCGCCATGACTCCGACGAGGACCGTGCGCCCTTACCCGAGCCCTCGGGTCCTCGCGTCTTCAGCGAGGCCATCCGGAGGGCCAAGTTCCCACCCCGGTTTCGACAACTGGTGAACATCACCAAGTATTCATGGGAGACGAACCCTGAACTTTGGCTGGAGGATTATCGCCTTGCGTGCCAACAGGGCGGCGCGCAGGACGATCTCATCATCATCCTCAACCTTCCACTGTTCCTAGCTGACTCCGCGAGAGCCTGGCTAGAGCACCTGCCCCCTTGGCAGATCTTTGACTGGAACAACCTAGTCAAGATCTTCGTGGGGAACTTTCAGGGCACTTACGTGTGCCCTGGAAACTCCTGGGACCCCTGGAGCTATAAGCAGAACCGGGTGAGTCCCTCAGGGACTACATCCGGCGATTCTCCAAGCAGTACAACGAGCTGCCCCAGGCCGCCGACTCCGACGTCGTCGGAGCCTTTGCCCTAGGAACAACCTGCAAAGAACTTGTTCATGAGCTGGGGCGCCAAACTCCCACCAGCATCTCCGAGCTCATGAAGATTTCTACTAGCTTCACCTCGGGCGACGAGGCAGTGGGAGCCCTCTTCTCCGACCTCAAGGGCAAGCGGAAGGAGGAAGCCCCCGAGGGCAGCTCTTCCTAAGCCCTCAACAGCAAGAAGAAGATGAAGGTGAAGGAGAAGGCTCCCCTCCGTGAGGACTCCCTTGTGGCCGCCGCCGTGCCCAAGGGAGCCCAGCCCCCCCGTGGCCGCTTCGACGAGATGCTCAACAAGCCGTGCCCTTACCACAAGGGCCTGGTGAATCACACACTCGGGGAGTGTGTGATGCTCAAGAAGCACTACGGGCGGCTGGCGTTCTAGGGCGACGCCGGGAAGAAGCCCGCGGAGGACAAGGAGGACAAGGGCGGGAAGGACGACGAGTTCCCGCCCGTCGACAAATGCCTCATGATCTTCGACGGACCCGGAACCGCACCCACGCCGCGATAGCGAAAGCGCGAGCTTCGGGAGGTCTACACCGTCGGACCAGCGACACCACGATTCCTCGACTGATCCCTCGACGCCATCACCTTCAGCCGGAACGACCACCCGGACAACGTCCCATCACCGGGGCCTTACCCACTTGTTGTTGACCCCGTCGTCGGCAACACGCGGCTCACCAAGGTCCTCATGGACGGAGGTAGCGGCCTCAACATTCTGTACGCTGAGACCCTAGATTCGATGGGGATCAGCTGGTCTCTTCTCTGGGCAACGACATCACCGTTTCACGGGATAGTGCCGGGGAAGAGCGTGCAGCCTCTCGGGCAGATCGACCTGCCCGTCTACTTTGGGACTCCTTACAATTTCAGGAAGGAGACCCTCATGTTCGAGGTGGTAGGCTTCCGCGGCACCTACCACGCCATCCTCGAGAGACCATGCTACGCCAAGTTCATGGCAGTCCCGAGCTACACCTACCTCAAGCTCAAGATGCCGAGGCCCAAGGGGGTCATCACCGTTGGCGTCTCCTACCAGCACGCCTACCAGTGTGACGTTGAGTGTTGTGAATACGCCAACGCACTGGTGGAGTCTGAGGCCCTCATCGCTGACCTTGAGGAGCTTGCCAAGGAGGTCCCCGACCCCAAGAAGACCACAGGCACCTTCGAACCCGTCGAAGGGGTGAAGGAGGTGCCCCTCAACCCCGGATCCTCCGATGGCAAGATGCTGAGGATCAGCTTCACACTCGACCCGAAATAGGAGGTCGTGCTTATCGACTTCCTCTGCAAGCATGCCGACGTGTTTGCTTGTAATCCTTCGGATATGCCAGGCATCCCGAGGGAGGTCGCCAAGCACTCCTTGGGCATTCGGGCCGGGTCCAAGCCGGTGAAGCAACGCCTGCGCCGATTCGACGAGAAGATGTGCCGGGCCATCAGGGAGGAGGTGCAGAAGCTTTTGGCGGCCGAATTCATCAAGGAGGTCTTCCATCCAGAGTGGTTAGCTAATCCCGTATTAGTTAAGAAGAAAAATGGTAAATGGAGAATGTGTGTAGATTACATTAGTTTAAATAAAGCTTGTTCTAAGCATCCATTTCCATTACCTCGTATTGATCAAATAGTTGATTCCACTTCTAGTTGTGAGCGACTCGGTTTCCTTGATGCGTACTCCGGTTACCATCAAATTCGTATGAAAGAATACGACGAACTCGTGACTTCTATCATCACTGCCTTTGGCACATATTGTTACGTAACCATGCCATTTGGCCTCAAAAACGCGGGCGTGACGTATCGACGTTGCATGCTCAAAGTTTTTGGGGACCTTATCGGCCGAACCGTTGAGGCTTATGTAGACGATATTGTGATCAAGTCTAGGAAGGCAGACGACTTGGTAGCTGACCTAGAAGAGGCGTTCGAATGCCTCAAGAAAAGAAATATGAAGCTTAACTCCGAGAAATGCGTTTTTGGGGTCTCCCGAGGCATGCTCCCTTGGGTTTATCGTTTCCGAGCGTGGCATCGAAGCCAACCCAGAAAAGATATCGGCCATCACACGAGTGGGGCCGATCCGGAACCTCAAAGGCGTACAAAAGATAATGGGGTGCCTCGCAGCCTTGAGCCGATTCATCTCGTGACTTGGCGAAAAGGGACTGCCCCTGATTGCTCAAAAATTCCGAGCATTTCACCTGGACATCCGAGGCCCAGGAAGCCCTCGATAGGCTTAAGACCTTGCTTGCCGAAGCGTCGGTCCTCGTTCTGCCCACTGAGGGGGAGGTTCTCCTGCTGTACGAGGCCGCAACTAACCAAGCGGTCAGTGCGGCGATCGTCGTCGAGCGGAAGGAGGAAGGGCACGCGCTGCTGGTCCAACGGCCAGTCTATTTCATAAGTGAAGTCTTGTCCGAAACCAAGACACGCTACCCCCAGATCCAAAAGCTGGTGTATGCGATCGTCCTTGTCCGGTGCAAGCTCCGACACTACTTCGAGTCCCATCCCGTGACCGTGGTATCATCTTTCCCCCTTTAGGAGGTGATCCAGAGCCGGGAGACGACGGGAAGAATCGCCAAGTGGGCAATCGAGCTCATGGGTGACAGTATCACCTATGTGCCGCGCAAGGCGATCAAATCCCAAGTGTTGGCCGATTTCGTGGTGGAGTGGACCGAGACATAGCTGCCACCGGTGCCTGCTCAAGAAGAGTACTGGGTCATGTATTTCGACGGGTCGATGATGAAGACAGGTGCTGGCATGGGTATAGTCTTCGTCTCATCCTTCGGGGTCCGCCTCAAGTATCTCCTGCGGCCGCACTTCGCCGCCTCCAACAACGTGGCCGAATATGAAGCTCTCGTCAATGGACTCTACATTGCTGTTGAGCTGGGCGTCAAACGTCTCGAAGTCCGAGGGGACTCCCAGCTCATCGTGGACTAGATGATGAAAGAATCAACACGCCACAACCCCAAGATGGCCGCCTATTGCAAATTAGTGCAGCTGCTTGAGGAAAAGTTCGACGGCCTCGAGCTCATTCATGTAGCACAAAGATACAACGATGAGGCTGACGAGCTGGCCAAGATCGTGTCCAAAAGGGCCTCGGTCCCGACGGGCGTGTTCGCCAATGATCTGCATAAGCTCTCGGTCAATGTCAAACCCTCGGAGGGCAAGGGAGACGAAATCCTCGAGCCCCCGGAGGAGCCCAAAGTGTCCTCGGACCCTTGAAACCCCTCGGGGGCTGAGGACCCCTCGGGAATGACGAGGAGGAGCCCTCCGAGCCCGAGGTTGAGGCCGACAACGAGGCAAAGGCTATGGAGATCTAAGCCAAGATGGATGACGACGAGCCGGATTGGCGCGAGCCGCTAGTCAGTTGGCTTGTCCGAGGGGTTCTACCCTCAGATAAAACCAGGGCACGACAGTTGGCACGTAGGGCCAAGTCTTTCGCGATGATCAGCGGCGAACTCTACCGGCGCAGCCCCTCGGGTATCTTGCAGCGCTGCATCCCTTTCAGCCAGGGCAAGCGCCTGCTCGAGGAGATACACGCCGGAGCTTGCGGCCACCACGCCGCGCTGAGAACCCTCGTCGGCAACGCCTTCCGGCAAGGTTTCTACTGGCCAACTGCTGTGGCCGACGCCACTGAAGTAGTACGCTCCTGTGAAGGATGCCAATACTACGCTCGGTAAACCCACCTCTCAGCCCAAGCCCTCCAGACGATCCCCATCACTTGGCCCTTCGCCGTGTGGGGACTGGATCTTGTCGGGCCCCTCCAAAAGACGCCCTGGGGCTTCACCCACTTGCTTGTCGCCATCGATAAGTTCTCAAAGTGGATCGAAGCTCGGCCGATCACCCAAATTAGTTCGACCCAATCGGTGCTGTTTTTCACCAACATCGTACACCGATTCGGCGTCCCGAACTCCATTGTCACTGACAACGGCACGCAGTTCACCGGAAAGAAATTTCTAGTGTTCTGCGACGAACACCACATTCGGGTGGATTGGGCAGCGGTGGCACACCCAAGGACAAATGGCCAGGTGGAACGTGCCAATGGCATGATCCTTTAGGGCCTCAAGCCGAGAATTTTCAACAGATTGAATAAGTTTGGCAAAAGGTGGCTGACTGAGCTTCCGGCCGTGATATGGAGCTTAAGGACCACCCCGAGCCGAGCCACAGGGTTCACACCTTTCTTCCTGGTTTATGGTGCTGAGGCCGTGCTCCCTACAGACTTAGAGTACGACGCCCCGAGGGTCAGAGCCTACGACGAACAAGGCAATCAGACCTCATGGGAGGTTGCGCTAGATCAGGTCAATGAGGCTCGGGACATTACCTTGCTGCACTCAGCCAAGTACCAACAGTCCCTACGCGGATACCACGCTCGGCGCATCCGAGGCCGAGCCTTCAATGTGGGTGACTTGGTGCTACGACTGAGGCAAAGCAACAAGGGGCGCCACAAGCTAACGCCGCCGTGGGAAGGACCGTTCGTCATCGCCGAGGTGCTGCGGCCAGGAACATACAAGCTGGCCAACGAGAAGGGCGAGGTCTACAACAATGCTTGGAACATAGAACAGCTACGTCGCTTTTATCCCTAAGTTTTTGAGCATTGTACATTCTGTAAAATCTTGAGATCAATAAAAGACTCGCCTACTTTTTACTTATGATTTTAAGATTTGCGTCCGAGCCCACCCTCGGGAACGGATGAGCCCGTGCGCGGCCACATAAGCATAAGTGAGGATCGGCACTACCGTTGGTAGGACCAACCCTCCCTCGGGGGCTAGGATGGGGGAACCCCCGGACTCCTCCGGGTCCTGGCAAAAACGAAGGCGAAATTTTCAAATTTTTCGAAATTCCTCTCTTCCGAGCCCTCTCCTTGCTCAAACCAAATGCAAACTTATAAGCCTCAGAAGAGCAAAAGAAACCGCAAAGGCAGAGCCGGCCGAGCCGCGAGACCGCCTATGCCTCCGGGATACGGCATCTCCACTCGCCACTCTACGCCCAAGAGGTAGCTTACGCTTGGAAGAAACTTATAAGGATGATACCGGTAAAAGTAGGAGGCTTGGACAAAATCGATCGAAGCTTTTTCTAAGTGTTAACTAAACTGAGCCCCTCGGGTCACAACTATGTCCACGCCGCCAGAGTTAAGACATTGAAAAATTTCCAAGGCTCAATGGCCCAGGCTTAGTGCCAACTAAAAATCCACTTAGAAAAAGCCAAGCAAAAAACGAACTTGAAAACAAACGTGCAAATATTTACATAAATGTTAAGGCCACGAAGGGCCGCATGTTTGTCCCTCACAAGTCTCACACAATGTTTTTCTAAAACGGGCACGATGGCCCGGCCTCCTTCAGTCTAGATTCAGGGGGGGAAGCTCGACATCATCCTCAAGAAGGGCCGCCAGCGCCACTCCGGGGGTCTTCATCGAGCTGATCAGCGCCAGGAGCTCGTCGTCAGAAGCCTCGAGGAAGCCCTCGCTGACGGCGTCGACATTGAAGTTCTCGTAGTGAGACTTCACTACCGCCAGCGTCATCTGGACGCCCGTCAGCAGAGCCTCCTTGAGCTGATCGCCCACCCGACCGTGGAGAACCTCCAGACGGCTTCGGACCTGAGGGCTCCCCACTGGTGCCGAGGGTATCGCACAACACGCGTGCCACCTTCTGATCGGCGACTTCGGCGCCATGAGCAGCGTTGAGGGCGGCAATGGTCCCCTGGGCGCTGACGGCCTCCACCTTCAGGGCTGTGGCGGCAAGCCGATCAGACAGAGAAGACGAAGAACGGCGAACAACCTATGCGGATAAAAATGGAAAGCGTAAGACTCACCTTCGACTTCCTCCTGTGCCTTCCTCGCTCCCTCCCGAACGGAGTCGACCTCGCCCACCGCCTGGCTCAGGGCCGCCTAGGTCCGGTCTAGATCCTGCCGCCAAGGCTTCGGCGACGGTCTCCTCGGCGGCGAGCGTCCGCGCGGCGTCCCGCTCCTGCACAGCCTCGGCCAGGGCAGCCTCCAGCCGCCGAATTTGCTCCTCCATGGTAGCGACTCGGCCCCGAGCCTCTGCAACCTCATTCTTCAAGGATTCCCGGTCGAGGCTAAGGTCAGCCAACCGGGCAGTTGCGTTAGCAAGCTCCTCCTGGGAGCGGGCGAGAGCCTGCCTCTTGAGCTCAAGCTGCTTCCAGAGGCCAAGGCCTTGGCGGAGGAAGCAGGACTTCTTGCGGGATGTCGTCATGAGCTCCTGAGAGAAGAAAAAGGCGAAACGGGTAAAGCAAAGATATCAAATCCTAAAGGAGCATATCAAGCGAACGAAACGCGCAGACTTACCTGGAGCCGCTCCGCAAAGTCCGAGTCGATGGAGTCTGCGAGGAGGCGTAGGCTCTCCGACCACTTCGACCCGAGGTCCTGGATGCCGTCCCAGCGTGCGGCCTCGACGTCGTCCCGCAACGTGAAGACCGACGGGGCCTCGGGGTTGGTCTGGTTGGTCCACTCGATGCGGGAGCCGGTCAACATCTAGGGAGGCGACCCCTGAAGGACCAGCGCCATGGAGTCCGCAGGGGGAGGAGGCACGGTCTCCGCCGGAGGAGGGATGTCGACGTCCATGACCGCGACTCTGGCGTCAATCAGCTCCGACAAGGAAGCGGCGATCAGCGCTCCCGAGGCGACCCCGGAAACGTCGACGGGAGCCTCGGGAGCCAGAGCCGAGGCCGTCCCCTCGGCGGCAGCTGAAGTTTTTGGTGCAGCAACAGCAGCCGCTGCCACGACGACTCCAGAGGAGGGGACCACCTCGGCCGCCGCCACCGGGCCCTCGGACGGACAAGTCTCTGCCGCAGGAGCTTCCTCGGCCGTGCTCCGGGCCTGCACCTTCAGAGTCTTCTGGTGTGAGACCTGGAGTGCCGAGCCCTGGTGCTTCCTAAAAACGAAGGAAGTGGGCACCCACAGCGAAGGACCGAAACAAACGAAGAGATGTCGGAAAAACGACTCACCTGGTCTTGGGGACCAACGTCTTCTTCGCCACTGCGGCGGCGCTCCTCGGAGTGACGGGCCCGGTGGATGACGCGGGTCGCGTTGCCGGCGGCGGAGTCGGCAGCACCTCGACGTCAGGGCGGGCCACGCCCAGAGGTCCCCCTGATGACAGGGGCTCTGTTTGGCCACCGGTCGCCACCTCAATGTCGCCGCCCCTCGGCGGAGACACCCTTGTCCGGGAGGACCCCATCTCAGGGTCTAGGGTGCAAACCTTGCCCAACTCTGAAGCGGGTGGCGTCCTCTCCCTGCTCCCTCCGCTCTCTGCCATCTGGACGATCACCGGCACAACGAGGACGGGGGCCTGCTCCGATGGGGGCTCTTGGACCCCACCACCATCGGCGGTTGAAGGAGCGCCCTTCGCCGCCTCGGGCGCCATTGGCCACCGGCCTTCAAGGCCCCGGCCCCGAGAGCCTCATCACCAGAAGCCGTGCCTCCGGCCGCGACCTCTGAAAACTTTGCCCGGGGGCTTAGGCTATGGCCCCCGGCACTTCCGCCGGCGTGCGCCGACATGGGAGCCTTGCCCTGCTCGTCGGCGCCCACCGCGGGCTCTGCAGCCACCATGGGCTAGTCATCATCGTCGAAATCGTCGTTGCCGTCATCGTCATCATCCTCATCATCTTCTTCAGGGGACTCCTCGATCGGGCGTTCCTCCCTCTCCTGCCTTCTACGCCTCCTCTCGAGCGCCTCGCGAGCAAGCCTCTTCTCTTTCTCCTTTTTCTTGTCGTCCTACTTCTTCGCTGCCTCACCATGGGCACGGTTCGCCGCCCTGCGCACCGCATCCTCGGGGACGAGTGGCTCAATCGACTTGAGCACCCGCCTCACCCCCTGCCGACAGAGGTGAAAGACATGCACGGGTGAGCGACAGTAGAAGAGATAAAGGGCTACAAGGAAGGAAGGAAGAGGGAGTCGATGAAGGCTTACGAAGTGAATATGGCGCGGGTGAGGTCGCATCGGCACCCACACTAGGCTCGTCCCATGAAGGAACTCCGCTCAGCGTAAGAGCATTCGAGGACCTCCGCGGTGGTGTTGTCGTACGGGAGCATCGAAGTGCCCTCCCGCGGTGTGTCCGGCTTCATCCGGTCCATCCGAACTTCTCGACGCATCAAGGGCACCACGGGCCCGTTGATGAAATTGCGCTGCCACCGCGGCCGCCGTCACGCCATGGCTGTTCATGGTGTTGAGGAGCTCGAGGAGCGGCTCTACGAGCTTCCTCTTACGCTTGTCGGGTCCCCAGCTCCAGCGGGGGGGAACCTCCCGGATTACCCTGCCGGTGTAAGGAGGGAACGCGCTGTCGTCGTTTCGCAAATAGAACCATTCCCTCGTGCCACCCTTTATTGGAGGTGGTGGTCTTCGCCGGGACGTACTCCCTCTCGCGGCCGACGTCGCGCAGGAAGAGGGCGCAGCCACCGGCACGAGGGATCTGCCGCGACGCCACTACAAAATTAAAAGCACGAATGGAAAGGGAGTGCTGAAGAAGATTATACCATCGATTAGTGAAGATCTAACCAATCACCAATATGAATATATCAATCACTCGATGGTGATGATCACAATGAAATCCGGAAGACCAACACAATGGAGAAAGAATTTATCCCATGGTTCACGTGCTTGCCGGCACGCTAGTTCCCGTTGTGTCGACCACTACTCGGTGGTTCGGTGGCTAATCGACAACCTATGTCAAGCTCAACAAATGAGCGCCACAAGAACCTACCACGAGTAAGGTAACTCAATGACACGAGCAATTTACTAGTTCTACCTTGCGGCTCTCCGCCGGGGAAGGTGGCAACCCCTCACAAAGATCACCGGGAGTGGCCGGAGACAATCTCTAACTCCGCCAACTCCGCCGCTGCTCCAAGACCATCTAGGTGTCACCAAGAGTAATAAGAGAAATCCGTAGCAACAACGATCAACAAGTGCCTAGAGATGATCTAGATGAGCCAATGCACTCGGATCACTCTCCTATTCACCAAAACTTGTGGAATTCTGTCAGTTTAAACCCTATTCTATATTGGTTACTTGCTTTTATATCCTTTTTCATGTTTAGTTCACGGATGAAATTATACAATAATTACCGTCAACAGAGATCCAAATTTTAATGTGCCTCTATAGATGCTCGAATATAAGAAAGAGAGTGTCTACACATCTGTTGATAGATTTATTAACCCTAAATCTATCAAATGTTTGACAAATAAACAGTTAGACACATCGGCCAACAAAAATTGACAATTTTGAAATAGAAAACAATCTGTCAAATTTGCATAACACAGGTAAAAAAACAACAAAGATCCAAAATCCGTCAGCACACAGATCATCCCACGTGCTCCTAGTACAGCAAAGTGCGCAGTGTCACCAATGTGCCTATGTGCAGAATCACACGCTGCCCTGCCAGCCACTACAACTCAGCTGTCAGTACAAAGATCCAAAACCCATTAGCACAAAGATCCAAAACCCAATAATCATCTAGTGGTACAGGTAGCCAGAGCGCATGCTGAACTGAAGACTGAGCTCCACATGCCTTTTGCATAGTTCTTTAATGAGTACTTAGGAGGCTCTCTGGAAGGAGATCTGAGAGGTGATGTTGATGCCTGAAAGGCTGAAACTGTCAGGATTCAATGATCCACCCATTTCCATAGGAGCAGTAAGTCATCGTCTGAATTCTCCATTAAGATCATTATTTTACTGCATTAGCAGCCATGAGCTCTATGTGCCGTGCCTGAAAGCATCAGTGACATAAAAGGTTAGAAAAATGATAGCTTCTTAGCAAACTCAGGACCGTTCTTATCTTCCTCCTTGTAGAATCTAACATTCTCACAACAGACCACACAGAGAGACACGAACACACAACTAAACAAACACACATACGGCCCCCTTCCCCTTCCCCCACCCCCACAAACACACACACATACATAAACTATCATGAACGTGTACAATAACTGAACAACTCAAAGACATACTTAGGCTACCTCAAACTATTACATCAGCACAAATACAAAAACACACGCGTTACACACATAACCGCCCCCCAACACACACAAAACCACAAAGAACGCACACACAAACCCAAATACAAACTACGGCATCAGCACAAATACACAGAAACAAACATAAACCCCCCCCCCCCCGAAACACGCACATACACACACCTGAAATAAGCAACTCAACTAATTGCACCAAAACAACAATGTTCAAATCTGCTACAACACGTCTCCAAAAGTTGACCCACAACCACAAAAACACAGAGAAATACACACAAATGGAGAGAGATAATCACACACAAAGACACTTACACCCACCCACACACACACACACTAAAATCACCATCATTCGGCATCAAATCCAGTAGCAGCAACAGCTCGAAAAGCACCTTAAGCGGCAGCAGCAAAAATATTGAAACAAAAAAGGCCAGCAAAGCAAATCTCCAATCACACGCAAACAACAACAAAGGTGTATAAAAGGACCCACAAAAAGCCCAATAGTGATGAGGGACATCATATAGATGGATCATGAACATTCAAGAGTATTCAAGCATATGAATTCAAACTAGATTTTGATGAATTTACAAAACTAAGAGTTAGAGGAGAAATCTGACTTTACTACTGGGATGATGAAGTCAAACTGAGTTTTACCTCTATGTTTCTTGGAGATTTGTTTAATCTAGAAGTAATATGATGTCATAGCATATGTCATATACAAGATACTAGAAGATACTAAGGATGTCCTATGTGTCATTGAGTAATGTATTAGTTGTCATCTAGTAGGCTAGTAGTTGTCATATTAGGTGTATGTTAGTTGTGTAAGGGCTCATAGACTATAAATAGAGGCAATGTCCTCAAGTTTTGTAACTTATGACTTGTATACTCTCTACCATATAAATAGAACTTCTTGTTTCTATCTTAAGATCTTGGACTAGATCTTGTTCTTGAGCTTTGGATTGAGCTCGTTCTATCCGTGGATTCGGATTATAGTTCGTGGATTCAGACTGCCCTTAGGGCGTTATCTACTAGCACATTAAAACTGTTCCTTCAACACTTTGTGCTAATTCTACACATCAGCACCTGAGTTGATCCTCCAATATAGTGTGCTGCATCAAATAGACATAACTGCAACAGCCAAAAAAAAGTAAAGCCTAATCATTCCTCATCATAGAAAAGCCCAACCTGTCACTCGCATAAAGCAGATATTTGATTCAAACCTCTTGCAAAAACTAGAAATAAACTAATATCATAGAGAGCCCATTTTCATATTAATTAGTGACTGTCAGAGGCAGTGTACAAATCTCTACAACTAATAAGAATAAAAAGAAGAATAGAATTTGGTGCGACTTTTTTTTTTTCTTGCCATCCTACCTCCCACCTGCCTCCTGTCATCCTCGCACGCGCCGACGGGTGGGCCTTCCACTCCCCTTTCTTCCCCGCGCTCGGCCCTCCTCCCCAACAATCACACATATTCTCCATTTCCTTCCCCCACCCGAGACGTGCGACCAACTCATCCCTGCCGATATCGCCCTTCACCGCCTCCGCTCCTCCCCCGTCCTCGCCCTGCGCCGCCTCCGCGCATCCGCACGTCCACGCTCCTCGCCTCGCGCCCCCTCCTCTCCTCCCCGCTGCATTTCAAACCCAAAAAACCACCCATTCCCTCCCAATCATCGGCGGCTCGCGAGATGGGCGGCGGCGGGGCGGAAGCTGGGGGGCGGCGGGCCAAAGAAGAAGCTAGTGTCGCGGTCCGTCAAGGCCGGTCTGCAGTTCCCCGTGGGCCGCATCGGGCGGTATCTGAAGAAAGGACGGTACGCGCAGCGCGTGGGCACGGGCGCGCCCGTGTACCTCGCCGCCGTCCTCGAGTACCTCACTGCCGAGGTGCTGGAGCTGGCGGGCAACTGCGGCGTGCGACAACGAGGAGCTCGCCATCCGCAACGACAAGGAGCTCGGCAAGCTGCTGGCCGGCATCACCATTGCGCACGGCGGCGTCCTCCCCAACATCACTCTGTCCTCCTCCCCAAGAAGGCCGCCGACAAGGCCGCCGCTGCCGCCGCCGATGGCGCCAAGTCCCCCAAGAAGGCCGCCGCCAAGTCGCCCAAAGAAGTAGTCGTCTGATCTGATCTCAGCAGCTTTTGAGGGAGTGGTGGTGCATGCATTTTGTGTTCTGAAGCTTTGGAGGGATCTGAAAAAGGCTGGTTTTGTGTTCTTGGCCCTAATCCGTCGTTACACCTGCTTTGGAGGGATCTGAAGCTGCTGCTGCCTGCTACCACAGCCCAGAGGTGAGTGACTGACCAGATGAATTCGGCAATCTTGTGGTGCTGCTGCCGTGCTGCTGGTTGGGTTCCCTTTCCCTGCAAGATTTTTTGAGGCGGAAAGGGGGAAAAAAAATCTTCCTTGCTTTTCTCTACCCCTACCTATCTCTCTCTTCCGCTGCTTCTTTTCCCAGCCTTTTTCAGCGGTATAGACTGACTCTGATCATGATGGTGGTGGTGATGGCGGCTGTGCAACGGAAATGCTTCTTGCCGTGCTTCTTCCGCCTCATGTTAGTTCTAGCGGTGGGTGGTGATGGGATCTTCATCTTAGTACTATCTAGGATTTAATGAGAAGAGGAGGAAGCACCTTGCTTTCTTTTGTATTTTGTAATCATTTATCTCTGGTCTGCATCTATCAAGTTGTGAATCTGTTCTTGGCCCTAATTTTGTCTCTGATTCCAAATAGGCTCCATCCTATCATGGCTCCGAGGTCGCGCTGGTCTGCACGGCGACGACGGCGAGGATGCCACACATGTGCTGCGTGCTGCTTCGTTCGTGGACGGAACGGCGGCGTGGATGCCGCACGTGGCGGCATGTGCAACGGCAGCGTGGAGATGTTGCGGTGGCAGTCTTGGCTGCTCAGTGGGCAGTGGAGAAAAGACGACCCAAAGAAGGACATGGCCAGTGAGTTTTCACAAGTTGACATGGTACTTATTATCTCTCGTGAACTACAAGTACATACATTGTTTTCAAATAATTTGTTAATCATTCTCCAAATTCATTATGTTTGTTTCATCTTTGCCTTTTACCTTATTGTTTTTGGTGTGCCATGGTCAATTACCCAGAGAATGGTTACCGTCCTGAAGATTGCATTGTGACGCCTGCAGTTTGATCAAATGGAGGATACTCAAGATTACAGGTATTGATGTTGTCTAATTCAATTGCTACACTACACAAGGTCCATGCTATCACCAAAACAGAAAATTATGTGTGGTCTCTACAGTTGGTGATCTTACAGTGTCTAGGAATGTGTTTGAACCTATAGGCTGCAGAGGTCTTTTTTTTGGCATTTTGAACTCTCTATATGGGAGCACACTTAGTGAGTCCCTATCTGAAATAAATTAGCATTCTCATACTAGGTGTCAGATCCCAGTTATAATTGAAACAATTGATATTGTTTGATGAACACATGGGAAAACTAAAAGCGCAATGCACTAGCAATCCTCTTTCTGAATCTCTATTTCTATGCAGCTGTTGTGAGAAGTAAAATAAGCATGTAATCTGTTTACTGTATCTATGGTTACACATTAGACTAAACTCAGTGTATACTCTGTCTGTGCTCTATGATCATATGATGCTGTGTTTTTATTTTTGCAATACAATTTAATCCTCTCACCACCACTAACATTCTGAGTTTTGTTTTCCATATATAAGAAACTTAAGTTGATGGCAAGGTACATTTGTTAGCACCTTTACAAGTTGGGGAGCTGAGAGAATGGTTTAGTACAAGAGAAAATGCCTGATGAAGGACTAGGGTCTTGCCTGGCCAAATTAGCCGATCTGTGCTAGACCATTGCACTACCTATTGATCTTGCTGAACTTGTGCTAGGTGCTGTCAAATCTTCTCTTTTTCCTTCATTTTTCTAATAATGCTATTGGGTTCAATAATTTACCTAGAGTTATCAAGCCATCTGGGTTCGTTGCAGTGTCAAATGGGAGAGGTTCAAAAGCTTTATTAGAATCGATGGAACAAGACTCTACAGTTCAGTTTCAGTGGTGATCCTTAGCTCGATTTGATTTGCTTGGATTTTTTTAGATCTCAAATCTTCGTAATGGTGGGAAATAATTATGTGCGTTCCTCTGGAGTTCGTAACATTAACTTATAGTGTCTAAAATATTGCAAGCTGCCCTCTCAAAAACTCTTATGGCAACATACTATTGTTTGCCTAGAATCTGAGTTCTGAAACCTACCATGCCATGACTTGATGTAATGGAATAAAATTGATTAAGTTCAGATGGATAAACATGCCACTCACTGTTTGATTCATTTAATCATCAGTTACTCTTGGTATAACAGGCACAATAAGCCACTTCAGGCTTCAGTCTGTGTTGTGGAACATTATGGCAAACATTGAAATATTGCTTCCTTAAGTCCATGGAATTTCTGTAATGACATATAATGGTTTATGGTTTGTATCTAAAACAACTAAAAAGGATGCCAATTTAACAAATACCTAATTCTTAGTTGGCGCAAAATACTTGTTCAGTGCCCTGCATTTCCTTTGATAAGCATCAAGGCTGCTGCGTGCCAGCAATACAACTTACTTTAGATGAATCCAAGCAGTACACAATAATTTGCCCCACAATCTCTCCAGTTACCTAATATGAATTGTCAATGTCATCATTACACAGTACACAGTTTAATACACCTTTGATAAGCATCAAGGCTGCCGTTTGCCATCACATCAAGGCGTTTGGTGTTACTTGCCAGCTGCAGTTCTACAGATATTGGCACTCCATTAGTCCATTATCAGGTACATTTTGTGACTGCTGGATAATTGGCATGATTTGTTTCTACTTTTGAGTTCCTGATAAATGCCCAATGATATACACAACCAAGAAAAGATTATTTGAGGCACATGATAAAATCTGGGAACTAAATTTGAGAGAAAAAGAAACTTTCCAGATGATTTTTAAATTGAAGCTAATAACTGAACTTTTTTTCAGAATCATGGCTGTATGGACATAGTAGTGCATTCTCAAACATATATAAATTGCTCTTACTGCTAAGCAATTAATAAACCAGCCTCTACTTAATCATGGTCCACTAAGGCACTGAATGCCTAATCCGTGGAATGGTAAACAATTAATTACTAATTTGACTGTGAACTGTATATGACTATGAGAAATGGCAGCCGTGGCCTTAGCTCCGGCAGCTTTGCAATAGAGCAGTGCCAACCATGGCTTGTCCAACTTTCTGAAATTGGCATATTAGTGAGAGGATCTACATGTATTGTAAATGAAAATCTTTTAACATCACACAGGTTTACTCAAATTTCAAAGAATCCATAGATATATCTTTTTTGTTACATCAAAATATCTAGATCTCTGAATTGCGAGTCAGCATAATGTTGTCTTGTGATAATATTGACTTGCTGCTGCTCTGGTACAATATTTTTTTACCCCAAATATATGTGCATTAATTGTTACCCCAGAATTGGATGCCTGTTTAGAGATTTGTTGTGTTACTAAAATGTTCATAGGTAATGTATGATACTGCAATGAACTGAAATTCTTAAGTAAACCCAGCTAGGGTTCAGGTTGCCTTTTCTAAGACTGAACTGCTGACTACTTACAGCTCTAAAAGTTGAGCTGACAGTCACCGGACAGAGGACGCGTTGTCCGCTTGATTGCATCTCCAGATCGAGACCCAAGTTCCCAGTCCCAGCTGGTTTGTTTCTGTTGCGAAGATGGTGGCACCGCATTGGAGTCAGTTGTTTCAAGACTTACGTTGGAAGCCAGGAACGCACACTAAGTATCACCATGGTCTTTGGATGATTGTACCGCGTGAACACATGAAACCTTTGCAGTTCACTCTTTTCTTAAAAGTCAAAATGGAGTAGCTGTTTTTCTTTACCCTCAGGTTTGAATAGCGTCCAATCCCAGTTAATCATAGAGGTTATGAGCCTGCGATGCTTTATTCTCCGTGTCTGATAATTTCACGAAGTTTTTTTTTAATTTAAATGTTTCTTTAATGTTGGCACAGTATTGTTATCTTATCATGCGATTAGTGTGTCTTTTCTACAGAAGTTTAAATGTCCCGTAGCAAGTAGCAACGCACGGACACGCTACCTAGTACGAAAGAAAAGTCAAAGGAGAGCAGATCACAAGCCGAAATTGCAGGCAACGCACATAATCTCCGCCATGGGCCACCATCAGCACCTCTCTCATCTCAAGGTATCTCTTTAAACTAACCTGCAAGCAGAATATAGAGGACAAGAGTTATTGCAATACCTAGCAACGACAAATGTACCATCATATCAAAGAAAAGAGGGTAAATACAAATCAGATGAGTTTTTTTTAAAAAAAAAACATCAAACACCGTGTCATGTAAATGGAGGGTTAAAAAAAAATCCAAAACATTTACAATAAAGAACTACAGAAGTAGGACATCCAGGACAGAATAGACCCGAAATGACGTTCCTGGTGCAGTCAATATACCTTTTATTTCAGTTTACAAAATACATGCGGACAAAAGGGAGCATCCCTCCATCAGTATCTGTCCATATATGACTGCAGATAAGGGTAACTGTGTTAATAACGAGAGATAATGAAATTAACTATCTATGTCCTGAAGGGAAATCAAGTAAATGCCTCCTTAAGCGAGAAATCCATTTGGCATTTTTTCTTTAAAGGAAGAATTTGAGAACAACAAATAAATTATCATAGAAGCCAGTAAAAATACCTACAGTGTGCAATGCGAGGCCAGTGCGAAATTTCCTTATCATATCCTGTTCTGAAATGAAGTCGAGATTAACTTGGACATAGAAGTGTCAAGTGCGCACTTCAGTCAAGATTATCAACCAGTTTACATTTTTAGTGAATAAACTTATGTCATAGAGTTTCACGTATCTTTGAGATGTTCAAATGGAGAGTGATGCTATTCTGAAAGTGGCACTCAGACAGATAAAAATAGAAATATGCTCACCTGCACAGTATATGTCCGGGACGTCATATCAAGGCCAACAGTACCAACTTTGGGCATGTAATTCCTCATTTTTTGGTATATGTCCGGGATTGTTTTTGTCAGATTTTACACGAAACAGTAACAATCATTGCCTAAGGCATATCTGAATTCTGAAAATAGGTGCTCAACACATAGCTGGGTAACTAGCAAGTCTATGTTCTGGTGTCAGAAATGGGAGCAGTAGTTAACAGCCCAGGAGCAAAACAAAATTAAAAAAAAAAAACTTACAAGGTTAAAGGACAAAATTACCTTTGGCATTATTGGTATGTCACTCAGTACCCATTTTGGCTCAAAGCCAAGCCCAAGAAATCTTATTCCCATTTCCTCTCCAACTGCTTTATGTTAAGTCTATATATATCAGTCCTATCTATAGGCATACATGTCTAAATATAGCATGAGGCTCTCTATATATCTCTCATGCTGTGCCTATGGATATCTTATCTTCTGATTTTCTGATCTCCAAGGTTAGTAACATGATACCAAAGCCATGGAATAGGGTTAGGATTAGACTGATCTAATTCTCCCCCGATCCATTTTTTTCACCTTGGGATCCTTCTTTGTGCGGCCCGCCGCTATCCGGTGTTAGCCCGTCGTCGCATCATTCCAGTCCTCTTCGTGTGGCCCATTGCCTGCGCGCCATCCTTCGTCGCCTGACCTCTGCACCGTCAGTCTTCCGTGCGAGCAGAGGAGGCGGTTGGGACGCGGTCCGTCGCTCGTCCTCTGCATCGTGGTCTTCCGCGCGAGCAGAGGAGGCCAGGCCAGTCTTCGTCGATCTGCGCGGACGGTGCGACTCGGTCCTACCTCGTCCGTGCGACTCGGACGTGCCTCATCCACTCGCTCGGGTTGGGACGCGTTGGCTAGTCCATCTTCCTCGATCCGCGTGACTCGGTCGTATCGATCCGTGCGACTTCGTCTGCTCGCTCCTCCGCTCTTCAGCGCGAGCAGAGGTGGCCAGATAGTTCTTCGTCGTGTGCCTCGTCCGCTCGTGCCTCCTGTCTTTAGGCTCTCCTCAGTCGTGCCGCACATCCTCTTCTAATGCCCGTTCGTGGACTGCCTGCTCGTCGATCAGAGGTTCCTCTGCTCTATTCTGATTTCCTCTACTGCTGTTGCTGGTCAGAGTCTTGGTGAAGTTCTGTTTGGTACTCCTTCTAACTATGATCACCTTCGTGTTTTTTACTGCACTTGCTATGTCCTCCTTGCACCTCGTGAGCGGACTAAGCTGACTGCTCACTCAGTTGAGTGTCTTTTTCTGGGGTATAGTCCTGAGCATAAGGGTCACCAATGTTATGACACCTCCTCTCATCATCTTCGTATATCTCATGATGTCACTTTCGTTGAGGATCGTCATTTCTTTTATAACCCTTCTACTCATCCATCGTGTAGTTGTACAGAGTCAACATCCTTCATGTGTCTTCCACCTATACTTAGTGATGTTGACACTCCTACACAACTCGTGTCTTCCAACCCACCCAACACTCTTGTGTCTCTGGACACTTCTAAAAATTCTCCACATACTCATGACAACTATCCTCCTAACAGTGTTGATCATCCCCCATTAGATCTTTCTGAAACCCCTCCTTTGAAAAACCACCTGTCGTCAAATACTGCACTTGTCGTCCCCAAGCCCCATACAACCACTTCCTTGGCCAGTCTTGCTACTCCCAATGTTGATGCTTATGTTAATACTAATCACTCATGTGCTTTTTCTGATGAGTCACAGGGTGGTACGAGATATAATCTACGCGACCATGCTACTATTGGACCTCCTGACAAGTATGGTTTTCCTTGTGTCACTGTTGTTGTGGAAGAGCCAACCACCTATCAAGAGGCCTCTAGCATTCTAGAATGGCAACTTGCTATGTGTGAGGAACTTGCTGCCCTTGACCGTACAGGAACTTGGGATATTGTTCCATTACCCTCGTATCCTGTGCCTATTACATCCAAGTGGGTCTTCAAAACTAAAACCAAGTCAGATGGTTCTATTGAGAGATATAAAGCCCAGTCTAGTTGCCAGAGGTTTTTAGCAAACTCAGGGGCTGAGATTATGATGAGACATTTGCACCTGTTGCTCATATGACCACTATTCGTACTTTAAGTTGCAGTGGCTCCTTCTTCTTCTTGGACAATCTCTCAGATGGATGTTAAAATTGCCTTTCTTCATGGTGATTTAAATGATGAAGTTTATGTACAACCACCCCCAGGAGTTAACTGCCCCTCGAGGTTATGTTTGTCGTCTTCGTCAGGCTTTATATGGTCTTAAATAGGCCCCTCGTGCTTGGTTTGAGCGCTTTGTCTTTGTCATTTGGGCTGCTCGTTTTTCACCTAGTGATCATGACCCTGCTTTATTTATCCCATCTCTCCTCACAAGGACGTACTTTGCTGCTTCTATATGTTGATGGTATATTGATTACGGGTGATAATGCAGACCACATTTCTTATATCAAGAAGCAACTTAGGGCACAATTTCAGATGTCTGATTTAGGTCCTCTCAGTTATTTCTTAGGCATTGAGGTTAATGATTAACCAATCTGCAAAGGGCTGCTATCTTTCTCAGTCCAAGTACATACAAGACCTTATTGCTCGTTCAGGCATCACTGGCCATCGGACAGCTGCGACACCTATGGAACCTTCATTTGCAGCTTCGTCCCACTGATGGTACTCCTCTTAAGGATCCATCTAGATATCAGCATATTGGTTCTGTTCACTTGAACTTATCAGTCAGCATCAACCATCCGTATAGCAGCGTTTTTCTCTCACGACAATCAGCCAGCCAGCCATACAATCCAGCCAGCCAAACACAACCATTGTGGGCAGCCTTGTTTATCTCACTGTTACTCGACCTGATACTTGTCCATGCCTATCCATATTTTGAGTCAGTTTGTGAGTGCTCCTAAATCCTGTCCATTTTGGCCATTTATTTCGTGTCTTGCGGTACTTGAGGGGGACATCATCTCGCAGTTTATTCTATGCCCCTGACAGTCCGCTTCAGCTTCATGCTTACCTCGACTCCACTTGGGCGAGTGACCCAACAAATCGCTGTTCTATGATAGGGTACTTATTCTTCTTGGGTCCTCTCCTATTGCATTGAAGTCCAAGAAACAAGCCGATGTATCTCGTTCTAGTGCAGAGGCAGAACTTCGAGCACTTGCCACCACTACTGCAGAAATCGTATGGCTTCGATGGTTATTGGCTGATTTCGGGATTTCCTGTGATGCTACCACACCTCTTATTTGCGATAATACAGAAGCTATACAGATTGCCAATGATCCTGTGAAGCATGAACTTACCAAACATATTGACGTCGATACTTTCTTTACTCGGTATCATTGTAATCAGCGTACCATTGCTCTTCAATATGTGCCATCCGAGCTGTAATTGGCTGACTTCTTCACTAAAGTGCAAACTAGAGAGCAACATCGGCTTCATTTGCTCAAACTCAGTGCTTCAGATCCTCTATTTCCACCTTGAGTTTGAAGGTGGGGGGGGGGGGTTAAGTCTATTATATCAGTCCTATCTATAGGCATACATGTCTAAATATAGCCATGAAGCTCTCTATATATCTCTCATGCTGTGCCTATGGATATCTTATCTTCTCATCTTTTGATCTCCAAGGTTAGTAACACTTTAACCTACAAGAACAGTCAAACTGGCTGGAACTTCGTTCCATTATCTAAAAAAAGAACAGGCAAACTGTTAGGTCACACCTTAATTGCACTGAACTACAAGAAACAATACAATGTGGTATCAGACAACTTTGAAAATTTTACCATGAGAGTAGCCCTGTTCGATTTTTCAATATGTTGTGGTATGGTCCGCTCTTCAACTATATATCAGAGCAACAGATCCAATAGCTGAGCTAACCTTGGCAAAAAAAAAAAAGCAACATTGATGACCATAAGAACCCATTCCACACGAATAACAATAACAACTTATCATGGCAGGCAGCATGGGCTGAGCTAGCTCGCCCAACCCAACATGACAAACATAAACACCAGCAGTCTTTAACCCTATGACCTCCTCACGCTATAAGATTTTGCCAATCAAGCAAATCTACACCACAACCATGTAGCAACATAGGCAAAAGCGCACTTACATAAATCGACCGCAAGAATAGACTCCTGTGCAGCCGTCGGCACTGGGGAAGCTGTGCCCGAGGATCCCGCTCCCACTCCATCCACCGCTCGCTCGCTGCGGCACAACCCACACCACCGCTCGCACGGCACAGCTCAGCGGATGGCACAACTCAGCAGAAGGCTCCAACCACCACTCGCTCACTCGCAGCAACACAACCCACATCACCGCCTGGCGCCGAAGGCTCTGCCCCAGCTCAGTGGAAGGCTCCACCCACAACTCAACGGAAGGCACAGCGAGGCTCGGTGGGAGGAAGCGGGCGTGCGAGGGCGTTTGCCCCTGCCCCCGCCCCCGCTTGCGCCAAGCGCGTCGAGACGAGAGAAGCGGAACCTGACGATAGGAGGATTGGGGGAAATCGGTGGGAGAAGAATAGGATGTGCTATCGGGTTTGTGGGTTTCGAATCTAATTCATGGACCTGTCAGCGTGGCTGTACGCCCTTGAAAACAAACTGAACGGCTCAGATTTTGACAGATAAAAACCAACAAAATAGATAGAGTGATTGAAACAAAACAGAATACAAGGACATCTAAGAGGCCGACACGCTTATTGGAATACATCATGCAAGGAAATTAAAACTTAGCATATGCACGTCTGGGACGGGGATCATAAATTGGAATTGGGTCCAAAACAACATCAAATTGTGGTGGCGCCAATGATCTTCTAGATGGCCTGCAGCGCCTGGATGGTGTTCTCCAGGTAGAAGGCGAGTGGGGCAGAGATAGCAGAGTGGGTTGGCCGCCATCTCTTGCTTGACGTCCTCATCGGCGCTGGCCACTGGCACTTCAGGGTTCTACAGGCTGTTCACTTAACCGAACCGCCTGTAGAAAAATTTTTCTACAGACGGATCACTTAAACGAACCGCCAGTAGAAATGGACTATTTCTACTTGCGGTTTCTTTAAGAAAACTGATGGTGCAAATGGATTTGCACTGACGGTTCGTAATACTGGGCCCACTGTTTTTTTCTAGTGGCGTACGTCAACGAGAACCGCCTGCAGAAATAAAAACACACCATCAGCGTAGAGCTTTTCTGTATTAGTGTTCTTGGCCTGCTCGAGGTAGGCGATCATGCGCGGCGTGTCGTAGAGGGAGCTGGCCTCCTGGTCGCCCCTTCCTGCAGCACACTGGCAGGCATGGGAGATGATGGTGGCGAGCGCGTAGGGGTGGCCGAGCTTGTCGTAGAGCGGCTGCGACTCCATGTATTCCAGCAGCCGGAGCAGCTCGGCTCGTAGCACGTTCACCATCCTGTCGCCGTCGTCCAGCACGATGTCCTCCAGCGCCTTCTGGGCGTCCATGATCTTGCCCCGCGCGTCGTCCAGGTTCCTGCCATCCGCGAGCTCGCTGGCCTGGCTGATCAGGCCGGCGTGCTGCAGGCGCACCTGCTCGGCCTGCACCGTCCGCTCCTCGATGCCGTCGCCGTCGGGAAGGCTCGGCTCCGGCTTGCGCACCCGCTGGATGTTCTGGGGAGGCTGCAGCGTCTCTTGGGCGGCGTAGCTGTGCCTTGCCACCGCCAAGGTCGCGTTGTACTCCTCGGTGTCGGGGCTCTCGTTGAGGGTGAAGTTGACAGAGACCTTGCGCGTCTCCCCACTGAAGAGGGTGCCGAACTTGATGGTGATCACGCCGTTGCCGTCAGTGGTCTGCGTGTGGTCCATTCCGGGTGCCACCGCCATCGTCTCCAGGTCGCCGTCGGCCGTCTTGGGGGTGAGCGTCAGCCGCACGTCCTGCGCCACCACAGTGAGGAGGCCACCCAGCAGCTGCGCGAAGGGCGCGCTCATGGTTCGTACCGTCCGGCACCGTGCTGTACGTCCCGCCGGGGGATTTCTTGGCGATGTACGTCCGTGAGCAGCTACCAAATGGCAGGTTTGTTAGCAATATCATGAATGGGAATTGGGAAGAGCAATAGTGCTGCTTTGCTTTGCATTGCATTGCTTGGTGTATGTCCATACATAACATACCTTGTGGTCTGTTCCGTCTCCAAAACCAAAGGTGTAGATGGACACCTCGCCGGGGTCGACGTGCCTCGGGTCTCCGGCCGTCTTCGCGTAGGGCTTCCCGTCGGACATGAGGAAGATGTTGGCGGTGCGGGACTCCGTGAACACGCGGTTGGCGACGACGGCCAGCGCCAGGTCAAGGCCGGCCTTGATGTCGGTGGCACCATGGGCAACCATGGAGGCGGTGACTTTCTTGAGATCGGCCTGGGCGGCTTGGGTCATGGGACGCAGCTTAGTGAGCCTCTGGGCGTTGGTTGCGAAGGTGACGATGGAGAGGCGGTCAACAGGGGTAAGCTTCATGATGACGAACTGCAGGGCTCTCTTCACGCTCTCCATCTTGTGCCCCTCCATGCTGCCGCTCACGTCCACCACGGCGACCAGGTCCAGGCCCTCCCTCACGGCGGCGGAGGATGCTGCGGTGATCTCCACCACAGCCATCACTGAGTCCGCCGTCAGAGCCACGTCTTTCTTGCTGTACTTTGGAATCGTCATCTTCACCAGGCCCTGTTTGCTCCCTGCAACTTTAATTCCATGCATAAAAGAATGAACATCAGTCAATTGACATCCAGACGACATACATATATTGAATCCTCAATGCAGAATGATTCGAAAATGCGCCAACAGTCTACTCCAGTCAGTGTGCATGTATCAAAGGGAAGGCTGATCGACACCTCCATTCGGATTCGGGGTAGTACCAGGCTTCTCATCATCTCTGAACGCCATCCTGAACACCTGACTGCTAAGATGGAGCTGGACTATGCGCACGAGCGTGGACTAACACTGTGCTAACGAGGCAACTAGCTAGGACACCTTGCGCTTTTTATGTCATGGTGTAAATGGGTAGGCACATCTCTCTTTATATAGTGTTAGATAGGCTCTCACAGTATGCACCAAAGTTCCAATTTTTAATACTCCGATTGAAAATCTGGATGGATTATTGTTCTTGTGGAGTTAAGGCAGCGCTAAGTTAAACCAAGCCTTATATAATTCTGTTTTTATGGTGAGGGACTACCACACTAGTGATTGAACTGGTCACATGATATTAATTATTCAGCTGTAACGTAGTGATCACCGGAAGAAAGATGACACGCTCATATACATATGATAATTCGTATGTCGTTACCTCCGATTTCTTAATTATAATATGGCATAACACCGTTTGCTTCAACATCGCTTCCATCATTTGGATTCTCTATTATGGTCTTGCTTAGTGTTTTTAATTAACTCTGATACGTATCCATCCACCTGCCTCCTCACAATTCGGCCTGCCTCATAAGATCGTGTAAGAAAGCGTATATATTTTTGATGGGGCCAGCAAGATTGTTCCTTGGTCAAGGTTATTTTTTAAAATTATCATGTATACTGACATGGTTTCTTGTTGGGACGTTCTATATCTATTTCATTGCTATAACGAGCAAACACACGGTGATCTAATATTCATGCATGACTCATCCATAAGCAACAACATCTAATGAATGGAATGACTGGGGTGCGTAGGAATTCTTATTTCACTAAACAATGCTATATCAAGGACAAAACGCAAGCTTGCAATGGGTCAGTCTTCTGTGCACAACCTTATTGTAGGACAAATGTACGTCTAAAATTATAATACTATACGACGTTTAGTAATCACTTCATCTGCACTGTTAATAGGTCACTGCAATCATCAGTCCTCCAAATATATAGCCAATTTAAATGTGTGGTCTTGCTTCATATTTTTAGTTACTCAATCTATTCTGTAATATAAGCTGCCCACGTATGGTAATATTGAAATTTTGTTATTTGTGCCATAAAATTAGTACAACCATTTGATTTTATAAGTACAGAAGCAAATACAATAAATTTTTTATTTCAGATTAGTATAATCATGGCCTGTGTATTTTATAGAGCACAGACACTGGTACAGAAATGGGCTTTGTTCCCGGTTGGGAAACCGGGGGGTTTCCCAACCGGGAACAAGCTTCCAGGAGTAAATGTCACTACTTTTAATCCCGGGTCCAGAACCGAGATCAAAAGTGGACCTTTAGTCCCGGTTTGAAACACAAACCGGGACTAAAAGGTCTGCAGCCCAGACCACGTGTCATCGGGTCTGTGGAACCTTTTAGTCCCGGTTTGTATAAACAACCGGGACTAAAGCCTTCATTTTTTTTGTTTTTTGTGTTTTTTCAGTTCATTATTCGTTTTGTTTTTAAATTATGGTTTCGATTTAAAATTATCTATACACACACATATTACATATATATATATATATATACATATATATATATGTAAAATATATATTTTACATATATATATATATGTATATATATATATATATATTATATGTGTGTATCGGTTTTGACAAAGGGCACAATACGACATAAGACATATATATATATATATATATATATATATATATATATATATATATATATATATATATATATATATATATATATATATATATATATATATATATATATATATATATAGTGCATTTTCTATACTCCCAGGAGTAGTTTAGTTACTCCTATCTTTAAAAAATCACCTTGCGTATATGTTTATACTTGTTTATCACTTTGAGTATGTTTACATACTCATATTAAGATGCTTCAAATCTTCCTATGCGAAAAAATTTGAAGGGAACCCATACTTTTTAATATATTACGAAAATGCCACTTACTGTAGTATATAAAATAAGTATGACCATATACTCGGTGTATGTATGCATACTTCATAAATATACTAACATAGATGGTCTAGTATGATCATATACTTCATGTACATACACTTCATTTGGTCATATATGCTCTAAATCTGAAGATACAAGCATAGGAGTAACTACTCCCTGAGAGTAGGAAATAATTTCCCTATATATATATATATATACACACACATATACATATACATATATACTAGAGAGTTTAACACTTTTTTCACTCCAAATATTTTCCTCTCCAAAAGTTTTCACTCCAACATATATATATGCCCTTCAGTCATCTTCATCACCAGCGTTGCCCGGCTTCCAAGATTCATTGGGGTCATTGTAAAATTCTTCGGAGGAATTCAAAACTTGATCATTAAGAAACCCTGCTATGCTCTCTTAAATTGCCTTGAGCTCATCTTTTAGCCAGGACCTTTTTCTTTAAATAATCAGTCTTCAAACAGAGTCAAAGGGAAAGGTATTAATATATATGATTATATATATACATTTGTGTGAGTTAATATGAGATCGATTTAACGTACTTTTAGCTTCTCCCGGTCAGTTCTGATTGAAGTACACCCTCATGAACTCGCAGACATAGTATCCACAAGTGTTATTCCCTGGGTTGTTGCCGCAGAACCCACTTTACAAGACAAAAAAGATTGTCATCCGATCCGGACAATACATATATATAGATACATATATAACATGAATGACCTCTAAGTATATATACTTATCATGTGTGGGATTATAGTCAGTGGTGCTTTGCAATGTTTGAGGTCGTATTTCTCGATGAATCTTTTCCAAACACTGCCAATCAAAATAAAAATATCCAATGATCGATGTGAATATTTTCCAAACACTGCAATTGAAGAAGTTAAGGAGATGTTAACACCGAATTTTGGGCTAGGAGCCGATAGTCGATACCGGAGGAGGATAACCGATCTCGGAAGCAGATTCCGTCCAGCGGAAGGAAGGAAAATAGCCGATTGAACGGTGAATCGGTTATCGGGCGAAGGTGACAGGAGGCGTGCAGCGTCGGTATTGGTGACGTCATCCAGAGTCCGCACTGCCAAGATGCGATCACGATCGGAGTCTGTTATGAAAGGGAAGTTGGAACTCCAAGTTACCTTAGATATAGGATAGTTTGTTGGTTTCATTATCTATTAATGAGTTGTAATTCGATTAGGACTCTAGCTACGCTCAGGGTATAAATATAAGCCCTCAGCCATTGTAAAATATACAACAACATCAATACAACACAATTTTCGGCTCCGGCCAACAAACTCTAGAGTCAGTCGAGTCCAGGCGAGTTACTTCATCCAGGCTGGGTGTCATCCGGTGGACGCAGGCTTGCTTGTAAGTATCGTCAATCCCCTGTTAAATTATGTCTTTTTAACGTCATCCGGTGTGCATGGAAGCATGGCGGACCAGGGTCCTTGCTAAGCTCTGTTTCTTTGGCGTCATCCGGTGGACGCGGGAAGCACAGTGAGTCAAGGATGATTCACGCTGGTTTACCCGATCAATCTGTGTTAACCATCATCCGGTGGACGAGATACAGATTAGGACGGTTTTCACGCGCGGATTAGTTATCGATTCGTGTTTGTTTGCTTGATTAATCTATTAGTTAATGTCATCCGGTAGACAGGCTATAGATTGAGATGGTTTGCATGCATGGATTAGTTATCGGCTCTAGTTAAATTTGACAGTTTAGGTGGATTCATTAAGTTACCGATGTTGCTTATGTTTATTGTTTATTATTTAAAGCAATCATCAATTTGTCCGTCTTGATCCATATGCGTCGGTTTATATCTAATAGATCTATATGTTCAACGAATTATGCTTGCCATCTGTTTTATATTGATAAGATAGAATGCTTTGCACCGGCCGGTTGTATTTTGGATCTAGATTAGATACGGGTCGCACTCAAGTAATAAAATAAACATTGTCTAGATTCAAAGGTTAACGGATTTAAGTTGCAACTTCATCATGACTGCCTCGATCCGCTCGATCTCCACTGTTGCAAGATTGTGATTTAGATCTATTAGCCGGAGAGTTGAAACATTGTCTACTTTATAGGCTTGTATGTTGCCCGTATACACTAAATCGGCTGAAGTAGCCGATTTCATCTTGTTTTACATTGAGACATCTTATGATTATGTTAGCTTGCTATGACTACATCTTTTATAGCATATTTCCGTCTAATGCAAGTATATGTCATTGAATTCATGTATGAATCGGTTAACTTGAGTTATAATGCATGTTTCGCTACAATCGGTTCATAACATAACGGAATCGGCTTTCTAGTCGATCTCCCATTACATCGGCTCTTCGAGCCATACAGTTGGAACTACCTGGACACACCGGTTAGTTCCGCCCTGTGATTACTGATTACTATCTTTTTCCTTGTCAATTGCAGGTCAAATTGACTGGCACGCTTGGGTGTTACTGACACTCTCAGACCGAGTTCGAAGCTAGCTGGATCTGCGAGAGCTTTACTGCCTCAACGGTCGTTTCCAGCTTCGCTGGTGTGTTGGGCTTAGGGAACCACTTTTTGCGCCAACACACTTTTTGGCACGCCTGGTGGGACGATTCACTGAAGACCATGGCAAAAGGGAAGGCTGCGGCGGACGGCCCCTCCAGGGATGACGGTGTCCTCAGGGTCAGGGTCGAAGATCTCAGTGAGGAGGACGCGGACAGTGCTGAACAAGATTGTTGAGGAATTCAGCTGATGCCTGCCTGCTTTCATTCAGCAAGCAGCGTGATGGCTCTATAGTGAAGAAGAATGCATTCCCGAGATGGATCATGGACGGCCATTCTGATAAATCTGAAGAGGAGTGCAAGGCCGACCTCAAGCAGATGCTGGAAGAAGCGACCTGGGAGGCCGCCTATTCAGCAGTCGGCCATCACCATAAATCCTTCCTGCAGACATTCTATAACATCATGAAGACTGTTCTCAAATGGCAGGATTGGCAGTCTCTGGGTCCGGTTTACTTCAACATACCCGCAGAGGATGCAGATCCAAAAGCAGCGGCAAGGACCTCCAATTCCTCACCGCAACAACTAAGCCAGCCGAAAACGCCAGTGCAGGGTGCCACTGCGGCCGTTTCGGCTCAAAAAATAGCAGCTTCTCCCAGATTATACAAAGATCATACTCCGGAGGAGCTCGCCGCTTTCATGCAGGCCACTGGACAGTCGGTGAACTCGATGAACTCATCAGCGGTGAACCTGACAGCTGGAAATACGCCGGCGGCAGACGTGGCCAACCCAACTCCTGGATACCATGAGGGGATCACATATCAAGACCTTCAGGCAGCGCCGCATCCGGGGTACGCCCAGACACCCAACAATCAGCTGCTGGAGCAGATGAGTGCCATGCTCCGTGATACGTTCGGTTTACAGCCGAAGACCGGGACTGGAATCAAGTACAGGCGCCCTTACCCCGAGTGGTACGACCGAGTGACATTGCCGCCCAGGTATCGCTTACCCGACTTCTCCAAGTTCAAGTGGGCAGGACGACATCACCTACCATGGAACACATCAGCCGTTACCTGACCCAGCTCGGCGAAGCTTCGTATGAGGTAGCTCACAGGGTCCGGCTCTTTCCGCTATCACTGACAGGGCCGGCGTTTAGTTGGTTTGCATCTATGGAGCCTGACTCGATTCAAGGCTGGGAAGATCTGGAGACTAAATTCCATAATTACTTCTTCTCTGGCACTGGGGAGAAAGACATCACAGATCTCACCAACATGCGCCAAAAGCCGAATGAACTTGGATCGGCTTTCATCAAGCGGTTCAGGGAGACCAGGAACATGTGTTACTCTTTGAATCTGAACGACAAGCAGCTCGCCAAGATAGTGGTCAGTGGGTTGCTCCCACACGTCCAAGAGAAGCTTGTGGGCACCAACTTCAACAGCATCAGCGAAGTGATGCAGAGGGTGGCCGCATTAGAACAGCAGGCCCAGAGTTTCAAGAAGGAATCAAAATACAAGCAGGCCTATGTCTGCAATTCCGACCCAGAGGATGGAGAGAATGAAGAACTGGCTATTGTTGAGCTCAAATGGGGGACAAAGCCCATGGCCGTACCGAAGGGTTGGAGCGCGGAAGATCAATACGACTTTGACACGCGCAAGCTGGACAAGCTCTTCGACCTGTTAGTCAGTGCAGGCCACATCACCTTCCCAGCTGATTACGTCAAGCCATCTCCTGAAGATTTGCAGGGAAAACCATTCTGCCAGTACCACGGCCTCACCTCACACTCTACAAACAACTGCCGCAATTTCAAAGCAGCAATCCAGAATGCTATTAGGCGCGGTTTGTTGAAATTTGAGGCTCCTCCCAAGGGGAAGATGAAGATCGATAAATTCCCATTCCCGAAAGGGCAGAACATGGTCCAGATCGCGAATCCTCTGACTAAAGTAAAGGTATTAACCTCCGAACGGGCCAAGAAGAACTCCTCAGTTGATACCGATGCACAAATCACAGCTGAGGAGCTGGCGCTGATCAAAGGAAGGAGGGAGCAGAATCAGAGGCAGCCGGAGCAAGGAGAATCCAGCGGCACCAAGAGCAGGAGGCCCACGCACCAGCACCTTCTGAACAAGTGGCGGCGACAGAAAGAGAAAGATCATCAGAGGCGGCTGCAGCGCGAAGAAGAGGAGTACCGTAGGTGGCTCCGCGAAGAAGAAGAGGCGCGCTATCACGAAGAAATGGCCCGCCACCGGGGAGGTGAGGAGGATCATTGGCATTGCCCATTCTTCCGACACTGCTGGAATGAAGGCTTGAGACTGCTAACGCTGCGCAACTGCCTAGAATGCAGCGATCAGTACCGAGAGTACAGGCAGTCCCAGGTCAACCGCCGGTCTGTGCATCAGAGGCTGGGGAGCCCCCACAGCCCGCGGGATCGGCGTGAAAAAATGGACTCGCGCGATCGGCTTGATGAAGCGGTAGTTGAACGCCGACAGCCGGTTTGGCAAGAGAATCAGTGGTGCCCAGGGGATCTAACTAGGAGCCAAAGGCGCCGGGTGCAGCGGCTCAGAAACAGAGAGCTCCAAGCTGAGGGGCGTGCCAAACAGGTGTGGCGCGAGAAGCCTCCACAAAATAATGGAAAGGCTGTAGCCGATGCACAGATGGTGTTCGTGCTGCCTGCAGAGTTCAGAGCCAAGAAGTATGATACCGAGTCCGACTCAGACGATTCGGGATCAGAAGACGGAGTGGCAAAGTTAGTGCTCACACAGCAAGCCACTTTTGATAAGCCAGCCAAGAATCGACATCTGAAGGCCCTCTATCTCAAAGGTTATGTCGACGGCATGCCCATGACGAAGATGTTGGTGGACGGTGGTGCCACTATCAATCTCATGCCCTACACTACATTCCGCAAGCTAGGCAAGGGTCCCGATGATCTAATAGAAACTGATCTGATGCTCAAGGATTTCGGGGGCAATTCTTCCAACACTCGGGGGGCAATCAACGTCGAGCTAACAGTGGGGAAGAAGACATTGCTTACCACCTTTTTCGTGATCGACAGTAAAGGTGCCTACAGCTTGCTACTCGGACGCGACTGGATTCATGCCAACTGCTGCGTACCATCGACCATGCATCAGTGCCTCATTCAGTGGCATGGCGACGAGGTCGAAGTGGTCTCGGCCGAGGACTCGGTCAGCGTGGCGACGGCGGATGCCACATACTGGGAAGCTGGGGATCATGACTGTTTCTCTGGCAAGGCTTGGGAAGGAGGCTCCATCAAGGTCAGCGATGAGAGTCAACAGCCGATCAGGGCAATCGACTTTGAGTCTTTTTATTAAATGGAGAATCCGATCGACGGCACAGAGGGTAAGTTGGGGCAAGGATTCACGTTGGCTGACAAGCTCGAAGAAGTGGATGTTGGACCCGGCGACAGACCAAGGCCGACGTTTATTGCCGCCAATTCAGACCCGGAGTTCAGGCAGGAGCTGATTCAACTGTTGAAGGAGTACAAAGATTGCTTCGCCTGGGAATATTATGAGATGCCTGGATTGGACAAATCTATTGTTGAGCACAGGCTACCTATCAAGCCAGGGTTTCGGCCACACAAGCAGCCTCCACGTCGTTTTAGAGAGGATGCTCTACCCGACATTAAGGCCGAAATTACGAGGCTGTTAGAAGCCAAGTTCATTCGAGCTTGCCGATATGCCGAGTGGATATCGAACATCGTCCCCGTGTATAAGAAAAATGGTAAATTGTGAGTCTGTATTGACTTCAGGGATTTAAATAGAGCTACACCGATGGATGGCTACCCTATGCCAGTAGCCGATATAGACTCGGCTGCTGGGTACCAAGTTATTAGCTTCATGGATGGCAATGCTGATTATAATCAAATTTTTATGGCTGATGAAGACATCCCGAAGACCGCCTTCAGGTGCCCTGGTGCGCTTGGTTTGTTTGAATGGGTGGTCATGATGTTTGGTTTGATGAATGCCAGTGCAACCTATCAGAGAGCTATGAATTATATATTTCACAAGTTGATCGACAAAGTCGTTGAAATTTATATAGATGATGTGGTGGTGAAATCCAAGAGCAATAAAGATCACCTGGCCGATTTGAGGACCACTTTGGAGTGCACAAGGTGACATGGTCTGAAGATGAATCCTAACAAGTGTGCGTTTGGCGTGTCAGCTGGCGAATTTCTGGGATTCATGGTCCACCGCAAAGGGATAGAGATCGGCAGCAAGAGTAGGAAGGCGATCGATGAACTCGTACCTCCAACCAACAAGAAGGAATTGCAGTATTTACTTGGTAAGGTTAACTTTATCAGAAGGTTCATTGCCAACTTATCAGAGAAGGTGCTGCCGTTCTCACCATTGTTGAAGCTCAAGAATGATCAAGAGTTCAAATGGGGTGACGTGCAACAGAAGGCTTTTGACGAAATCAGAGAATACATGAAGACTCCCCCTGTCTTAGTACCGCCACGGACAGGGAAGCCTTTTAAGTTGTACATGACGGCCGAAAGCCATACCATTGGATCGGCCCTTTTTCAAGAGTTTGAAGGGAAGAAGAGAGCAGTTTTCTACCTGAGCAGGCGGCTCCTTGACCCTGAGACAAGATACACACCGACCGAGAAGTTGTGCTTATGCCTGTTCTATTCATGCACCAAGTTGAGGCACTACCTGCTTGCCTCAGAGTGTGTGGTGGTGTCCAAGGAGGATGTCATCAAGCACATGCTTTCGATGCCTATTTTAAATGGTCGGATCGGCAAATGGATCCTGGCGCTTTCAGAGTTTGACTTGAGGTTCGAATCGGCTAAGGCGGTCAAAGGTCAGGCGATAGCCGATTTCATTACATAGCATCATGGAGCATCGGTTAATGTAGCGGATATAGCGCCATGGACTATGTTTTTCGACGGTTCTTCGTGCAAGCAAGGTGGGGCGCCGGAGTAGTGCTCATCTCACCGCGGGGTGTGCGTTTTGAGTATGCTTTCCAGATAGGGCCGATTGTCACAAACAATCAGGCTGAATATGAAGCCGCGTAGAAAGGTTTTCAGCTTCTGCATGAAGCAAAAGCCGATGCAGTCGAAGTATTTGGCGATTCACAACTAGTCATCAACCAATTGCTCGGTTTGTATGAATGTACAGACGAGATACTCAGAGGCTACTATGATCAGTGCTAGGCTCTCATCAAGAAGTTCATGATGGTATCTCTCTGTCACATCCCCAGGGCCCAGAACCAGGAAGCTAATCGGCTGGCGCAGAACGCGTCGGGTTATCGGCCGATGCAGGAGATTTGTAACAGCGAGCAATCAGCTGATGACTGGAGGGGCGAGATAGCAGGTTACCTGGCAAATCCTTCACAACGGGTCAGCAGAAAGCTAAGGTACAAAGCCACCAAGTACATGTTGTTGGATGGTCAGTTGTATTACAAGACTGTTGAAGGAGTGCTGCTCAAATGCCTGGGGGGCAGAGGAATCAGTAAAGCTGATGAGCGAAGTACATGATGGAGTCTGCGGTGCACATCAATCAGCTCACAAGATGAAGTGGATCATCAGGAGGACTGGTTACTATTGGCCTACGATGCTGGAAGATTGTTTCAAATATTACAAAGGGTGTCAAGAATGCCAGAAGTTTGGAAATATACAAAAGTCTCCAGCCTCTGCTATGAATTCTATAATTAAACCATGGCCGTTTAGGGGATGGGGTATTGATCTAATCGGCCAAATCTACCCACCATCGAGCAAGGGTCACAAATGGATCTTGGTGGCGACTGATTACTTCACCAAGTGAGTAGAAGCCATTCCTTTGAGGAACGCCACTTCAGCTGACGTGATCGAATTTGTGAAGGAGCATATTATTTACAGGTTCGGCATACCTCAGACGATCACAACCGATCAGGGGACAATGTTCACTTCAGAGGAGTTTATGACCTTTGCTGACGACATGGGCATCAAGATTTATAATTCATCGCCGTATTACGCCCAAGCCAACGGACAAGCAGAAGCCTCCAATAAAATTTTGATCAAGGTCATCAAGAAAAAGATTGAGCAGAACCCCAGAAAATGGTATTTGCATTTGAGCGAGGCACTGTGGGCATATCGCATGGCACAAGCATGGGTCGATCAAGGCTTCACCTTATGAGCTAGTCTATGGACACGCTGCTGTCTTGCCATGGGAGATTCAGTCTGAGACACGGCGTGTCACGTTACAAAACAAGCTTACAGCCGGTGAATACAAAGACATTATGATGGACAGTTTAGAAGATTTGCACTGTCATCGGCTTAGGGCTTTGGAATACATTGAAAAGAATAAGGTACGGGTGGCCAAGTATTACAACACCAAGGTAAAAAGCAAGAGCTTCACCGAATCAGAGCTAGTATGGAAAGTCATTCTACCTATTGGTACCAAAGATAGCTGATTCGGTAAATGGTCGCCAAACTGAGAAGGCCCGTATCGTGTGGTGGAATGCGCTCCGGGTAATGCTTATATCCTTGAAGAATTGGAAGGACAGAGACTCGCCAGAGCCATCAATGGGAAGCATCTGAAGAAATACTACCCTAGCATCCCAGTAGGGGGATAATAACCGATTCATGTGAATCTGGCTCTAACAGCCGATGCCGTGCAAGCGGATCGCCTTCAGGACAAAATGGCCGACATCGTATTAACGAGTCGCCCTTAGCACATGGCCGACATCGTATTAACGAGTCGCCCTTAGCACAAAAACAAAAAAAAAGAGAAGAAAATAATAAAGGAAAATACATATATGTATCCGAACACATATGGAAATCAGATTGATGCTTTTGAAGGAAATTTTATTTCTGATTGTGCTTACAGGAGTCCTATTACATTCTAATCATGCGTGGCTTTATCTATAATGTCCTGGGCTGTCGGTGACAGCCACGACCTCGTCGGCATGAGGGAAGAAGTTCGCCAGTTGGGCGCTGGCCTCCTCCATGTTCTGGCCCTCCGGGAACCCAGGCTCGACGGCTTCCAGAGCAATGCCGGAGCGGAGTCGCGCAGCTGTGAGAGCCCTAGTGGCGCCGTGACGAACGCCGGCCATGGCCACCTGGGAGACGCGGTGGTGAACATCCAGGAGCCGTTCCGCCTGCGTGTTGCCATGCGCATTAACGGCATTGGCGGCGGCCTCGGCGGCCACACGTAATTCTTCAAGCTGCGCGGTCAGGACTGCAAAAGAAAGAAGTGTCAACATGAAGGTGATTGTTTGCACGTCACAATTCAAGTTGTTACCAGCCACTGCAGCGTCTGATTCGGCGAGTTGGGCTTGCACCCTGGCCACCTCGGTTTCGGCGGCCGTAAGGGCAGCGGCTTGGGCTTCGGTGACGCCCTGCAGCCGGCCATTCTCCTTCGTAGCCTCTGAGTAGAGGTTACGGTACTCCACCATCTGGTGATGGAATCGGCGACCGTCGGCGGCGGTGTAGGACCCGTCAGAAGACCCCGATTCTGATCTAGCGCTCGGGGCCGGATTTTGAGGGGGTTCCTGAGGAGGCGCAGTTCTGAGAGGCCGGGTGTCCATGCCAATCGGTGCTCCCGGTGGGAAAGGAATCACGCGGGCCTGACTGAAGGTTGACAAAGAAGCAGATGTGTCAGAATCGAAAGAAAACCAATGTCTTGGGTACAAACTGATTTACCTGCTGTAGATGGCTAACTGCCGGGGCGTCACCCAGCGACGACGGCCGTGATGCGGGTCAGCAGCGGCATCCGAGCCTAGGGGTGGCTCCAGCGGCTGCAGGGACGGCTTGAGACGGCCCGGCACCGGTTCCCGAACCTCCGACGCCGGCAGTGCCCGCATCGCTGCGCAGGACGGTGATGGTCAAATTAGATCAGGTCGATCTATCAAGAAGTGAGCAGCAGCCTTACCCTAACCAGGCTTGCAGGCGATGCCTCCGTTCACCCACGGCTCGTAGGCTCCGGGTGAAGTTGTCACCTTCGGCGGAACTTGAGGCCGGCCGTTTGCCGTGGTTTCCGTCGCTAGCCATGGATTTGGGGGATTTTGTTTTCTCTGGTCTGAGGAGAGAAGGCCGGGAGAGCGAAGGCTTCGATGTTGCGGTTGCTTGTCCAGGCCGAGTGTGTATTTATAAAGATGAGGGTATTGAGACGGTTCCTCCTCGGAAGGCGAGACGACGCGGCGGATTTTAGGTTGTGGTTAATCCGCGTTTCTTGAATCCGGAACAGTTACCAAATCAGGGAGACAAAACGCCGCCATCAATGGTCGCACGCCTGATCGGTTTTTTGGGTCAGGCTGTTTTAGCCGATCCTATTGTGAGTACCCACAAACCGATTCGTGATGGATCTGGCTGAGGGGTTAGTTCCAAAGGAAAGCCGAACAAAGCTGATACTAAGAAGTATGCCCGAAAGCCGATTCGTATGCAGAACAGGTCAGGCTATGTGATTGATTCTAAGGTACAAAGCAGTTCGAAAGCCGATTCGCATACAGAAGTATATCAGGCTGAACAGAGTCAGTGCGAAACAAGACAAAGCCAGTATTAAGGTGTAAAATCTAAATGCAGATCAGGCTAAGTTGTCAAATTCAGGGTGAACAGCACATGCCTAGCAGTATACCCATCATATTACAAATATAATAAGGATCGAATCAGTTCTACTAATTCAGCACGGAGCGCGTGGCCAGCCTGCAGCAATTGTT
The DNA here is from genome assembly GCA_038502445.1 of Eremochloa ophiuroides. Lineage (NCBI taxonomy): Eukaryota > Viridiplantae > Streptophyta > Magnoliopsida > Poales > Poaceae > Eremochloa > Eremochloa ophiuroides. The sequence goes on from JAHLJS010000002.1 coordinate 44,848,152, forward strand.
GATCTCGGTTTTCAGTGAACTGTAATAAGTTTAGGCGTTGGTATGACATTCTGTCTGCAATGATCAAGCTGCTGATTTCCTTCTTTTTCTGGGAGAGCTCGATCGTGCTGGTGGAGATGGTGATTTTGCGCTCACTGATAGCCGACTCAACTGCTTCCAATTCTTTTCTCAGCTGGTCTCGTCTTGTTTTCAATGTCACCAATTCTGTTTTGGCCGTACTGATGGAGGACTTGAGCGACCTGGCTCGATCGGCTAATCCGGTGGCTTCTTGTCTGTTGGTCGATTTGTTGCTCCTTAGCTGTTCAAGCTCTGCCAGGTTCTTGTGAGCAGTGATGATCCTTGATGCTGTAACTTTAAGATCGTCAAGTCTTTGCAGGGACTTCAAGGCTGACAGATTGGGTTGCTGCTGGACGAGTTCCATTATTTGATCAATCAGATCGGGATTCGAGGCCAGAGTGACCAGATCACCCTCTAGGTGGGGTAACAGTGCACTTAGCCGATTGTTGAAATCTGGCTCTGAAAGTCTCTCGGAGGAGGAGGCCAGTTCGTCTTTATCACAGAACTCTTCTATGTCGAATGGAAAGCTAGGAGACAAAGGCTTCAGTGCCTACAGTGCATACGTTCTCTCATCAAAAAAAGGTACAATATAGATTAATTGTTTTCTGGTAGAAATGGGATACCTGAATGGGGCCTGAAGGTTGTAGAGTTGATGCCGATGCTGTTTGTTCGACTAAAGCGGTTGTATCTTTTGCGGTATGCGGATCCTCGGTTGTCATTGCCTCAGGTAGTTGGGTTTCTGCAAACCAGAAGTAAGAACAGTATGGAAGCAAGGATAATTGCTAACAGCCGATTAGGAGTTAACTGGATTCCTCTCAGGGGGCAACTCATCTTCTTCAAGGTTCACCCAGATTTCTTCGGAAGGGCTGTTCGGCTGTATTTTTGAAAAGAAGATTTGGTCAATTAGGACATTTAAGAAAGAAGAACCCAGTGAGTAGTACCTGAGTTTTTGCTTCTTCTTCCCGGATCCCTTCTTCTTGAGCAGCTGATTCCTCATGGCCGGTAGATTCTGGTGGTTCTTCGGCCTGTTTCTCTCCCAAGGTACCTTGAGTTGGTTGGGGATTCACCTGGTAGAAAGCCGATTTAAGAGTCGGGGCGTACTGAAGTAAAGGAAAAATGCTACTGGGTACCTGAATTTTTCTTATCGATCGGCGTTTCTTGGGAGTTTGCTTTTGGAGCTGAGATGCAGCTGGTCGTTTTGAAGCAGAAGGGGAGGTCAGTACAGCAGGGCCTGCCATTAATTGTCTCAGCGTTGGCGCTCGGGAGCCTAGTCTTGCTGTTGGACAAGGTGGATAGTATTCCACTCGCTCTGGTGGATTGGATGATGGGTCCTGCGAGAAATATCTGTTAAGTAACATGTTTGAATAAAGCCGTTTTTATTGGAATCGGCTGAGAACACTTACTGCTCGGGGAGATTAGAAGTTTGAATCCAGGGCTCTGCATTTGTCGTGGACGGTTTGGCAAAACAAGTGAGCGTGCCATTGTTGCCACCAATCGTCAAAACTCTGATGAGTGATGCAGATTTGATTCCACGGCTTCGGTGAGAATGAGGGCAGGTTTGCTCCGAGTTGAAAAATTCTGACAGCCTGAAGGTGCTCTGTAATGTTCTCCCTGGGTTTCAATGTATTCAAAAAAGGGAGCCGAGGGGGCAATTGGCCGAAACCTAGCTGTCTTGCTGCTATGTTTGGATGATAGAATTCATAAGAAAGATAGCTAGTTGCCTTGCCGCTTGCACTCCGAAGATGCTTGAAGTCTGCTGGCAAGGCACAGGGTTTGATGATTGCGTTCAAGATACTGATAGCCTCGTCATCAGAGCACCCATTGTTGAATTTGAAGCTGGAGGGCGCTGGAAATTCATCTTCATCTTCATAAGGGAACCAGGTAGTAACATTTGGTCCCAAGCCCCTGTATAATGTTTCCAGCATATTGCCCTTTGAGGTTGAGATGGTTATGGCAGAGGCGGCTTCACCAAAACTTTGACAGCCTCTGGTTTTTGGGTCTTCCTCCTCTGAATACTCGGTGGATGGAAAGTTGAGGCCTTGGAGTTGTGTCCTTACCAGCTTATGCAGGTACAGGTTGAGCCATAGCTGTACTAGCCACCAAGGGCCTGTTATGCATTGCAATTCTTCACCTATGATCAAGGAACTGAATACCCGGCTCATAAGCCTGTATGCCGCACCCAACAAGAGTTTGCCCAGGGGGATGGAGTGCCCTTGAGCCAGTTTCTCTGCTAAGACCCGATAAGGATATGCTGGCCCGGCAGTGGCACCACAGAACACGAACCTCTCAAGCCACATGGTCAAGAATGCGACATGTTCTTTCTCGCTGACAGAAGAGGAGCTTTTCTGGTGGTGTTGAATATAACTACTCCATCCTTTGTATGTGTCCAGCTTCGGGAAATACGGGTCCTTCTTGCCACTGGAGCAAAGATCCCAGAAATCATATGATCCAGTAATCTGAAGCCCGGTGAGCATATGGATATCGCCCAGGGTAATGGTTTTTGGACCGTCTCCGAACACGAAAGCATTCAAGGAGTTGGACCAAAAATGACTGGCAGCGATCAGGAGCGGCTCATTCCTTGTCATCTCTGATAATGATAGGTCAAGACATTGGCTCAGGTGGTGCATCTCCCAGTCAGCGCGCTTCTTCGCCGCGACACGACAGAACCAGTTCCTCCACCTAGTAGGTGCGCTTGGCCAGTTTCTGAAAGATTTGGCCCAAGAGGAGGCGCCCATCATGGAGCTTCGGAATGGGAGCTGGTTGGTTTCTTGAATGATGAAGTCTTTGGGGATCAGATCGCCCATCGGGCCCAGATAGTAGGTATTGGGGATGTCCTTCAGTGGAATCAGAATATCATTCCTCAGCACCTGGATTTGAAACTCGTACTCAGTGAGGTTGAAGAGGGATTCACAAATCAGGGGGCGGATCGATGAAATTGATACCTCAGGGACCTCGGAAGGAGTCGCCATTATCTCGGGAGTGATTTGACGGTGACGAATTGAAGCTGGCGGCGGCGAATCAAAACTAACAGCGGCGGATTGGAGCCCGTGGCGGAAGTTGCGACGGTTTAGGGTTTCATTTTGGTGCGAAAGTTTGAAGTGCCGAGAGGGAAGCTGCGTTTTGGCTATTTGAAGGCTCAAGCGCTAATTTCGGAATAAACCAGTTTATTCCGAAATTGGGGAGCATGTGTTAACACCGAATTTTGGGCTGGGAGCCGATAGCCGATACCAGGAGGAGGATAACCGATCTCGGAAGCAGATTCCGTCCAGCGGAAGGAAGGAAAATAGCCGATTGAACGGTGAATCGGTTATCGGGCGAAGGTGACAGGAGGCGTGCAGCGTCGGTATTGGTGACGTCATCCAGAGTCCGCACTGCCAAGATGCGATCACGATCGGAGTCCGTTATGAAAGGGAAGTTGGGACTCCAAGTTACCTTAGATATAGGATAGTTTGTTGGTTTCATTATCTATTAATGAGTTGTAATTCGATTAGGACTCTGGCTACGCTCAGGGTATAAATATAAGCCCTCAGCCATTGTAAAATATACAACAACATCAATACAATACAATTTTCGGCTCCGGCCAACAAACCCTAGAGTCAGTCGAGTCCGGCGAGTTACTTCATCCAGGCTGGGTGTCATCCGGTGGACGCAGGCTTGCTTGTAAGTATCGTCAACCCCCTGTTAAACTATGTCTTATTAGCGTCATTCGGTGGACGTGGAAGCATGGTGGACCAGGGTCCTTGCTAAGATCTGTTTCTTTGGCGTCATCCGGTGGACGCGGGAAGCACAGTGAGTCAAGGATGATTCACGCTGGTTTACCCGATCAATCTGTGTTAACCGTCATCCGGTGGACGAGATACAGATTAGGACGGTTTTCACGCGCGGATTAGTTATCGATTCGTGTTTGTTTGCTTGATTAATCTATTAGTTAATGTCATCCGGTAGACAGGCTATAGATTGCGATGGTTTGCATGCATGGATTAGTTATCGGCTCTAGTTAAATTTGGCAGTTTAGGTGGATTCATTAAGTTACCGATGTTGCTTATGTTTATTGTTTATTATTTAAAGCAATTATCAATTTGTTCGTCTTGATCCATATGCGTCGGTTTATATCTAATAGATCTATATGTTCAACGAATTATGCTTGCCATCTGTTTTATATTGATAAGATAGAATGCTTTGCACCGGCCGGTTGTATTTTGGATCTAGATTAGATACGGGTCGCACTCAAGTAATAAAATAAACATTGTCTAGATTCAAAGGTTAACTGGATTTAAGTTGCAACTTCATCATGACTGCCTCGATCCGCTCGATCTCCACTGTTGCAAGATTGTGATTTAGATCTATTAGCCGGAGAGTTGAAACATTGTCTACTTTATAGGCTTGTATGTTGCCCGTATACACTAAATCGGCTGAAGTAGCCGATTTCATCTTGTTTTACATTGAGACATCTTATGATTATGTTAGCTTGCTGTGACTACATCTTTTATAGCATATTTCCGTCTAATGTAAGTATATGTCATTGAATTCATATCTGAATCGGTTAACTTGAGTTATAATGTATGTTTCGCTACAATCGGTTCATAACATAACGGAATCGGCTTTCTAGTCGATCTCCCATTACATCGGCTCTTCGAGCCATACAGTTGGAACTATCTGGACACACCGGTTAGTTCCTGCCCTGTGATTACTGATTACTATCTTTTTCCTTGTCAATTGCAGGTCAAATTGACTGGCACGCTTGGGTGTTACTGACACTCTTCAGACCGGGTTCGAAAGCTAGCTGGATCTGCGAGAGCTTTACTGCCTCAAGGGTCGTTTCCGGCTTCGCTGGTGTGTTGGGCTTAGGGAACCACTTTTTGCGCCAACAGGAGAAATAAATTAGCCTCTGAAAAATATATATCATATCTTGGATTTGGTACAGGCTCTTTCTCATAGAATCTAAGATCTCCATGTAGCTTTGTTGAAGATCGATGACGATCAATATCCAATGATCGTTAAAGTTGTAGGGGAAGAGTATCTGTTTCTTGCCGCGTTGCTTTGCTAAGAACTTCATGAGATTCTTCTCTGTGTCTTCTTTCCATGTTGGGTTGGGTTTAGGGTGTTTGAATACAATATGTGGATCAATGAAACCAACTTCATTAGACCCTCTCTATTTGCACATTTGCATCTCATAGCCTGCATATATATATAGAGAGAGAGAGAGTAAGGACATATATATATAGAGAGAGATTTGAATTGCAGAAAGAAAGTACACTTACAGACAATAGCAGCTCATTATTGTTTTGTCGAGGGAGTCCATGTGGCATAGTTGGTGTAATTCAGTAAAATCAACAAACATAATATCATCGCCACAGAACCAATGTTGGTTTCTAATTCGGACAGAAATCCAAGACTCACCTCGTGTACATGCCCCAAGGTACCACTTGTTTAGCAAATACATTTGCGTACCTAGTTGACTGAGGGTTTTTGGATTCCATAGACTCCGACCATGTTGATATTTCCTCCACTCGTCAACTACTTGCGCTTTCTCCACTTGCGCCAATCCAACCATTTTTGCAAGGTTCATACCAGTTTCCGCCATGAAAGCTTCAAACTCGTTCAAATTGACCTCACTAGGTACCTGGATGCGGTCCATAAATGAGCCATATTGATTCGGTATCTGATCACTAACAATTAGCGGGAGGATTGATTGCTTGTCTTGTTTGCCGAGTTGCAGAACATCTTTCCCTGCCTTCTTCTATTTGTCAATAGACTTCGTGAGAGAGCGGTCATAGTCCGATAGTGAGAGGGGCTATTTAGCTTCTCTCAACTTCTTCTCATGCTCCATCCTTTTCTGCCTTAAAGCATTGCGAGGTAGATAGTAGTACGGTTGCGCATTCTTTTTCTTCATCTCTTCTGTCTCCTTTGGTTTTCTTGTGAAAAAAAATCTGCGACTTGTTTTTTCACCGCAACATCTAACTCCTCTTTAGTCTTTTCACTGGGCAGTTTCTGAGGAATGGGGTGCTTTGTTTGCCTGGTGGCTTTCTTCTTTGCGGGCAGGGTTGGTTGCACCACCTGCGGTGGAGGCCTCTTAGTAGATGGCTTGGTAGGTGGGGGAGGTGTTGGAACTCGTGGTGGCGATGACGGCTTTGCTGTTGATGGAGGTGATGGCGCCCTGCCTGGTGTAAACACATCTTCGTACTCGCAGCCCAGAGCACTCTGATGGTCTGGGGAATGGATTATTGGACATGGCCTTTGCTTCTGTTCTTCAGGACGAGGCGGCGGTGGCGCCCCTGGAATAATAATGTATCGCTTGCGCCATACAATGAATGTCTTCTCAGCTTCTCCTAGTGTCTTCTCCCCATCACCTCATTCAATTTCAAGAGGCACATTACCAAAACCTTTGGTAACGCTATCCACCGAGACGCTAGCATATACAGGTGGTATTCTTCTCCCATGGATAGTGGGTGTCTTGGTCGGATCTACTGGGTTTACAATACCGGTAGCAACCATGACTGTGGAGTTCCCCTGTGCAATGTGCAGCTCACACGGTGTAAGTGGATTAGTGATATCATCCACGGGGAAGCGCAACGCTCCGTCATCTTGCTGATTTGGCACCTCAGTAGAAGCACAACTGCTTTTTGCAAGATTTTCTGGTTGGCTAACTCCTTCTGATATATGTCTACTCAATGCTAATTCCAATTGCCTTGCTATTTCCTCTTGCATTCTTGATTCAAGTTGTTTCTCACATTCATGAGACTGACGTAGCGCTTCACGTGACTCGAGAACATATTCTTCTAACTTGCGCATCCGCTCTGCCTCCTCTTCCTTCCTTCTTCGATGGCTTCTGTAGCTATCTTTGTCCTCAGGGAAACCATGTTCCCACGCCACACCCAGTCCCAAGCCTCTAGTTCAGCCAGGGTCCTCAGCGGTACCAATGGCATATGTTAGTTCGTCCTTCTCTCTCTTCGGCCTGAATACCCCTTTCTCTTTAGCATGCATAATATATTGCAATCTTTCTGCTGCATCTACAAGTTTCTGGCCATGAACTACCTTCCCGGTCTGCAGGTCAAGACTTTCCTCCATGACCAAAAACCATTGTTTCGCACTGTACAGGCCATGCAAGCTGATTCTGGTATGAGCCTCTTGGCTAAAATATCAGCTTCCAATTTTTCCCACTTGGGAATGGCAGAAGGGTAACCACTTGATCTCAAGTGATGGTGGTATTCCTTTTTGTGAGGCATTCTCAGTGTTCCTTCTGACCCGTGTCTCACCCTCTTCCGATAACTTGTACTGTACAAATTCATCCCAGTAGTGCCTACACTTTGTGATCGGACCAGTGGCTCAGTCAAAATCTGACGTCTTGTTCTCCTTCACATATGTCTTGTAGAGACTTTTCTTCCAACTCTGAAACTGTGTGGCCATCTTCTTCATTGCCCAGCGCCTAACTAGCGACTTCAAGTCTTCGCTGTTGAACTCTGGATAATTATCCGTTTCTAGTGTGAAATGTTGAAGAATATCATTCCACACTAGATTCTTGTCAACATCAGAAACAAAGCTGACATCAGGAGCACTAGGCTTTGCCTTCCATTCTCGTGCACTGATCGGGATCCTGTCCCTTACTAAGGTATCCACAATGGTTCACGAATTTCTTTGCATGTGGTCCTAATGGTTCGCCCGTATCTGTGTTGAACTCTGTGATCACAAAGCGACCCTCTAATGGCTTCTTCGGGCCCCGGACTCATTTGCTCTTGCCCGTAGATGTCGTCGTTCCAGATGGCTACAAAATTAAGTTAAAAAACAAATATTTAATAAGTATCGGTAACCACTCATATAATGATTTCGTAACCATGTGTTCGCAATAAACAAATACCTCGCCAGTAGTATTATCTGCAACATTGTCTTGCTGCATATTCCCATCATCCACTAAGTACTGAATCCCGTCGTCTTCTCCCTCCGGCCAATGTTGACTGCCAGTGTTGATAATGTCCATCATTTCTTGTTCCATATTGCCTCTTTCTCCGGCCATCTAGAGGGGAAAAATTGTTAATATTAATATTGCATGTGGAACAAAAGAGACAGAAAACCTAAACCCTAGCCCTAACACTAATTAAACAGCAGCCCTAAGCCTAAACCCTAACACTAAACCCTAGCCCTAAACCCTAACACTAAACCCTAGCCCTAAACCCTACACTAAACCCTAGCCGTAACACTGAACCCTACACTAGCCCTAAACAACCCTAACACTAAACCCTAACAGTAAACCCTAGCTCTAAACCCCCCTAAACCTAATTAATAATACAATTAATTAGTATAAGCTAATAACTAAACTAACTGTAAAAACTAAACTAAAACTAATTTACTAATTAATTACTAATATATTAACCTAAACTAAACTAATTTGCATGTGGTCCTAACTAATTAAACTAAACTAAACTAATAATTAGTAATAAAAAAAAACTAACTAACTAAACTAACTAAACTAACTAACCTAACTGACTAAACTAACTAACTAAACTAAACTAACTAAACTAACTAACTAAGTTAACTAACTAACTAAAAATAGAACTAAAACTAAATAGAACTAATTAATAATATCCAACTAACTAATTAACTAATTAAACTATCTAAACTAAACTAAATTAATTAACTAACTAAAAATAAAACTAAACTAACTAAATGAAAAAAAACCTTTTGCTTACCTCGGCGATGTAGGGCGGCGGTGAGCAGAGGAGAGAGGGCCGGCGGCGGATCTCGTGGTGGCCGGCGTCGAGGCTCGCAGAGGGAGCAGTCCGCGGCGGCGGCCGGCAACACGGAGGCCGCGCGCGGCGGTCGAGGAGGCGGATGTAGGGCGCGCGGCGGTGGCGGGCCGGGCGTCGAGATCCCGCGCGAGGCTGTGGCGAGCTCGAGCAGGTCAGGACGGCGCGCAGGGCGGGGGGGCATCGCGCCGGCGGGGCATTGGCGGCCGGCGTCGGTTGCAGCGGTTCGAGAGGCGGCGGCGGCGGCGTCGAGGGCGAACGGCGGACAGGGAGTGTGAATCGAAGAAGTTCGAGATGGATCGAGGTTGAAGGCGAGCATTCAATATATAGGTCGGGACTTTTAGTCCCGGGTCTGATCCAAAACCGGGACCAAAAATTTTTAGTCCCGGTTCCAACCAGGAACCGGGACTAAAGCTCATACTTTTAGTCCCGGTTCTTGGTAGGAACCAGGACTAAAAGTGTGTTTTTGGCGGGCCTGAAAATTTCGGCCCACCTTTCGTCCCGGTTGCAGCCTACAACCAGGACTAAAAGTGAGATTTCTGTTCATCTCCCGCCAACTTCTTCATTTCTTTTTGTCTTACTTTATAATACTTATAAACCTTAATAATTCAATAGTAAATGAAAATGTTGACAAAAAAATTTAAAAAAGGTTTCTGCTTTATTTTACTGCATACTACACAGAAGAAAAATCTTTTACCTATATTTCTTGATTTCTTTACAAATATTAAAAGTAATATACGGTAATAATCATTAATTCATTAATGCAAAAATATAGTGCTCAACAAATATAAATAAAATGGTTGGTATTTGACAGAAAAGTTGTTTTCAATTTATTTCAATGTAAATTCATGGATCTAATGTCTCACAATTATTACATAATAGCTCAATTCGCTCTAAGCAATCACTAGTAGTGAACTTTTTTTAAATATATGTCCCTTGATCATAATCGATGCAGCCATTGGGTGTCTTCGTTGTTCAATAGGATGCTTGGGTCTTTGTTGACCATGAAGGGTGGGATTCGATCATCCTTCTCATAATCTTCTGATGTGTCTGTCTTATCTTCAATTCCCACAATGTTTCTTTATCCTGAAAGAACTATATGACGCTTTGGCTCATTGCTAAATGGGTTCTTATCGTTTTTTTCCTCTTTTTGGTTTCGAAGACATGTCATTGACATAGAATACCTGATTGACATCCTTGGCAAGCACAAATGATTCATCTTTGAACCCACTGTTATTGAGGTCCACTATTGTCATTCCATACTGGTTGTCCACTGTTACCCCGCCTCCGGACACCTTTACCCACTGGCACTTGAACAAAGAAACTTTAAAAGTAGGTTCATAGTCTAGTTCCCATATCTTCTCTATGCGGCCATAGTATGTTTGCTTAGTCCCGTTCGGGTCTGTGGCATCTATGCGGATACCACTGTTTTGGTTGGTGATCCTTTTATCTTGGGCTACTGTGTAGAATGTATTTCCATTTATCTCGTACTCTTTGTATGTGAGGATATGCCGTGATGGTTGCCTAGCCAACAGACATAGTTGCTCCGGAATACTCTCATCACCCTGACATTCTTTTCGTAACCAACCGCTAAAAGATTCCATGTGATGGCGCGAAATCCAAACTTCAGACTTGCCTGGAAACTGTGATAGTAGGAATTCCTTGTGTCTGTCCATATATGGCTCCACCAAGGTGGAGTTTTGCAGAACTGTGTAGTGTGCTTTATTGGAATAATCGTCACCCTGACCGATATATGTTTTCTTCCCTAGTGTCCCCTTTCCACTTAGCCTCCCCTCATGTCGTGATTCTGGAACACCAATTGGGTCTAGATCAGGAATAAAGTCGACACAGAACTCAATGACCTCCTCGGTTCCGTAGCCCTTTGCGATGCTTCCTTCTGGCCGAGCACGGTTGTGAATGTACTTCTTTAGGACTCCCATAAACCTCCCAAAGGGGAACATGTTGTGTAGGAACACAGGACCCAGAATAATAATCTCCTTGACCAGGTGAACTAGGAGGTGCGTCATGATATTGAAGAAGGATGGAGGGAAAACCAACTCGAAGCTGACAAGACACTGAACCACATCATTCTGTAGCTTAGCAAGATCTAGAGGATTGATTGCCTTCTGAGAAATTGAGTTGAGGAAAGCACATAGCTTCACGGTGGCTAGACGTACATTTGGAGGTAGAATTCCTCTTAATGCAACTGGAAGCAATTTTGTCATGAGCACGTGGCAATCATGGGACTTTAAGTTTTGAAATTTCTTCTCTGGCACGTTTATTATACCTTTTATATTTGAGGAGTATCCGGATGGTACCTTGATGCTGTCTAGGCATTCAAACAGGCTCTCCTTCTCTTCTTTGCTAAGACTGTAACTAGCAGGTCCTAAGTATTGGCGTCCATCAGCTGTCTTGTCGTTCAAACGCTGGAGGTCCTTTTGTGCTTCAGGTGTGTCCTCGCTCTTCCCGTACACACCCATGAAGCCAAGTAGGTTCACACAAAGATTCTTTGTTAGGTGCATCACGTCAATCGCATTGCGGACCTCTAGGACTTTCCAATATGGTAGCTCCCAAAATATGGACTTCTTCTTCCACATAGGTGCATGACCGCTAGTGTCGTTCGGAACGGGTTCACTGCCAGGTCCCTTTCCAAAGACTACTTTCACATCCTTGACCATATCGAGTACATCCTCACCGGTGCGGTTGATAGGCTTGGACTTGTGGTCCGCCTTACCTTTAAAATGCTTGCCTTTCTTTCTTATAGGGTGATTCGCAGGCAGGAATCGACGATGCCCAAGGTAGACAATCCTTTCTACATTTTTTCAAAAATATACCTTTAATGTCCGCGAAACAGTGCACACATGCATTATATCCCTTGTTCGACTGTCCTGAAAGATTACTTAGAGCAGGCCAATCATTGATTGTTACGAACAACAATGCACGGAGGTCAAAGTGCTCCTGTTTGTGCTCACCCCAAACACGTATACCTGGTTTGTTTCACAAAAGCAGTAGTTCTTCAATTAGTGGCCTCAGGTACACATCGATATCATTGCCAGACTGCCTTGGTCCTTGGATTACCATGGGCATCATAATGAACTTTCTCTTCATGCATAACCATGGAGGTAGGTTGTAGATACATAGTGTAACAGGCCAAGTGCTATGACTACTATTCTGCTCCCCGAAAGGATTCATATCATCATGCTTAAAGCAAACCTTATGTTTCTTGTGTTGCCGTGCAAAATCTGGGAACTCTCGATCGATTGCTCTCCATTGAGACCCATCAGCCGAGTGTCTCAGCATATTGTCTATCTTACAGTCTTCTTTGTGCCACCGCATTAACTTCGCATGCTCTTTGTTTCTGAACAAACGTTTCAAGCGTGGTATTATAGGAGCATACCACATAACCTTGGCAGGGATTTTCTTTCTGATTCTTTCATCCTCAACATCACCAGAGTCATCTCGCCTGATCTTATAGCGTGATGCACGGCATACCGGGCAAGAATCCAACTTCTCGTACTCCTCGCCACGGTAGAGGATGCAATCATTAGGACATGCATGTATCTCTGTGATTTCTAATCCCAGAGGGCAGGACAACCTGTTTGGCTTCATAGGTAGTGGCTAGTAATTCGTTATGCTTTGGAAGCATCTTCTTTATTTTTGTAAGCAACTCCCCAAATCCCTTGTCGAATACACCATTCTTTGCCTTACATTGCAACAACTCTAGTGTGCTACCTAATTTTTTCTGTCCTGCATCACAAGTTGGGTATAGCAACTTCTTGTGATCCTCTAGCATACGCTCGAACTTGATCTTCTCCTTTTCACTTTCGCATTCTCTCTTTGCATCGCAAATAGCCTGAGCAAGATCATCAATGGGATCATCTTGTGCTGGTACCTCTTCTTCAGCTTTCTCCATTGGAATATCATTGTTTAATACACCATAGTCAGCAATAGTGTCACCATCGTCCCATTGTTCTTCTTCGTCTTCTTCCATTATAACACCTCTTTCTCTGTGTTTGGTCCAGTAGATGTAGTTTGGCATGAAACCCGACTTGAACAAGTGAGAATGAAGAATCCTTGAGCAAGAATATTCTTTCAAATTCTTACATACAGCACATGGGTAGCACATGAATCCATCCCGCTTGTTTGACTCGGCCACATTTAAGAAAATATGCACGCCCTCAATGAAATCTTTGGAGTGACGATCAGTGTTGTACATCCAATGCCGACTCATCTACATTACAAGACGAACGAACATATATCACAATACTGAACATTAATTTATGGAAGCCTCGCTGCAATGTAGACAGTCACAACTAGCACTAAACTAATTAAACCTAAAATACACTTCAACAGCCTAAGGATATCACGACCGATCTCAACTAAAACAGACAAATCATTCGCCTGTTCAACATCAATGGGCTTCGATCGCGGGCTCAGTGCCTCATCAGCTAGCTCATCACCCACCGCAGCCACCTCTACAAGAGTTCCAAACACGTGTTTGGCATTACTCTTCTTCCCAGTACCACCCTGGACATCCACTGCCATCCCACTGAAATTAAGACAAAAAATACATAAGTTTAGTAAAAAAATACATAATTTATTATATATAATCATCAAATGCTGATGGAGTAACTCACATTACGATCCGGACACTTGTAGAAGATGCGCCCCTTGTTGGGACCCTCCTTCTTCACTCGAAACTAAAGCACATTCTTTTTCTTGCACTCGCCGCACTCAATGAGAGGAAGGTATGGTCTCAGCCTTTTTTGAATCCGATGATAGGCTGAGGACCCGGAAGCATTCGTCATCTACTCTTTACTCTCTAGACTCAAATTTGTAAAGCACTTAAATTCCTAATAATGTATTTTAACAAGTGAAACTAAAAAATTCCTAAAATTTAAAACATATGCAACCAATATTTGAGCAACCAATGTGTGATATGTATATTAGCAATGAAATATGTATACCGGCTTATTTAATCTTCCTTTCAACCAAAAATGCAAACTATCAAGTGATTTTGAGCTTGACACATAAAAATGGAGGGAAGAATCATGTATGCATATATATATATATATATATATCGATCCAATTTTTCTAGGCCAAGAATTGAGATATGATAGTAACTAAACAAGAGAGAATAAAGATAGTAACCTTTACAACCATAGAACTGAACTTGGAGTAATGTAGACCGAGCTCCAAACCCTGCTTGACTCCTTGAGCAAGAACACTGAGAGCAAGAACAGCGAGAGCAAGAAACTGAGCTTGAGAGAGCAAGAACAGCGAGCTTGAATGGCTCGGGCTCAGGGGGAGAAGAAGGTTAAAATACAGGGAGGAACATTAGTCCCGGTTTTGGATACTAACCCGGGCTAAAACTCAAGGTTTAGTCACGGTTTTGGCCACAAACCGTGACTAAAGCTTTAGTCCCGGTTTTTAGCTTCAACCGGGACTAAAGCTTGACTTTTAGTCCCGGTTCTTGACCCCAACCGGGACTAAAAGCTCTCCCAGAGCATCTAGCCATTGGGAGCCGTTGGGAAGAAACATTTAATACCGGCTGTTCTTTAAAACCAGGGATTAAAGATATCTTTCTTCCTGGGCGCAAAAAAAATCCGGTACTAAAGCTGAAATCGGCTTGCGGATCAAAAGTCTGCTCTCTACTAGTGGTCTTTTGGTGTCTTCTAGCTTGTTCTGGAGTTGATTGTGGTTTTGGTTGTGTAGTTAACCATGGATGAGTGGGTCCTCTCTTACCGGTTTGCAAATAAATCCCTATAGAAACACACATTCACTACTAATTTGTAGAATTCTATCAGTTTAACTCCTAGACCTTGCATTCTTGATTGATTTATACCCTTTTTCTTGTTTCTTCGACGTTTTATAATAGTTGTTAACTACCATCAACAATTTAAGTGTTTAAATTGTCAGGAAGGTGGATATGTGCCCTTCTGGTTCGGGTCTGTGATGAGTGATTGTCAATGGGTGTTACTCGACACGTCTCTTAGCTTGTGGTGTGCAGGTGTGGAGCATAGCGATGGTGGTCGATAGCGAGGGTAAAATTCAAGTGGATTCATGCTGATGGACTAGGAGCGGTAAAGGATAGATGCCGAGCCTTGGACCGTGGGATCGTGGAAGCCGGGTGACTAGCTATGGCAGCTGACACTTGGGAACATCGACGAGCAGCACATGGTGGCGTGGGCTGGCACTGGTCGAGGACTCATTGGACACAACCCAGCCAGTTGCTCGTTTGGGCGTCACAACCGGTAGAGTACGGTTTCTAAGTTTGGGCCCCAAAACCCGGGTGGAGCTTCCAAGGAAGCGCGAAGGCACACGACAGAATCTTGGAGGTAATTCCAGAATGCTTTAGGGTTACTTGGTTCACCCAGTAGCTTAGAGAGTAAGACAGAGGCTAAGTGAAAAATATAATAAGCCTCCATAAATAGGAGAGGGCTGCCACTTCCCTTCCCTATCATTTCTACTAGACACTCACTCTTTCACTCTCTCGCCATCCTTGGGGTGATTCACAGATGTTCTAGACTCAAATACATCTTTGTATTCTTTAGATTCAGGAAATGAGGTCATAGCCTCACCGTGTCCTCTGGGATTTTGAGGGAAATTCATGTGCTTTCATTTTTCATTCTTTTTCTTCACTTTCTTCCCCTCCTTTCCCTAGTTCATGGCTTGATTTGTTGTTTTGGAATGTTTTGATTCATTTCTTTTCTCATGAGATGAACTAGGATGTGAGAGGAATCTTTCCACTGAAGGAAATCATCTAATTCCTCACGAGTTCATAGATCGAGCCCAATCAAGTTGATGTCCTAGTTCTTGGCTGATTTTCATGTTTCTACGATTTCCTGCCAATTCTTTTCAAACTAGGTGATGATCTCTTAGGAGTAGCTCACCTACTGCTGTGTGATCATGTGGTTCAAATTTGGTGGTAGTTGATTTTTATTTGGTTGGGTTTTGATCGATTCTTCGAAAGTGGCGATTTCCAGTTCGTCCTATATGTATAGTCGCAAATAGTCTGGGCCTCAACCCCAGATAGTCCAGGCATCGCGGCCGAGAATAGTGAGTCGAGGGCTCCATTTTGGCCAGAAGTGCAGACAGTTCGGGCCTTAACCCCAGATAGCTCGTTGCTGGTTTTTAGACCGAGAACAGAACTCCTTCCTGCTCGGTCTGCTTTCTGAGTTTTGGCCGGTGGACAGTCCAGGATCCAAACCGAATACTATGAGCCCCTAGGCATGGACAGTCCATACCGTACCAACGGATAGTCCAGGTCTGTGCGGTGTTCTCTTGTTTCTTTTGGGCCTTTGCTCATCCGATCTCCATTTCTTGTGCTATCTTTTGCGCATTGGTTTTTAGCCGATCCAATGATATTTTCTCAATACTTTTGTCACCGGTTCAACTTCTGTATTTTGAATCGCACACTCGCTTCTCCTCCATAGAAATCGAGTGTTCCACTGAGATCGACTACCAGATTCATGCCAAGATCAGGAGCCCTCTGCGCCGACGAGGTTGAGAGTCCTTGCTGTGTCTTTTGGTGCTTACCATAGACACCCAACCACTCGTTGGCTCGTGGATTTCTTTGGTATCGTGTGTTTGTTTCTTTGGGGTCGAATCTAGGACATTTGCTAATTATTTTGAAAGAAATTTGAGGTTGCCATTCACCCCCTCTTGGTCGCATATCTGGTCCTTCAATTGGTATCAGAGTAGGTTAAGAATCATTCCACCTTAATCGGTTGTGATCCGCGAAGGTGACAGGGAGCATGGTTCCAGCAAACCACTGTTCTTCAATGGAACAAACACTCTTATTGGAAGGTCCGTATGTCTACGCTTCTTCAAGGAGTTGACCGGCTCATTTGGGAGATTTGCGAGAATCCTACTTACGTTGTGCTTGCTCCTCTGGCCCATATCACACATGAACAAAAGGATTGGCACAACTTAAATACTAGAGCTCGCAGTGTTCTTTTCTTGAGTCTTTCTCTCCAGGAGTTCGAGAGAGTCTCTGATTGAACGACTGCTCAAGAGATCTGGGTGAGGCTTTAGAGCTATCACGAGGGGACTGCTGAGGTCAAAAACTGTCGCTTTGAGACGTGCAAGCAGCATGAGTATGAGAGCTTCTCTCAGTTGGAGGGCAAGTCCATCGATGCCAGGTTTGCTCGCTTTCAAACGATTATTAACAAGATGCGAGCAAGTAAGGCAACCTTATGATGATCATGAGAGGGCACTTAAGCTTCTATATGCCCTAGATCAGAAGGTGTGGGATGTCAAGGTATCTTGTATCATTGAGTCCACGAACTACGACACTATCATGGACAAGATATTCAGCAAGCTCAAGTCCACTAAGATCGGCTACCAGTGTTTACACGAAAATTTGGACAGACCGTGGATCACCATCGTAAAGGGAAGAAGGTTGATTGGGGAGACCGGACTGGATGTTTGCTGACGTCAACAAGGTGTGCCATAAAAGCTAGACTGATCAGGAGATTGGATCGGCTATTTGATCACGTCAGCAGGAGCTATTCCCTATTTTGTTAGGGTTTGTATTCAATTAGTATTTCTTCTCAATCACCGGGTATAAATATGAGACCCGAGGCATTGTAAAACGATGACATCAATCAATACACAAACTGGCTTCACAGCCATCCTTTTTCCTTAGGAGTAGGAGTACAGTAGATCCGACGAGTTCTTCATCATAAACTGGGCTGAGTCATTTGGTGGAATCCCAAGTATGCTTGTAAGTAATGTCACGCTTGTTTTCATCATGTATGGTCTGTATGGTTCTATTTTATACCGCACTGCTACGTGAATTCAAATAGTTATCAATTCTCATTTGATTCAAGTATGGCCTGTGTAACCCTGTCTTACATCTCACTCCTTATATTGAATTGGGGATTAGTTACCGGCTCTAACTAAATGTGACACTTTGGTTAGATTCATTAAGTTAAAAATGTTGCTTGATGTTTATTTTTTTATTTATTTAAGCAATCATCAATCTGCCCAATCTAGATCTATTTTCTATCAGCTTAAATATCATGTTTCTATCTTGCTTGATGAATGAACGATGATCGAAATAATATGCTAAGGTCAAGAAGGTAGATTCGTTTTTCATTAGCCAATAAGTTTAGATCTTGATTGTATACAGGTTGCACTCAAGTAATAAGATGATTGTTACCTAGATCCTTTGAATAATAAATTCAATTTAGAATTTATGTCATAGCTGTCTCGATCCTTTGATCCACACTGACATAAATAATAAATCGAATGTATTAGTCAAAGGTCAAAGTATCAGTTTATCTTATAGGCTTCTATGCTATTTGTATTGAGATCGGATCGACTATTCATTCGATCTCGCTGTAAACCTCACTGTCGTATCGTGCATTAATTGAAGTCTTTTTTCCATGCATGCTTTACGATTGATTACGTTGAAACCTATCACGTGCATCATAGTTATCTCGACCCGATCGACTTTCATTGATAAACTTGATAGGTTAAAACGTACATTAATTTATAAAGTAATTCATGTTTAAAGGCCGTTAAACATGATTTGCCACCATTCACATATCTTTGAATCGGTTAAAAGGAATCCATAACTACACTCTATCCATACAGTCGGTTTTTATTATCGGATAGCGACTATTTAGTCGATAGCTTTGAAAAAGGGCCTGCAAGGCTAGATATCTAGAAGTGTCTGGGGCAACATCAGCTAGTTCCACCTTGTGTTGATGATTATCTTTCTTTTTTTGTCAATTGCAGGTCAAATTGACTGATACACTTTGGAGTCGACGGTACGTCTAGTTTCGGGTGTTTGAAGCTAGCTGGATCTTTGGCTACGGAACCATATTTTGCATCAACAACCAGACTCAGGCCAAGATCAGGAACCACTCTACACTGACGAGGTTTAGAGTCCTGATGTGTCCTTTGGTAGCTTGCCATAGACACCCAGCAATTTGTTGGCACGTGGATTTCTCTGTTGCGGGTGTGTTTGATTCTTGAGGTTGAATCTGAGATAGTGGCTAATTATTTTGAAAGAAATTTGAGGCTCTTATTCACCCCCTCTCTAAGTCGCTTATCCGGTCCTTCAGCTAGCAGACTAGTACTTAGGTGGCCTCATGATCCATCTAAAATTTAATTCTAATTCTTGTTCATATTAATATCTGGTCAACTATAATTCTAAACATAGCTATATTCGGATATTGCATTGCTCCATATTAAGAATATTCTTTTATTCTTTATTTTTCATTTTATTTTATACAAGTGAGATGCTCATATGCTTACATTCCCACCATTTTTATATTATGATTATCTTACCTCTAGTGTAAACAATTGATTACTATACATATATAAATAATGACGCCCTGAATACTTCCGGGTGAAATGCTACAATGACAATTCATACGCTTACATAACCGGTTTTTTTTTGAATGTAAAGGACAACCGTTTTGGCTTTTTAAATATTAAAACTTGGAAAATACAAACTCAGGTTCGGACAGTCAGACGAGGGATCACTAGTTACTTCCATATGTTATATCTCTAGATTTAGATCACCTATGGTCCGAAAAAAATATATATAGATGAAGTATATTGTCATAATAAACCATCTGGAGGAGCATGTGGTTATACTTTTTTTTGTTATCCGTATAGTATATAATTATACTTTTTAATATACTGCTGCAGTAGTATTTTAGTAATATATTTAAAAGTATGGATTTTATTGAAAAAAATTACATCTAAGATTTAAAGTATCTTAATTTGAGTATCTAAACATATTCAAACTGATAAAATAAGTATGCACTGCATACATAATATGGATTATTGAAGGTGAGAGTAACTATTCCCAGGGAGTATATAAAACGCATCCCTATATATATATATATATAGAGAGAGAGTTACTTATTGATAAGTATTTATATGTATTAAAATATTTATCTACACATTATCGTATTTTTATCATAAAATGAAATTTTAAAATTATAATAAATTAAACTTTGGTACATTTTTTCTAAAAATATAATATGTCTCATCTATATCTACAACATTGATTTCACCATCGAGTTCGATCAATAATTTTGAAATTGTAAACTTCAAAATTCAAGAACTTCAAACGTATAGATTATAGTTCAAATTGTTGAATTTCAAAAAATCCAATAATGTATAGATACATATTTTTATCTATAAATATTGATCAATAAAACAATTTCAATATATAAAATTTTTCGTAAATATAAAACAACTAAAGTATCGATTAACTCCATTTTGACCCTGGAGCCGGTTTTCGAATGGTTTATTGATAGTTTAGGCGTCAAAACTAAATGGTTCGTCTGCACTTGGGGTTTTAAAATTAGATAAGGGAAAAGACTTGAGCGGCCAGAATCGACTTAATCCTATATATAATAATTCCAGCCTCCTTAAAATAAATCAATTCCTATAGTCTGTACAGGTCAAATAATCTTATGTTCGACTAACTCTATACAAAAGAGTACAACATATAATAATCATATTATTAAATATATTCTACGATTTTGTAATGATACAAATGTGGGATTATAAACCTTGATGTTTTTTTCTAGGAATTCAATCAACTTTTTTTTTAAAAAAAAATATGGGATAGGAGAACTCATCTATTTATTCAAAGACAAAGGAGTAAACAAAACTATTTGTTTGGCCAACGAGGCAAGGCCATATACAACGAACAGCTTTTTGTAGTTTTTCCTCTGTCCGAATATTGAACAAGCTAAGGGACGTCTACTTATTTTCGCCTCCATTTGCGTAGTATGAGTAGTAACTAAGACAAGGAGTGCTAGCATAACGTCTACATATTTTTTAGATTAAAATGCGCTATGGGTCCTTAAATTTTTCCGTACTTTTTATCTAGGTTCATGAACTTTTTTTCGCTCATCTGAGTCCATGAACTTTTCTCCACTTTTTATCTAAGTCCAGGATACTTTTTCTTCGCTCATCTGGGTTCATAAACTTTTTTTCACTTCTCATCTAGGTTCACAGCAGATCACATAGGACTCTGTTATCTACGTGGCCGCTGATGTGGCACCACGTGCTCTTTTTTTTAATTTCATAAAATGGTTGAAACCTTGAAAAAATTGTATAAAATCACAGAAAAATCATAAAAAGAAAAATCTAGTTTTGTTAGACTTAACATGAATAGATCTATGAAGTAGATATATAATATGATATGCTTTAATTTAAAGTTTTTGATGTAGCTGTAGATCTATGTAAATCTATGTGCTTTCTGTGTTTAATTCATAACTGCAGCTCTTGTGCTCCTAAGCTTTAGATTTATCTTTACATCACATGCTTTGTTGCAATTAAAACTTGTTTTTATTGTAGTAATTAATTTACTAATTTTAGGTCTGTAATATTTTTATACTAGCCATGTTTTGTTATCATCCATCACCATAAAAATCTTAACTTCAAATTAAATGTTTGGTACACCAACTATTTATTATGAATTAAACATAGAAACACATAGATGTACGACTGTAATAAAATTTTTAAAATATAGCGTGTCACATTTTAGTGCCACATCAACGGCCACGTAGGAAGCAGAATCCTATATGGCCCTGCTATGGACCTAAGGTGAGGAGTGGAAAAAAGTTCGTGGACCCAGATGAGCGAAGAAAAAAGTACCTGAATCTAGATGAGAAGTGGAGAAATGTTCATGGACCTAGATGAGTGAAAAAAAAAGCTAATAGACCTAGATGAGAAGTGGACAAAAATTTAAGTACCCACGGCGTATTTTACTCTATTTTTTATGCTACGGAACAATCCACGAGCTTTGAAACCCAGGTGATCAATCCACAGCTACTCTGTAAATGAGGCATCCCATCTCGTCATCTAACCGCACATACACAAACCGACCGATCATTAAGTGAAGAACATTTCTTTAATTTGTTCTCCCCTTCTGTAGATCGGAAATGGGGAAGAGCCGAGGCAGTATCGCTTTCTTCGGCACCTACAGGCCCCCAGTGCCTCTGGACATCTTCTCCTGCCCCGCTAATCCGCCGCCGCTGTCCGCCAAGGACGAGCAGCTCCTCACCGACGGCGAGTCGTACAACCAGAACGGGCATCCCATCCCAGCAGCGGCGCTGAGAGAGCTCCTGACGTTCTTGCGCAAGAAGAACCCGAAGCTGGCGTCGGAGTGCGGCGCCACACCAGAGGACGCGGACAAGGGCCGCGGACAAGGGTCTGGAGACGCTGCACGTCGCGTTGCGCTTCGCCAGCGGCGGCGGCAAGGTCAAGGTGCTGAGCATGGGCGACGTCTACGGTGCCGACACCTTCGGCGGCGTGCGCATGGAGGACAGCGGCCGCGTCGCCGGCGGCTTCAAAGTTGGGCGTTCCACCGTCGGCTACTCCCTGGTGTACGTGTCCACCAAGGAACCGGTGAAAGCGCGGCGCACGCCGTGGACCGTTGTGTACAGAACCAACCTCGCCGACGGTAAGACGGAGCGCCTGACGCCGCCGGGCCAGTACGATCTGAGCCCGGCGGTGTCGCCGTCCGGGAAGATGGTGGCGGTGGCCAACTACCAGCAGAACAGGTGGACCGGCGAGATCGAGAACCTCAAGATGGACATCGTGGTCATGAACGTGGACCGGCAAGAGCAGGGCCGCCTGGGCCGCCGCGTGCTCATCAAGGACGGCGGCTGGCTGACTTGGGGCAGCGGCAACGTCGTCTTCTTCCACCGAGGCTTCGACACCACGCCGCCCACCAAGAGCGCCAGGTGGGGCGTCTTCCGGTACGACATCGCCGCCGGCAAGGAGGAACGCGTGACGCCGGAGAGCATTGATGCCATGACTCCGGCGGCCATCAGCGAAACCATGGTGGCCGTGGCGACCGTCCGGGAGAAATCAAAGCAGGTCGAAATGAGGGTGGATCGCGTGGTCACACAGTACAGGCACATCGAGATCTTCGACACGGCGTGGACGGCGAAGCCGCCGGTGTCCATCACCCAGAAGACGAGCCGGTGCAGATCATGAGGATCCCCAACGTGTCCAGGGAGGACTACGAGAACGTGGAGGTGTTCCCGCTCACCGAAGACAAGTACAACTGCGCCTTCCCGTCCACCAACGCCGAGGGCACCAAGCTCGTGTTCCGGTCAAGCAGGAACAGGGTGCCGGGAGGGGACAGGAAGCACAAGAACCTCTACGTCACAGACGCGAACAAGGGGGAGGTCGCCGGTGTGGTGTGGACAAGCTCACAGACGGGCCATGGACCGACACACGCACTGCAGCTGGTCACCGCGGGAGGGATGCGACTGGGTCGTCTTCTCCTCCACCGGCAGGCCGGAGAAAGACATTGTCAAGGGCAAGAACGAGCCGGAGCTGGACCACGGTCTGGACCCAGGCTACTTCGCCGTGTACGTGGTGAGCTCCAAGGACATCAAGAAAGGCGAGGTGCCGGTGCCCGTGCGGGTGATCCACAGCGCTCCCACCATCGCCGGGCACATCAACCACCCCGTGTTCTGCCCGGACATGGCGAGCATCGTCTTCACCGCCGACCTCGCCGCGGTGTCCGCCGACCCCATCTCCATGCCGCACTTCACGCACTCGGTCCGGCCCTATGGCGACATCTTCTCTGTCAACCTGCGTGACACCACGGACATTGCCAAGAACAGGGACATCCAGGAGTTCCACCGCATCACGCACAGCCGCTACGAGTACTCCACGCCAACGTGGACCCGCAGTGCCGGCGACGACGGTGAGGAGGACCCCAACGCCAAGTGGAAGATGCTGGAGAGCTTGCCCGACTTCACGCCTAGGTGCCCGTACGCGAAAGGCGAAGCCGGTGAGAAGGAAGGCTGGCACATGACCGGTCACCTCACCATCAAAAAGCGCTGCTGCTGAAGGAAGCTCATGATCAGGCACTTCACTTGCGTGTCTGTGTCATGATGCTCCAGTGGTCCAGCAGTCCAGCTCATCAATAAGATTTCCGCCTCCGTTTCGTTGCCATTCCAGTTTTGGTTCGGTTTTGTGTTGGATATGGTGTATTTCCCATCCACTTTTCCTTCGCCGCCCACACTAAAACCAGGAGGCTATTGAACAAACACAGTTTCAGTTAAGTCTCCATTCAGAAATGCCGATTTGACATCCATACGGTGTACATCCCATCCATTTTGTGCAGCTAGTGCCAATAACACCCTCACTGTTTCAATTTTGGAAACAGGTTCAAAAACCTCATCGAAATCCACCCCTTGGCGTTGTGCATAGCCCTATGCCACTAATCTTGCTTTGTGCTTGACAATGTTGCCTTGTGAATCCTTTTTTATTTTAAACACCCATTTCAGCCCAGTATCACTGATCACACAGGTCTTATTGTCTTCAATTGCTTGCATTTCAGGCTGCATCGCCTGTCGCCAGCAATACAGGGACATAGCTTCCTCTACTGTGGCCGGTTCCTCAGACGCAGCCAGACAGAGCCTACTGTATTCGAAATCCTGTACCTCATTTGTAGTGTCAAACAGGTTTGGAATAGTCCTGTATCTTCTCGGTGCTCCATCAGAATCTTCGGAAACATCTGTTGGTGGTGTTGCCCACTGAATATGTCGACCTGATCCAACTCCAGACCCAAGTGGCATGTGTGGTGGTGTACTAGGAGTACCCGGAGTGCCCGGAGCACCCTCCACCGATGGAATTGATGCAGCAGGCGATGGTTAAGGTGCAGCAGGCGGCTCAAATTGTATTACCGGATCATGAACAATTTCTTCAGACTCAGCATATTGGACTGTGAAATATGGTGCCGCTGCTGCTGCTCCACTGCTCTCCCTGCAATCATTCTCCACCCAATTCCATCTCTTCTTTTCATAAAAAATACCGTCCCTGGGCACTACAACTTGTTGTTGACCGGATCATACACCCAATATCCTTTAGTTCGCGCCTCATAGCCCAGAAATACACCAGGGGTTGATCTATCTGCCAATTTTGTCACGCCCGGTCCAACACGCTTGGCATATGCCGTACAGCCAAACGTGCACAGGTGCCAGACACTTTGTTTTCTTCCGAACCAAGCGTCATACAGAGTCTTCCAATTCAGTCTCTTCGTTGGTGATCAGTTAAGTACAATGCTACCTTTACTGCTTCTCCCCAATTCTGTCCTGGCACCTACATGCTCTTGAGCAAACAGCGAGCCATCTCAAGGACAGTCTGATTTCATCTTTCGAGTTGATTCCTTGTTCACTACAGAATGCAATGAACGCGTCAGAGTTGAACTCACCCCCACGATCTGTCCTGAATGCTTTGAGGCGACGACCTGTCTCCACCTGAGCTGCCACCTTGAACTTCTTCAAATGTTCCAGTGCCTCACTCTTGAACGCCAGCAGCTCCAGCCGTATATAGCGACTATGAACATCAACAATCAGTAAGGGTCTGTTTGGAAGCCCGGTTTTTGGTCTAAAACACTAGTAAATTACAGGTATGTAAAATTTTCCATTTCAACTCGAAATTAATTGTTTGGATGACCGGTGAGCATACTAATTTTAGATTTGGATCAGACCAAAACCGGTGTAAAACAATACAGACCTCCTCTGCTCTGGAAAAGAAAACGACGATTATCGGGCCGCGGCAGCAGCCCGTCTCCCACAACTTCTTCTCCATCGCGCGTGTGTGGCGAGGCGCCGCCGCCGCCGCCGCCGCCGTCGCCGGCCGCCTCGCGAGCATTCCTAGGTGTAGAACCTTCTGCGTGGTGAGGACCCTGTGCGGTGTGGCCAGGTGCGGCTCCCTCTCGGCTCTCGGGCATGGCCAGACGCGACCGCCGCTGCTAGCCGCGGCCCCGTCGTAGGCGCGCATGCTCGTCCGAGTCGCAGCCGCATGTACGTCGTGGGTATGGCCATCCTCCATCCCGCATGGCCGCATGCCACCACTGCTTAGATCTCCATCGCCGCCCCCATGGCTGGATATAGGAATGGGGAAAGTCAACGGCCCTCTTGTGCCTGAAGTGCCGCGGAGGCGAAGGAGGAGGCCAAGGCGTCCAGCGACGCAGATGGCATCGGGTCTGGGTCTCGTGATGGCTGCATGCGTTGTGCATAAACTTTCCATCCAAACACCATTTATCAGGAGTGAAAAAAAATCAAGTGGTATTATTGTGCACAGCAAATTACAAATGGAAGCTATTTACAATTGTAAGAAATTACGAAGCAGCCAAACATGCCCTAAGAAGTAAAATTTCCCTCCCGGTGTGGGCGGTGTAATCTGTCCACACAGATTACCGTGGACTAGCTCAAGCCCAACACTCGCTCTCTATGCCAAAAGCCTGAGGGAACGGTGTACGATTCACATCCATCACACACTTTCTCAGCTCGTCGAATCAGTGGAATACCATCCACCATCTACTTGACTCCTATCTCTCGGAGGCACCTGAATTTTAGATGTCCATACCGAGCACGCCACAACCATCCCTCCTCATCCATCTTGGCCATCAGACAATTGGACAAGGCTGCGCTGGTGGCTCGGGAGCGAGCTCGTCTTGACATGCCTGCTGGTTGGAGCCATGACCGAGCTTGGGCTCGTGTGACGATCGATCAACAACTCAAAACCAACGATTGGTTCAAAATCGATTGCGTGCTTGTCTCTTCCCTCTGCTTGCTGCACTGGAGCTCAGGCAAGGAAGACGATGTGATTGATCTTATCAGTTGTGTGTGTGCTTTGCTGCCTCGCCTACCTCCTATCCAAGCAAGATACGCACGTGAACTCGTGGGCGCCGCTATTGGGAGGGATTTATCTACAATGTTTGACATGAGATTCTTATGCACTATGATGATGTGTCAAAAGAATGTACAGATACAGCATACCCAGCTCACTTGATTGACAAACATGTATATGTAGGAACAAACCGTACGATATTGATAGTAACTGTTAAGTTCAGGGAGCAGTTAGCTAATCGATGTAGAAAACACGTCATCCACACCTAGTCAGAACTAATTAAAGGCTCTTGCGAGGAAGAAGATAGAATAATTTTTTTTAGATAACGGATAGTTCATATCCAGGCTTCATCTATCAAAGATAGAATCAGACTATTTATTACAAAGTTTCGTCCGAGGGTACACACACGGACTGCAAATATAGGTTTACAGCCAACCAAGCGGACAACCGAAAAAAATAAGATTTAGACTAAACATGTGTAACAACCTGGGTTTTTGGAGAAGCAAAAAATACGAGCTTTTTAAAATTTTTCCTGCAATTGAGTGAAGCATGTAGATGCTATGACAAACTTAGGGTAATTTGTAAATAAATCCATGCTTACATGTAGTATTGGTTGTAGGTGCTTGCCGAAGTTTTCCTCTTTGACCTAAGTATTTCGTGTCGGAGAACACAAGTCCATAGCAAAGCATATCTCACCCTTGGTGATCCCCTTTCCCCGAAGCATACACGAAGCTTTCCCCCGAGTTCCCACCAATTCCATAAACGAAATCCAGCAAACCTCTCTTTGATTATCTCACAAGGAACCCCGGCATCCATCTAGAATTCTGAATTCAAATCTATCTCCATTCTCTCCCTCTCTCGAAAACCTTGAAGCTAATGCATGGAAGGAACATTCCCACTCCCTTCTACTCTGAAATCCCTCCCTAAACTCCTCCTAATCTTTTAAATTCATATGAACCCCCATATAAACCTATTCAGAGTCCTCTTTAATTCCATAGTGAATTTCTCCAACTTGTAAAAGGGAAGTTCATTTCTTTTTCTAAAAATAGTTCACCCCTCTGTCCCCAAATATCAGACATCTCCTAAAATTCTTTCAAAGATTAGAAAGGAAAAATTCCCTTTCCTATTTGTCCCAAAGAAGCCCACCACTCTTCTCCCAACTGCAGCCCAGCCTGCTCTCTTATTCCCGTGGCCCAACTCCTCTCTACTCTCTCCACCGTAGCGATGGCCCACCAGCACGTCGCGGCCCGTTTCTCCCTCCCCACCCGGCTCCTGCCTGCAAGCGCACGCGCGGCCTACCCGGCCAAGCACGGCCGAAGCCGTTGCGCCCCTAGAAACCTAGGCCAGGAGCGCCTCCCAGACTCAGCCGCCGCCGCAGGCTCCCTCGCGGCGCGCGCACGCGCAGACGACACCGTGCCCGACATCTCCACGCGATGTGCGCCACGTATCCCGTGGTATGGATGCCAAGGCGCATCGCCGTCCGTGGCTGAACCCAAGTCGCACACTCACGTATAAATGGCACCATCCGCCACCTCGTGTTCTTCTCCCTCGTGAAGCTGCCGCCTCCACTCCCTCTCCTTCTCTTTCCTCGCCATCCACGCCATGACAGCCGGCCATGCATCGCCCTCCGCTTGCGCAGCCCCACTGTAATACGACCGCAACCGGCCGCACCAGGCCACACCCGTAGCCGCACGCGACCAGGTCACGGTCGCGCTCGCCGACGACGTCACCATGCCACCACCCCGACTTTCCCAGCCGCGCAGCTGCCGGAAGCCGCGGCCAGGCCCACTAGAGCATAGTGCGTCACCACCCCGACGCTCCAGAACATCGTGCTTGGCCACGTCCTCACCAGGGACCTCGACATCATGCTGCAGTGTTGACTCGCCACCACCGAGCACCTCACCCCATGCTAGTCGCAGCTGTGTCGGTCATGGCCACAGTCGTGCCACACCGCGCTTCCACCGCATGTTCCTGGCCACATCGAGCTCATCCTCGCCATGCGCAACACCATGTCACCACTAGCTCGTCCTCTACCCGTGCAGCACCTCCAGCCGGACACGTCCCCGAGCACCTGCAACCTCGACGCTGGCCGGCTTTGCTTCGTCCTCGCTACTGCATCGTGCTCCATCGAACGTCCACTGCGCTGCCTTGTTTAACAGCTCCACGGAACTCGGCCAACTCGCCCCCAACCTTACAAGCACACCTCGTCGGAGTCTGTCCTCCATCACAAGTGAGCACCCATAGCACCAAGGAACCGACCTTTCCATCTCTCCGGTGACCTTGCCGTTGACACCGGCCTTCGTGCTGTGATTCCATGCCTTGCAGGGAACCCGGCTATGCCACGCCATCCTCTGGCCAGCACCGGCCAGCCGTAGCTAGCCATCGGCCAGTCCCTGGCCACTTCGATGGGCCCCCGGCTAGCCGCGGCCAGTCAAGTAGCAGCTCTCGGCTAGACGCAGCTAGCTAGCACCTAGCCGAGAGGAGCCGGAACATGCAACAGAAAGCCTCGACATCTTCCTTCAATGCTGAGCAGCAGCTTCTCAAACCATGGTGAGCACCGCCACCATACCGGACCCGCCATGTACGCCACCGCGTCCCACACTAGGGAATGCACCGGCCGAGCCCTTCCTCGCTCTGGAACACATGCAACGCACACACACAACCACCATAGACCTACCATAAGCCCTTGGTAGACTCATCATGACCACCATGAATCCCTTAGTTGAACCCAGAAGCCCCACCTTTGTCCACCCTGGCCCGGTGACCGACCCTAGTCCGGCCTTCACGCCATAGCCCTCTGTTACCGGACCCCAAAGCCCCATGGACACGACCTCATCGAAGCACGACACACGCATGGGACCTCAAGCCAATCACCCAATGTGCTAGCCAACCTCTGGCCACCTATAGCCATGTCCGGACAACCACGGCCAACCGTAGCCCCGCGAGTTGTAACAAGCATAGCTGACCATAGCTAGACAGAAGCAAGCCATGACCCGCTAGGACAAGCCATGACATCATCTGGACCTTCTAGTGATCGAACCGTAGACAACATCCTACCGACACAATGGAAAAGCCCCTTCTTTTACTTCTTTGTACACTTGTCCACAATATTGTACCCTATCCTTACGATTTGTCTATACATGTATCTGTAATATAGGATCCATCTATTTTTGAGCTATGGAATTGTGCAACTCCACTGTCTTGTCGGGTTGAATTGTATTTTAGTCATGTCATTGGATCTTATCGATAGTTGTTTGTGTTGCTTGTCTGTGTGCCATGCCTATGAGCCGGCTGAGGGATCGTATCTCGTTGGGACATTGCGAACGCGGGATTTGTCTCGCTAGGGCCGTAATGCTGAGTGTAACTTGACCTCTCTCTTTGAAGTTGACCCTTAGAACTATGAGTGTTAGCCCCTATCTTCGATCCTAGGACATGGTCATGATGGACTCGATATTGATATCAATATCGATGCGAATTATCCCTCACATTGAGCCTATCATGATCTAGTCCTGTGGGAGATGACCTAGGAGAAAACAACCGTGGAACCATGGGTGCCAACTCCCATTGGTGTAGCTTGTGGCCGCGAGTCCGCCTCGCCATGACCATGGAATTATACCTCCACGTTTGTCGTTCTTTGATCCTTTATGCCCAAGCCCTCGTATGCTTGTACCCTGTTTGACCATCGTATTTATTTGATTCTTGCGGTGAAAACCACACCGTTATGAATCCGAGAGATGACTGAGTGCCAGTGCACCCTATGAGTGGTTTGCGCACTTGTATTCTTTTGTGTGTCACTCCCTTTTGACGCCCCGTCTTTTGCCATGACAGGTGCAGTTGGAAGAAGTAGACCAATGCCTCTGATGTCACTTGCTCTTCGCTCCCATTTAGCCCATTCTATTTGATCCTGTCTTGTCCATGGCGATTGGGTCATAGACCGGATTGAATCTTTTTAATTAGCGAAGCTATGGTCTATGTAGAGACCTCAGACCTGTGTGTGTCGACCCGATCGACTGCTTAAAACCATCTTTACTTGAGATGTGACTGAGAATATGATATGGATGTGCCTAGCTACCCCCTCTCTTGACTCTTAATGTTTAAGCCCTTGTATGATTGTACCCTACAAGTGGATTAAACACTCGCATTATCATGTGCAACACTTCTTGTAGATGATAGCACGTTCTTCTCTTTTGCTTGGCCGTCCTCTGATTCCTGCCTCCTCCATGACGTCTGAATTGGAAGACCGTGAGCCATGGTGTTTGCTTTGGATAAGCTCTGGCCTAAACCATTGATCATAAAGCCATAATGGCTAGGCCATGACTTAAGCTTGTGCTTAGCAAACCCCACTCTTGTTTCTTTGGCCCAAGGAATCAGACATATGCCGAGAGGGCTGAGTTGTGTATCTTTTTATTATTTCTCTAGTGTTAATGGATCTTCCATCGTCTCATCGTCTTTTGGTGTATTGAATGTCTTTCTCGCCATGTGTCACTTTGTGGAGTAGCTGTTTCGGGTTTACGATGGTCAGATCGAGGCCCGCTAAAGGAAGAGAACGTGGATGACGATAGAACCCATGGAATGGAGTCACCATAGGAGGAGGTGACTCCGCTAATCAATGACACCAATGGAAGGATATTTGTACCACTACTACCTCGACATCGCAGGTGTCATGGCAGCACCTTATTTTAGAGAATCCTATTAGACACTGCATATTTAAAATTGCTCGCGCTTTATATTTACTCCATTGTTAGTATATGATGTATGCTACTACTAGAGCCATTATTACCCTAATTGCAACCACTCTACTATATCACCCAGCTTTGCGCTCATGCTCTCTTATATATATTTACCTGCTTGCTTGCATGTTATATCACCATACTTACTCTAACTCCACTGGCATTGTATCTGTGATGTGATTCTGGTGATGAACCCCTGGGAATGGTTTGGCTTGGGATGCTGGACTGGTGGACTGTGAGCGTGCTACGTGTGTCTTGGTGAGGGTTGAGTTGACCAAGCAAGGATGTATGACGAGTTGTTTGAGCCAGTCTTGCCGGGAATGCAACCTGGGCATTCCCACGAGAGATCCCTATGGTGGGTAAACATGTGAGGTGATTCTGAAATAGATAACCTGTGTGGATTCAAATCTCGTGAAAGGAGGAGTCGTGTGATGGCACGGGAAGAATATCCCCGCAGTGGAGGTGCATGCTGTTGGCGCTTCTTAGCGTCAGCAGAAAAGTCCGCAAGCGCACGGCAGTACCGTTGTAGCCTTCACCTGGAAGTATTCAGGGTATCGTAATTTCCCAGAGGAACGGTCTTTGTACTTAGTCTTTTAAACAACTTTACTCAGAAGAGACGGAAGGGATAGCTTGGGTAGAGATTTTCTTCTAAGGTCAAACGCATATAAGCGATGAAAACTTCCCCACTACTTGCTTGCTTCAGGCCTACTGACGCACCTGGTCTGCCAGGCGATACCAGTATCAGCGCTATTCCGCGTCCGAACGTGGGGGGATGCTGGTACGAGTGGACAGGGCTGTCACCACCTGCCACCTACCCCTCTGCCCGTGGGCGCGCGCAACATACGAAGGTAGACTCCGACCTAGACACCACGTCTATGAAGGCGACTACTACTCTAGCGGCATACTGGAACATCCGTCTCTATCAGGAGTCCTCTTACTAGAGCATCCGTCCAAAGGATGAACGACGATCCCACAAACAAGTAGCTTTATAGAAGTAACATGCTTAATGAATCAAACTAAAATTGAACACGAACTTCTTACTTCAAGTAGCAAGACGATCGTAGAGGTACAAGTTGGATCGAGAGCCGACAAGCCCGGCACTTCGTCCACCCGGAGGCAGAAGTGGTTCGACTCCGCTCTTTCTCCAGCTCTTGTCTCTCTCTCACTCCCTATACTAAATTAGCTATAAGCTAATGGAATGGAGCTTGCTCTTCCTCTCTACATTGTGACCTCTTGTGTTGGTGAATCAATTGATGAATAGGTGTAGAGAGGAGGCCTCCTTTTATAGCTTGAGAGGAGGGGGTTCTATGCAAAAGGATCATCCTCACATGGAAAGATCCAAACCGACCTCCAAAGGGCGGTTTTCACTTGCCATATGTGTTGATCATAGGTGGGACTATCCTTGGGGAACCACCCTATACCTGTCAGAAGAAAATTGGGCTCGAGAGGCCCCACCAGGGGTGCGGCCGGTCCCCTTGGTGGGCCCATCTAGCCACCACCTTTTGAGAGCACGTGGGCCTCATCGATAGCTTCGTTTTGACTGGCGATTCAGCCCAATCGGAGTTCGGATGAGTGATTTATGGCCAAAATACTCAAGCCTACTCGTGGAGTCCTAAATTGGATTCGAACTTATAAGTCTTTTTATTGGGAACTCCAAATAATGCAAATAATATATGCATTTTGATCAGCGCGATGAGCTCTCCGCAATTGTGTAGTCCATTTTATTATTTGAGATACTTTTATGTTGTGAAAACTCGGATATTCCTGCAACATAGTGGAAAACACCAAAACTCGTGGAACTTGTTAATTAAAGAATATTTTTCTATGATGTTCCATGGATTTATATTATTATTGGTGGTATAAAATGTAACTTAAGGACCTGCCAACAAGACCCCCACACTTAGTCCTTTGCTCGTCCTCGAGTAAAGGTTTAAAGGACTAAGATGGGTCATCTCCTTGATATATAACCTGCATACAAGATATTCCAAGCTTCACCTGTACTTGTGAACTTCAAAGTGTCTACCATATTTTCTTGGGTAATTGAATAATGGAACAACATGGATTCAAATCCCCTTGCATCAGTTAGCTCAGAAACTTGGGTTTTTATAAGATTTTTGAAAAAGAAAAGATAGCCTTGCTCCTCAAATGATACTCTCAAATCGCTCATATATGTGTCTGGTTCCTCACCAAGGCATTTTGGAATTGCCTTCTTTCATAACCCATCTCTAAAGATTTTGAGTGGAGTTTTGGGTAGGTATGAAAGTGGGCATACTTGCATCACATATATTGTCAAGTCAAAAACCGAACCACACGGAAATACAAGTCATACACTAGATTGAGATGTGCAAGTGTGTGGCATGGAAGAAGATTCCTAATTCTAACTGTTTTTGGTACTCCATGCATCATGACTCTCTTTATTGGATAGATGGATGATTCTTTGAAAAGTATGGGCTATAAAAGGAAATATTCATATATGTAATTTTTTTCTTGAACGGGGCTTTGGACTTTCCCGTTTGTTTATTGCTAAATTTTTTTCTCTTTTCGTGCCCCATGGCATGTGTATATATATATTTTTTCTCTTTTTTTGTGTCCCTTGGCAAACTTTTTTTTAAACATAGCCCATATCTCTTCTTAATGCAAACTTTGAATGGAGAGATATCATGATGGAATGCGAGGAGTAATTATATGGTGGAGGATGAATGTGTGACTCTTAGGGTAAGAGTCGGCATTTTTATTTGGTGGATAACAAATGCGCGGCTCTCAGGGTAAGAGTTGGCATTTTTATTTGGTGG
Source organism: Eremochloa ophiuroides (assembly GCA_038502445.1). NCBI lineage: Eukaryota > Viridiplantae > Streptophyta > Magnoliopsida > Poales > Poaceae > Eremochloa > Eremochloa ophiuroides. Next base: position 44,882,112 of record JAHLJS010000002.1, read on the forward strand.
AAGAATGTACAACTCTTAGGGTAAGAGTTCGCGTTTTTGGTGGATGACAGGGTGCATGTTGTGTGCAACTCTTAGTGTAAGAGTCGGTATTTTATTGGTGGGTGCGTGTGAATCTCAATCATGGGTGCATGACCATAATCTCACATAGGTCACAACAATTTGACAAAACTCAATGATCTGACAAGCAGCATATGACTAAAGGTTTGTAGAAGTTAAACATGTCATATGGCCTTGGTGGGAAATTCATTATCATTGAGGAGCATGCCATCTCATTTTGATTTTGTAAAATAAATCCCAAGTCCATCATAAAAAGAGCAAGGTTCAAATCATCCAGCTATATCACATACTCCAATTACTTAGACAACATGGGGTCCCTATGATAGTTGTTCACAAGTTATAGGAATGTTGGCGTGGAATAAGGAGTATGCAAATTTTATCAAAGGATAGCATGGAGATGGCGTGTCAGAAGTTTTGCATTTTTAGATTATTAGATTTAAAACTTTAGAACTTAGGGAGATGTGAGGGTAGAGGTGCACAAACCACCGTTGAAGATTGAAGGAGGTTTATGGAAGTCATGTGTCTTGTCCTTGTTGCGTGATGAGTCACTCGATGTTGTGCAGCGTGCAGGGGAGATCTTGAAGGTGTGTTAAGTATGCTTGAGAGATCTCCCCCACACTTATTCTTGTACCTGCTTTATTTTGAAAAAAAGAAAACAAAACAAGAGCAACAACAACAAGCAAGGACTCTATTGGCTATAAGACCAGAGAGCAAGAAAGATATTATTATTATTATTTCTTTATTAGTTTTATTGAAAACTTGTTCACTCAACTTTTTATAAACAAGGCGAAGATAAAGAGGCAGAGAAAGATATGCCTTGGTTTATCTCCATATTAGATTACTTTCATTGATTATGTCAACAACTTAAAGTTCATTGATCAAATTTCAACACCATGTCAAATTTTGATCAAAGAAGGCCATTTTAACCTAAGCACCATGCTTAATTTAAAAAAAAGACATATGGATGTACCTTATAAGACTACACCCAAACCAGAGTTTATAACATAAGCAAAGGAAGCATGAATTTGTATGATCAAATGAAGACAATTATAAGAAGTTGGTGAACATTTATTTACCTTCGCATACCTGAGTATATGTACCGGCAACATATATGTATGAGGCGTTGAAGTTGTTGTTGCAGCTAGCATGATGGTTCTGCTCTGGTGATCTCCGAAGCCAGGCCACACACACTCAATGAGCATGGGCCATGGGCCTTGATGATACTAGCAAAGGTTCAGAAGAGGGTGACTCCCAATCTTTTTTTTCTAGTTTTCTTTCTTTTTTTTCTTTTTTAGTCTCCCTCATCTCTCTTCTTTTTTTCTTTCATTCATTTTTTCTTCTCTTTTTTTATATCATCTCTCTCTTTTTTCAATATATATATATATATTAACTCTCTCTTCTTTTTTTTGCAAGGCGAGGCTGACATCTTCATCATCATTTTTTGAATGACCCTTTGGTGTGCATGGAACTTGGGTTTCTCACCGTCCTGCCCCACACTAGGACTTTTGCGTAAAAGTCAAGTGCAGAGTTAGGGCCTTCTTACGAGTGTGTTCCATTACCTAGGAGTGCATCAAGCTTTTGTAGTTGATGTCGTTCCATGTCGTCAAGCATCATATGACTTGAGTTCTTCTTAATCTTTCCTGAAATGGTTAGCGACATACCCGAAGGTGCATACTAACTTGACAACATGCCCTCACCATTTAAAGAAGATATATATATATATATATTGAAAATAACAATAGTAATAATAATAATAATAAATATATATTTTTTTAAGGATAATCCGGGGCATCTCCCGGCAATGCTTAAGTTATGGTCTTAAACTTGACCGTGGGAACTTCTTCTTGCAGCAATCAATGGTGGTGTAGTTCCCAGCTTTACCACCAATCATAGGCATTAATATTCAAGCTGTAAGGTATGCCCCATCGTACTACTACGGGATTTGCAATGTTCATGACAAACATAAGCATTCACAACCATTCTCTCAAAAAGTTGAACAACTAGAATCAAGAGATGGTTGTGAGATCCTCGTAGAAGCATGTGGTCCGAAGTGAAACAAACTCTGGAGACTTTGAGCATGAAACGTGAGGGACCTCAAAACCATGCTTGTTAGCGGGCCTCTTCTTGGCTCTAGAGTTGTTGCTTCGGGCATGTCCATGGCACGGAAGTTTTCATTCTCAAAAGATATATCATGGAGGATGATCACTTAACCTTGACCATTATCGAGAACAATGTTCTTGATGGCCAGAGGGACATGCATCTTGTTCGAGCACAGGCGCAGGAGAAAGGATTTGCATGCTCGAACAAGTAGCTTTACTTTGCCTTTAGGTTTTCGAGCAAGTTCTATGGCTAGCAGAAGCAAAACTTTCAAACTTCTCATCGGGGCTCCCTTCTTTTTTTTATATATTATAAATGAAATTTTCAAGAGGGTGCCCTATGAGAGGATCAAAATCGAGGATGGCATAGATGAGGAAGTATAAGAAACTTTGATTTCGGTAATTTCCAATGGCACAACCCTAACAATCCCACAAATCTCAAAGATGAGTCCGGATGGACTTCTAAAAAGTTTGTCGGTCGGGACTAGCGGCATATCGCCCTAAAAGGGTTTTCGCTGGAGTGAAAGTAGTCCCAACTGTGAGGTTGTGTAGAGCTTTCACGGAAGTCCCCTTTAATGAGCAAGACATGGTTGTGGGAGGTGAAAGAATCTGAATTCCTTCAGAAGAACGTTTCACTTCCAACAAGCAACAACCGTACTTTCGATGACTCCACATTAGGGGAAACTTCCTAAGAAATGTCAGAATTTTGTGCCAAGAAATGTTTCAAAGTTTTGCCATAATCCTTGAATTTTGATAGCGAACTCCGAAGGATAAAACATTCCTTCCTTCGGTGTTCATGGTTCGGGTGAGGGCTCAACAGACGAATCGAAGGGTGGCAAGGGAAAGGATTCGGCTGCTGAGGGCTCTTCAGAACTTGACATGCCCTTGTATGGAGGGGTTTGGGTACGATGACGGGAGAAGCAGTGCTTCTCTTGGATGCAAACAAGGATTTTACTCTATTCCGTCATGGTTTTTATGAAAACTGGCCCTCCTACGGTTATGTCAAAGCATAGGACAACATCTATGTCTAGATCCGAACAAAGGATATGCAAAAGCACATTATCGCATAAAGGACAAGTCTAGGTCAGCATGTATAAACATTGTAAATCTGGCCTATGCTGCACCTATGGACTTCTTCTCTTTTTGCTCAAAATCGAGGTTTGCCCTTGGTAGAGCGGCGATACGAGACATGGGTAAGAATGCAAGATAAAACTTGATCTTAGAGTTCATCCCATTCTCCATTCGTACTTTCTACGGCCTCAGTGTACCATTGTTTTGCCTCCCGTTGAGGGAGAACAGAAACAACATCCACTTAAGAATTTCTTGTGTCATGTCAGGAATGCTTAGGCATGAACACAATTCCTCGAATTTTTGCAAATGGTCAAAAGTGGTCAAAAGAATTTTCATTGTCATGACCAAAGAAGGGTTTTGTCCGAACCATAGCTTTGAATCTCAGGTGGAGTTCACAACTGGATGGAAATTTTGGTTTTAAAAAAGAATGTGGTTCAAAGAACTCCCCCTTTGAAGCAGAAGAATTTTGAATTTGGAGCTAGCTTCATGGTGAAGGGATCGGATAAAAAGGAGTATTTTGTTTTATAAAAAGAAAAGATAAAAGATTTTTTTTATAAAACACAAGAATACACGGGTGAACTAGGTTCGGAGATAAATACGACAACCGTTCCCCGGCAACGGCGCCAGAAAGCTTGTTGGCGCTTCTTAGCGTCAGCAGAAAAGTCCGCAAGCGCACGGAAGTACCATTGTAGCCTTCACCCGGAAGTATTCAGGGTTTCGTAATTTCCCAGAGGAATGGTCTTTGTACTTAGTCTCTTAAACTAAATTACTCAGAAGAGACGGAAGGGATAGCTTGGGTAGAGAGGTTCTTCTAAGGTCAAACGCATATAAGCGATGGAAACTTCCCCATTACTTGCTTGCTTCAGGCCCACTGACGCATCTGGTCTGCCAGGCGATACCAGTATCAGTGCTATTCCGCGTCCGAACGTGGGGGGATGCTGGTATGAGTGGACAGGGCTATCACCACCTGCCACCTACCCCTCTGCCCGTCGGGTGCGCGCAACATACGAAGGTAGACTCCGACCTAGACACCACGTCTATGAAGGCGACTACTACTCTAGCGGCGTATAGAAACATCCATCTCTATCAGGAGGCCTCTTACTAGAGCATCCGTCCAAAGGACGAACGACTGATCCCACAAACAAGAAGCTTTATGGAAGTAACATGCTTAATGAATCAAACCAAAGTTGAACACGAACTTCTTACTTCAAGTAGCAAGACGATCGTAGAGGTACAAGATTGGATCGAGAGCCGACAAGCCCGGCACTTCGTCCACCCGGAGGCAGAACTGCTTCGACTCCGCTCTTTCTCCAGCTCTTGTCTCTCTCTCACTCCCTATACTAAATTAGCTATAAGCTAATGGAATGGAGCCTGCTCTTCCTCTCTACATTGTGACCTCTTGTGTTGGTGAATCAATTGATGAATAGGTGTAGAGAGGAGGCCTCCTTTTATAGCTTGAGAGGAGGGGGTTCTATGCAAAAGGATCATCCTCACATGGAAAGATCCAAACCGACCTCCAAAGGGAGGTTTCCACTTGCCATTTGTGTTGATCGTAGGTGGCACTGTCCTTGGGGAACCGCCCTACACCTGTCAGAAGAAAACTGGGCCCGAGAGGCCCCACCAGGGGTGCGGCCGGTCCCAGGGGCGGCCGGTCCCCTGGTGGGTCCATCTGGCCATCCGCCTTTTGAGAGCACATGGGCCTCATCGATAGCTTCAGTTTTGACTAGTGATTCAGCCCAATCGGAGTTCGGATGAGTGATTTATGGTCCAAAATACTCAAGCCTACTCGTGGAGTCCTAAATTGGATTCGAACTTATATGCCTTTTTATTGGGAACTCCAAATAATGCAAATAATATATGCATTTTGATCAGCGCGATGAGCTCTCCGCAATTGTGTAGTCCATTTTATTATTTGAGATACTTTTATGTTGTGAAAACTCGGATATCCCTGCAACATAGTGGAAAATACCAAAACTCGTGGAACTTGTTAATTAAAGAATATTTTTCTATGATGTTCCATGGATTTATATTATTATTGGTGGTATAAAATGTGACTTAAGGACCGCCAACACATGCTTGGTCGAAACCTATGGACTTTCTAGTACTCAGAATTACCAGAATCCTTTGCTACTCACTCGCTTTTGAATGGGAGGGTGATGGTTGGAGTACTTGGTAGGGTGATGCCACTACTGCTAGGTTGTGAGGTGATAGGGTGGGCGTTGACGGATGCCAAAAGTTCCCGTACTATTCTAGGTGCTTAGTACCACTGATTGGGCTCGGTACTACGTCTACCTGTCTTAGCGTTTCGGTTTCATGGCTAGAGTGGCCCAGGGTTGAGTGGTAGGTGGCATCGACCTAGGCAAGCAAGCAAGACCAGAATTCTACCTAGATGATTGTACAACATCGATGATGGCTAATCTTGTGAGTATGTAAAACCTCTACAGAGTGTTATGGTTGATCGATCGATACATATGCTGACCCATCGGCTATGGACCTTTCCTGTGACCTACTTCACTAGATACCCTCGGTTAATGCTTTTTGGCAGTGTGCCTGGGTGTAGTAGTGTTTAGCTGAGATAGGCCTGAGAAGGAATTGGGCCTATCGACTGAGAGTGAGGTGAGTGAGATGGTGTATGGATGTGATGGATAGATGTGATGGCGTTGAGATGGGTTAAAACTTGACAAACTATTATAATATTTAATACTTGATGCTACATCGCATGCGCTAGGGTTGTAAACCACAGCCAACTTTTAGGATCGTTAGATCCCTTGTTTTCTCTTTTTCACTAAAGCTCATCGGTGCCGACCATGGCTTGCACACATTTGGCGGTGTGTAGATTACCTAACCATCAGAGATGTTGAGATAAGAAGGATTAGAAGGTCTCGTGCCTAAGTTTGGTTTAGGAGATGAAGACTATGTAGCTCCAAGAATAACTCTAATGATACCCGTGACAAAGGAGGAGCCTTCACTCGATGACATGTTCCACAAACTCTGGTGACGTCTAGATGAGCTTTCGCTAGATTAACCCTGTAATAGGTGTGTTCTCAATTGATGTAACATCTTGTAAGATTATGATGTATGACTGTGATATCAACTGAAATATGATAATGTGATGGAATCAACCTTTGGTTTTATCACATTATAGCTCATTCTGTGGATTTTTCCCTTCGTGAAAAATCAAGGATGTTCTAACATGACCAATATGTCTTATAGATAACCATCCATTGGAACTAAAAAATTACAAAGTTGATGTGTCTAGGTGCTATCCCGCGAGAATCAGCTGATCCACAGATCATCATGCCGCTTCAATCTTGTCCATTGCCGAAGCTAGTTCGTTCCCCTGAAAAGAACCTGCAAAAAAGATTTTGGTCTGCATTTGTCGAAAACCACTTCATTCCTTGTTATCCATATTGCCCAACAAAGCGCAGATGCTGCAGTTAATAACAATAAATTATACTTTTTGGTCGCTACTTTTGACCACCTAATAAAAAGGTCATTTATGTTAGGGAGGGTGAAATACAAAAAAGTATATGCACAACACGCCACAGAAATTCGGCATAAGTATAATCCAAAAAGAGATGTATGGATTCTCGAGAATGACAGAAGCAACATTTCTTGTCACCATTCCAGTTACGCCTAACTAAATTATCCTTAGTTACGATCACACCTTTCTTTAGATACCATAGGAAAACTTTTATTTTCATGGGTACTTTAGTTTCACATAAGTCTTGTGACACTCTGACCCCACTGTTAATTATCACAACATACATGGACTTGACTGTAAAGCCTCTAGATGCATTCAAACCCTACACAAAGACATCTCTTTCCTCTAGTAAGTTAATATCATGTAAAGAAGCAACGATTCTATACCAATCTGTTCGGTTCGCCCCCACTAAGTTTCTTTGAAAAGAAACATTTAGTGGTGACGAACTAAGCACTTGTGCCATAGAATCTTGTTTTCTCCTTACTATATTAAACAACGCAGGAAATTTATCTTTAAGAGGTTTATTTCCCAAACAAGTGTCTATCTAGAACCTAGTTTGTGACCCATCTTTCACTTTAAATGAGCCAAAGTCCATAAAAGAATCTTCGACATTCATTAATCTTTTCAAAAAATGAGAGTGTTTGTTTTTTAACACAGCTCCCTAGAGTCTTGTCTTTGATATATTTATTCTTTAAAAGTTCCGGCCACTTGCCTTCTTTATTCAACAACTTGTGCAGCCATTTACTTAGCAAGCATTTTTTTTTTGTATATATCCCCTGCTCTTTGGGTTGACATAATACTTCCCATTTGGCTAACCTATATTTCATTTGTGTTGGTCACTTTGCCAATAAAAGCATGATCTGAAGCAGTCTATTTTTTCCAACATGCCTTTCGGCAGTTAAAAAAAAAGAAATCATGAACGTCAGTAAACTTGACAGCACCGAATTTATCAAACAAGTCATCCCCCCACCGAAAGCATTTTGCTTTTCCATCCACTAAGTCTCTTTTTGATCCTATCCTCAATTGCTTTCCAATCTTTGTTGTTTAGTTTCCTTGTATTCATGGGTAAATTGAGGTATCAAAAGGTGTATTTACCAATCTCGCACCCAAATAGTTGCGAATAGAACATCTCATGTTCTTTTGCTTTGCCAAAGAAAAAGATTTCACTTATGTGAAAATTTATTTTAAGCCCCACTAGTTGTTCAAAGGTGGTAAGCAATAAACTCATATTGATAGCTTTTTCAACATCGTGCCTCATGAAAATTACTATGTCATCTGCATACTGAAGGATAGATAAACCATCCTGAATTAAATTTGGAATAACCCCTTCGACCTGTCCCACTTCCTTTGCTCTGGCAATCAGTATAGCCAACATGTAAACCACTATATTAAATAGTATGGGTGACATTGGATCACCTTGCCGTAAGCCTTTTCTTGTCTCGATGTAGGAACCTAATTGATCATTAACTTTAATATTAACATTACCCCTTGTGTAAATTTTTCTACCCATTCACACCACTTATATGAGAATCCTTTCGTCCTTAATGTTTGTTGTAGGAAACTCCACTTTACTTTATCATAAGCCTTTTCAAAGTTGATTTTTGAAGATGATCCCATCCTTTTTTAGGGAAATTCGTGTATTGTTTCATGAAGTATTACTGTGCCTTCCATGATGTTTCTTCCAGGCAAAAAAGACGTTTGGGTTGGTCTAATTATCTTCTAGGCAATGGTAGATAATCTATTGGTTGCAACCTTAGTGAAATTTTGAAAGATGCATTCAACAAACAAATAGGCCTGTATTGCTGAATCATTTTCGCATCCTCTTTTCTAGGTAAAAGAATTATGGTTCCAAAATTTAGGCGATTCAATGGTAGGATGCCTTGATGGAATCTGTGAACAGAGCCATCAGATCATCTTTTATGATATTCGAGAAGACCTGATAAAACTTTGGTGGAAAACCATTTGGTCCCGGTGCCTTATTATGTTCCATTTGGAAGATCGCAACCCTGACCTCCTCTTGAGAGAAGGTATCTGATAAGTACTCATTTTCCAGCTGAAAGACCTGATGTCATCAGTTTGTGTATCATCCAACATGATATTGGAGTCCAGTGATGACCCAAACAGGCTCTTATAATAGGTGGTGATATGCTCTTTGAGTTGAGCATCACCACTTATTATAATGTTTTCATCCTCCAGCTGAAAAATAACAGTTTTTCTATGTCTACCGTTTACTAGCAAGTGATAATATTTTGTGTTCGTGTCACCTTCTAAGAGGTGTTTAACTTTAGCCCTTTGGTACCATTTTAGTTCCTCCTCCCGAATAGCTCAGTCAACATCTCATTTAGCACATGTTTTAAGTCTAATTCATATTCACTAATTGTGGCTAATTCCGCCTTTTTGTCCAAATTGTCCAACTTATTTAATATGGTTGTTTTTTCCTTTTTGTACGCACCATTCTCACTCTTTGCCCATCCTCTAAGGTATTGGCAAAGCCTTCTAATCTTAGCTTGCCACCTCTCTATAGGCTGAGCCATCAACTAGTGTACTATTCCACACGTTGCTTACCATCTCACAAAAGCCACCTCTCAGCTGACAAGATGAGGATGGGTTATTTGAAGCATTTACTGTGGTATGCGGATATTAAGTCTCGAAATCTGTGCACACTAGGATTCTATCTAATTTTTTGAAAGTATGATTTTGTAGATGATTAGCCCAAGTAAACTTACGTCCTGACATTTCTATTTCCATGAGATTTAAAGAATCAATCACAGCCTTAAATATGAAAGGCCATCTATCATTATAATCGACATTATTTTTCTCATCCGGTCTTCGAATAATGTTAAAGTCACCACCTATAACAATAGGTAAAGCTTCTTTAGAACATACCCGCACAATTTCAGATAAGAATTGTGACTTCTGATCCATCTGTGCTGGGCCGTAATCCATTATCAGATTGAACTTAAAATCATCTTCTTTATTTGTAACCTTGAATCATATAAAAAAAATCCCCTTCCTCAATTTCCCCTACGCTGAATGTTAAAAGGTGAATACCTAGAATCATACCACCGGACCTACCTCTTGGAGCCATACAATGCCAAATAAAGTCTCTGCCTGCACAAATATTATTTAAGGATGATTGTGGGAAATTGGCTCTTCCGGTTTCCGATAAGGCAATGAAATCTATGTTCTTTTCTTTTGTTAGATCCGACAAAAACCTATACTTCTTACCATCAGCAAACCCATTACAATTCTAAAAAATGCCTTTCATCTAAAATGATTCTTGGTTTTTTTTCATATGTCTACGTGAACGGTAAACCTTTCTTGTGTGATACAGGGGTCTATAGACACTTAGAGTCACAACCCCCATCACCTAGTCCTTCTATGACGTCTGAACAGATTAGACTGAAAGCTTCTAAATCTATAACATCATCATTAGAATAGATCGTCGATGCATCATTCACCACTACTTTGTTTTGGTCCACTAAATTTTTGCTTTCAATTATTCTAATATCTTCTATGTCTCATAAAGTTTTTAATGAATTCAATATATCATGTTCATTATCCCCGAGAACAACCCCAAAAGATTTAATGGAATTTATTAAAGATGAATCACCGTGAGAAATAAAAGAGCAAGTCTATGTGTCATTAACCATGTCTCGTCCAGAATCCAAGTTCTTTTTGGCCTTCAGTTTTACTGCCTGCTCCATGGAATTATGGTACGCAGTTGATGCATTTGTCTTGCTTGATCTCACAGGTGACACTGTCCCACCATTCTGTACTTGTAATTTATTAAGGGTCCCATAGTCTGTTTGTCAGGGCAACAACTTAGCCTTCCACTGGCTGTCACCATTTGGGGTTGCATTCTGAGAGAGGACTATTACTGGTCTATTATGTGCTTTCACTGGTTTGTTTTGAGAAGACCTTAGATCAGCACCTTCCTCTTGCTCTACAGCACCACCAGCACTGTTCTGACCAGAGTTAGGTAGCTGATTGCCAGTTTCACCATTAGGCATTTGATCTCCCTCCTTTTTCCATCGATATCCACGCTCTCCTTAGGTGTTTTATCATTTGGTTTTCCCCCTTGGGGTCATCGTCCTCCGTGGTAGAGTCCAAATCTATCAATTTTGGCTCACCATTCGGAAGACCCTGCTCCACCCTAAAGTGTAGTTGGTATACAAAATCTCCAATGACAACATTCACAAAAAGGGATGAGTGGGATCAAGCACCGCTACTTATATTTCATTGTTGCTCTTCCAAATTTCTTTGTGAATTTGGTATCCACAGCTCTTGGGACACCTAGGATAGAGCCAATTGCCCAATAATGGGAAATTCCCTAAATTCCTTAGGTAGCCCCCGAAACTGCACCCAAACTTTCTCAATCTCATACTTATAGACATCATCCTCAACACTTTTTTCAAAACAAATTTTACCCTTTACAGTCTTTGCATCCACTTGTACCCTAGTTAACCATGGTATCCAACAGGTTAGAGGATGGGAAACTAGTGGTGAAGGCATCTTTGCCTTTTTCCTCAATCACCCATTTGTTCTTATTTGGTAGTAGTCTTTCTAGTTCTACTGCCAATAGCTTAGCAGTAATAGAACCTTCTAAATCATGTAACCACTGCTGACTTTTCCTCTATGTTTGTCTTAGGTGTCTCATTCATTGGAAAATAGTAAAAACCTAGACCTTCCATTGCATATCCATATGGTATTGCCAAAATCTTCATTTTTTTAATATTTGGGCAAACTTTAGCAACATAGTCACCACAACATATATCACAAGAAAGAACAACAGTGCATTCATGTATGGTATGACCTTTGGCATGACAACGATAGCAGAAAGGTTTGCCTTTACTTTTTGGTGTCCCCTTGTTAGATGACCCTGGGACCTCATTATTCATGCTGAGGACTATAGGGTGCTGTCGTGTTACGCTTGATACCCTGCTCATTACAATAAGCTGTAAACACGATTGAGTTGAACTCCCTGCCCCTATCTGTTCTGAACACCTTCAACTTTCTGCCTGATTCAGTTTCCTGCTACCGCCTTTATTTTCTTGAAGCACTGAAACACCTCAGCCTTCGTGGTCAGTAGCTCAATCCACATATAGCGACTGTAGTCGTCAACCATCAGCAAGAAGAATGACTTTCCCGCCTGGGGTTGGTGGAGATATGTGACCACACAAGTCACCATGGACCAGTTCGAGCCCTGTAGTGGCTCGGTACGCCGATCCTCATGGGAAGGGTGCACGATGATGTTTGCCGAGTGCACACCCATTACACACCTGCTCTGCTCGACGAATCAACGGAATCCCATCCACCATCTCTTTGCTTCCAAGCTCTTGCAAGGCTCTGAAATTCAGATGCTCATAGCGTGCATGCCACAGCCATGCCACATCATCCATTTTGGACATCAAACACACAGGTACTGTCAGATTCACCTTCATCACATACAGTCGGTTCTTTCTTTCAACCCTGATCAACACTACCCTCTCCTCATTCACAGCTTTAGGTCCCTCAAAAACTTGCAAGACGCCATTATTGATCTCAATACGGCACCCATTTTCTTCAAGCTGACCAAGACTAACTATGTTGCACTTTAGAGAGGGGATAAAGTATACCTCCGTCAAGATGCGATGCTCGTCGTTTCTGCCGGCGATCGTCACGGCCCCGATCCTGCAGATCTGTACCGTTGACCCATCTCCGAAACGCACGGCTCCCCCGACCGACTCATCGAGGTCTGACAGTGACACACGACAGCCAGTCATATGGTTTGTCGCGCTGGTGTCAAGGACCCATGAGCCCTCATTGTAGTCTGTTGGGAATACACGATCTTGATTCAGGTACACCAGCGGTGCAGCGTCATGACGCATATTGCACACTTGAGCCACCATCAGAGCAGGCTCGATTTCAGCATGCGCAGCGTGAGCTGCCTCCTGCCGATCCTCCTTGGCCGGAGTGGCCATATATGCCACACTTTTTACACTTTCCCTTTCGCCGCGGTGTGCCCATAGATGTGAGTTTTGGGCCTCCATCGCGCGCATCTCCACCGCCACGTGCCTTCGGCTTCTCCTTCTTCGCGTAGTGGCCGCCGCCACCATGCTTCCCTCCGGAGTATGATGACTGATCTGTCTACATGCGGCTCTTGTTCCTCGCCGCCCACTCCTCCTCCGTGAGTAGAAGTTTTCCCGCCTTCTTGGTCACCTGATCAACCGTCGGCTCAAACCGATCTTCAGCAGCGCGGAGACGTCCAACCAGCTCCTCGATGGACAGCGTCTTCAGATCACAAAACATCTCTATTGTCACTGCCACTTGATTGTAGAGCGGAGGCACAACTATGAGGAATTTCTTCACGACCTGTGCATCATCTACGCTCTTCTCCCCCAGCCCACGCAGATCCGTGGCCAGACGTGAGATGCGCACAGCAAAGTCATCGATCGTCTCCCCCATCTTGAACGCGATCGCCTCGAACTCCGCTAAGAGTTTCTGAGCGTTCACCTCCTTGACCCGCTCCGCCTCGAGTCGCATAGACTTGATCCCCTCCCACGCCTCCTTCGCTGACTTCTTGTTCAACATCATGGAGTGCATCTCGGGGGGAACCCCCTTCATCATAGCGCCTAAGGCAAGTCGATCTCTTCGCCGTTCAACTTTGGCTGGATCAGATGGTTCCACCGCGTCCCATAGATACATAGACTCGAGATTGCACTTCACGTGCTCGGACCACTCCTGGTAATTGGTGTGCGTCAACATCGGCCAGAGCAGATTCCCCGCCGCCTGATTCCACACGCGCTCCATCACCTCGACTGTCCTTCCCGCTAGTACCCATGGTGGCGTCGGACTCGTTCTCTCCTCCTCGATGGACTAAACCACTGGCCTTCCTCTACGCTTCTCCTCCGCCTCCTGGAACACCGGCAACGGCAACCTTTCGGCTCCGATACCACTTGTTGGAACCAAACTTTGCCTTGGTGCCCGGAACGCGCCGCCAGCGAGGTCACGGTGACCACGGCTAGGGTTTTAGTAGATGGAAACGAGAACACAAGCAAAAAATTTTGTGCTGCCCAGCAACCGCGCCAAGCCGCGAATCGTGCTGACATCGTTTTCCCGATGCTAGCCTCGTGCGGCAACTAGCGTCTTGGCGCTGACAAACTGACCCAACCAGGCGACTATGTGGCCCGAGCACGACTCCATCCACATGACTCCCTTCTAGTCTAACTAATCCAATCTGATGATTGATTAACTCCCTATTACAAGATAGCAAATATGCAACAACTTAGCTAACACCCTCTGCCCGTCGTCGGGCGCTCTAGAGCCCCGGCCACGCCGCGCGCTGCTGGATGCTCTACAGTCTCGGTCACTCATAAACTATTCGACGGCGCGCGCCACACCACAACCGAAACTGATATATAACATGGACGATATACAATTTTGCTAAGGATCCCGGCCCCGCCGGCGGACTTGAGGTGCTAGGAACGCCGCAACCCGCAAGCCGGAGTAGCCCTCGCTGTTGGGCATCAACATGTCCAGCGGGGCTCCCCATCACGTAGTGGCTACACATCATTAGGCCGTTCAGTAAAATTAAGAACCTGGAAAGGTATTGAGAATGCCAGAGGCACTAATGATACCCTAATCACTCAATATTTCCTCCACTGATGAAACATCAACATTCATCGAAAGAAAATGACAGCGCCATTTGCTCCTGCTATCTAATTCACAACTTTTTTCTTTTGGAAAAATTCTGGTGCGTACGTTTACCGCTACTACTACTGTCCATTATGTGCAATTCTGCATCATTAATCTTTGGTTTGCGGCAGTCCGATTCTGCAGATGAGGGATGCAGCGGTGGCGGCGGAAGCTGCAGGCGAGCCTGAGCCGAGCGTGTAGCAAAGGAGCCAAAGAGCTGTGAAGCCAAGCTGATTGTGATACTGATGGTGTCCTCCTCGCGAGCGTTTGATTAAAAGTTTTCATCAATACTAAAAGGCATCTGTCCTCTCCCATCAAATATGATATTTGGTCCCTGGAAGCCAAAAGAATATTTGGTTAAAAAATATGTATGGCTGAGGTGTGAATAGATCTTTTAGAACTACGGAGACCGACTGGATCCGGAAACACTCAGGTCATATATATAATATTTGAACTTCTTAGAACACTAAATAAATTTAAAACTATTGGACATTGCACTCATGAGCTGGCAGAGACAACAGAACGATGCAGGTTCATGAATCTTGCTTCCTTTCTGCCCTGTACCCAGTTTCAATTGGTGCGTTTACTTTGCATTAACCCACCACTTGTAACCAATAATTATGTATGAAACTGACCTGGATCAGCGGCTGGTGGCTCCATGCTTCTTCGATGTTCATACATACAAATAGTTCCCTTTCAAAGTGAAAGAGATATACAAATGGTTTGTAAAATATGGGAGTAGATTTACTAGTTGCTGCATTGGACATCACATCAGAATTGATTGTGGCGTGCTTTGAACCCATTCACCCCTCGGCCCCGCGTCGGCCCCCACACGGGCGACTCGGGCGGCAACCCTAGCCGCCGCACCCCTGCCGCTGCACCGCCACCGGAGCAGGCCAGGCATGGCGCGCGCGGCTGGCCGAGATGGCGGCGGCCAGGCTCCAGCCGCCTAGGAGCAGCCCTAGCCTCAGCGTCTAGATCTGGGTCGGTAGCGGCTGGGCGGGGGCTGATGTGGCTGGCCAGGTCTGCTGCAGCAAGGCCTGGTCGGGCTGTGGCCGGAGTAGCGGTGGCTGGGGTTCATGCAGGCTCTGGGGGGCAGCGCTCTCTCTTCTGCCTCCCCCTCCCTCACGGCTTCGGCTACTGCGGCGGCGGCTGGGCCTTCTCCGGGTACTGTCTGTGGCCATGGTTGCTCCAGCGCGGCCTGGTCTCGGGCCACCTTGATGCCTGGAGTGGTGGTCAAGACGGAGACTGCGGCATCGGCAGGGACGCTCGGTTCGGTGGCTTCCGGTTTTGGTGCCCCTTGGGCAAGGAGCGGCGCCCGTGATGGTGATGGCACATGGTGTTGTCGGCTGCGAATTCAGCTGGTGTCAATGTCGAAGACGAAGGTCAGCGGCGGGCTCGGCGTGCAGCAGTGTGACGCAAGCGGCGGGATGGTGTCTGACTCTGCGTGGCATGGTTGAAGGGTGTGACGGTCGATGCAGTTGAGCGGCTATGGCGTGCAGTTGGCCCATCGATGCCCTTCGGATGGGGCTTCGGTGGGGCAGTGGAACAACGACGATGACAGTGAAGGCTGGCAGGAGGTTCGGCTTCGAGACCCGACATGTGTGTTAGAGGGTTCGTGGGTGAAAACTTTTGCGACAACGAAGCGTTTTAACGTTGTTTTCCCAGTTGAGGGCGTCGTGTTTCCGTCTAGCATGTCTTCCAAGGGTGAAAACCCGGTCCACATTGGACCTGCGATGGTGGCGCCATTGGCGTCGCTACCTTCCTGAAGTCGTCGCATCTGGATTTTCGTTGCGGTTTTGATGCAGGGCGAGGGTTCGTGATCAGAAGTCGAAGCCGCTCTTCGGCATTTGAGCTTGGCAACGGTGACCGATGGCGGCCGTTAGCTTCGTTACCTTTCGGGTTTGACTAGTAGATGGCCTGTCATGGGAAGTCGGAGCTGCTGGCAGCTTGGCTTCCATGCTCGGCAACGATGACCTATAGCAGGGCGTCATTTTCGTGCTCAGCCGCGTAGCGTGGGGTGGTTATCCTTTCGGGTGCCTTTTGATGTCACGATTGGCTAACCTTCTTGTATATACAAACTCTTTTGTCTTAATTGAGCGGCAGAGCCCTCCTGCCTTTGTTTTTTTTTTTAAATGCAGCGTGCTTCTCTTGTCTGCTTTTTGCCCTGGAGCTCAGGTAAGGAAGACGATATTATCAATCGAGCTTCTCAGTTGTGTGTGCTCTCTGCTGCCTCGCTTACCTCCTAGCCAGCCATATTTATCGATAGTGAGATACACGTGTGAGCTATATTCATTCACGCGTGGACGACGCTCTAGGGGAGAGATTATAATTTTTTACGTGAGTTTCTTATCTTCTATGATGATGGTTCAAAAGCGAGTGTACCACATATATCCAGCTCAGATCACTTAATTAACAAATATGTATACGTAAGAACAAACCGGGTCATATTGACAGTAACTTACTAAATTGAGGGAGCAGTTAGGCGATGTAAAAAACACGTCATGTACTCTACTACCTGTTCAGAACAAATTGAAGTCTCTTGCGTGGAAGGAGATAGAATGTTAGCTGTGGTCGGAGCAGGAGCCGTTGCTGGTGGTCGGAACCTCGGAATATGCTCCTAGCCCCATGTGAAGGACTGACTGCAGCGCTGCCACCACACTCAAATTTACACGCCAAAGCCCGACATATAAAGGGATTGTTTACTTCAAAAAGTTTTGGAATTTTGACACTGTTTAGTTCCAAGGAAATACAATGCTTTGAGTTTGTTTAGGTCCCGTTTATTTAGAAAAGTTCCGGTTTGGTATTATAGCACTTTTATTTGTATTTGACAACTTTTGTCCAACCATAGATTAACTAGGCTCAAAAGATTTGTCTCGACATGTAAAGAGAAACTGTGCAATTAGTTTATTTTACCTACATTTAATGTTTCATGTATGTGTCTAAAAATTTGATGTGATAGGAAATCTGAAAAATATTTGGGAACTAAATAGAGCCTTATATGCCGTCATCCGTGTTCTTTTTATTTTAATCCCTACAAAGTACACACACCTCACTGTTTCTCCGTGTTCTTTTTAGTTGAATCCCTACAAAGTGCTTACACCTCATTATTTTTTTCCTTTAGTAGTAAAGTATCCTGTGATAGGCATCATTAAGATGAAATTAAGAGTTTATGCAAAAAAGGAACGAAGTTAAAGATATGTTCCTTTTTTATTAAGACAGTTGATCTGTGCGCCAAAATTAACATAACGGTTACTTGTTCACTACATGGCTACTACTACTTTGGCTGGAATTGCTTGACAAATTTGGTTGGCGAAATCGCTTTTATTGGAACTGTAATTATGGAAGCAATTTGTGTTGCAACCATGTCTACAATTATAAATAGCATGTTGCCTCTAGCTAGAAATCGTTTTTGTAGAGTATTTTTTTTATAAGAAAATTGTATCTATATTTACTAGCGAAAAGAGTGGGCTTCACAAATTGTCACTTATAGACTTTGCAAAAAAAAAAAAAAAAAAAGGCCGAAACATGTGCTCCATCGGCAGGACCTATTAGGGCTACATGGCTGATTTATAGGGCCGATTTCTTGTGAAAGAAAACATTATTTCTTGGCTCACAAGAAGGTAGATTCTGGTAGATAAGGTGAAGTAAATAGAAATATATCTACCGGCTTGGGCAAAGCACCTTGTTCGCGTAGTCCACGCGGGTATCGGTGTTCCTACCTGGAACCATAGCCATGCGAGATACATAGCGTCTGCTTTGGGCAGGTACACGGCGAGCACCATAGGCCTCTAGGAGGCGGCCACCCAGGCGCTAGTACCAATATGTTAGCAATAATAGTGATCAATAAATTATTTCTGACAATTCGGAAAAGAACAACAATATGTTTTATAGATATGCACAGCACCTGCATTACGATCGGAGACAAACTACTTAGCACTAGTAACAAAGGAAATAGCTAGGAGAACAAACTTAAACTATCTCTGTCTAAAAAGAAGTGCTGATTTCGGTTGATGCTGATTTATTCTAAGAGGAAAAATATTGTTTTATGTCTGAAAAAAAGTTAAAATCTGGATAAGTGAATAGGGCTATACATTCTTACATTGGGGGTCGTCTGCACTAAAGTAGTGCAAAACTAGGCGAAGCAAACAGGCATCGGAGATCCACGAACACCAGTGTAAAAGGAAGAAAACATCCAGCGAGCAGCTATCACAACACTTTTTAAGCACCTAATATAGCTCGGACCGTGTGCACGGAAATGAGGGAACCTGACTTTGGAAAGCTGCTCTCTCAGCGCCGATGACGCATCGACGATGGGATAGGGGAAAGACAGAAGCGACATTGCACATTGGTACAAGGAGGAGGTAAAAATTGTCTGTACGGAGGATGACACTTATCTCACTATACACTCACTTGCAGCTAAGGTAAATAATTAGCCACGTAATTACAATATTCACTCTCAGCTGTGCTTTTTTTTGAATGAACAGGAGAGGCAAAAGCCTCTACTGGAATTTATTAAAATTCAAAACATTAAAGGTTACAACAGAGAAAAATCACGAAACAAAGAAAGAGAGGAAAAAATAGCTAAAATTACACAAAGCTGTCTAGCCATTGATCAATTCTAGGATGAAAAGAGGGCTTTGCTCTTAGATTAACCAAGGCAAACTCTGCACGAAACACTTCACGGCATCTTGTAACTGAGTGCGCCAAGTTCCTGAAGATTAGATCATTTCGCATCATCCACAGCGACCAACACATCGTGACAATTATCTCCATGAAGAAAGGTACTCCAAGTTGAGTTCTAATGCCTTCAACAATAACAGTGATATCTTCAGAGTTAGGAACGAATACCTGTAAGGAATACCAACAAGCTACTGCAAAAGGGCAGTGAAAGAGAAGATGAGCACAGGCTTCTTCAATTCCGAGCATACAACAGGCACAACTATAATCATCAAAGTGCATGCCGCGCTTCTTAAGCAGGCCTCAAGTACTCAACCGATCCTTTAAGATCAACCAGAAGAAAATTTTCCTTTTATTCTGACATGAAGAAAGCCAGAGCCATTTGAAAGAGTTATGAACTTATACATGACCAACGAGGATTTTGTAAACCTGCCTTGATGAGAAGTTGGTGGTTCCCCAAATATAAGACCAAAAATCATTGTCTTCACTCGGTTGAGCAGAGATAATGTCCATGTTGAGGCTTTGAAGCTGATCGAAAGCTTCAACTGATAAAGGCAGGTGAAAAAGGTCTTCAATATGTTCTGAAGAAAAAGCACCAAGAACAGAAATGTTTGGATTTTTGGAAAAAGAGAAAAGCTCTGGATAGACCAGATGAAGAGGGTTTTGCTTCCACTTATCCAGCCAAAAAAGACTGGTGGACCCATTGTGAACTTGCACAGATGTCAGATCCTTAAATTGCGATACAAGCTTAAGAATATCTTTCCACCAAAAAGATGCTCTCACTGGTCGATCAGTAAGAGGTAAGTTTCCCCTATTATAATAGGCATTCCATAACAGGTGCACCCAGGGCACAGAGGCTTTATTGAAGAATTTGTGAAGGTGCTTCATGATCTCAACTGTGCTTAATTCTATGGCTGAATTGTTGTGAGAGGAAAATACTCTTCTGTGCCTGAAAGTAAGCTAAACCTAGCTCAAGCGAACATTGCGATTAAGATGATTGAGCTGCCATTAGTCGATTAGAGCAATTTGAGCAAGTGCGAGCTGGGAAACAAGGGTACGTGGGTTGGAGAGTTGCTTTCCTGATGATGAT
The DNA here is from genome assembly GCA_038502445.1 of Eremochloa ophiuroides. NCBI lineage: Eukaryota > Viridiplantae > Streptophyta > Magnoliopsida > Poales > Poaceae > Eremochloa > Eremochloa ophiuroides. The sequence continues at coordinate 44,902,267 of JAHLJS010000002.1, forward strand.
GACACATTGACGATGGCATGGCGAACGACGTCTCGATAAAGTATATACTCTTTTTTTTAGAAAGAAGAATTATATTATATGATGGCGGGATACATCAACTCGTTGCAAGCACTCTGAATTACAAGAATGTACCCACGCCGTGAATAGCACACCTCAAAACCAAACCTGTTTAATGCTTTCCAGTGTAGATGACCGCGCAGGCAAACACTTGACAAACAGCCTGAGAATAAATGCCCAACGAACGACGGCCAACATTCCTGTAGGCGGAATTGAGGAACTTCTTCTTTCTGATGTCTTCCTTCTTCTTCTTTCTGCCACCGAAGAATGATGAAGACTAATTTGAAATTTATTCTTTCTAATCCTTCATTATGGACAGATCTAACCACAAGGAAATGAAGAAGAGACCAGAGAAAATTATTCCATGGTGATGACATCATCTCTGCCTTGGTGCCACCGTCCGGAAACAAAAATCTCCATATCTTCATGTTGATGAAGATGCTGACACCGTGGTTGCCGCCCTCATTTTCAACGAAGCTGTCATGGAGAAGACGATTCCACCCTTCTTCAACACCGTCGCCGGAGAAGAGGAGGAGGAACTAAAACTCCAATGCCAAGAACTTTGACATGGAAAGACACTAACACTAATAAAAGCCAGGTGGACTAATTGATTGATTTGCTATTGATTTTTAGGATTAATCCCTTAATTTTGGGATTAGCCAAAGATCACCTCCAACATTCTTCCACTTGATCGAACGACTAATACAATTAAGTAACTAACATTCATCTTACTCTTATGTTCATACTCAGTGTCACAACAAGATTAGACCAATGCGTCATCAACAGAATTAATCGTCACTGGGACTCCATTGCCCATAGTTTGCCACAATACCTTGTTCGAACACTTACTACTTATTGGGAGTTTATGGCCCTATTACCAAAAATCAAATTAGAGACATTGCACCGAAAAACCCAAAAATATTTGTGTGCTCATAAATGGGATTAGTGTTAAATCTCAAGTGATCAAATATTCTATCATCAGATTAGTTCTTATTTTTTTTGAAACTTAATAATTTGATCCTGGGTTCTTTCTTTCACAACATTTAATCAATATGCTTGGCATCAGCATTTGATCTATTGTTACTTGAAATAATACTGCAACTTAACTGTAGACCCATAGCAGTATGACAATACTTAATCTTGGGATAATATCTCTTCAGTCACATGGCCTGTCGTGTTTATGTCACTAATTGAGCTCATACTAATATATATTTGGAGCTTTCAATGAAAATGTTCTTTTCTGCAAGAGTAGGTATAATCTAATTACGCACTTTCTTATACATACTCAAGAGAATCAGCAATCGGTAGATTATTAATTCTTATAAGTGACATGATGATTCTTTTGGTGCCTCATCATTGTAAACGTAAAATTCTTGAGATCCTTCCGGTGGACCCATTCCAGACTAATAAACTTATATTTTGCCAAGTATCCTAATGGCAAGTCTAAACTAGTATCAACTTAAGCATTCTTAATGTTAATGACAGCCAAAGCATATGGAATGTATTCCTCTTCAACTGTGACTAACTTATTCTCAGGATTATTAATTTTACTGAGTTGCGCAACTGCACTATGCAAATAGATAGGCATGACATTACTTATTCAAACTCTATCACTTAGCATTCATTTGATATGTTTTTCATGATAACCCTAGTACTCATTTGGTCCCGTAATGGTGTATCTCAACTCGGAGGCTTCACCAAAACAAATATTGGGGAGAGTAGCAAACACTTATGTGATACTATCACATGTCAGCTCAACTTTCCCATGTAGAGTATTAGGATGAGAAAACTTTTCCACCTTATTCTTATAAGCATAATTGTCCACTTAACGAAATTCTAAACCATAGTGGGCTATGTTGTCAGTTTGAATGTTTGAAAAATCCCTTTGAAGTCACGCTTAAAAAAATTGTAGACCCTTTTATAGCCTTCTGGATTGACTTCATTACGAAACTTATTAATACGCACACTATACTTACTTACGGACCTAAGCTCATAAGATTGCTTAGTTTAGAATAACAAAATTCCACTTCTGAAGTGATCAATTATGGACTTATCATGGATCATAAGCAAATTAATAAGAGTAAAGGTTTACTAATGTGCCTAATTATCCACTAATGTTTGCTACACGTATCTGTTGTGGTACATTAACTGACACTTATCCTCAGCTTTGCCCAGTAAACTTTTGTGGTCAAATATTTATCGGTCAGCGTTAGCCAGAATGACAAACTAAGACATATAGGTCTCCAAAACAAGCTCTGAGGACTAGTCTAATCAGCGTTGGCCAAAATAAACAAGAAAAAAAACTTGGTGATCATGCAAACACTAATCAGCTTTGGCCAGAAATAGTGAAAGCAAGCCACACTAAGATTAGAGACTAATAATGTTGGGCTAAGGGACAAAACTTAATTTGAATTTATTTATTTCTCAAGTCTCATGCTTTATATTTTTTTGTTTAATAATGTTATTGAATAGGGGATCATGTCTTTGCTGATGAGACACTCCATTCTCCCCTTCAAAATGTGGCATAAAACAGTAGTGACACAATTTCGAGAAGGTCTCATCGGATGACTAATAATTAACTTGAAGGTAAAACTGATATAAAGAAAACTAATATTATAGAAAATATTGCCAATTGGTAAAATAAATAATAATGGAATAAATTTGATAATGTATCCATAACTCCAAACTCCAGGACATTTGTTTAGAATACAATGGATTTCTCAAAATAAGATAACTTATTCATCATCAAAAACCAAACTTAAATCTGATCAAATGCGAGGCTCCAAGGCTTGACTTCATCTTTATTCCATCGTTGGCTCCTTGCTCCCCTTTGTAGGATCACTGGAAGCCTAGAGGGGGGGTGAATAGGCCTACAAAAACTCAACTCGAACAAATGTCAAAACAGAGGGCGGCACTGCCGCACCTCCAGAGTGGCACTGCCGCACTCCAACAACTGAACCAAATTGCGCAAATGAGATATGGACAGAAAGAGTATACTCCCTACAGTGTGTTTCCCTGATTTCACCTAAGTTCACAGCTCGAAGACTGGAAACCACAGATCTCCTCCCTATCACCGGATCGGGCCAAACCCTAGAACAAATCAACAACACAAGAACAATAGAGAGATAATAGCACACGGTGATTTATCCCGTGGTTCAGCTCACCACTTAAGCTTGCCTACGTCCACGTTGTTGAGGCTTGCCACAAATAGGCTAGGGTTACCACAAAGGTTGCCCTATTCCACGTTCTCAAGTAAAGAGAGTGAACTCTTGAAGTGAGGGGCGATTTCTTAGCTGCACACGAGATTACAAACCTCCCTAGGCTGCCACAATGAGGTTGGCATGCTCTAGGGCGACGCCTAGCCGGCTAGGAGCAAAGCTGCAAGGAGTAGACCTCAAGGACGTCGGTCAAACGTGAACCAAGTGCTCTCAAACTTTGGGAATTAGTAGATCAGCTCTCAACTCGCAGGTTGCTACCATTTTTCTCAAATTTCTATGGTGGAAAGTGGAGATCCGACTTTGAGCTCAAGGTCAACAATGGAGGAGAGAGGGGAGCTACCTTTTCTGTCTGTAACGGGCAAAAAGTCGGGAGCTAGAAGAAGAGACCGTTGAGAGAAGGAAAAGTAGTATTTATATGCTGTCGTCCAATGGTCAGACAAAGTACGGCACTGTCGCCCTTTAAGTGCGGCACTGCCGCACTGGCAAATCCCAGCAGAAGGATGCAAGTAAGGTATTGCTAGAATTGTCTAGGTGTGAGGTTGTTGTTTTTAGGATATGAGCACTTGATTCAACATATTCATTGACATCCTTAAGAACTCCTTAATAGTACGGCATTCCTGAACTCAAATTCAAAAGTAAAACGAAATTAAACCCCCATTTGAGTTGGTCACCGCAGCTGTAAGTTAGCATTGAGTTCTTTGAAACATATGACATCATTTCACGTGAATTCCCTGCTCAACATCTCGATAGAAATCATTAGTTCTATAATTTGGTGGTCATCAATACCAAAACCCACATTAGGGAGTGATTGCACTTTCAATCTCCCCCTTTTTGGTAATTGATGATAACCCAATTAGAACTTACAAAAGATAAACATTAATTCTGTAAAACGCAAACTTTGGATGTAAAGAACTTCTCAAAAGATGTAGAAATGGAAATTGAATTTCCAAATTTGGCATAAGAGGCCAAACATCCACACAAGTGAAAAAATATGAGAATTTCTTTACATTCAAAGGTTCTGTGGGGTGTTGCACACTGTGTCAAATAATTAAACATGATGCATATGACAGTTCAAGACACACAAGATTTGGCTGAGAAAGCACAGGGCGGCACTGCCGCACTGGCTTCTTCAGTCAGATCACAACCTGATTTTGCCAGCACCTGCACACTCATAAGATCTACACAGATATAAACTATGAAGTTCTAGATCACACAAACACAATATATATCCGAAAAGATAGAGATAGAGTCGAGAAGGTAGCTAAATTATTACAAACCATAATGAAAATAGTTTTAACTCTCAAGCTCACACACTACTAAACTGAAACTAAACTCCAACTGCAGCGAGGCGATGAAAAATAATTTGACCCCTCTAATTTCAACCCCTTTGGCATCAAATACCAAAAAGAGAGAAGAAAAGAGAGCTCAATCCTGAAGCTGAGACCAATCGACGCCTGAACCATCACCACCATCACCACCATAGCCTGCGCCTGCACTACCACCAAGACCACCATGAGGGCCGCCATCATCATCATCATCTGAGTCCGAATCCACTGCCTTGCCCTGCCGGTGAGTAGTGCCTAAAGTGCCTGCACCCTGAGTGGTGTGACCAGCCTGTCTCTGAATGCGCTCCCACTGCTGATAGGAAGCAAGTGTGGCATCCCAACCGGGCATGCCATACTGAGGTGGGTGCTGCTGCTATCCATACTAAGGCTGCTGGTACCCATACTGTGGCTGCTGGTATGGCTGATACTGCTGCTGAAAAGGATCATACTGCTACTGTCCTCCATCATCACCATCATCATCAGAGTCATCATCATCATCAGAATCTGTGGGTAGCTCAAAAGTAGGAGGAGGCTGAAAAGAGGTAAGTCTCGAAGTCCCACCTTCGCCCTAGCCTCCCTAGCCTCAAGTCTGGCTCCATAAGCTGTAGCAGCTGAATACGTATAGGTGGCAAAGATTGTAACACCCTAGTGTTAGTTACTATTTTCACACTTGCATTTGCATGTCATCAAGCATAGATCATGTCATTGCATGCATTATTATCATTGCATTTGATTTGATTCCCTTTTATTGCTATATGTTTGTTTATATGTCCATATTATGCAAAATGTGTTGACATGCAAATGTGATGCTTGTTTACGGTTCTAAATGCTTTATACATGTTTAGGATAACATTTGGAACAATGTTCATGTTGGTGAAATTCCCAAAATACCCCTCTAGCTCATAGTTGACTAGAGAGCCCTTTAAAAGCTATTCTGTTTGACCAAACAAGAAGGGCATTTTAGGGATTCTTCATGTCAGTGCACCCTTAATCAAAGTTGTGTAGAATTTTATAAGGAACAAACTTTATTTTTGGGTCAACTCATGAAAATGAGTGGAAGAAGGTCAAAAAGTTGAATTAGTGCAGATTTGGAGCTGTTTTGGAAGTTTTCAAATTTTCCTAAGTCTAAACCGGTTTTCAGTTTCGGTGTACCCCTGTTCATTGACTTGTATCTCTCAATCCAGACCGAACTAGAGTAAAGTGTCTTAATATGAAATGATCTACTCATATAGCTCTTCAACTCATATTAGTGAAGTTTTCGCTGAAACGCTCTGGATCGCGAGTTGTAGATCGATAAAAATCGAGTTTCAGTCGGGTCCGCGGAAACTGAATCGGAGCCGATTCAGTTCGACCCTCGGGCGAATCGCGAGCGAGTCGCGCGACCGCGTCAGGCCTCGGCCGCCAGATGGCGCCGTACGCCGTCGTTGCTGCCGCGCGGTCGGCTTACAAAGGGGAACACGCAACGCTGTCTCCCGCACGCTCGCCCTCACTCTCCCTGCTCTCTCGCCCTCTGTTCGCTCGCTGCTCTCCTCTGTCCCCTTCGCCGTCGCCATTTCCGCCGCGACCGCCGCGGTGAAATCCGCCGCCACCGAGCCGTCTCCGACCGCGCCACCCTCGGTGCAGCTGCGGCTTGCTCTGCTCTTCGTTTCCGACCCGTTGCCGACCTCAGCCGACCTAAGGTACAGCTCCAGCGAGCTTCTCGCCGTCCGCCATTGCCGGAGCGCCGCCGAGCTCTCGGGTCGCCGTGACGAGGGCGATGCCGGGGTCGGTTTCCCTCTCTTTTGCTCGTCTAAGAGTCTCCGTTAGCCGTAGATCCTTTCCACGCCGTCGGTTAGATCTACCTCGCCGTGGTTTCGCCGGAACCCGAGTTCGCCGTGAAACCGCTCGCCACCGTGCCGCCATGCGAGCGCGGTCAGTGAGTTTCCGTGCGCAATAGTTCGATTAGTCGCGCGCACAGGTCCGCTAGGGTTGCAGGAACACGGAACGAGGCCGAGCCGCGCGAGCAACGGCCGGAATCGGCCGGCGCAAGTTCGCCGGACCACCGCCGTCCGCCATTGCCGCCGTCGAGCTCGCTCCGGTAGAGTACGACCCTCGGCAGTTGGTCCATCGGGTTCGTCTCGTTGCCGCGAGTCGGTAGGTAGCCTCGGCGTCGCCGGAGACCTCGCCGTCGGCGAGCTCTCGCCGGTCAGCGCCGGCGGCTCTGTTTCCTCTCTCTGACGCGTGGGGTCGGGTCGACCCCGAGGCCCGCGAGTCAGCCGTTCAGGTGCGCCTCTGGTTCACTGAGCCGGGTGCACGTAGCAGTTCTATCGGGTTTAGGTTTTTGATTTTATAAAAGGAATTTCCAGAAAATGTGTAAAACCTTCCAAAATTCATATCTGGAGATAGGAATGTCCAATGGGGGTGAACCAAATTTTGTTGTGTTTGTATTTCTGAGCTCTATCAAGGAAAAATATAAAATGTACTTTTTGAATACTTTTTGTGTGCAGTTATAATTAAATTGTTAATTGCTTGTAAACTTGATAAATGCATAAGTAATTACAGGAATGTGCTAAAAATGTGATTCCACTTGCATTCATCTTGTTTAGGGAAGTAGAATCTATGAAAAATATGTTTGCTGGTGTTTCACTGTTATTTATGTGATGTCTAGTATAATGTGCCTTTTATGCTTTAATCTTGCAAAAATCACCTTGCTTAATGTGTTAAGGTTATGGACATGAGTATTTTTCCTGGGCTATGTTATGTTGGAAAGAAGCTAAGAAAATTAGGAAATCTGTTGTTTGATACTTTTCACTGTGTTAAGCATTTTCCATTGCTTAAAAGGCTGGTTGCTTGTTATTTTTGTGTAGACTGTTATACTTGTCCAAATGACTTGAAATTTTGTCAGTAGGCTAATCTGGATGTGTAATAGCTACTGTAATTTCTATGGATTTTTCTGGTCACAGTAAGCAGTAGGTCCAGTTATAGGCTAGGGTTTATTTAATTGTTTCTAAGCAAATATCTTTTGGTTGTGGTAGGTTAGTTGATGCATGTTAATTATTAAGTGCAGGTTGTAGACCTCTCACCCGAGACGAGAAATTGTTCTATGCTTTGCTTAAGAAGGGTGAGTATGAGTTGGTTGTCTAGGAAAGAAATAAATGAGTGTGGATTGTTAAACTGATTGCATATCATGGGTTAATTCGTGCATCTCTATCTTGCGTTTCATGTGCATTCTCAGTTCTCATATATGCATATCATGCATACAGGATCGCCGGGAGGAGTGACACTGCTGCAATTCGATCCACCGGAGGAGGGAGTTCCGCCGGAGATTGAAGTGCCCGAGGTTTCCGAAGGACAAGAAGAAGAGGTTGAACTTCCGGAGTGCCCGGATCACCAACCCGCTAACTTTGTGAAAGGCAAGCCCCGGAGCATTCCTAAGTCTCCACCTACTCTTTTTACAAATACACTGGTCTTTATTAAATCGTATGATTGTGCACTTAAGTATAGGAGTTGATATGATACCGTTGCTGCATTTATTCCTTGTCCACTTATACTTGATCCTGAAGTTATTACTAGACAAGGGGATGGGTTCGATCCTATGCTTAGCCATGCTTAGACCGGTAGAAGTCGAGGGATTTCCTGTCCTTCGCGAGCATAGGTGGTTACTAATGATGATGGGGTTGGATTCCACATGATGGACTATATGTGCCACCATGCCACAGTGTCTAATGAGAGAATCAAGGCTAGGTAGCGGGGAGCCGCATGACATGGTTGAGGTCATGCCGTCTTCGGTGCTGCTTGCGGCCGACTAGGACTGAGGCCACCAGACATCAGTTGAGATTGAAGGACGTCGTCACATAGCTGGCCAGATAAGTCGTTCTGACCGCGAAGCCGAGTATTTCTTTCTGAGCCGGGAATTGGTGCGACTAGGCAGACATATTCTGGAGGTAGGAAGTATGTGCGGAGACACCATCTTACCAAGGGCAGGTCAGGGACCTGATGCATCCTGGAAGTGGGTTGGTCTCTGAGAATATGGTCCCCGCCAAGCCCGCGACATATTGTGACTCAGAAAGATTTAACGGTGGCCCAAGAAGCCAGTGGCTCGGCTGACAGGGTTTGTGATTGGCATGTTTGCCAGCTGGTACAATCGATTCGAATCGCCATCTCTCCTGGTTAGTGAGAAACTGAACTGATCTTCTGGTGAGGTAGAGGCTAATAACTTGAACATAATGGTTATGGTGAGATGAGGTTGATATCTGTGGATATCGAAAATCATATGGTTTTATTGATTGCTACAATATTCAGTGAATGCTTAGTATAGTGGCTAATCCTAGTAAATAGTTTAACTGAAATCGAAGCTTATCACAATTAAAATGATTAAGTTGAGGTTCTACTGTAAGTAATGCTTTGATGCAAAAATGATGCTACCCTCTGAGCTCCACCAAATAAGCCTTGCATATCCTTGAGAGTCTTTTTATTTACTCCCTGTCGGGTAAGTCTAGCTGAGTACAATTGAGTACTCAGGGTTTTATTCCCATTGTTGCAGATGGTGTAGTTTTCTACGCGTATTGCAGGAACTGCTTCACCCCTGCGGGCGAAGAAGACTAGACCCGAGGGCGGGGTCATTATCTATCTTTAGTTGTTGTAAGAATGCTGTGACGGGGTCATGTGATGGTACTCGTATTCGAACTCTGTGGTGTAAAACTATATTGACTTCCGCTACTACCCTATTTGTGTAAAAGACTATGTTGTACTCTGATGTTTAAATTCGGTTGCGAACTTATGTGTCATGTGATCGGGTATTGCTGAATGAATGATCCTTGGGGTATGAAATGTTTGAAATCCTTCGAGATTTCCGGACTACCGGGTTTATATTGGCTCAAGTGCGACTGGATTGCGGCGAAAATGCGATCGTTGTACTTGTGCTCGTATAAATTGGTCGGTTCTGTGACAGCTGGTACCAGAGCATAATTCAGCATATACCGTCACTTGACTATTTAAACACTAAAAGAGTTTTGAGTTTTACAAACTAATTGCCAACTGATAGTGTGTATAGGTGATTTAAACCAAGTGTTTGCAAAACTTATGAGTACCAATGACCAAGTCCTATAGCCCTATGTATATGTGGTAATTAGGTGGCTTATGTAAGTACTGACTTGGGGGAAATTGCATCATATTTCTATTTGTGGTTCATTTGGTTTTATCGTGCGGATAATCATGAATTGTCGGTTTCTTATTGCTTCTTATGGGTCAATGTACCACGTCGCCTAAGGTAAGGTGAGATGTGAGTGTAAGATCGAACAACCATCGATCGATGGTGAGAGTATGTTACTGAAGTGAGTACATGTTATCCATATGTGTACTTATGGAAGTAAGGTGGAGTAATTAATTTTTGGGGTCGCAAATGTTCACGGGAACATTTCCGGCAAAAAGTGCTTCTTGTTGCCCTGCATGCATTGGGATTGGGCTGAAATGAATCTTCTGCAGGTACGCTAACCACGCAAAACGTATAGCACGGTTAGTTACGTATATGAGAGCACGTGGTATGCCACCGACTATAACGTTAGTTAAAATATATTATGTGTGAGGTCGTTGGCACGTGCATGCATCATGATCATGAAATTAATTTAAGCTATCTGTACTATTTCCTTCCCTATGGTAAAATTTGTGCTGTCCTATCTTATTCTAAATGCTGAAAGATGTTGTAATGTACCAGATGGCAGCTGAAGGTGAGCCGCAGAGTGGTCAGTTTCTGGAGCAGTTTGGCACACCCACAGTGCTATGGAGGTTGTTGCAGTCGGTGGGATATGCAGAGCCACCACTGTATTTCTGGAAGCCAGCGCAAACCATGGTGCAGCCTTGGTTTGATGTTTGGGTGACTATCCCTGTGCTTGAAAGGGGTTGGCCGTTTCCAGGAATAAAGGTGGAAGTTGACATGAGGACGCCATGGGATGGTGCGCAGCTTGCAGCTTTTGAGGTGTTGACGGATATTTGCAGCCGGTTCAACAAGAGAGCTGATTTGGGGCCAGCAAATGTTTTTCCCAGGGTGGATGCTTCTCAGGGTGAGTGGGCTCAGTCTAGCCAAGCTTCTTTAGAGCGAGGCAGGGACGAGCGTGCTCATAGCACGGGTGCTTCTATGAGTGCTATGTTTGCTGTCCTGAGGATGCATTATTCCACTAGGGATGGTTGGATGAAGTGCATTGAAGCCCTGCATGATGCTGTGGAGAAGAAGTTAGAAGCTGAAGAGTGGGCACGTATGGCTCGTCGTAGCTCAGATGACTTGGTGGTAGCTCTCACTGCCTGTCGCAATGAGTTGTTACGATGCACTGGCGCCTTGTTGGCAGCTGATCGCCGTGTCGAGGTGCTTGAGAGGGAGAATGCAGATCTTCGCCGCCAGCTTGATAATCGCAATATGAGTTTGACACGTCAGCGCACTGAGTTTCTGCAAGAGTTGCGTGCTAGTCAGCAGCAAGTTTGGGAGTTGCAGCAGGATGTTCATCGTCTGAACAACCGTGCTGATCCGTTTCATCCTCCGGGTGCAGCGGAGTTTGCTCCTGAGATCTTCATTGCAGCTGATGATGGTGAAGCAAGTGAGGAAGAAGAAGAAGAAGACCCCGAGGAGATCGTGCCTATTGACGAGAGTGATGACCATGGTGGGAACGTGTCCGGCGTGGACAGTGACCACGATGACTAGGCCTTTTTCTAGTGATCTTGCCATGATCGGCACCCTTTTGTATTGGGAAAACCCTTAATGTCATGTAAGGGGTAGAACCTGAATTGTAATGGGAGAACCCTGTGTGTTCAGGGCTAGAACCATCAAACTTTTAATTAAGTAATGGTAACTTATGCAGCTTGGAAACCCTTTTTGGTTGCGCCTTGTTATTGTGCGGTTGTGTGATGATTAATGAATTATTGTGCCATTTGTTGGTTATCAAAAATGATCATTGATATCTTTTGGGCATAATCTTTCGGTTATCTTTGACATAACTGACACTTAACAATGGTTGTTGCGTGTTGCTACAGATGGCACCTCATACCCGTCGTCATGGGTCAACCAGTGGTGGTGGGAACGAACATGAAGATGAGGAGTTGCCGCCTCCTCCACCACGTACCCAGGAACAAATGTTTGCTCAGTTCTTGGACACCCAGCAAGCGATTTTGCAGCAGATGGTTGCTAGTAACAACCACAATCGCGATCGAGGTGGACGCCGCGGAAACGATGAGGACCAATACAGTAACTACAAGGACTTCATGGACACTAAGCCTCCGGTATTCAAGCAGACCGTAGAGCCGCTGGAAGCTGATGAGTGGTTAAACACTATTGAACAGTCATTCTCTGTGCTGCGATTGACTGAAACCATGAAGGCTAGCTTTGCTGCTATGTTACTGCAAGGCCAAGCTGGAATATGGTGGGCCAATCGTAAGACCGCCTACCCCGTGGTCGCTGATATCACCTGGGAGCAGTTCACCAGGGATTTCAGGGGGCATTTCATTCCAGCAGGCTTGATCAAGATGAAGGTCAATGAATTCATGCAGCTTACTCAGGGTACCAAGACCCTCACTCAGTATCATCATGCCTTTAACAATCTGTCGAGGTATGCCCCGTGGATGGTAGATACAGATGAAAAGAAGATTGAAACCTTCAAGAGAGGTCTTAGTACCAAGCTTATGAAGACTCTGGCGAACAACGCTCGTACAACTTTTAACGAGTTCATCAGTGAAGCTTATATCCAAGAGAAACAGAACAACTTGCACACTGCTTCCAAGGGAGGCAAGAGGCCATTTGAAGGAAGCTCTTCTCAGTCAAGGACTCCAACAGCTAGTCGTGCGGTGGCAAATCGCCCTGCTTACCGTCCGGCTGTTCCTGGAGCAAAATTCAGACCCCCTCCAAAGAAGCAGCCAGCGCCTCAGCGCTACAAGAAAGGTTTCACAGTGCCTTTGAACAAGAACAATGCTCCTCCCAGCAACGCCGTTCCAGTGAGGACCAACCAAGGTCTGGGGCCATGCTTTAACTGTGGCCAACAGGGACATCTTGCTCGTTATTGTCCTCATCCCAGGCAGGGTCGTGTCCATCACACTACTGCGGAGGAACTTCCGGAAGGTGAACCAGTCACCGCGGGTATGTTTTCTGTGAATCAGCATCCTGCTATTGTTTTGTTTGACTCTGGATCGTCGCATTCTTTCGTGAGTCAAGCATTTGCACAAAAGCATGCATTACCAATTGTTGAGTTGAGCCATAGTTTCCGGATAACTTCAGCTGGGGCTGAAATTTGTACGCGTCATGGTGTCGGGGATGTGACCATCGAGATTGGTAATCGGGTTTTCATCAGTAGTCTTATTGTGCTACCAGGGTTGAGTCTGGATGTTATTTTGGGAGTTAGTTGGATGGACAAGCGGGGTGCGGTGTTGGACGTCCCTAACCGGATGTTGACACTGAGGGAACCCCAAGGTGAAGGCACTTTTCAGGTTCATCTGCCCCGTAGGGGAGATCTTTTTAGTCTCTCTTTCTCAGTTGAGGCCGTGACACTTCAGAGCATCCCTGTAGTGTGTGAGTTTCCTGATGTCTTTCCTGATGATCTACCTGGACTTCCTCCTGATCGAGATGTGGAGTTTGCAATAGAACTTATTCCCGGTACGGCCCCTATTTCTCGAAGGCCATATAGAATGCCTCCTCATGAATTAGCTGAACTCAAGAAACAACTCCAGGAGTTATTGGACAAAGGGTTCATTCGCCCTAGTTCTTCTCCGTGGGGCTGTCCTGCAATCTTTGTTAAGAAGAAGGATGAAACTTTACGTATGTGTGTGGACTATAGGCCACTAAATGCTGTGACAATTAAGAACAAGTATCCTCTACCTCGTATTGATATCTTGTTTGATCAATTGTCCAAGGCCAAGGTTTTCTCCAAAATTGATCTGAGATCTGGGTATCACCAAATTAAGATCAGACCACAAGATATTCCCAAGACGGCTTTCTCCACTCGGTATGGCTTGTATGAGTATTTGGTTATGTCTTTTGGATTAACCAATGCTCCTGCACATTTCATGTATCTAATGAATTCGGTATTCATGCCTGAGTTGGATAAGTTCGTGGTAGTCTTTATTGACGATATTCTGGTGTACTCTGAGAGCATGGAGGATCATGCTGAACACTTGAGGATAGTCTTGACTAGACTCAGGGAGCATAAGCTGTATGCTAAGTTCAGCAAGTGTGAGTTTTGGTTGACTAAGGTACCTTTTCTGGGCCATATCTTATCTGCTGAAGGTATTTCTGTAGATCCGTCAAAAGTTCAGCAGGTGTTGGATTGGCAGTCACCAACAAATGTGTCTGAGGTTCGTAGCTTTCTGGGATTAGCTGGGTATTATCGCCGCTTTATTCAGGATTTCTCTAAAATAGCTAAACCTATGACCAAGCTATTGCACAAAGATACCAAGTTTGTGTGGAGTGGGGAGTGTGAAACAGCTTTTCGCACCTTGCAAACGTTGTTGACCACTGCTCCAGTTCTTGCACAACCTGATATTGAAAGGCCTTTTGATGTGTACTGCGATGCTTGTGGCACTGGGTTAGGATGTGTTCTCATGCAAGAAGGCCGAGTCATTGCTTATGCCTCGCGTCAACTGAGAAAACATGAACAAAACTATCCTACTCATGATTTGGAACTTGCCGCTGTAGTTCATGCATTGAAGATTTGGCGCCACTATTTGATGGGTCACAAATGTCATATCTATTCCGATCACAAGAGTCTCAAGTACATTTTCACTCAGCCTGAGTTGAACATGAGGCAAAGAAGGTGGTTGGAGTTGATCAAAGACTATGATCTAGAAGTACACTATCATCCGGGCAAGGCCAATGTCGTAGCCGATGCCTTGAGCCGAAAGTCTCATTGCAATGTATTGCAGCCTTTGCTAGCAGATGGGTTCAATCTTGTGCATCCAGTGGTGTTGAATAATATTACTCTCAGTTGTACTTTGGAAAGCAAGATTATTGAAGGTCAGAAAACAGATCCCGGCATATATCATATCAAGAGGAAGATGAAAGAACAAGAAATGCTTCATTTCCGAGTAGATGAAAAAGGTATATTGTGGTTCAAGGATCGATTGGTAGTACCGAAAGACCGTGAGTTGAGGAATCAGATTATGGATGAGGCTCATTTGTCCAAGTTGTCTATCCATCCTGGTAGTAGTAAGATGTATCAAGACTTGAAACCTAGGTTCTGGTGGACCAAAATGAAGAAGGAAATTGCAGCCTATGTGGCCAAGTGTGATACCTGTTGTCGCGTGAAGGCTATTCATCTTAAGCCAGCAGGCCTATTGCAACCCTTACCAGTTCCAGGTTGGAAATGGGATGAGATAACCATGGATTTCATATCTGGGTTACCTCTAACGCAAAAAGGCCACGATTCTATTTGGGTGATCGTAGATCGATTGACTAAGATTGCACATTTCTTACCAGTTCGAACTACAGATCGTCCTCATCAGTTGGCACAGCTCTACTTTGCTCAGATACTTCGGTTACATGGTGTGCCGAGGACGATAGTTTCCGACAGAGGCCCGCAATTTATTGCACGCTTCTGGGAGCATCTACACAAGTGTTTGGGAACCAATTTGGTTCGCAGCTCAGCTTATCATCCTCAAACTTCTGGTCAGACTGAAAGGGTAAATCAAATTCTTGAAGATATGTTGAGGGCTTGTGTTCTATCGTCTAAAGGTTCGTGGGAAGAATGGTTGCCTTTGGCCGAGTTCTCATACAACAATAGCTATCAAGAGAGTATTCAAATGGCTCCTTTTGAAGCTTTGTATGGGCGCAAATGTAGAACTCCTCTCAATTGGGTTGAATCAGGCGAAAGGAGATATTACGGGATTGACTTTGTGAAAGAGGCCGAAGAGAGAGTGCATACCATTCAAACACATCTCAAAGCCGCTCAGACTCGTCAAAAGAGCTATGCGGACAAGCGAAGAAGGCCATTGGAATTTGAAGTGGGTGACTATGTATACTTGAAAGTGTCACCTATGAAAGGCGTGCAACGCTTCGGAGTGAAACGAAAGTTAGCTCCAAGGTTTGTAGGTCCTTTTCAAATTCTGGAAAGAAGTGGGAAGGTAGCATACAAGTTACGGTTGCCACCACACATGTCCACTATCTTCAATGTGTTTCATATATCTCAACTCAAGAAATGTTTACGAGTACCGGAAGAGCAAGTAGATTTTGGTGATATCAAGTTGAAATCAGATTTGACCTATGAAGAAAAGCCTATTGAAGTAATAGATTACAAAGAAAGAATCACCCGTAGCCGAGTGATCAAGTTCTATAAGGTGGTGTGGAACAACCAAAGTTATTGGGATGCGACTTGGGAGCGAGAAGATTACCTCAAGGAAGTCTATCCGTCTTTCTTTAAACAATGGTAATTAACTCTAATCTCGGGGACGAGATTCTTTTAAGGGGGGAGGGCTGTAACACCCTAGTGTTAGTTACTATTTTCACACTTGCATTTGCATGTCATCAAGCATAGATCATGTCATTGCATGCATTATTATCATTGCATTTGATTTGATTCCCTTTTATTGCTATATGTTTGTTTATATGTCCATATTATGCAAAATGTGTTGACATGCAAATGTGATGCTTGTTTACGGTTCTAAATGCTTTATACATGTTTAGGATAACATTTGGAACAATGTTCATGTTGGTGAAATTCCCAAAATACCCCTCTAGCTCATAGTTGACTAGAGAGCCCTTTAAAAGCTATTCTGTTTGACCAAACAAGAAGGGCATTTTAGGGATTCTTCATGTCAGTGCACCCTTAATCAAAGTTGTGTAGAATTTTATAAGGAACAAACTTTATTTTTGGGTCAACTCATGAAAATGAGTGGAAGAAGGTCAAAAAGTTGAATTAGTGCAGATTTGGAGCTGTTTTGGAAGTTTTCAAATTTTCCTAAGTCTAAACCGGTTTTCAGTTTCGGTGTACCCCTGTTCATTGACTTGTATCTCTCAATCCAGACCGAACTAGAGTAAAGTGTCTTAATATGAAATGATCTACTCATATAGCTCTTCAACTCATATTAGTGAAGTTTTCGCTGAAACGCTCTGGATCGCGAGTTGTAGATCGATAAAAATCGAGTTTCAGTCGGGTCCGCGGAAACTGAATCGGAGCCGATTCAGTTCGACCCTCGGGCGAATCGCGAGCGAGTCGCGCGACCGCGTCAGGCCTCGGCCGCCAGATGGCGCCGTACGCCGTCGTTGCTGCCGCGCGGTCGGCTTACAAAGGGGAACACGCAACGCTGTCTCCCGCACGCTCGCCCTCACTCTCCCTGCTCTCTCGCCCTCTGTTCGCTCGCTGCTCTCCTCTGTCCCCTTCGCCGTCGCCATTTCCGCCGCGACCGCCGCGGTGAAATCCGCCGCCACCGAGCCGTCTCCGACCGCGCCACCCTCGGTGCAGCTGCGGCTTGCTCTGCTCTTCGTTTCCGACCCGTTGCCGACCTCAGCCGACCTAAGGTACAGCTCCAGCGAGCTTCTCGCCGTCCGCCATTGCCGGAGCGCCGCCGAGCTCTCGGGTCGCCGTGACGAGGGCGATGCCGGGGTCGGCTTCCCTCTCTTTTGCTCGTCTAAGAGTCTCCGTTAGCCGTAGATCCTTTCCACGCCGTCGGTTAGATCTACCTCGCCGTGGTTTCGCCGGAACCCGAGTTCGCCGTGAAACCGCTCGCCACCGTGCCGCCATGCGAGCGCGGTCAGTGAGTTTCCGTGCGCAATAGTTCGATTAGTCGCGCGCACAGGTCCGCTAGGGTTGCAGGAACACGGAACGAGGCCGAGCCGCGCGAGCAACGGCCGGAATCGGCCGGCGCAAGTTCGCCGGACCACCGCCGTCCGCCATTGCCGCCGTCGAGCTCGCTCCGGTGGAGTACGACCCTCGGCAGTTGGTCCATCGGGTTCGTCTCGTTGCCGCGAGTCGGTAGGTAGCCTCGGCGTCGCCGGAGACCTCGCCGTCGGCGAGCTCTCGCCGGTCAGCGCCGGCGGCTCTGTTTCCTCTCTCTGACGCGTGGGGTCGGGTCGACCCCGAGGCCCGCGAGTCAGCCGTTCAGGTGCGCCTCTGGTTCACTGAGCCGGGTGCACGTAGCAGTTCTATCGGGTTTAGGTTTTTGATTTTATAAAAGGAATTTCCAGAAAATGTGTAAAACCTTCCAAAATTCATATCTGGAGATAGGAATGTCCAATGGGGGTGAACCAAATTTTGTTGTGTTTGTATTTCTGAGCTCTATCAAGGAAAAATATAAAATGTACTTTTTGAATACTTTTTGTGTGCAGTTATAATTAAATTGTTAATTGCTTGTAAACTTGATAAATGCATAAGTAATTACAGGAATGTGCTAAAAATGTGATTCCACTTGCATTCATCTTGTTTAGGGAAGTAGAATCTATGAAAAATATGTTTGCTGGTGTTTCACTGTTATTTATGTGATGTCTAGTATAATGTGCCTTTTATGCTTTAATCTTGCAAAAATCACCTTGCTTAATGTGTTAAGGTTATGGACATGAGTATTTTTCCTGGGCTATGTTATGTTGGAAAGAAGCTAAGAAAATTAGGAAATCTGTTGTTTGATACTTTTCACTGTGTTAAGCATTTTCCATTGCTTAAAAGGCTGGTTGCTTGTTATTTTTGTGTAGACTGTTATACTTGTCCAAATGACTTGAAATTTTGTCAGTAGGCTAATCTGGATGTGTAATAGCTACTGTAATTTCTATGGATTTTTCTGGTCACAGTAAGCAGTAGGTCCAGTTATAGGCTAGGGTTTATTTAATTGTTTCTAAGCAAATATCTTTTGGTTGTGGTAGGTTAGTTGATGCATGTTAATTATTAAGTGCAGGTTGTAGACCTCTCACCCGAGACGAGAAATTGTTCTATGCTTTGCTTAAGAAGGGTGAGTATGAGTTGGTTGTCTAGGAAAGAAATAAATGAGTGTGGATTGTTAAACTGATTGCATATCATGGGTTAATTCGTGCATCTCTATCTTGCGTTTCATGTGCATTCTCAGTTCTCATATATGCATATCATGCATACAGGATCGCCGGGAGGAGTGACACTGCTGCAATTCGATCCACCGGAGGAGGGAGTTCCGCCGGAGATTGAAGTGCCCGAGGTTTCCGAAGGACAAGAAGAAGAGGTTGAACTTCCGGAGTGCCCGGATCACCAACCCGCTAACTTTGTGAAAGGCAAGCCCCGGAGCATTCCTAAGTCTCCACCTACTCTTTTTACAAATACACTGGTCTTTATTAAATCGTATGATTGTGCACTTAAGTATAGGAGTTGATATGATACCGTTGCTGCATTTATTCCTTGTCCACTTATACTTGATCCTGAAGTTATTACTAGACAAGGGGATGGGTTCGATCCTATGCTTAGCCATGCTTAGACCGGTAGAAGTCGAGGGATTTCCTGTCCTTCGCGAGCATAGGTGGTTACTAATGATGATGGGGTTGGATTCCACATGATGGACTATATGTGCCACCATGCCACAGTGTCTAATGAGAGAATCAAGGCTAGGTAGCGGGGAGCCGCATGACATGGTTGAGGTCATGCCGTCTTCGGTGCTGCTTGCGGCCGACTAGGACTGAGGCCACCAGACATCAGTTGAGATTGAAGGACGTCGTCACATAGCTGGCCAGATAAGTCGTTCTGACCGCGAAGCCGAGTATTTCTTTCTGAGCCGGGAATTGGTGCGACTAGGCAGACATATTCTGGAGGTAGGAAGTATGTGCGGAGACACCATCTTACCAAGGGCAGGTCAGGGACCTGATGCATCCTGGAAGTGGGTTGGTCTCTGAGAATATGGTCCCCGCCAAGCCCGCGACATATTGTGACTCAGAAAGATTTAACGGTGGCCCAAGAAGCCAGTGACTCGGCTGACAGGGTTTGTGATTGGCATGTTTGCCAGCTGGTACAATCGATTCGAATCGCCATCTCTCCTGGTTAGTGAGAAACTGAACTGATCTTCTGGTGAGGTAGAGGCTAATAACTTGAACATAATGGTTATGGTGAGATGAGGTTGATATCTGTGGATATCGAAAATCATATGGTTTTATTGATTGCTACAATATTCAGTGAATGCTTAGTATAGTGGCTAATCCTAGTAAATAGTTTAACTGAAATCGAAGCTTATCACAATTAAAATGATTAAGTTGAGGTTCTACTGTAAGTAATGCTTTGATGCAAAAATGATGCTACCCTCTGAGCTCCACCAAATAAGCCTTGCATATCCTTGAGAGTCTTTTTATTTACTCCCTGTCGGGTAAGTCTAGCTGAGTACAATTGAGTACTCAGGGTTTTATTCCCATTGTTGCAGATGGTGTAGTTTTCTACGCGTATTGCAGGAACTGCTTCACCCCTGCGGGCGAAGAAGACTAGACCCGAGGGCGGGGTCATTATCTATCTTTAGTTGTTGTAAGAATGCTGTGACGGGGTCATGTGATGGTACTCGTATTCGAACTCTGTGGTGTAAAACTATATTGACTTCCGCTACTACCCTATTTGTGTAAAAGACTATGTTGTACTCTGATGTTTAAATTCGGTTGCGAACTTATGTGTCATGTGATCGGGTATTGCTGAATGAATGATCCTTGGGGTATGAAATGTTTGAAATCCTTCGAGATTTCCGGACTACCGGGTTTATATTGGCTCAAGTGCGACTGGATTGCGGCGAAAATGCGATCGTTGTACTTGTGCTCGTATAAATTGGTCGGTTCTGTGACAAAGATAGATGTCAATATCTTCTTGATGAAGCCCTTCTCTACTCTATGTGGCCTTGGCCTGTCAATCTTGTACACTGGATGAGTTGTATCATGTGGAAAGCGAATACCAGAAACCCTCTCAATAACAAACATAAGATAGGGGGCATAAGGTAAGCCCCTTCTCCCATCATCCAAAGCAGTAGAGAGCTCATGCCACATAAAGCGAGGAACATTGAACCTCTCACCTGTGTGAAAGCGAACAAGCACGTTCCTAGCAAATCCATTAATATCAGAAGCTGCTCCATCCTTTGGATTTATGGTGTTTCTGATCAAGTTGTTCATCACATAGTATACAGTGAGTAAGCCCTTTGCCTTGCCATCAGCCACCCTGGGATCCCTGTAGAGAACCCTCATCTGCTCAACATCAAGCCGAGACTCATCATGAATCTCAGTAAACTGCCTGTGCACATCACCAAAACCAAGAATGCTACTGAAAGTGATAAAATCAACTCGATAGTGTCGACCCTCGGTAATCCAATGAGTCTCATCAGTGTTTGCATTGTGATAATAAGTGGCATGGAATTGTGCAAGTACCTCTGTGTTCCATCCATACCTGGAGCTCGTCAAATCAGTCAAATCAAACTTATCACAAAGCCTGATAGTAGCATTGAACTCTGGCTCATTTCTATCTCTCATATCGTAGAAGTCCACATACTGCATGTGCACAATCTTGGATTTCTTGGCACCAAGAATAGCTGTCCTATAGAAGTTTTGAGTGAAAGACAGTCCAAAATCTATAGTCAATCCCCAAAAGACCAAGTGAAGTATATGGGTTGACAGCTCTAGCCTGCTGAGTCTCTGACCAGGACTTGGAGTAATCAACCACAGGGTGAGCTAAAGTATCATCAGGAGCATGCAACTGGGGGTTCTCATCCGAATCTCTCATATAGTTGTCATCAAATTCATTCAGATGATTTGGAGTGAAAGGACAACCTCTGTAAGATATGGTGAATCCCTCCAGCTGGCGTCTCTCCTTATCCTGAATGTGCTGCTCATGAGCGGCACGGTCTGTGGCGACATAAGGAGCTGCACCACTGCTGGTACTCTTGCGCCCTCTCTTGGATGGATTCTTCGACAGTTGCTTTCTCAACATGCGAGGGCCACTTCCACCTCCTGGCTCCATCTATGCAATAAAATGAGACTTTGATAAGAAACTGTGTAAACTAGAAATATAGAACTTGCTGCACCAAAACTTTTACCACTGAACCAATATGTACATCCTCCAGAAAACAGAGCACATGGAGAGCAATCCAGGCAGGGCGGCACTGCCGCACCCAGCTCTTCCATCCAAACTCTGCACAGTTTGATTCAGTGGCTAACTTTTCGATCCAACATCTTCTATACTCCATCACAATCTCAGAAATCGAAGTACAACAACAGATCGAGCCATGAAATCCATTTATGAATGAGATAGGGAGCAATATTTTGGATCTGAGGGGTGCACTTTCGAGAACAAAATCCTAGAGGAAAACTGAATTGATCCACGGGAACCTGACCCGGAGCACCTGCTCCTGCAGAGTGCGGCACTGCCGCCCTGGCTAGGGTTCCCGAATCGAATAGGGCTTCTTCCACGATTTCACTACAAAAGCTCCCCCTAAATCCATGATACTACCCCTGGAAACTCGAATCCACAACTGGAAATCACGCATTGCATAGATCGAGGTAGTTTAGGGTTTCACCTTTATTCAAACCGAAGAATGAGGAGGAAAGAAGAGCAATCTCCACGCCTCCACACCTTGACTAGCACGAGAATGAGCAGGAGATGCTGGGCCTAGGTGCACCAATGCCGGGGAAACTCAGCAAGATGTCGGCGAGTAACACCGGCGCCCTCAACTTCACGAGAGAGAAGGAGTTGGGGGCGGCGCGGTCTGGGGATGAAACAGAGGGAGAGAGATGGTGGGGCGGCTAGAAATAGATGAGAGAGTAAGGCCCCACGTCTCAGAAAAATTTGGGCCGAAAACGCGCGGGTTTCAGAGTGCGGCACTGCCGCATCCCATGGGCGGCACTGCCGCCCTGCCCAAACAGAGCTTTTCAAAACCTATTTTCTCGACCTGTTTCTATCACAGATATATACAAATTTTCAAGATATCATGACCAAAATCAATCAACAATAAAAACTATGGGTGAAAAGTCTTTTGAATTAGTTTTGAAAGACAATATGAAGCTTTTCAAAAACTTTTCCTAAGTCGCTAGGTTGTCAAACAAGTGTGTGCTACAAGTCAAACCAGGTTCCTTGAATGAAGTATATTTAGTTCATTTCTCAAAGCACAAAATCTTGACTCATCGAGAGGCTTAGTGAAGATATCGGCTGTTGGCGCTTCTTAGCGTCAGCAGAAAAGTCCGCAAGCGCACAGAAGTACCGTTATAGCCTTCACCCGGAAGTATTCAGGGTATCGTAATTTCCCAGAGGAACGGTCTATGTACTTAGTCTCTTAAACTAGTTTACTCAGAAGAGACGGAAGGGATAGCTTGGGTAGAGAGGTTCTTCTAAGGTCAAACGCATATAAGCGATGGAAACTTCCCTACTACTTGCTTGCTTCAGGCCCACTGACACACCTAGTCTGCCAGGCGATACCAGTATAAGCGCTATTCCACGTCTGAACGTGGGGGATGCTGGTACGAGTGGATAGGGCTGTCAGCACCTGCCACCTACCCCTCTGCCCGTGGGTGCGCGCAACATATGAAGGTAGACTCTGACCTAGACACCACGTCTACGAAGGCAACTACTACTCTAGCGGCGTACAGGAACATCCGTCTCTATCAGGAGTCCTCTTACTAGAGCATCCGTCCAAAGGACGAACGACGATCCCACAAATAAGTAGCTTTATGGAAGTAACATGCTTAATGAATCAAACCAAAGTTGAACACGAACTTCTTACTTCAAGTAGCAAGACGATAGTAGAGGTACAAGTTGGATCGAGAGCCGACAAGCCCGGCACTTCGTCCACCCGGAGGCAGAACTACTTCGACTCCGCTCTTTCTGTAGCTCTTGTCCCTCTCTCACTCCCTTTACTAAATTAGCTATAAGCTAATGGAATGGGGCTTGCTCTTCCTCTCTATATTGTGACCTCTTGTGTTGGTGAATCAATTCATGAATAGGTGTAGAGTGGAGGCCTCCTTTTATAGCTTGAGAGGAGGGGGTTCTATGCAAAAGGATCATCCCCACATGGAAGGACCCAAACCGACCTCCAAAGGGCGGTCTCCACTTTTCATCTGTATTGATCGTAGGTGGGACCGTCCTTGGGGAACCGTCCTACAACCGCCAGAAGAAAACCAGGCCCGAGAGGCCCTACCAGGGGGGCGGCCGCCCCGGGACCGTTTGGTCCCCTGGTAGGCCCGTTTGGCCACCGCCTTCGCATGGTTAGTTCTCCTCTGGGCCTAGACCTCTCCTATGGTTACGAATGGGCCCAGATTTGTAATAAAGGTGGGCTTCTTTGTTATTCTTGGTTGCGCATTCTCTGAATTCACATTTCTCCTTTACGCTTTCCAATTGGTGTTGTGCACTTCCACTTGTTTCACCATAAATCCTGCAAAAACATAAACACTAGGGGTACAAGTGGAACTCTGTTAATAGCATATGTCTATGTGTTAAAGTATGATAGTTTCTGTCCCTTTAGGCATAAGTTGGTGGTTAAAAATGATCTATAAGGACCGCCAACAAGACCCCCAAGCTTAACCTTTGCTCGTCCCGAGCAAATAGCTAAGTGTGGTTGTTGATCAGGAGTTGCTACAATGTCGATCATATTTCAAATGTACCCAGTTTATAACAAAGTTTTCCACCATAATTTGAATAAATTAGCATGCTATCCACCCTGCTATTATCTTGAAACAATTGGGGCCTTTTAGCCATCTCAAGTCTTGGGTGATTGCAAGACCGAACAGATTCATAGACATTGCTTATCATTCATCCCAAGATGAACCATCTTTCCAGAGGTTTTGAAATTTTTTGCAAAGAAATGTAAGTTCCTCAAATGATTCTCTCGATCGCTCAAAGTGTATGAATACCTCACCAAAGGCATTGTAATGTTGCCTTTCATATCCTACCACTAAGGCTTATGAGTGGAGTTTTGGGCAGGTATAAAGGTGGGCATACTTGCATCACATATATTGCTAAGTCAAAAACCGAACCACAAGGAGATACAAGTCATATACTTTGATTGAGATGTGCCAGTGTGTGGAGTATGAAGATGGTGGAATCCTAATTTCTAAATATTTTGGCACTCCATGCATCATGAATTTCTCCTTTATTGGATGGAATGAAACTTTTTTGAGGGATATGGGCTATAATATCATATATCCATATTATTTTCTTCTTCTTCTTCTTCTTTTTTTGAACGGGTACATTTTTTTCCCGTTTGTTTATTGCATGCTCCTTGGCATGTTTTTTTTAAGCATAACCCATATCTCTTGTTAGTATTTGAAGAACTTTGGCTGGAGAGATGTCATGATGGAATGCGAGGAGTAATTATATGGTGAAAAATAAATGCGCGGCTTCTCAGGGTAAAAGTCGGCATTTTTATTTGGTGGATAACAAATGCGCGGCTCTCAAGGTAAGAGTCGGCATTTTTATTTGGTTGAAGAGTGCGCAACTCTTAGGGTAAGAGTTGGCATATTTTTGGTGGATGGATGGGTGCATGTTGTGCGCAACTCTCGGGGTGAGAGTTGGCTTTATTTGGTGGGTGCATGTGAATCCCAATCATGGGTGCATGACCATAATCTCACTTAGGTCACAACAATTTGACCTAACTCAATGTTCCACAAGCAGCATATGACTAGAAGGTTTGCATAATTGAAACATGTCATATGGCCTTGGTAGGTATTTCATAATCCTTGAGGAACTTTTGTTTTTGAAAGTTTTCGAAAATAAAACTCTGGATGTCAAGTTTCACTCAGAACAAAGTCATAGCTCAGCCCATGTCACCATATCATATCAGGCAATAACTTAGACAAGATTAAGCATGTGCAACCCATTAGTCCAAGTTTTTAGGATGAGACATTTTTAGCTGATAAACCCAAACCTTAGAGAAAGCTCAATTATAAAATGGCATAGGCGAAACATAAGACAGAGCAACTGTTCATCATTTCAATAAGGGTAGAAACTAACACATCTTAACACATACGAGAGAGGAGAACATATCCCACCTTTTTTAAGTTGGAGAATTTTAAAAAGAAATGTGAGATACGAGTTACCTTTGTGGGAGCCCTCCCCCAAGCTTGCTTTTGACTTACCAATGTGTTTCACCTGGGGGTGCCGCTAATTGGTGGTGCCTCAGCTTGATGTGCAGTTCATGGCCTCTCTTGAGCGTGCTAGGAAGCTCCCCCCCAAGCTTGTTTTTATGGTGGTATTGAGATAACAAGACAACAAAACTTGGGGTTGGAAGATAAATTACTCTTTTTCTTCAAGATTTTATTTATCATTATATTTTTATTTTTTTCTTTTCAAGGTTCACCTAAGAAATACTTGTCTCTGCTGTCATCTAAAGACTTACCCTCATGGAGTTGATAAATTTCTGCAAGGGGTTAGTCCATAAGATTAACCAAAATCTATACTAGCAGCTTTGGTTCCAAGATCAAACTAGACACCACGTCAAATTTGTCAAGGTAGGCTTAAGAATCTAAGCACCATGCTTACATTAAAAATCCTATAAAGGCATGATCTCACATCCCAGCTTCAAACTAAACACCGTGCTTAGTTAGAAAGATGTAAGACCAACACTTCCAAACCAAAACTTACTAGCATAGAGAAAGGAAATATGACAGGATAACCAAGAGTCATTCAACAGAGACAGATTTTTGAACAAAGGAACCTAGTCAGAAGTTTGCTCAGCCAATCTATTCAAACTCAAACAAGGCTAGGATAAGAGAGCAAAGAAAGGCATGCCTTGCTTCATCTCCAACATGAATTTCTTCCATTATTCATGATAACAACTCAAAGTTCATTAATCAAAATGCAACACCATGTCATAATTTTGATTAAAGAAGGCTAGTTTAACCTAAGCATCATGCTTAAATTAAAAAGCCTATGGATGTACCATAAGTGTACTCATGTGAATACACCCAAACTCAGAGCATATGGCATGAACAGAGGAAGAGCATGATATTATATTTTCATGGAGACAAATATGAGTGAATGAGTTGGTCAACATTACCTTGACATACCTGAATGTGTGTACCAATAGCATGTATGGATGAAGCATCAGAGTTGTCGCTGTGGTGGCTCGGTTTCCACCTCAGGTGACTACCAAGGCGTGGGTTGGAGTCCATCACTTTTAGTAGCATGTCATCGTGTAGCAAGTCGTTTATTGGTAACTCCTGGATATTAGTGACTCGCATACACGACAAATGTAGGAGGAACAACTCATGCAAGATTCTAACTAAAAGGAATATTGCGACCATGACTCCCCTTTGTTGTGTCTTTTTTTTAGAATCTTTAAACGAAGTGTGATCCAAGATATGCATGGAGTCATGGTTGGTCAAAGGAGTGAGAGAGGTGTTGCACAAACCACCGTTGAAGATGGAGGTTTATGGAAGTCATGTGTCCTGTCCTGGTTGCGTGATGAGTCACTCGGTGCTGTGCAACGTGCAGGGGAGATCTTGAAGGTGTGTTAGGTATGCTTGAGAGATCTCCCCCACACTTATTCTTGTACTTGCTTTATTTTGATAAAAAGAAAACAAAACAAGAGCAACAACAACAAGCAAGGACTCTATTGGCTATAAGACTAGAGAGCAAGAAAGATTTTATTATTATTTCTTTATTAGTTTTATTGAAGACTTGTTCACTCAACTTTTTATAAACAAGGCCAAGATAAACATGCAGAGAAAGATATGCCTTGGTTTATCTCCATATCAGATTACTTTCATTGATTATGTCAACAACTCAAACTTCATTGATCAAATGAAGACAGTTATAAGAAGTTGGTGAACATTTATTTACCTTCGCATACCTAAGTATATGTACCGGTAACGTATACGTATGAGGCGTTGAAGTTGTTGTTGTGGCTAGCATGATGGTTCTGCTCAGGTGATCTCCGAAGGCAGGCCACACACACATCAATGTGCATGGGCCAATGGGCCTTGATGATACTAGCAAAGGTTTAGAAGAGGGAGACTCCCAATCTTTTTTTCTTCTTCTTTTTTAGTATCCCTCATCTCTCTTCTTTTTTTCTTTCATTCATTTTTTTCTTCTCTTTTTTTTAAGGTGAGGCTGACATCTTCATCATCATTGTTTTTAATGACCCTTTGGTGTGCATGGAACTTGGGTTTCTCACCATCCTCCCTCACACTTGGACTTTTTTATAAAAGTCAAGTGCAGAGTTAGGGCCTTCTTACGAGTGTGTTCCATTACCTAGGAGTGCATAAAGTTGTTGTAGTTGATGTCGTTCCATGTCGTCAAGCATCATATGACCCAAGTTCTTCTTAATCTTTCCTGAAATGGTTAGCGACATACCCGAAGGTGCATACTAACTTGACAACATGCCCTCACCATTTAAAGAAGATATATATATATTTTGAAAATAACACTAGTAATAATAATAATAAAAAATATATATTTTTTAAGGATAATCCGGGGTATCTCCCGGCAGTGCTTAAGTTATGGTCTTAAGCTTGACCGTGGAAACTTCTTCTTGCAGCAATCAACGGTGGTGTAGTTCCCAGCTTTACCACCAATCATAGGCATTAATATTCAAGCTGTAAGGTATGCACCATCGTACTACTACGGGATTTGCAATATTCATGACAAACATAAGCATTCACAACCATTCTCTCAAGAAGTTGAACAACTAGAATCAAGAGATGGTTGCGAGATCCTCGTAGAAGCAGGTGGTCCAAAGCGAAACAAACTCTGGAGACCTAGAGCATGAAACGTGAGGGACCTCAAAACCATGCTTGTTAGCAGGCCCCTTCTTGGTTCTAGAGTTGTTGCTTCGGGCATGTCCGTGGCATGGAAGTTTTCATTCTCAAAAGATATATCATGGAGGATGATCACTAAAACTTGACCATTATCGAGAACAATGTTCTTGATGGTCGGAGGGACATGCATCTTGTTCGAGCAAGGGCGCAGGAGAAGGATTCGCATACTCGAACAAGTAGCTTTGCTTCGCCTTTAGGTTTTCGAGCAAGTGCTATGGCTGGCAGGAGAAAAACTTTCAAACTTCTCATCCGGGCTCCCTTCTTCTTTTTTTATATATAGATGACATTTTCAAGAGGGTGCCCTATGAGAAGATCAAAATCGAGGATGGCATAGATGAGGAAGTATAAGAAACTTCGGTTTCGTTAATTTCCAATGGCGCTACCCTAACAATCCCACAAAACTCAAAGATGAGTCCGGATGGACTTCTGAAAAGTTTGTTGGTCGGGACTAGCGGCATATCGCCCTAAAAGGGTTTCCGCTGGAATGAAAGTAGTCCCAACTATGAGGTTGTGTAGGGCTTTCACAGAAGTCCCCCTTAATGAGCATGACATGGTTGTGGGAGGTGAAAGAATATGAATTTCTTTAGAAGAACGTTTCACTTCCAACAAGCAACAACCGTACTTTCAATGACTCAGCAATAGGGGAGACTTCCTAAGAAATGTCAGAATTTTGTGCCAAGAAATGTTTCGAAGTTTTGCGATAATCCTCGAATTTTGATAGCAAACTCCGAAGGATAAAACATTCCTTCCTTTGGTGTTCATGGTTTGGGTGAGGGCTCAATAGACGAATCGAAGGGTGGCAAGGGAAAGGATTCGGCTGCTGAGGGCTCTTCAGAACTTGACATGCCCTTGTATGGAGGGGTTTGGGTACGATGACGGGAGAAGCGTGCTTTTCTAGGATGCAAACAAGGATTTTCCTCTATTCCGTCATGGTTTTTATGAAAATGGCCCTCCAACGGTTATGTCAAAGCATAGGGCAGCATCTATGTCTAGATCCGAACAAAGGATATGCAAAAGCACATTATCGGATAAAGACAAGTCTAGGTCAGCATGTATAAACATTGTAAACCTGGCCTAGGCTGCACCTATGGACTTCTTCTCTTTTTGCTCAAAATCGAGGTTTGCCCTTGGTAGAGCGGCGATACGAGACATGGGTAAGAATGCAAGATAAAACTTGATCTTAAGTTCATCCCATTCTTCATTCGTACTTTCTATGGCATCAACGTACCATTGTTTTGCCTCCCGTTGAGGGAGAACAGAAACAACTTCCACTTAAGAATTTCTTGTGTCATGTCAGGAATGCTTAGGCATGAACACAATTCCTCGAATTTTTGCAAATGGTCAAAAGAATTTTCATTGTCGTGACCAAAGAAGGGTTTTGTCTGAACCATAGCTTTGAATCTCGGGTGGAGTTCACAACTGGATGGAAATTTTGGTTTTGAAAAAGAATGTGGTTCAAAGAACTCCCCCTTTGAAGCAGAAGGATTTTGAATTTGGAGCTGGCGTCAAGGTGAAAGGATCGGATAAAAAGGAATATTTTGTTTTATATAAAGAAAAGATAAAAGATTTTTTTGATAAAACACAAGGATACACGGGTGAACTAGGTTCGGAGATAAATACAACAACCGTTCCCCGGCAAGCGGCGCTAGAAAGCTTGTTGGCACTTCTTGGCATTAGCAGAAAAGTATGCAAGCGCACGGAAGTACCGTTGTAGCCTTCACCCGGAAGTATTCAGGGTATCGTAATTTTCCAGAGGAATGGTCTTTGTACTTAGTCTCTTAGACTAGTTTACTCAGAAGAGACGGAAGGGATAGCTTGGGTAGAGAGGTTCTTTTAAGGTCAAACGCATATAAGCGATGGAAACTTCCCCACCACTTACTTGCTTCAGGCCTACTGACGCACCTGGTCTGCCAGGCGATACCAGTCTCAGCGCTATTCTGCGTATGAACGTGGGGGGATGCTGGTACGAGTGGACAGGGTTATCACCACCTGCCACCTACCCCTCTGCCCGTGGGCGCACGCAACATACGAAGGTAGACTCCGACATGGACACCACGTCTACGAAGGCGACTACTACTCTAGCGGCGTACAGGAACATCCGTCTCTATCAGGAGTCCTCTTACTAGAGCATCTGTCCAAAGGACGAACGACGATCCCACAAACAAGTAGCTTTATGGAAGTAACATGCTTAATGAATCAAACCAAAGTTGAACACAGCAAGACGATCGTAGAGGTACAAGTTGGATCTAGAGCCAACAAGCCCGGCACTTCGTCCACCCGGAGGCAGAACTGCTTCGACTCCGCTCTTTCTCTAGCTCTTGTCCCTCTCTCACTCCCTTTACTAAATTAGCTATAAGCTAATGGAATGGAGCTTGCTCTTCCTCTCTACATTGTCACCTCTTGTGTTGGTGAATCAATTCATGAATAGGTGTAGAGAGGAGGCCTCCTTTTATAGCTTGAGAGGACGGGGTTCTATGCAAAAGGATCATCCCCACAGGGAAGGACCCAAACCGACCTCCAAAGGGTGGTTTCCACTTTTCATCTGTGTTGATCGTAGGTGGGACCGTCCTTGGGGAACCGCCCTACAACCGCCAGAAGAGAACTGGGCCCGAGAGGCCCTACCAGGGGGCGGCCGCCCCTGGGACCGTTCGGTCCCCTGGTGGGCCCGTTTGGCCACCGCCTTGTCATGGTTGGTTCTCTTCTGGGCCTAGACCTCTTCTATGGTTACGAATGGGCCCAGATTTGTAATAAAGGTGGGCTTCTTTGTTATTCTTGGTTTCGCATTCTCTGAATTCACATTTCTCCTTTACGCTTTCCAATTGGTGTTGTGCACTTCCACTTGTTTCACCATAAATCCTGCAAAAACATAAACACTAGGGGTACAAGTGGAACTCTATTAATAGCATATGTCTATGTGTTAAAAATGATCTATAAGGACCGCCAACATCGGCTAGTTGCTTTTCGGTGCTCACATGGCAAATTTCGATATCTCCTTTGGTTTCGTGGTCTCTCAAAAAGTGATGATGGATATCTATGTGTTTTGTTCTTAAGTGACTTACCGGGTTGTTTGCAAGTTTTATGGCACTTTCATTGTCACAAAAAAGTGGGATTTTGGTAAAGTGACATCCGTAATCCTTTAAGGTTTGCCTCATCCAAAGTAGTTGAGCACAAGAAGCGCCAGCTGCAACATACTCGGCTTCGGCGATGGAAAGGGCTACACTATTTTGCTTTTTAGAGCTCCAAGAAACTAGGGACCGTCCAAGGAATTGACATGTCCCCGAAGTGTTTTTTCTATCTACTTTGCAACCGGCGTAATCGGAATCCGAATACCCAAGTAGATTTAACTTAGAGCCCTTAGGATACCACAAGCCAAGATTTGGAGTATGAACTAAATATCTCAAGATTCTTTTAACAGTGGTTAAGTGACATTCCTTAGGATTGGCTTGAAATCTAGCACACATGCACACAGTAAGCATTATGTCCGGCCTAGATGCACACAAATAAAGTAGAGAGCCGATCATAGAACAATATACCTTTATATCAACGGCTTTCCCTTCTTCATTGAGATCAAGATGTCCCTTGGTTGGCATGGAAGTTTTGATAGCCTTGGCATTCACCATGTCAAACTTCTTGAGCATGTCATGGGTGTACTTGGTTGACAAATAAATGTTCCTTCCTTCAATTGCTTGATTTGAAAACCAAGAAAAAACTTCAATTCACCCATCATGGACATCTCAAATCTCTTTGTCATAATCCTACTAAATTGCTCACAAAAAGATTGATTAGTACTACCAAATATTATGTCGTCGATATATATTTGGCACACAAAGATATCCTTGTCAAACTTGTGAGTAAAAAGGGTAGGATCGGCTTTGCCTATTTCAAAGCCTTGTTTGAACAAGAAGTCCTTAAGGCATTCATACCATGCTCTTGGTGCTTGATTAAGCCCATAGAGCGCCTTTCGGAGTTGGTAGACATCGTTAGGGAACTTGGGATCTTCAAAACCCGGTGGTTACTCAACATAGACAAGCTCTTGGATAGGACCATTGAGGAATGCACTTTTGACATCCATTTGATATAACTTGAAGTCATGATGGGCAGCATAGGCAAGTGTTGACACTTCTTAGCACAACCACCAGAGACAGGGTGTTAGGCTATCTCTGATAACGGCGCCAGAAGTGCCTGGGGTATTTCTTATGTCTATTGGATAATTCCGCAAGCGCACAGAATATACCGCTGTAGCACTTCACCAGGGAGTATTTCAAGGTATCTTTATTTATTTTTATCCCAAAGAAAAGCGGTTGCTAGGAATAATTAATAAAAAGAGAGAGATCCTTAAGTCTATAGCAACTTAGTATCAACTAGTGATAGGGGGGTAAATCGATATATAGAGGAAAGGGTAATGACACCAAGACACGACAAGGTTTTGAGATAACTAAGATAACTAGTAGAGTATAGCTAGGTGGGAGGACAACGAGTGAGTATAAGACTCCTATGACACTTACTTTACTCTTGTGAATTATCCTATCAAATAGATAAAGTATATCAAGACAGCTACCTTATTTCCGGTGCGTAGGGGATAGGCGAGACAGTAGGGGATATAACCTCTACCCTAAGCGGCTATTCTCTTATGGGAGCCTACCTTTTAAGAACTTGCCTAAAACACGTGGAGGGATACTAAGTCTAGACAGGGTTGTCACCACCTGCTAGCACCCACAAACAATCCGTGCGACAAGCAGCATTCAAAGGCAAGATCTAGTCTAAGCACCACGCTTACACTAAGCCTTACTACTCTAGTTGCGTACCAACAACTAAAGTACCCTATGACAGGCGATGAACTACACACGTGAGCTGGTTACAGGATCACTATCCAATATAACTCAACTATAAGTTAAGACAAAACACAACAATACTATAAAGAATAGTAATGCACTAAGTAGAGACTTAGTAAAGTAAATTAAAGATAATATATTGATAAAGGTAAAGTCTTACAGAAGGAAAGGTACAAGAGCTATACCAGACTCTCTAGCAGATGACTCCGAGCGTAGCTTGACTCGACTCTAACTCCCACACTAGACTAATACTACTACTAAAGAGTAGAACTCTTGTGACTTGTGACTCTTCGGTGTCTTGTGTGTCTTGAAGAGGAGTGGGCAGCCTCTATTTATAGTGGAGAGTGGGGGTATGCCACGTTAGTGATCCATGTGCTCCTCAACTCTCCACCCTTGGATCCACCGCCTTGTAACCGCCTCAAAATGGACGGTCTTGGCAATTTGAGCACATGAGAAGCATGCTTGGAGTCGGTGGGGAACGTCGGTGGCTGGGGCCCACACCAACTGGTTCGGCCGACCCCTATGATGGGTGGGGCCAGGCCAGGTGTGGTCCCCACCAGTCATAGGGTCTCCCCTGGTACTTGTCCTGTCTTGATTGCTTCGTTTCATGCCTCAATCCATGTGCCTTTGATCTCCACCATTGAATGAAAGTACAAGTTGATCCGATGGATGAAATGACTTGGTTGGAGTGTCACACGGATCCTGCCATGTCACCAGAGCCAGGTGGGCCCCATGGCCAATTCGGCCAACCCATGGGGGGCCCACCCTTGGCTTGGATCTCTTCCATTTGATGTTGTATGCACCATGTTGAAAGGTGGTGGCCTGGGGCAACTTGCCATGGTTCGGCCGAACCATGTAGTTAGCCCTTAGCTGCTCACTTTTGCACTGTTTTGATGTTTCCTGCAATCACAAGCTAAGAGTACAAGTGGAACTCATTATTGATAAAATATGCTCATGTTGTGTTTATTCTCCTTTGAATCCGAAGCCTGTTGACGGTGTTTGAATGTAAAATTTTAGGATATATCCACCGTCAACAGTAAGAAGCATCTGAATTGCTTCAAGCTTAGCCACCGGTGCATATGTTTCCTCAAAGTCCAAGCCTTCTACTTGAGTGAAGCCTTGAGCAACCAATCTTGCCTTGTTCCTTATCACCACACCGTTCTCATCTTGCTTGTTGCGGAAGACCCACTTGGTGCCAATCACATTTGTTTTGGGTCTTTTTACCAAGGTCCACACTTGGTTTCTTGTGAAGTTGTTGAGCTCTTCTTGCATTGCCAATACCCAATCCGGGTCTCCAAGTGCATCTTCAACCTTAAGAGGCTCCAAAGAGGAAACAAACATGTAATGTTCACAAAAGTTTGCTAAATGAGAACGAGTCATTACTCCTTTCGAAGACTCCCAAGGATATTATCAATGGGGAGATCCCGTTGAATCGTTTGACGTAGCCTTGGATGCTCAACACCTTCTTGCTGTTCTTCTGGCTCATCACAATCTTCCAGATCAAAGATTGGAGCAAGATCTACACCATGGTCCAGACCTGACTCAGTTCTGGCTTCTGAGGAGGGGGCGCCACTACCGCCCTGCATTCCTGTGGCAGGTGTGCCCTGCTCTTCTCTGGTGAGTGCGTCAGTGGAGTCTTGTACAGCAGCATCCTGAGGCTCCCCCTGTTTGGCTGCAGGAATTTCTTGTAGCCTTATATCGCTAATGGTCAATTGCTTGATAGCCTCACAAGGTGGATCCTCCTTATCTACAACACTAGAGTCAACTTGCTCTACTTGAGAGCCATTAGATTCATCAAATGTCACATCAACCGCTACTTCAACTCGAACGAAGTTTTTGTTGAAGACACGGTAGGCATGCTCAATTGATCCATAACCATGTAGAAAACCTTCATCAACTTTCGGTGCAAATTTAGAGGATTTGGGTTTCTTGTTAAGTATGAAACACTTACACCCAAACACTCTAAAGTATGACACCTTGGGTTTGTTGTAACACCCCAGGTGTTAGTCACGAGCTAACCAGCGAGTATGGACTTAACCAAGTTATGTCAATCAATGATCTTGATTACCTTCTCACATTCATCTCCATCTACCGTGGCTATTGGAAAAGTCTCATACAGATTCGAATCAAGAATTCACATGAAATAGTAAATCATCTCCTTGTTTAGATTTATTGATTAAGTGAAGATGAGCATACAAAGTCAACCAAACCTTGTAGCCTGGACCAAACAACTCTACCGGAACTATACAACAAAAGTCATGAAGAGTCCGTGTTGACCAAATGCACTGAAAATATCTCTTTTGGCTTCAAAACCCTAATTTAGGCCTCCGCAGGACATTGCTTTGACCAAAATGGGATTCTATTTTCAGAGCAAGTTATGGAGTTTGACCTTTAACAAAAGTTAGACGTCTCTTGAGATACAACAAATGTTATTTTGGGGCTAAGTCATCATTCAACTCTTGTGCATCTCAAATAATGGAATCAAGATGGATGGAAACCTTGCTTTAGGACTTAGAATATTTTCTAAGTCTGAAATTCCAAGCCAACTACGTCGATGTCTCGCGTTCTTCAAATTTCGTTAAGCAACTTGAGTTGGACCAAAAATAGAAGTTGCAAGTAATTATTTGAAGAAGAGTAGATCAAACCGAATCAGTTTGACAAGGTTTTGACATCGTTTTCTAATCGCATTTAAGCCATTGATAGCATCAAGTTGGGGCTTGATTGTCTCCTAAAGCAAATCCCTAATGGCCTGACATCCTTAATAGATTTTGAAGAGACATCAGATATGAAGATATTTTGTATAGGTGCCAAGATCCAGTTTCACTTGCAATATGCCGAAAAGATCCTCTCAATGTGTCTACTCTGGTGCTTGCCACCTGCTCGACGAAATGTCCCGAAGGACAGACGTGTCGTCCGAGTTCCGGTTCACCATCTCCATTGCTGCCCTTGCTGCCACCTCACCTGCACTCGTGTCGATGAAGGACAACTCCAGAGGTGCTTCTAGCTCCTTCTTGGCCTCTCTCGCTCTATTTCCCTCATTTTTCTCCCTCTCATCTCGCTCTGCGGCACTGTCGCCATGGCCGCTGGAGCCGAGCTCCATGGCCGATGGCCATTCTTCTCCCTCGGCCTTCCTCCTACCAAATTGACAGCGCCATCGGCATCTACTCATCGCGCTGCACCTTCCGAACCTATTTCCCGAGCTCCTCGCTGTCGGGGAGGCACCGCCGTGGGCCGCTGTTGCGGCAAGCCATCGGCCACCGTGGCCAGGGCGTCACGAGCAAACCCCGACCGCGTTGGGCCCGTGCGCGGCCGCCTTGGCTCCGTTCGCCCGCTCCCCTCCGCCGCCAAGCCGCCTAAGCCGGCGAGTAGCCAGCCGAGCTGGTCCTGTTCTGCTCGGTCTGCTCTGCTCTGTTGTTACGAAGAAGAAGAAGCCAACTCTGTTTGCTTTGCCCTCCCACCCTATGACATGTGGGGCCCGCGGGAGTAATACTACCTCAAATCTACAGATTTCACTTGAATCTTGTAATTTCCATATCTCATGCTAGGGATGTTCAAAAATAGTGAAACTAGTTTTGTTATCTTTCGCGTGGAATGCTTTACCTGATAGATCCATAAGATGTAATGTTGCATTTAGATTTGTGTGTTGTATTCATTAATCTCGAAACGTGGTTTGCAAAGTGTTATTAACTTGCTTTTAGCCATATTTTGAGAACCAGGAGCCCAAAATTGGTGATTCTTGTTTTGTTAGTCTTGTGATAACATGAACTAACTAATAAAAATATAAAACATGTAGGTTTCTTACTGTGTTCATGCAGTTTTAGTTTAATCTTGATAAATAGGTGATTTATGCTTGGGTTGTTTGTTATTTTCATACCTGCAGATATATTACTCAAATAAATGTGAAATTTTTATGACATGATAATTATGTGATGATTAACGGTTTATAAAAATATCAGGAATTTAGGATACATGGTTTAGGAGATTATAAATATAACAAATGTCCTATAATGTTTGGCTTCTATTCTGCATAGGCTCTGTACTTTGGATTGTTTGGTCTAACTAGGTTGTGAATCATGATTTGATGATAATATAAGAGTTGTAGGAAATTTAATGATCTAACTTGTATTAACGTTTCATGATTTTAGGATTTATGGTTTGTGGGTTTTAGAATTTATAAGCTGGCTGTCTGTTTTGGATTATAATCTGGACAGATCTGAATGTTTGAACTGTTTGGTTCATTTAAGTGTAAAACCATACCTTGGTGATAAAACAATAGTTGTAGTACTTTTCATATTCTTTCTAAAATGTCTTGGATCACTATTTTTGGTGGTCTAGAACCGTAACTATAGTTGTTTTAAGTTCTGGGTCAAAATCTGTCCAAGTCTGCACTGAGCTGCATAATTGTGTCTGTTCGACCTTATTAACATTTGAATCACCCATTGATGATAAAAATACAAATGTTGGCAATTTATTATAGTTTTTAAAAAGTCTATGATCACCTTTGGTAGAAATCTAAAACTCAAGTTATGACTGAATTTTGTCCTAGTTATGCTGCTGTCCTGAAACTGCATGGGCAGAGTTGTTTGCCTTAGCTTACTCTTGCTTGGTTAACATGTTGGGTTAATTCTTGATTTATAAATGTTTGCAATAGCTTGGATGTAATTCCTTGTGCACCATGTTTGATTTACTTGTTATGTCCTAGGTCATGTTTGAGTGAACTAAGTGAGATAACCTTTAGGTGGCTATGTATTGGATAACTTAGGACTTGTCTTGATTAATTTTATGTGATGCATCTCTTATTGTGATTTCTTATATTCATACATGCATCTTGCATCTCATTTAGGTACGCTTGATTTAGCGTATGAAGAGTATGATGATGGGTCCAATCCACAAGATGGTGTATCGGTGAACTTATCCCGAAGATGGAAGGACTAAGGCAAGTGCCACGGTGGGAGTATCCACTGACAAACACTAACCTAGTGTTGAATCCCAGGCAAACCCCGGTGCATTATTAATTCCTACCTTTTCGAAATGAAATGACTTGAGTATAGTGTTTGTTGCATTAAGTGTAGGAATTGCATGAAAACGTAGTTGCATTAAGCTGGACAACTATATATCCTTCACCTAAATAGGTTTAGGATCGTCTTCTCTGCTTACACCTGCCTAGAACCGGTAGATATGGTGATTCCGGTCACCAAAGTAAGGAAGTAAGAAGCACGGTTGGCTATATTTGCTATCATGGCATAACCATGTGAGCTGAGGAAGAAAATGAGTTTGGGCGGAATGATGACTTAGATACAACAAGACATAGAGGTCTTGGTTGTAAACCAATCCCCGCCAAGTGAAATAGGGAAACACCCCTGTGGGACATCGGTCGAGATTGAAAGACGCCATCACTTAGCTGGCCGGATAAGTCGTTCCGACCGCGAAGCCGAGTAGCTCTATTTGGGCCGGGAACGGTTTAGCTCAGTGTATATGCTGGACCGCGTAGGGTTTTGGGAGCTAGATCGGACCATGGGCAGGTGGATTCCTGAGCTTCCTGGCCACTAGTCAGTCCCCCAGCATATCGCTCCCCTAGACCCGCGGAGGAACCAATAGTACCAAGGGTGACCTAAGGGACCCTGATCAGGTCTGCCTGGGTTTGTGATTGGCATTTGACACCAGCTGGTTTGCAATCGATTTGAATCGCCATCTCTCCTGGATAGTGAGAAACTTGACCGATCTTCCCTCATGGTAGAAATGGTTAAGTTTGAACATGAACATGGTTATCAATGTAAATGCCAAATTGCTATGGTTCTATTATATTGTTTGCTTAGAATTAATCAAGTGATTGAAATAGATAAGGTTTACAATGAAGAGCAAGAAGTTATGATTACTAAAAGCTTGCTAGTAATATTATATGGTATCTTCACTAAATTAGCTTTTACGCAAATGAGTCAGCCAACTCCACTAAAAAGCCTTGCATATTCCTTGAGAGTCTTTGATTTGGTAAGACGGGTAAGTCTTGCGGAGTACAATTGAGTACTCAGGGTTTATCCCAAATTGTTGCAGGTGGCGTGTCTCCTGTGGCTAAAGCAAGAGTTGCCTCTATCTAATTATTATTGATATGATATGAAGCTTGGGACAGCTGATATCTATACTCTACTCATCTTGCTTAAGAATGATCCACTTTAGGCACTGTATTGCAACAGTAGGTGTGAGTAAATGTAATTGCAAAACTATTTGGCTTCCGCAAATATGAGTTTAAATTTTTGTGTGTAAGAACTTTTATGCGAACTCCGTATTTGTGAATCTATGTAATATGAATGGATGTTGTTGAACTATGAACGATCTTGGTTGTGTTACCATTTGGATTGAAATCCTTTGAGATTTCACAGACTACCGGGTTTATATGGGCTCAAGTGTGGCTGATTTTGCTGTTTCGACGGCTATCGCTGTACTTGTGCTCTTATAAACTGGGTGATTCTGTCACAGCTGGTATCGGAGCAAGGTTCAACACACATCATTCATATTATTGTATTTTAAACGAAAAAGGTTTTGGTTTTCAAAACTAATTGTCCATTATTAGTTAGTAGGTTTCAAAAATGAGTTGAAAAACTTAAGATGTGCCAAGGATCATACTTAGTGTAGCCCTAATTTAGGATTATAGGTGGCTTATTAAAGTACTAACTTGGGGGAATTTGCATCATGTTTTGTGAGTGCTTCTTGTCGTTAAGACGATTTGCCTTTGTTTCATTTTATCTATCGACGCCCAGGTAAGGTGAAGACGGGCCAAATGTGCCACTTCGAATTGAGGTAAGGTGAGTTGTGAGAGCATGATCGAACAACCATCGATCTAAGGGGAGTGCTTATTATTAATACTGAAGTAGGTACATGCGTCCATATGTGCCTATGGAAGTATCCATGTGTGGAGTACTTACTTTTTGGGGTCGCAAGTGCTCATGGGGGCATTTTCGGCAAAAAGTGCTTCTTATTGCCATGCATACATCTGGGATTGGGCTGAAATGAAATCTTCTGCAGGTACTCTAACTACGTGTAGCACGATTTAGTTACGTATATGAGAGCAACGGTATGCCACCGAAATAGAACGGTGCCATTATACTCTGGAAAATTTTGTGAGGACGTATAGGACGAGCATGCATCATGTATGTTGCATCATGAGAGTTGCTTGTGCATTAATATGCTTTCCCCATCTTTGCTCAATAATAATAACTTGATTTAAAGTATCCTTGTCCTATAAACTAAAAGTAATACTATGTTGTAGGTTGTTAAATAACCATGTTAGGTTGTGTTCTATGTATTTCTTGCCTTGCTACTAGAGAGCACCATAGAGGTTTAGTGCTCTTGTCCTCGGTGAGCACAAGTCGTTGCCTCCTTTCTTTTGAAAAAAAATCTTAATAATCTCGTGGTCTCCCAAGTGAACCTGTTGTTGTGACCTGCTAGACCAGCCAAAATTTTATCCAACACATATCCATGCCTTTGGTTGTCTTTGTGTTACTTGGTGAATCCTTGCCCAAACCTGAGTTGACCACTCTCCTATTTATTTGGAAGCTATCTTGCAGGATGATCTATCATTCCTTGAAGCTGGTGATCTCTTATTATGAATCATATCGTTGCCTTATCAATTCAAAACTCAAAATGATGTACCGGATCCATTCTTTAATTTTATTGTTTTACCTACTCTCGCAAAAATATGAAAGGCTTATTCCAATATATTCCTTAGTTCCTGTGATCATCACCATATCTCTAGAATCTTTTTCTGCCCAAGATGTAGGTGGAAGTAATACAAGGACGTCATGGCGTTTGTTCTTTGCAAGTAATCAAAGTCTCTCTTGTGCCATGTAGTTATTTGGGACCATGTCATTATCAATTTATTTCTTGCAGCTATCCTTGTTAGTCTACTGGAAGAAACCATCTCATGCAAATTGATATCTTCTTTCACCTGATTATTGTATTTTTTCTTTGGAATCATGTTGCTTATCCAACTTAATCTATGAGGTATATTTTCGCTCAATCCCATAAATTTGTCGTATGTCTCTGTTCTCTTATGTCTCAAAATGCTTATCCATCATGATCTTATGACTCGATTTCTCTTTATAATCAATCTCATGCAAACTATTATCTCAAAAAAAATTTTGGTGAGCATATGAAAACTCTTAGAACGGAACTAGAAGTCTATGGCCTATTATCTTTGATAGCTAATCTTTGTCTAAATCTCGCACTGATCATTGATCGGCTAATCTTCTTGGTGGACACATGAATACTGCTTGGGACTGAAGCCAAGTCTCATGCCAGGTTAACTTGACAACCAATCTGCATTCTAACTCATGTCTCCATCATCTAATTATACTCTTGTTGTCTCTTAACGTTGAAAACATCCTTGATTGCAGACTTTCCTTTTGTGTAACATTATCGTTGCACAACCTATGTTCGCCACACGGGATTTTCTTATTGGTTATACGTTTGGTAATGTTGATATGATCAATGACCAACGATGCCACGACGAAACTGAGGGCATCCTGTGGACTGCAGCCACAAGGTGTTGCTCGGCACGCGCTAGTATCGAGGTCTCTGGTCATGATACATTGCAGAACTACACCGATGTGTTATCTTTTGTGGAATTGGTCCAATCAATCCCTGCTGTGTGAAAGATCTCATTGGTGGCGTGTTTAGTAATGGTTTTATGATAAGCGATTGATGGTGCCACGATGACACTGAGAGCCTCGTTGTGGGGGCCCACACAAGGTGTGCTTCTTGGTGCGCATTGGTATCACGGTCTCTAATCGTAATCCATTATGAAACAATACCAATGTGATATCCTCCATGGACTTTCCCAAATATATCCTTCAAGGATTTCTCCAAATCGATCCTTCTATGTCCTATCCGAAGGTGCATATATGGAAATCAAGTGTAGTAGAGCTTCCTTCAGAAGTTGCAAAGAGAATGACCTTTAAGGAGTAGGTCACTGACATCAACATTAACACTCTCCAAGAGGTGGTAAACAAAGAATCTGACATGATCTACCAAAAAAAATGGATGCATAAAATAGCCGAATAGATCTCTATCAAGATGCGTGGTTTCATGCTAGCAAGTATGTCCCGTGGGTATAAAGTCGGGTATTAAAAAATACTTAACCTTGCTTCTGAAGGCCATGTTTCATAAAACAATGCTATATAAGAAACATATAAGACCACTAGCACTGTTTGTGGCACTCACTTTCAAATACACTGCTTTAATGAAACCAATTCCGTCTTGGACCTCAAAAGCACTGGACCAACAGAATCAGCTATCACATTCACTGTTTACTCAACCGACTCAGGTAATTCTGTGTTATCATCAGAGAAAAGAAAACTGCACACATCAAACATTATGTAGCTTTCTATCAGTCTGTATTTCAATAATTTGGTATCTACAATCCACATGAACCTTGGATGTTGGTTAGCCGATTTCCTCAGCTCAACAAATATCTGACTTATCTATGATCTCATCCTGTATGAAGATGGTGGTATATGCTATGTCTACTAGAGAAATGGATGTTCTGAAACTACTCTGACGTGCCAATGCACATCCTGCATGCTGAAAGTGCTAACCAGGATGATTTATTTTGGATTCCTCCCAAAGTAACAATGCTTCATAGAAGTCAACGAAGAAAATTCTCCAAACAAGAGTCAACTACTAAGAATTCTAGAATGATCGAAAAGGTGTCCTATCCTTAATGATCTCTACTGTAAAAGGAAGTACACGATCTCTAGC
The DNA here is from genome assembly GCA_038502445.1 of Eremochloa ophiuroides. Lineage (NCBI taxonomy): Eukaryota > Viridiplantae > Streptophyta > Magnoliopsida > Poales > Poaceae > Eremochloa > Eremochloa ophiuroides. The sequence continues at coordinate 44,945,114 of JAHLJS010000002.1, forward strand.
TCAGAGTGACAACCAAACACACCTTTACCATCCGCACTTTATTTTGAACCATGGGGTGATTCCTTATGCCTGTTAGTGCTGTGAAATTTTAAGTAGTTTCATACTAGCACCATTTTGGAAATGGGTGACCTGCCTCTCTACCCTTGAAAGCTCTTACGTTCCGAATCTCGGGACGAGATTCCTTTAAGGGGGGAAGACTGTAACACCCTAGGTGTTAGTCACGAGCTAACCAGCGAGTTTGGACTTAACCAAGTTATGTCAATCAATGATCTTGATTACCTTCTCACATTCATTTCCATCTACCGTTGCTATTGGAAAAATCTCATACAGATTCGAATCAAGAATTCACATGAAATAGTAAATCATCTCCTTGTTTAGATTTATTGATTAAGTGAAGATGAGCATACAAAGTCAACCAAACCTTGCAGCCTGGACCAAACAACTCTACTGGAACTATACAACAAAAGTCATGAAGAGTCTGTGTTGACCAAATGCACTGAAAATATCTCTTTTGGCTTAAAAACCCTAATTTAGGCCTCCGCAGGACATTGCTTTGACCAAAATGGGATTCTATTTTCAGAGCAAGATATGGAGTTTGACCTTTAATAAAAGTTACACAGTCTCTTGAGATACAACAAATGTTATTTTGGGGCTAAGTCATGATTCAACTCCTGTGCATCTCAAATAGTGGAATCAAGATGGATGGAAACCTTGCTTTAGGACTTAGAATATTTTCTAAGTCTGAAATTCCAAGCCAACTACGTCGATGTCTCGCGTTCTTCAAATTTTGTTAAGCAACTTGAGTTGGACCAAAAATAGAAGTTGCAAGTAATTATTTGAAGAAGAGTATACCAAAATTTGGGATCAAACCGAATCAGTTTGACAAGGTTTTGACATCGTTTTCTAATCGCATTTAAGCCATTGACAGCATCAAGTTAGGGCTTGATTATCTCCTAAAGCAGATCCCTAATGGCCTGACATCCTTAATAGATTTTGAAGAGACATCAGAGATGAAGATATTTGTATAGGTGCCAAGATCTAGTTTCACTTGGAATATGCCGAAAAGATCCTCTCAACATGTCTACTCTGGTGCTTGCCACCTGCTCGACGAAATGTCCCGAAGGACAGACGTGTCGTCTGAGCTCCGGTTCACCATCTCCATTGCCGCCCTTGCTGCCACCACACCTACACTCGTGTCGATGAAGGACAACTCCAGAGGTGCTTCTAGCTCCTTCTCGGCCTCTCTCGCTCTATCTCCCTCATTTTTCTCCCTCTCTTCTCGCTTTGCGGCACTGTCGCCATGGCCACCGGAGCCGAGCTCCATGGCCGCTGGCCATTCTTCTCCCTCGGCCTTCCTCCTACCAAATTGACAGCGCCATCGGCATCTACTCATCGCGCTGCACCTTCCGAACCTATTTCCCGAGCTGCTCGCCGTCGAGAAGGCACCGCGCCGTGGGCCACCATTGTGGCAAGCCACCGGCCACCGTGGCCAGGGCACCACGAGCAACCCCCGACCGCGCTGTGCCGTGCTGCGGGTGCGCACGGGCCCAGCGCCGCCTCGGCTCCGTTCGCCCGCTCTCCTCCGCCGCCAAGCCGCCCAAGCCGGCGAGCAGCCAGCCGAGCTGGCCCTGCTCTGCTCTGTTGTTATGAAGAAGAAGAAGCCAACTCTATTTGCTTTGCTCTCTCACCCTATGACATGTGGGGCTCGCGGGAGTAATACTACCTCAAATTACAGATTTCTCTTGAATCTTGTAATTTCCATATCTCATGCTAGGGATGTTCAAAAATAGTGAAACTTGTTTTGTTATCTTTTGCATGGAATGCTTTACCTGATAGATCCATAAGATGTGATGTTGCAATTAGATTTGTGTGTTGTATTCATTAATCTCTAAAAGTGGTTTGCAAAGTGTTATTAACTTGCTTTTAGCCATATTTTGAGAACTAGGAGCCCAAAATTGGTGATTCTTGTTTTGTTAGTCTTGTGATTACATGAACTAACTAATAAAAATATAAAACATGTAGGTTGCTTACTGTGTTCATGCAGTTTTAGTTTAATCTTGATAAATAGGTGATTTATGCTTGGGTTGTTTGTTATTTTCATACCTGCAGATATATTACTCAAATAAATGTGAAATTTTTATGACATGATAATTATGTGATGATTAACGGTTTACAAAAATATCAGGAATTTATGATGTATGGTTTAGGAGTTATAAAAATAACAAATGTCCTGTAATGTTTGGCTTCTATTCTGCATAGGCTCTGTACTTTAGATTGGTTGGTCTAATTAAGTTGTGAATCATGACTTGATGATAATATAAGAGTTGTAGGAAATTTAATGATCTAACTTGTATTAAAGTTTCATGATTTTAGGATTTATGGTTTGTGAGTTTTAGAATTTATAAGCTGGCTGTCTGTTTTGGATTATAATCTGGACAGATCTGAATGTTTGAACTGTTTGGTTCATTTAAGTGTAAAACCATACCTTGGTGATAAAACAATAGTTGTAGTACTTTTCATATTCTTTCTAAAATGTCTTGGATCACTATTTTTGGTGGTCTAGAACCGTAACTATAGTTGTTTTAAGTTCTGGGTCAAAATCTGTCCAAGTCTGCACTAAGCTGCATAATTGTGTCTGTTCGACCTTATTAACATTTGAATCACCCATTGATGATAAAAATACAAATGTTGGCAATTTATTATAGTTTTTAAAAAGTCTATGATCACCTTTGGTAGAAATCTAAAAGTCAAGTTATGACTGAATTTTGTCCTAGTTATGCTGCTGTCCTGAAACTGCATGGGCAGAGTTGTTTGCCTTAGCTTACTCTTGCTTGGTTAACATGTTGGGTTAATTCTTGATTTATAAATGTTTGCAATAGCTTGGATGTAATTCCTTGTGCACCATGTTTGATTTACTTGTTATGTCCTAGGTCATGTTTGAGTGAACTAAGTGAGATAACCTTTAGGTGGCTATGTATTGGATAACTTAGGACTTGTCTTGATTAATTTTATGTGATGCATCTCTTATTGTGATTTCTTATATTCGTACATGCATCTTGCATCTCATTTAGGTACGCTAGATTTAGCGTATGAAGAGTATGATGATGGGTCCGATCCACAAGATGGTGTATCGGTGAACTTATCCCGAAGATGGAAGGACTAAGCAAGTGCCATGGTGGGAGTATCCGCTGACAAACACTAACCCAGTGTTGAATCCCAGGCAAGCCCCGGTGCATTATTAATTCCTACGTTTTCGAAATAAAATGACTTGAGTATAGTGTTTGTTGCATTAAGTGTAGGAATTGCTTGAAAACGTAGTTGCATTATGCTGGACAACTATATATGCTTCACCTAAATAGGTTTAGGATCGTCTTCTTTGCTTAGACCTGCTTAGAACCGGTAGATATGGTGATTCCGGTCACCAAAATAAGCAAGTGAGAAGAACGGTTGGCTATATTTGCTATCATGGCATAACCATGTGAGCTGAGGAAGAAAATGTGTTTGGGCGGAATGATGACTTAGATACAACAAGACATGGAAGTCTTGGTTGTAAACCAATCCCCGCCAAGTGAAATAGGGAAACACCCCTGTGGGACATCGGTCGAGATTGAAAGACGCCATCACTTAGCTGGCCGGATAAGTCCTTCCTGACCGTGAAGCCGAGTAGCTCTATTTGGGCCGGGAACTGGTTAGCTCAGTGTATATGCTGGACCGCGTGGGGTTTTGGGAGCTAGATCGGACCATGGGTAGGTGGATTCCTGAGCTTCCTGGCCACTAGTCAGTGCCCCAGCATATCGCTCCCCTAGACCCGCGGAGGAACCCAAATAGTACCAAGGGTGACCTAAGGGACCCTGATCAAGTCTGCCTGGGTTTGTGATTGGCATTTGATACCAGCTGGTTTGCAATCGATTCGAATCGCCATCTTTCCTGGATAGTGAGAAACTTGACTGATCTTCCCTCATGGTAGAAATGGTTAAGTTTGAACATGAACATGGTTATCAATGTAAATGCCAAATTGCTATGGTTCTATTATATTGTTTGCTTAGAATTAATCAAGTGATTGAAATAGATAAGGTTTACAATGAAGAGCAAGAAGTTATGATTACTAAAAGCTTGCTAGTAATAGCATATGGTATCTTCACTAAATTATCTTTTACGCAAATGAGTCAGCCAACTCCACTAAAAAGCCTTGCATGTTCCTTGAGAGTCTTTTATTTAGTAAGACGGGTAAGTCTTACAGAGTATAATTGAGTACTCAGGATTTATCCCAAATTGTTGCAGGTGGCGTGTCTCCTGTGGCTAAAGCAAGAGTTGCCTCTATCTAATTATTGATATGATATGAAGCTTGGGCAGCTGATATCTGTACTCTACTCATCTTGCTTATGAATGATCCACTTTAGGCACTGTATTGCAACAGTAGGTGTGAGTAAATGTAATTGCAAAACTATTTGGCTTCCGCAAATATGAGTTTAAATTTTGTGTGTAAGAACTTTTATGCGAACTCCGTATTTGTGAATCTATGTAATATGAATGGATGTTGCTGAACTATGAACGATCTTGGTTGTGTTACCATTTGGTTTGAAATCCTTCGAGGTTTCACAGACTACCGGGTTTATATGGGCTCAAGTGTGGCTGATTTTGCTGTTTCGACGGCTATCGCTGTACTTGTGCTCTTATAAACTGGTCGGTTCTGTCACATTTGTTACCAGTGAGGAGCTCATAGGAGGTCTTCTTCAACTTCTTGTATAGGTAGAGGCAGTTGATGGCATGACAAGCGGTGTTGACGGCATCACTCCAAAAGATGTCCGGCGTCTTGTACTCATCAAGCATTGTCCTTGCCATATCAATAAGTGTCCTATTCTTCCTCTCTACCACACCATTTTGCTGAGGGGTGTATGGAGTTGAGAATTCATGCTTGATGCCATCTTCTTCAAGGAATTCCTCAACTAGGGTGTTCTTGAACTTGGTCCCATTGTCACTTCTCACTTTCTTGATGGGAATATTGAATTACTTTTGTGCCCTCCTAACAAAAGTTTTCACCTTCTCTTGTACCTGGCACTTATCATAGACAAAGAACACCCAAGTGAAACGGAAATAGTCATCAACAATAACTAAACCGTATTTGTTACCAGCAATGCTAAGATAGGCAACCGGCCCAAACAGATCCATATGAATCAACTCCAATGGTTGTGTAGTGGTCATGATGCTCTTTGGTGGGTGAGGTACGCCTACTTGCTTTCCGGCTTGGTATGCGCTACAGATCCTGTCTTTCTCAAAATGAACATTGTTTAGTCCAAGGATGTGGTTGTCTTTTAGAAGTTTGTCCACGTTCCTCATCCCAACATGTGCTAAGCGGCGGTGCCACAACCAGCCCATGCTAGATTTTGCCACTAGACAAGTCTCAAGGTTGGCTTTACTTTTGTTGAAATCAACTAAGTAAAGCTTTCCCTTTAGTTGACCCGTAAAAGCAATACATGAATCCTCCCTTCTAGTGATTTCCACACCCTTATGCATAAAGAAACAATTGTAGCCCATTTCACACAATTATGATACGGACAACAAGTTGTAACTCAACGAATTAACATGTAAAACATTAGTAATTGAATGTTCATAAGTGATTGCAACTTTACCAAGACCTAGTACACCTCCCTTGGAATTGTCTCCAAAAACAATGTTTTTATTTGAATCTTCCTTGGGGGTGTAGGATGAGAACATACTCTTCTCTCCGGTCATGCGATTTGCACATCCACTATCAAGCACCCGAACTTGATCCACCGGAGGAGTATGCCTACAAAACAAGTTTAGTTCCTTGATTTAGGTCCCCAAATGTTCTTGGGGCCTTGCATGTTAGTTACAAGAAACTTAGGAACCCAAATAGAAGTGTTATGATAAACATTCTTTTCTTTGCCAATGTACTTGGCAACCACTCCACCCTTGCTGTTATTCTTCAATACAAAGCAAGAACTCAAGCTTTGTCTAGGTGCAACGGTCTTCGGTTGATAAGAATACTTGTTTGGTTGCCCCCAGATTGATTTCTTGCCTTTCTGTGGAACCTGCTTTGGCTGGGAGACCTTCTTACTTGTGCTGATCATTTGTAGATGCAGTGGAAGTGACCTTCCCTTTCTTTGGGGAGCGGCACTGCCGCCCTGGACAGGGTGCAGTGTTGCTCGGGAGGTTGGTCGTGCTGCTCTCTATGCAGGTCCCTCTGTACTTCCACTACTGCTAGAAGTGAAATGAACACATTCATATTCATTTATCACCTTCCTCCCATTTGTTTTGCCTCCATGTTTATGTCCAAGCCTGGTTTTGATGCATGGATGCCTTCCATCCCTGAATTGTGGCTTCTTTGGTTGATTCACTTGGCCACCAACATGCTTGTTCTCATATTTGCTCTCTTTAGCAATTATTTCATTGAGTCTTGCTATTTCTACCTTCATAGCCTCCATGTTTGCAAGGTTAGTAGCATAGATATCCAAATCAAGATCATGACATTTTCCACACCCTTTGCTAGTGGATGGAATAGAGGTGTCATTTGCTTTGGAAGGAGTTGAGGTACTCTCCCAAAGAAGGTTATATTGTAACTCAAGTTCCTTGTGCTTTTCAAACAAGACACAATACTTTTTTTCAAGTGCAACATGAGCCTTCTTAGTGAGAGCATGGTCATCTTGCTCTTTGGCCAAAGCCTTGCACAAGGATTCCTCCTCACTTCTTTCCAAAGCAAGTGCTCCATTGCTAGCAATATAGAGATTTTCTTGTTTAATAACAAGTTCCTCTCTAGATTCTAGCTCGGCTTGGACACTCTCTATGTTCTTCATTAGCTTAGAGATGAATAATTTAGTTTTAGGGTCCAAGTTCTTGGTTATGTTATCTAGCTCCTCATCAATTGAAATCATCACTAGAGCTTTCACTAAGTTCACTACTAGAGATGTCACTAGGAGGAAGGGAAGGTTTGGATTTAGCTTTTACCTTCTCACCCTTTGCCATGAGACAAATGTGAGGGGAGTAGTAGTCATCATCATCGGTCAAGTTGTTGAAGAGCTTGATTGGTGAGGATGTCTTTTGGATGGCCACGGTTGCAATCTTCACATCTTCATCACTTGAGCTATCATATATTGAATCCCATTCATGACCAATGTGAGCTTCTCCCATTGCCTTCTTGTTGCCCCTCTTGTACCTTTGCTTGTTTTCTCTCTTGTCCTTGTTGTTCTTGCCATCTTCTTCAACATGAGGATATTGGGCAATGAAGTGTTCGGTGCTACCACACTTATAGCAAGTTCTCTTCTTCTTGTTAGGAAATCTCTTCTTCACTAGCTTGTAACCTTGCTTCTTCAACCCTTTGCCATACTTGTTCATGAATAGAGCTACATCTTCTATTTCCTTGAACTTGGTGTTGTCATCTTCGCTTTCATTTGAGGATGATGTAGATTCAACTTTTGCTTGACTTTGCTTGATTTCTTTGCCCTTGCTTGTGGTTGCTTGCTTGCTGCTCTTGTGCTTGTTGCCTTGACTTGACTTGCTTGGCTTGCTAGCTTTGAGTGCTATTTCCTTCACTTTCAAGCCCTCCAACTTGGCTTGCAACTCTCCAAGCCTTCTTCTTTCATTTGCTTCTTCTCTTTGCATATCAAATGTCAAAAGTCTACCAAGCACATCATTTGGTGTGAATAGCTCAAACTTCTTCTTGTCCCTAATAAGAGTGACTACGGTCTCTTCTAGGTGAGTAAGCTTCCAACATGACTTTCACCACCTTGTGATCATCCAATTCATCACATCCATAGCCTCTAATCTTGCCAACAAGTGTCATCAATCTATCAAACATAGCTTGTGGACCTTCATCATCCAAGATCACAAACCTATTGAGCTTGGCCATCAAGATAGCAATCTTTGCCTTTCTAACTTTGTCAACACCCTCATGAGCAAGATGCAAAGTGTCCCAAATCTATTTTGCCACATCAACTCCCATCACCTGATTGTACTCATTTCCATCTAAAGCACTAAGTAGCACACTAGTAGCCTGCCCATTCAAATGGACAGCCAATAGCTCCACATGTGTGGGCTGCTCGGGGTCGACGGGAGGCTCAAATCCATTGCACACAATCTCTCAAATGCCAAGGTGAAGACCTATATGATAAGCCCTCATCAAGTGCTTCCACATAGCAAAGTTAGTCCCATCGAAATGAGATAACTTGCCCGTGGGGAACATTGATGAAAAACTTACGATCACGGTTAGTCATATGAGCATAATTAAAGGATACGGTGGCATATTTCTTCTTGGTGGTGCTGCTGCCCTTGTCCTTCTTGGAGGCATGATAGGAGACATCATCATCGCCATCATCGGAGCTACTAGAGAGCTCACTAGATGACGTGTGCACCGCCTTTTCCTTCTCTTCCTTCTTCTAACTAGCTTCTCTTCTCTTCTTTCTTTCTTCACGCTTGAGTCTTCTTTCTTCTTTTCTTTTTTTTCTTCTTTTCAGCTAGCCTTTGCTTCTCTCTTTCTTGTTCACGAGCTTCTTTTCTTTGCTTCTTTTCGGCCTTCCTTCTTCTCTCTTCCTCATCTTGTTGCCTTTTGTTGGGGTCGGAGGCAACAAGGGGAAGGTCCTCCTTCACTGTGGAGGCTGAGAGCTCGCTGCTCTCAGTGTCGGTGTCGGTGCTGCGGAGATCCACCTCCTTTGGGTCAACTCGAACGGATCGAGTTGAACTTCCTTCGAGCACCATACTTCACGCGGTGAAGCGTATACGAAGAAACAGGCTCTGATACCACTTGTAGGATCACTGAAAGCCTAGAGGGGCGGTGACTAGGCCTGCAAAAACTCAACTCGAACAAATGTCAAAACAGAGGGCGGCACTGTTGCACCTCTAGAGCGGCACTGCCGCACTCCAACAACTGAACTAAACTGCGCAAATGAGATATGGACAGAAAGAGTATACTCCCTACAGTTTATTTCCCTGATTTCACCTAAGCTCATAGCTCGAAGAATGGAAACCACAGATCTCCTCTAAATCACCGGATTAGGCCAAACCCTAGAACAAATCAACAACATAAGAATAATAGAGAGACAACAGCACACGGTGATTTATCCCGTGGTTCAGCTCGCCACTTAGGCTTGCCTACGTCCACGTTGTTGAGGCTTGCCACAAATAGGCTAGGGTTACCACAAAGGTTGCCCTATTCCTCGTTCTCAAGTTAAGAGAGTGAACTCTTGAAGTGAGGGGTGATTTCTTAGCTGCACACGAGATTACAAACCTTCCTAGGCTACCACAATAAGGTTGGCAAGCTCTAGGGCGACGCCTAGCCGGCTAGGAGCAAAGCTCCAAGGAGTAGACCTCAAGGACGTCGCCCAAACGTGAACCAAGTGCTCTCAAACTTTGGGAATCAGTGGATCAGCTCTCAACTCGCAGGTTGCTACCGTTTTTCTCAAGTTTCTATGGTGAAAAGTGGAGATCCAACTTTGAGCTCAAGGTCAACAATGGAGGAGAGAGGGGAGCTGCCTTTTCTGTCTGTAACGGGCAAAAAGTCGGGAGCTAGAAGAAGAGACCGTTGAGAGAAGAAAAAGTAGTATTTATACGCTGTCGTCCAATGGTCGGACAAAGTGCGGCACTGCCGCCCTTTAAGTGTGCCACTGCCGCACTAGCAAATCCCAGCAGAAGGATACAAGTAAGGTATTGCTGGAATTATCTAGGTGTGAGGTTGTTGTTTCTAGGATATGAGCACTTGATTCAACATATTGACTGACATCCTTAAGAACTCCTTAATAGTACGGCATTCCTAAACTCAAATTCAAAAGTAAAATGATATTAAATCCCATTTGAGTTGGTCACCGGAGCTGCAAGTTAGCATTGAGTTCTTGGAAACATATGACATCATTTCACATGAATTCCCTGCTCAACATCTCGATAGAAATCATTAGTTCTCTAATTCGGTGGTCATCAATACCAAAACCCACATTAGGGAGTGATTGCACTTTCACCCTTATTTCTTAGGTTTGCAAGACCTGAGAAGAATGTTATTACGATGTGCATTATTGCACCTGAGTTAATCCACCATATGTTGGGGAAATATCTTAAGTAAAACTTGTTAGACAACTTATGTTACCTGTATTTCGAATCCATTCTTACACTAATCATCAATCTGGTAACTTGCAAAATTTGCAGATCATTGTAAACTTATCATTTTGAGCATGTTCGTTATGGTTTTCTGGCATAGAACTCATAAGGTAACTTACGATAAACTCATCAGACAAATCTAATCAAGTGCCTTTAACTCATAAGCCATATCAAACATGCTCTTAATATGGTTACCCAGACCATTTATCCCATCAAAACTTTCTATAGTAACCTCTTATAAAGTTATGATGCTCCTTAGCACTTAATTTTCTGTTCTATTCATTAAAAAGGAACCTTCTGATCATGTTAACTGAGAGCGATCATGTTATGATCATTTTGGCAATCCTATCGAACTCCTGTCATTTTTCTAATTTTGGGATGCGCTGTTTCATCCTCTCAGCATAGTATATACAAATAGGAGCAGGAGCACATGGTGTTTCCTCATGAAGCACATAATCAAGGTCTAGCTCCTTAAGAATGGCATGTACATGATTATTCCAAGTAGGAAAATTAGTACAACTTAGGGGTTCTATTTTACATAAATAGTCTGCATAATTTACTGAAAAATTTAAAGCAAGATAGTGTCTCAATTAGTAAACTGTATATACGATGTACTTAAAGCATGAAAGTTAAAACAACGTTATTCAATATTAACAACATGCTTAAGGATTTTAATTTATATCACCGTTAGGCAGAAAACAAAAGAAAATCCATCTTAATAACTCATAATTGAAATCAACGTTGGTCAGAAATTAACTACGAGTGACCTTCAGTTAAACTTCTTATTGGTTCCAATCAACCGAAGACCATCTTATTATATAGTGGTGGATACAATGTATATATAGATACTTATAATTAAATGCAAACTTATCAAAAACTTAATCTTAGGGCACCAGTAATAAAATGCTCATGAAAGCAAAAAAACTGGAACTGAAAATGAAGCTCAGACTTAAAACTTATTTAAATAGCTTATAAAAGTTAGCTGAGTAAATTGCAATAAAAAACAGTTCTTAAACTTAAATATTCTCAGAAACATATTCCCCAAAACACATTTATATTAACTTAAATAATATCAACTGAAATTAAGCTTTATATGAAATGGGAATAGTCATCATGTTTGAGGCATTAAACTTATACATACTAAAAATATAATGAAGTTTCTAAAAAATAATAATAAAAACAATAATTATAAATTAAGCTGAAAATACTAAATATATTAAGGGATTAAAAAACTTAAAATACTCGATCGGCTTTGGTATAAAAAAGTTTGAACTTAAAAGTAGTAGTACTAAGACTTTGGTATAAAGTTCATCTTCATTAGACATCATATGAGAAAGTTATGAAGTTTTTTTACAGCATATCACCATCGGGTTCAATTCACGAAATGACAGTGATAGTATCAATGTTGTTTTTAGAAAGAATCCAGCCGTGATGAGCCAATATCGATACTGGTTCCTAGCTAAAACATGCAGTGATATGAACAAGCAGTGATGACACTAATATCACTATCGGTTGGTCCTATCACTACTGGTTCTAAAAAAACCGACAGTGATAGTGCCAAAATGAAAGTCAGTTTTATAGTAGTGAAGTATGTATAACAAAACGTGCTAGAAGAAAATCAATGTGAAGTCTATGCTAAAGAAAAAAGGGAGTAAGACAAATTGGTCCCTTGTCCTCCTGTCACTTTTGGGAAGCTATCAAGGATACATGTATGGATATTGACCAAGGTCACTCGGAGATGAACAACTGCTAGGGAGTACTCAATCCATAGTGGTTATCTTGTCCCGTTCATATAGCAGATGCAACAAGTTGAAAACTACCCTTATAAAGACTTAAATGTCATTCTTTGTTTGTACTGTACTCCACAAAAAGAATCTTACAGCCAAAAACCTCTAAAAGAAAGGCTGAAACATGATTCGAATTGCAAATTGTGCCATATGACTAACGAAATGGAGAATCACCTCTGCATAGGTAGACATAAACAAAATAGGTTTGGAACATTCTCATTGGCTTGAGAAATCTCTCACCATAAGCTATTTGAATTTTCAAGGGTTTATCGTACAAATCGTGGAGAAGGCAAGGCAAAAGATTTAAAAGACAAGATGGCAGGACTTCGAAGGCTTAATCACTTATTTCTAGAGGAACTTTGAATGAACACAATAGAATGATTTTTAACAATTATCAAGGCAGCCCTAGGATATCGTCTTTGAAGCGGTAGAAGTGTATAGTCGATCTATGTCTTCAAAACATTTATTGTCATTTGGTATGTTTTGTATATATTATTTTGCAGTATACTAGTCCCATTTCCTTTTTTTTTCTTTTCTCTATAGTGGGTCAAAGAGCAAGTGGTTAGCAACTTGTAAGTGTTGTTGGCCGCTTGACCAGTTTTTTATCCTCTTTATTTTCTCTACTATAAAAAAAATGGTACACTTTTGCCGTCCGTTTATAAAATTCATGTAGGTTTGCAACTGCAATTACATGTTAGATATCAGATGGAAAACTTGTCTATCAGCCCATCTTTGTACAGTTAAATGAAAGAATATTGATCCAATGTAGTATATGTGTGAACTACTATATATGAAGGATATCAATTAAGCATCTAGCGAGCTAAATGAAAACCTACAAAATTGTACGCTTAGTGGGGTTGAGTGGACCGTAATTCCTAGCTAATTAAATCTTGTTCAACGCTTGAAGGATGTCATCCCTGAGATCCTCGAACTTCTCGATTCCGAAACTGAACCTGATCATATTATCCTTGATCCCGTTCTTAGCTTTCTCCTTCTGGCTCTTTCCCCAGAATGACATGACCGCCGGCTGTTGCACCAGGCTTTCGCACCCACCTAGCGAGGCCGCGATGAAGGGGATTTCTAGCGCATCAACAAATCTCATGGTACCATGCAAGTCCGCCTTCAACTCGAAGCTGACAACGCCTCCGTAGCCGAACATCTGTCTCATCGCAACGTCATGCCAGGGGCTGCTCTCCAGCCCAGGGTAATGCACTCGCTCAACTTTTGGGTGGCTCTCTAGCATGCGTGCCATTCCTAGCGCCGTGCTGTTCTGTGCCTCCACACGGAGCGCCATCGTTTTGAGCCCACGGATAACCATATATGCCGCGTTCTGCAACAATCAATATTTGTCTTAGAGTTAGTATATATGTAGGGTCAGCTGAGACTTGCAACGGTTAATTAAATAAAGGTCAAGATCGAGAGTTCAAAACAATGTACCGGAGAGATGACGCCCCCGAGGTCGTGGTGCCAAGCGCGTATCCTGGAGATGAGCGCCTCTGAGCCGCTAATGCATCCGGCGAGGGCATCATGATGGCCGGCCATGTACTTGGTGGCAGAGTGCAGGACAAGGTCGGCCCCGAGGGTGAGCGGCTTCTGGTTAATTGGCGATGCCATGGTGCTGTCGATGCACACCAGGGCACCCTTGTGGTGACACAGCTCAGCCACGTGCCTGATGTCCAAGCACTTGAGCAACGGGTTCGTCGGGGAGTCGGCGTAGAAGAGGGTCACGTCGTTGTTCTTGTCAAGAACGGCCTTCAGCGACTCCATGTCGTCGTCGAGGTCGATGAACGTGGACCGGATGCCCATCCTGGAGAGCTTGTCACGGATGAATGCGCGTGCCTCGCAGTAGCAGTCGGTCGTGGTCACGACGTGGCCACCGGGCGGGACGAGGGCGAGGAGCGCCGTTGTGATGGCGTTCATGCCGGAGGACGTCACCAGCGTCGCCTCGGCTCTCTCGAGCGCGCTGATCTTCTCCTCCAGCACCTTCACCGTCGGGTTGTTGTACCGCCCGTACTCGAAGCTGTGGCGCCGACCTTCCTTGAAAGCTATGAGGTCCTCGGAGCTCTTGAACCAGTGCGTCGTGCCGCTCACGATCGGGGTGGCGATCGAGTCTGTCTCTGTGCCACCCATGTTCGCGCCCTTCTTCCTGAGCTTCTCCCCAGCATGCACGGCGAGGGTCTCGTCGGAGGCGCGCCTTGCCTGATGATGAGCATCGTCACCGGCGGCCGCAGTGACCAACTCTTGGAGCAACGACTCAGGTGCTGGGGACAAGGCGGAGATGCGCTTGTGCCTGGGAGAATGGAGCGGTTGGACAAGGCTGCGCTGGTGGCTTGGGAGCGAGCTCGTCTTGACAAGTCTGCTGGATGGAGCCATGACCGAGCTTGTGGCTTGTGCACAGCAGCTCAGGCAAGGAAGACGATGTGATTTAGGTTATCAGTTGTGTGTACTCTGCTGCCTCGCCAAGCATATTTATAGATAGTGAGATACGCGCGTGAACTATATTCATTCACGCGTGGGGGCCGCTGGTGGGAGGGAGGGGGATTTATCTACAATTTTTGACATGAGTTTCTTATGTACATATATAGCACACCCAGCTCACTTCATTGACAAACATGTATATGTAGGAACAAACCGTGTGATGTTGATAGTAATTGTTTAAGTTGAGGGAGCAGTTAGCTAATCGATGTAGAAAACACGTCCTAGTCAGAACAAATTAATTAAGGGCTCTTGCTAGGATCAAGATAGAATAATTAGATGCAGGAGCTGTTGTATCTTGCATGTGCTCCTTCTCCCATTCACTCACATGTGAAGGTGAAGGACTGACTGCACGCCACGCCACAGCCAAAACTGATATATAATATGTAGGAAATGCAAGTTTGCCTAAGATCACCGGGCACATGTATAGTGTGTGGCGGCTGTTCCTCGCCGCCGCACTTGAGGTGCCGAGGAACTTCACAACTTGTAAACCGGAGTAGCGCTTGCTGTTGGGCGTCCACATGTATCAGGGCTCCCATAGTCCCATCACGAAGTGGCCACACATGATTAGGCCGTTTAGTAAAAATACCTTGGAAGGTATTGAGAATGCCAGAGGCACTGTATGATGCCAATGCAACTACTCAAATTTTTCTCCACTATGCAACATTAACATTCATTGAAATAAATGTTCTGGTGCATACATCTACTGCCACTAGTACTGCCCATTATCTACATCATTAATCTTCAGTTTA
The DNA here is from genome assembly GCA_038502445.1 of Eremochloa ophiuroides. NCBI lineage: Eukaryota > Viridiplantae > Streptophyta > Magnoliopsida > Poales > Poaceae > Eremochloa > Eremochloa ophiuroides. The sequence goes on from JAHLJS010000002.1 coordinate 44,960,229, forward strand.
GGGCAGTCTGATTCTTGTTTGGATTTGAGTTATCTGGTAGTACTGATTCGTCAGCTCAAAGCAGATGAGGGATGCAGCGGTGGCGCCCCGGCAGCTACAGGCGAGCCTGAGCCGAGCGTGTAACAAAGGAGCCAAGGGGTTGTGAAGCCAAGCCGATTGTGACACTTGTGATGGCGGCCTCCTCGCAAGCATTTGATTAATTGGTGTCCAAGCTTCGCGTGCTAGTGCTACGTATGTAAGCAGATGGAGTCTACAGACACGCTGCAGGAACTTTTTTCCCTGATTTGATTACCTCTACAAAACTATTTTTAATACTACTTGATTCTTCTTTGTCCGTTCTTTGGCATCCTACTGGTGTCAGCCATAGTTATTAGAACCGGACCGGAGATCGAACCAGCGATGCCGTCGGCTCACTGGTCTAACCGTTTACAACGGTTGGACCTATCAAGCACGTCCATTAAGTCTGCAAGTTCATCTCATAGGCTCATGCCAAAGGAAAATTTAAAGGATATTAAATGATAAGAAGTGCTAGAAAGTGAAATAGAATGAAATAGAGCCACTTTGGGCTTCTCTATGAAATGAGGCATGGAACGGAGCCACTACAAAGAAATTTCGGAAGTTACGAAAGAAGCTTCGGACTCATATTGTTCATGGGTTGAGAGCGGGAATTGAACTCTAGGAGGTCGAATCTCCCCTTGTTCCTCAGTAGCTTAGTGGTAGAGCTGTCGGCTGTTAACTGACTGGTCGTAGGTTCGAATCCTACTTAGGGAGATTTGATTGTGAACCTTTGTAATAATTAGCATGGTTCTATCAGCTGGTAGATGAAGCTAGATATTGAACTATTCTTTATCTATAAAAAAAAGCGAATGACGCAGAAGGGGAATCCACCTAGCTAGTTTTTGTGACTGCACTGACAATAAATAAACCATTTAAAATGACGAAGACTGATCTATTTGGTTAAAAAAATATGTATGGATGTGGTGAGAATAGATCTTTTAGAACTACGGAGACTGACCGGGAAACACTCAGCATATATATAATATTTGAACTTCTTAGAACATTAAATAAACTAAAAACTATTGGAAATTACACTCATGAACGGGCAGACAGAACAGAACAACGCAGGTTCATGAATCTTGCTTCCTTTCTGCCTTGTATCCAGTTTCATTTGGTGCGCTTACTTTGCATTAACCCACCACTTGTGACTAATAATTTTGGGGGATTTATCTACAATGTTTTACATGAGTTTTTTATCCTCTTCAAAAGCGAGTGTACCACGTATATCCAGCTCAGCTCACTTAATTAACAAATATGTATGCGTAGGAACAAACCGCGTGATATTGACAGTAACTTACCAAATTGAGGGAGCAATTACGCGATGTAAAAAACACGTCATCTACTCTACTACCGGTTCAGAACAAATTGAAGGCTCTTGCGCGTAAGATAGAATGCTGTGATCGGAGCAGGAGCTGTTGCCTGTTGGTGATGGGAGCTGGATCAGTGACGCCACCTTGGAATATGCTCCTAGCCCCATGTGAAGGAGGAATGACTGCAGCGATGCTGCCACATGCAAATTTGCTCGCCATAGCCGAAACTGACATAGTATAAAGACGGAAAAACAATGTTTTGACTTTTGAGTAGGCAGTCATCCGTGTTGTTTTTTTTTGAATCCCTATAAAGTACACACACCACTTTATTTTTTCCTTTAATAGTAAAGCATCCTGTGATGTGCATAGTTAAGATTAAATTGAGTTTGTGCAAAAGAAGCGACGAAGTTAAAGAGATGTTCTTTTTTTTAGTAATTTTAATTTTATAGAAGACGTAGAAATTAACACACTAAAGACAAAGATAGTTGATCTGTGTGCCAAAATTAACATAAGGGTTACATGTTCTCTACATGGCTACTACTACTTTGGTGCTGGAATTGCTTGACAAATTTGGTTGGCAAAATCGGAATAGGAGCACTTTTATTGGAACCGAATTATAGAAACAATTGGTGTTGCAACCATGTGTACAATTATAAATAGCATGTCGCCTGTAGCTAGAAATTGTTTTTGTAGAGTATCTTTTCATGAGAAAATTGTATCTATATTTGCTAGCGAGAAGAGTGGGATTCACATATTGTTACGCATAGACTTTGCAAAAATACCATCCAAAACATTTGCTCCATCGGCAGGACGTATTGGGGCTATGATTGATTTATTTTGAGAGAAAATGTTATTTTATGGCTGAAAAACAAGGTAGATTCTGGCCGAAATTGCCAAGCTAATGGAAATGTATCTACCGGTTTGGGCAAAACACCTTGCTCGTGTTGCCGAGTATCATCAGGCACATGCAGTACTACATCCTATGGTCGCCGTTCTCTGTAGCCGCTGCTGCCGCGCTTGAAGTGCAGAGGAGCGGCACAACCCGCAAGCCCTCTTGCGTAGCAGTCGCTATTGAGTGACATCTCCTGTGGAGGTTCGCAACCATGAAGTGGCCACAATCATTAGGTACACTAGCAGCACCGCGTAGTCGATGCCGGCATGGGTGTTCCTACCTGAAACCATAGCCAGGCGAGATACATAGCGGCTGCTTTGGGCAGGTCCACGGCGAGCACCATAGGCCTCTAGGAGGCGGCCGCCCCGGCGCTAGCACCAATATATTAGCAATAATGTGATCAATAAATTATTTCTCACAATTAGAAAAAGAACAATAATATGTTTTATAAATGTGCACAACACCAGCATTACGATCTGACACAAACTTGAACTATATTCATTCACGCGTGGGGGCCGCTGGTGGGAGGGAGGGGGATTTATCTACAATTTTTGACATGAGTTTCTTATGCTCTATGCTGATGAGGCAAAAGCGAGTGAACATAGCATATCCAGCTCACTTGTTTAACAAACATATAAATGTAGGAACAAACCGTGTGATATCGACAGTAAATGATAAAAGTTGTGGGAGCAGTTTGCTAATCGATGTAGAAATAAAACACGTCCTCTACATCTACTCAGAACAAATTAAAGGTTCTTGCGGGAAAGAAGATAGAATAATTAGGTGCAGCAGCTGTTGCATGTGCTCGTTCTCCCATGCGAAGGTGACTGACTGCAGCGCCGCGCCACAGCGGAAACTGATATATAATATGGAGGTCGTAATACAATTTTGCCAAGGATCACTGGGCACGTGCAGTAGTAGGTACCGCGTGTGGCGGCCGTATCCAGTAATGGTACAGCTTCGAACTCTTATGCCAGTCTTGCATTTTTTTTTTCACAAATATATCTCTATAATACGGAGAGAATAACAGAGAGAAAAAAGACGAAAGAAAAAATTATTCAACTATACTAATGCAATCATCCCTAAAATAATGAAAGCATTATTTCTTATTATGGATTTATTATTCTACCCTTAATTACATAATAAAATTTCAAAATTGGTATTATCATGCCTCTTTTTCTAAGCGTTGGTCCCACCAATTTTAATATGTACCAGGTACATATAACCTCAACATTTAGAAGGTACCAGGTACCTCTTGGTTACTTTAAAATTGATATCTCTTGTTACTATCCCTTTCTAACCATCGGATCGGTGCTCGTGAGCCGTCCATTTTTGATCAACTATATTAAAAATTCTCATTGTTTATTTGATTCTGTCTATTTCTTGAGTAAGTCAACAAGTTTCTTTGTACTGAGCATATTGCAAAACTCCCTATATACAGATAAAATGCCATCAGTTAGACACCTCCAAATAGTTGCTCCCAATTTACAGCACTTGACTCCCTTGTGCTGGGTCTGAATATACCAGTTGAGTAAAATAAAAGAACCTCGGAAGGTATTGAGGATTCCAGAGGCACTGTATGATACCAAGTAATCACAAAATGTTTTCTCCACTGATGCAACATTAATATCCATTGAAGTAATCACAAAATGTTTTCTCCACTGATGCAACATTAATATCCATTGAAAGAAAATCACAGCGCCATTTGCTCCTGCTACCAAGCCGAGTGTGGTACAGGTGATGTGGGCCTCCTCGCGAGCTTGTGTTGCGACGTACCTATCCTCCTTTTAGCTTAGTTTTTTACTGTGACGACGAGTCCCAATGGTTGTTATTTTGCATCCGATGTGGGCAACAGGCACGTCTAGAGGCACGTACACGGCATACGTCGCTACGATGGACTAGCTTACACCTGATAGGGTTCGGTGAACTCCCTACGCAGCACACGACGTACAGGCTAGGGCTCCACACGGCGTGTCCGAGTTGTGCTACCGTGACCAGGTAATGATAATTTTTTTAATTAATTTCGTTGTTATGATGACTTTGGTAATGACTAACAACAATATCTCAAACGATATATGATTCGTTTGCAGATAGATATATGCACGGACGTTGGCCACGAGCTTCTGT